>OV277352.1:19919546-21119546 GCA_922984085.1 Sicus ferrugineus
GCCGGAGAAGTTACGTTGGCTTCGTACGTACGGCTTAAAGCTAAGCCGGCAATCTTGCATCGGCCAAGGCTGCACCGGCAGTAATATCATCGGCTAAGGCTGAGCCGGCAGTAGTTGCAACGGCAGCGCAGGCATTTTTTGTTTTCGACCGGCGGCAATGGTCGTTTGCAAATTGGCGGTACTTGTTGTTGTTGCAATGATACACTGAAGCACCCTCTACCGGAGCACCCTTTTGGCACGAGACTCTTACCACCCTAAGTGGAACTCAGAAATTACTAACGTTTCTTTCCTTTATGGAAAAAAAAACATTTATTTCTAGATAATATAAAAAAGTTATTTGAAATACAATAAATTACAACACATAATTTATATGTGTCGTTACCTGCAGTCTTTTAATTCTTCTTCGTCTGGATGATGAAATTACACTAAATTATTATTTCTTTTCAATTATTATTTTGTATATTTTCTTATATTTGTATAATTTCTAATTTTTGTATAATTTTTATAATAATTATTAATTACGTATAACGTAATATTTTAATTTCATATATCGTGAGCTTCAATTTAAACATTGTCAGGATTACTTAAATATTTAAAGTTAGGAATATTTAAACCCACATGGGATTTTTCTGAATCTTGCGAATTAGATAAGTGTAAGCAGGACATAGGTTAAGGAAGTGAGAGTATGGCAACGACGGTGAGTGTGCCTCACTGGAGAGGAGTGAGCGAGACAAGCATTGATGGCGGTGCAGTGGAAGTGGGTTGGAATGCGTAGCAACACAGCATTTCTGAAAATAAATGATGTTGCTATCAACATCTGGAATAATCAGCAGGGAAGAAGAACAAGACAACATGTATAAAAGACGGTGCACAAGTCAAACTCGAGGTTAGTTTTCCGGCAGTCAGCCGCGCAGCAGTACCACGGAAAGTGACAAGGTAAGTGGAAAAGTAGTAGTGGCTCCCCTTGAAATCCCAATCCTTCCCACCTCCTTTCGCGAACACAAGTCCTGTGACTGGTGACGGATTGCACCAATCCTGCCAGAAACGAGTCCTGTGTGTCGCCTCAGTCGCGCACTCCTTTTTTTTGCCACCAACTGGCGACGGATTGCACCAATCCTGTCAGTTGTGTGTCCTCCTTAATCCTTTTGCTATCGACGGGTGACGGATTGCACCAATCCTGCCCGGCAAGAGGTGTCCTGGATCCATCCTACCCGTGTCCTTGTAGTCAGAGCCACTATATCCTTGTCACTTGTACATCGTCAACCTCTTACCCCGAACGATGCCCGAACTACTACGAGAAAAGGCACTCACATGGCTGCGGAATAATAATCGCCATTGGGAGAACTGGGACGAATTTAAGCGAGACTTTCTGAAGTTTTTCACGGTATTTCGAGAAACTAGACGATGAAATTCGGAGTCGTCATCAACAACAGGATGAGCCCTTCAAAGATTACGTTGTGGCGTTACAGAACTTGATGAGACATGCCGGATACGACGAATCTCGACAGTTGGAAAGGATATTCCGAAACAGCCAAAGCGGTTACCAACTGTACATCAAAAGGAAAGACTTTTCGAGCTTGGCCGAATTGACAGCACTAGCCGAGGACCTGGTAAATCCGAAGACAACATGCCGCAGGTGCGGACAGGATGGTCAGGTCAAGTATGGATGTCGCAACCCGGAACTGGCATTTTGTTGGCAGAGTGACCGGAAAGGAGTGAAAACATACCAATGCTGCTCCCCAAGACAGGGAAACGAAAGTGGAATTCATCAAAACGGAGGCGTAATGAATTCCAAAACTACCACGCCTCCCGAATAGGACAACCAGTAGGATCGGTGAAACTGAAGAACGGCAGATTTGCTGCAGAAGTCGCTATCGATGGCAAAATCTACACCGCAACGATAGACTAAATGCTAAGGGCCGTATTTTGTATCTGCGGTACGGTAGCGGTGGCTAAGCTCCTGATTCTGTTCCCGTTGCTTTAAAACCGTATTTTGTAACTCTTACGATGAGCCCCCTTGAGCGCACTGGGCTTTACGTCTTTTTCGTACCAGTCAGCTGATATGGAAAAGTTGCGTATTTGGTGTACACAAAGTCGACATTGACACGTCTCTTTCTTTCTTATGATTATATGCATGCACTGAATTCGTTCTTATACCTGTTTTCTTTTGCCTTGATCAGCTTTTGTTTACCAAAGCCAGCTGGCAGGAATTGTGTTTAAAAACGGGGAACAAATCGCAAATCGATGCTTAGAGCATTTTTTGAATAATAATGCAAAATTTTTATTTTGTGCTGTACTTTTATAAAGTAAAAATGTTCTTCGAATTGTTAATGAGTAGCTCAGACGAGGAAAATTACCGCACAAACTCATCCTAGCATTGAGAAGCAACGCATGCATTTTAGATATCACTTCAAAGCAAATTGCACTTACAGTTTCCTCGAAATTTCCATTATATTATTTTATAATAATTATTTAAATTAATTTATTAATTTTTTTTTTATTTAAAAAAAATACGTTAAATAAAAATGAAATTAAAAATGAAAAAATTAAAACAAATAAAAAATCACTGAATAAAAAACTCCCGCACTCGTCGAGCTCTACGCACAAACTGTGCGAACGGCAGCATTTTAGCTTCCGCACCTCAAAAGGGACCAGCGCTACCGCTTCTGTTGTTACAAGATACCATTTTCTAACGTAAGCACGTAAGAAGTATGCAATTGTTGTTGTAAACCCAGCGGTACAGTAGCGTGACAGTAGCGCCAGCGGTGTGTAGTCTGTGCACGCATTTTGATCAGCTGTTTTACGAATATAACAAAGAGTAACGTAGAAGAGCGTACCGTACCGCAGATACAAAATACGGCCCTAAATCTCGCTCTGATGTCAATGTCTTAATTGTGCTGGAAATCCAGGGTTCATCAGGACTCCTCGCTTCAAAGGGACATGCTTTTCAAGAATTTTTATAATTTCCCGATTAGTATAGTTAACTTGATCATCTACTGACACCAAATTATATATTAAATTCCAGTTTATATCTTGAAAATCCGCCGAGAGAGCAGAGAAGTTGATGTTTTTAAAACTTCGGAAAAGAAATTGACTAGAAGAGTAGTTGAGCGAGAAATCATATGTTAAGAAGAACAAATCATGTCGTGAGAATTGAGGTGCAGATATTTGGTCATAAAAACGTATCATATCCTTGTCAGAAACGCAGATGACGTCAGTAATGGTCTCGCTGGTGCAGGTATAGTGTGTTGGATGGTTAACATTAACGGCGTATAATGCATCGCTGCACATGTGGTCAGTTGAAGTACTATCACCCATTATACTACCATTGAGATCCGATTATCGGGCCTATAAGTACAGCCTAGCGGCAACTCCTCAGCTTCCGAGCGAATCTCAACAAAAATAAATTAAATTTTTGAGTTGGGGGTTTATTTAAGTTTTACTTTACAGGAAATAGATAAAAGATTTATTGGGGCGATAGCTGTCAAAGTCGGACGTGATTTCTTTCCTACTAAAAAAAAAATTAAAAATTTTATATAAAAAAAATAAAAAATATTAATTTCTTTGCCTTTGCATTGATTTTGCAAATAATTTTGACCACAAAAGTTCGCTCATAAGAGTGTAAAGTGGTTTACGGTTTTTAAATGGCTTCGCAAGCCAATCTCAAGGTTAAAAAAGTGCCACCGGATAAGTCTTTGTTGCCGTCATCAAAAAAGTCACTGGATCAGGATTTGGCGAATGCATGTTTTGATGCTACTCCTACTACAGATGGTCGAGGTTCAAGCGAGTCTCAGATGTTTCAATTTGGCGCTGTGTCTGCCGTCAACGTTCAACCGGCTTCTGTTCGCCATAATGAATTTTCAACTACTTCAATGGAATGTACAGATGTCAACACTAAGGAATTTGAAAATGTGGTTAATAAACGCCGCAGAACAGGAAGTAATCATGAAATTGATCTGTCATCTTACGCTATGAGGAGTCAAGTGCAGCTTTCTCAATCGAAACAGATAAGTTCAGAAAATCGTTTTGCTATACTAGGTAAACTGGAAATTGAATCTGACCCGACTACCGTTAGACCTCGGCAACCTGCACATCAGAAAGCCAATGTTAAAAGTATTGATAATACCTTTTGTCCTCCAATTTTTCTATATCATGTAGATATCAAACATTTAGTTAAGCAATTAAATGAGAAAAATATTGTTTTTAAAATTGTAAACAAAAACAAAAATAAGAGTAAACTTTATCTTAAAAGTGCATCAGCTCATTCCGAAATGATGCAACTCTTAAATGATAAAAATGTGGAGTCGTACTCCTACACTCCCAAACAGCTAAAACATACTAAGTTGGTTTTACGGGGACTGTATCATAATACTGAAACTGACGAGATCAAGAGTGCAATCGATTTCTTAGTTCCAAACATAGTGTCGAACGTTTCAAAGTTTTCAACCATTTATTCGAAAAAAAACAACATTGACACAGGTTTATTTCTTATTACGTTGAATTTGGGAAAGTCAGCAAATGAGGTAACAGCTCTAAGGTTCCTTCTTAACCAAAGGATCACTTGGGAATCACCCAGAAATTCTAAGAAGGAGGTACAGTGTTGGAGATGCCAGAAATGGGGTCATATGTCCAATAATTGCAACAGACCCTTCTGTTGCGTTAAGTGTGATCAAAAGCATCTACCAGGGGCTTGTAAGTTTGTTTCGAATGCGAACAATTTGCCTTATTGTGTGAATTGCCAACAGTCTGGCCATCCGTCAAGTTTTAGAGGTTGCCCAGTGTTCAAGAAATTCGTTGAAGGCAAAAATAATCGTAAAAAAGAATCTATTGATAGAAAAATGTTGGCTTCAGCTAATGTGCGCACTTCAATTAACAATTCTAACTTCATATCTCCTAACAGGTCTTTTGCCAGTCTTTTTAAAGATTCTGTTCCGAAAAAATCCGCAAGGCCTGCTTTAATTAAGGAATTTTTAGAGATTGCAAACTCACTGTGTCAACCTGTGGAGCTTTCTTTAGAAGACAAAATTGTGTTATTTTTATCAGATTACAAATCACTGTCAAAAGTGGAAGCTAAGAAACGTTGCATGTCTCTTTTACAAGAAGTTAACGATGCCTATGGTCCGTGATTTTCTTAACGTTCTTTCATTTAATGTTAGGTCACTAATTGAAGTGAGCCGAAGACTAGATTTACTACAGTTGTTAAATTTAAATAACATTGACGTTGCGTTTGTTCAGGAAACTCACTTGAGGGCTAATCAAAAAGTTTACCTGGAGGATTTTACATTTCTTCGTGATAATAGTCAGCTTGGGGTTGGCATAGTATTAAGGAAGTCTTTGAAATTTTCGAAAATTAACGGTGTTGGAATAAGTTTTCCTAATTTATTTATATCAATTGACACTCTAGTTAATGGTGTCACCAAGAAATATTTATTTGGGTCGTTTTATATTCCATGTAACTCTCCACATTCTTTAGTCTATGATGGGCTATCAATCTTAGCGCGCTTGTCTCAAAATTTTGATGGAACCATTGTTGGAGGAGACTTCAATGCAAAAAACGTTGACTGGGGTGATTCCATTAATAATACCAATGGTAATGCACTCTTCAGTTGGTTACAGCACAATATTCTCAGCTTCACAAGGTTATCGGACTCAACACCTTCTTATCCTAACGGTTCGTCTTTTCTTGACCACTTCCTAATCAGCTCAAATCTTTTAAACTCCACAAATCCAAATTTTAAAATTTCCAGTCTTCCTACTTTTTCTGATCATTACCCTCTTAAATTGCATATTAAATTCACGGATTTTGAGTTTCTTCTCCATTCCCCCCATTTTTTCACCTCCTTCAGAAGAACCAATTGGGATACGTTTAGAAATGATTTCGTTAATGAAATAATAAATCATTTTCCTCCGTCTTGTAGAAATTTAAGTAATCACGAAATTGATGCTTTCATATCACTGTTTTCTAATTCTTTAAATTCATTGGTTACACTTCATTCTGAAAGAATTGTTAGAGAAAATAAAAAAATTATTATTTCTGACAATATAAAATATTTGTTTAAAATCAAGCATCGTTGGCAGAGGGATTTGAAGCGTATTTATCATTGTAATTTCAACCGTTCAAGTCCAAGTTACTTACTCCTGTCTAAGCAAATTCAACTGTTGAGCATTATTATTAAAAAACAAGTAGAAATTGAACAGTCCAAAATTTTTAGCGTTAAACTGAGCAAAATTGTGCCAGGCCCAAGGGCTCATAAACAAATCTATAGTTTAATAGGAGCTAAAAAAAAATCATTAGCAAAAAACCTTTCAGTTAACGGCGTCGATATTGAAAATAACGATGAAAAACTGCAACATCTGCTAGCTCATTTTTCCAATATTTACAAGGGGTCTCCTCCTGGCAGGGACATTTCTTATATAGAAAATTCGCTAACAAATATTTTTGCTCAATCTCCACAAAGCATCCATATTTTTAGTAATGTTTTAAGTGCACTCAATGAATGCCACCTTCCTAGGTTGACTTATTTGGACGAAGTTTTCTCTTGTGCTGTTAAACTGAATAGCAAAAGGTCTTCTGGTCTAGATGACGTCTCTAATTTCTTAATTAAAAGACTTCCTATGAAAGCTTTTGAATATATTGCAATTGTTTTTAATAATTGTTTAAATAATTCATATTTTCCTGACGCGTGGAAAGTCTCTAAGATTATTCCTATTCAAAAAAAGTCAAACAACTTTGAGGTAAATAATCTGAGACCAATTTCTTTGTTGTCTAATCTAGGAAAGCTTTTTGAAAACGTTATTCGCAGAATTATGGACGTCGGGCTGGATCCATCTTATATTCCAAATTTGCAGTTTGGTTTTAAAAAAGGTCACTCAACAGTTGATGCTTTATTGAAATTTCAAAATGATATAGTTTCTAACTTGCGTAATCGTCGTTGCACCGTTGCAATTTCTTTAGACATTGATAAGGCTTTTGATCGCGCATATCATAACGGAATTCTTTTTAAAATGTTTCAAATTGGTTTCACTCCCTCAATTATTAAATTATTCAAGAGTTTCTTTGCAAACAGAAAGTTTTGCGTTCTTTTTAATGGATTGCTTTCGGATATTGGTGACATAAGTTGTGGAGTCCCTCAGGGTTCCATCTTAGCTCCTCATCTTTTCAATATTTTAATGTACGATTTCCCACACTTTGGGCCTAATTCGACGGGTCTTTTGTATGCTGACGACTCCCTTCTGTACTCTCACCATGAGTCCCCTAAGTTGGCGTTAGATCAGACTTTGCAACATCTGCAAATTGTACGACGTTTCTACGAGAAATGGGGTATTAAAGTTAATGCATCTAAAAGTGAAGCCATTTGCATCAGGAATGCTTCAGGGAAATGTAAGTCGTTTGTTGTGCCTGAAAGCAAAACTTTACAATTCGCTCTGAATGGGTCTGAGATTCCTTTCAAGGATTCCATTAAATATCTTGGCATTAATTTTTACAGTCTTCTGAAATTTAACAAACATGCAAGAATTGTACTGAAAAAAGCTTACAGAATTTTGGGCACTTTTTCAAGTATTTTTTGGAACAGAAACTTACCAAAGAGGACAAAACTTTTGTTGTATAAAACCTGTATTAGACCTGTTATCTTGTATGGATTTCCTATTTGGTTTAACGTTTCTCCAACTGTCATTAGAGAATTTGAAATTTTAGAACGCAAGGTCTTACGTCATTGCATTGGAAAGTATTTCCAATCGCCTACAAAACGTTTCTCGAATCGTTTCGTTTATTCGGAAGCTAAAGTTTGCCCAATTGGCCTTTACGTGTCAGATATTCTACATAGATTTATCAATAGAATTTCTTGCCATGTTAACGATTGCATTCTTGATATCTTCAACCAACAAAGAGTTTTTAGCTGGTCAAATTTAAGGTATTTATCACCCATTGGCTTCGCTAACGAAGCTCCCGCTAATTTTGATTTAAATGTGTCACTTTGGCACAATTTTTATAAAAATACAGTTCCTGATTCTCATAGAGGTTAGCACTCAAATGTGTCTAAAAGGTTTGTTTTCTCTTTTTTGGTTTTGTATTAATTTTTTATTATTTTTTTTTTTCTTTATTTTTCTTTTCTTAGAGCACTAAGTTAGCATTAAGTTAGCATTAAGATCTAATCTAGGTTAAGTGATCTATATATCTCAATCCATGTCAGCTCCGGGAGCAAGAGCGTTTAATGTTCATGTTATTGTTTTCTTCAATGTTCTCTTCTTATTAATAAGTTTGATACTGCTGTACATATATGTTTTTTAGATAATACATTATAGTCTTTAATTTTTATCCACAATTGTAATTTGAATTTTTGTAAACTTATAATGTTGTTGAAAAAAAGGCTCAATAAAATTTCAATTCAATTCAATTCAATTTACAGGAAATATTATTTCTAGTGTAGATTGCGACACCACCTGCATGTAATATCCTGTCATTTCGAAACAATCGGTACCCGTAAACAGAAAATAACTCATTCAGGATGAAACCATGCTTCGGAAATACATACAACATCAACATAGAATTTTTCAAAGATGTACCTAAATTCATCACTCTTTTTGGTTAGGCTCTGCATTAATATGGCAAATTTTTAGACCATCACTTTGTCTATTTGGAACAGTAGGTACTAAGACTATCAGTATTCCTGCTAGACATAGAGCTGTGAAAGCAACCGCCAGTACATACTTACTCTTTTAGAAAAAGAATAACAAGTATTTAGTATTTATAATAATTTTATTCGGGTATGGAGCCGCAAGAGTCCCATAATGCTGGATGATGAAGGAGGAAAAGTGGGAGGCACGGAGAACGGAAAGTTGAATAAGAAAACGAAAGTAAAGAAGCTTGTAAAAACTAAAACAATACATGTTTCACTAATAAAATCTGTAATACAAAATTGAAGAATTATGCCAATTAAAAACATTTATTGACCTGCTACTTGGCCATTATCCGCCATAACCTGAAATATTCCTGCATCATATATAGTTGTCCAGCTGCTATCATTCTTCAACTTGATGACCACAACTCCACGTTTTTTCCATACAGCGTAGATTAATTTGCGCTTTTTTAGTTTAACTGCTAGTTGTAGTATCAACCGATTTGACCGCGTCAAGCTCTCGTATTTGTTTTTAGTGGATTCCATACTGTTGGTGTGGTCTCCGAGTGCGGCGAGATTCGGCTCGAAGGAACAAAAATGTTCACGCGGGAATGTGTGATTTTGTGATTAGTGAAGAGGACTTACCGGCTTTCTTGAATTTTTAGTGATTGAGATGGAGTTCCAAGTTGTGGTAGTCCAGAGTACGTATCTTCCTTCGGATGGACGGCGCCGTCGTGGATGATGTTATTGGATGATGATGAGGAGCGGCAACAACGATGTTCATGCATCACTCCGAGAGTGAGAGAAAGCGGTGGCAGAACTCACCAGGTACCGAACCGCGGGAGTGAGAGACCAAATTAGCATGGCATGGTGAGCTGCTTGCCCTTCTGCTGAGATGCAGAAGAGCAGCTTTCGCTCAGAAGCGAGAGAAAGGGCGGCAGATCTCATCGCATGCCAAAGAAGTTGGGGGAGGCGAGGGTTGCCGTTGCTAACTGCGGCGGACAGCAGTTTGTCGCAAACACATACCAACTTCAGAAAGTCGAAGCTGACGACCTTCACGTTTCCGAAGATTAGCAGCAGAATAAAAAACTGCATTCTTCTCCGACGAAGATTTAAATTTTAGTATAATGGGCGGGTCCAATCCTCTGCTTTGCTTAAGTGGTCGAAAAGTTGAAACAGGAGCAGGCGGAGTATACCCCACGGCAGAACAGAATTTATTAAAAATTTCGTTCAAGTCCTCGTCATCTAGTTTGGGGACTCCTGCAAGCATTGCATCACCCGCAATTTCTCGCTTCTCAATTGCATAGCGCTTTAGTTCCAAATTTTTTAGCCTTTCTTTGGTTGATGCATAATCTGCTTTCGTTTGCTCATAATCGCCCTTCAACTCCTCTACGCATGACACACGCCGATGTAAATCTTTCAGAGATTCGTCGAAAGCATTCAATCTATGAGGAAGGTTTGTCTCAACTAGTTTGATTTGATCTGAGAGCTCCCTCCGATGGTTGATTAATTCAGCTGAGAAGCGACTAAGCAGCAGATCGGCTTGTTTGTTAAGATGCTCTTCTAGTTCGAGAGCAGTTAGAGACATCATATTATTTACTTCATTGCAACCTGAGCTTTCTTGGAGCGCGTGCTTATTGCATCGTGAGAGGACCGCTACTCATGTTCCACAGAAAAATATGTATGTTATTAGTATGTATATTAGATCATTAGATAGACTGCAAACAATTCGATACCAGCAAAATGTTTTTATACTTATATTTTTATATTTAGTTATTTAAAACTTCCAATCCTTCTCGTATTATAGTTTTACAAGTCTATATGAAATCACTTTACTTAGAAACGCGATCAAAAAAGTCAATCAATCACAGGTGAAGAACCACAAGCTACGGCAGAGACCAAGAAAAACACGTCTGCTCACTCTTGCATCAACTAACTGACTTATACAAAAATTCTCAATATCTCATAAACGGTACAAGATATTAAGACATAATGTTATCACAAGGTATCTGGAGGCATCGCCAATCTGTTTGAAAAAATGGGCACGGCATGCCCGCTCATACAAAAGTGATTTTCCCGTTTTTGCGATAATTCAATACTTAAATGTTTTGAAAACGAAAATCCAAATGATAATATTTTAGAATAATTTCTTATTCGTTATAATATTATAACCATTTCTTTAAAATATTACTCAATTACTTTAAATTATTTTAAATGCAGTGCAATATTTTTTTATTAATTTTTATTAACTTTTTTTAAAACCAATTTTACTCACTTTTTTATGTTTTCTTCACTTTAATTAAATCTTTCTGTATTTCCATTCCGCGGTCTTCGGTTGCGGACCGGCTGCGTCACATTATGTTGAGTATTCTTCCGTTGACGGATTCCCGAAACGAAAATAACACTTGTTTAAAAATTAAAATGTCGGACACGACGCCCGCACTTTATTGTCTTTAAAACTCCACCCCCTACTTTCAAATAAATTAGGACGCGTTCGTGGCTTTGACAAGCTTGCTATAGGACGCAACAGCGATCAGGCCTAGAGCCTAGCCTGTCTGAAAGTCTCTAAGCTTATGGAAGCCACTCTACTGTCGTATTTCACGTTCCAACATATGGAGAAGCCCCGGTTACCTATCCGACAGCCGATGGATGGGTGCAGTTTGTCGTTGCATCCGTTTACTTCCCATATGATTCGCCTTTCCCGCCTCCATCCCGCCCCTCCCGCCTCTATCTAAAGGTGGCGAAAGGTAACTGGTGGAGTATCGTAAGCATAAGAAGTTGGGTTTGACCCTGTGTTGCAGTTCAAATTCCTAACACACAGTTTAGGGAAATAGCAAGTGCAATCACAGGGGAATTTACCTTTTAGAGTACATCCTCTTCGCAAGTCTAAGTGTTAAAAATTGTGGAAATAAACCCACTTTTGTAACACTTCAAGTAAAACTTTTTGCAATGGGAGTCTTTATTGACCTAGAGGGGGTTTTGACAACGCACCTTTTAAGTGTAAGCACAATGCGTATTTGCGTCATTGCGTGAATCCTGCCATAACGAAATGGTTAAGGCTATGCTCATAAATAGGACTGACCGAATCGATGCAGAATATGGTCGACGCATAGTCTACAGTAAGCTCAACTGAAATAGTCATGTCCTACACAAAACTTCTAAAGGACTTTCGGTTTTTGGAAGTGTAAGGGGATCATGCGTAGGACGTGAGACTTCGAGACAAGCCTTGTGGATATACACGGCAATGGTCAGACCCATTATTTCATACCAGATCTGTTGTCTGGTGGAGGGCGCTTGTGAAGTCAAGAGTAGCAAATGTTCTTACGAGACTGCAGAGAACTGTACTTATTTGTTGCACTAGTGCTTTTCCGACGACACCGGGAGCGGCACTTGATGCAATACTTTATGTGCCTAGAAGATACATTATATCTATGGGGATGCTTAAGCAAATTACATTTGTTTGAGATGTCCTCTGATGTTTTAGTGGCCCTCTTAGAAACAAGAAGACGCTAGACGGTCAAATTTCCACCAAGCAGAAGTGCTGGCAATTCTTAAAGCTGCAGTCTATATTAATGATATTTTATCGGAGGGAAAAACCATTTGTGTCTATAGTGATAGTCAAACCGCACTTAAAGCCTTACTTAACTCTATTGTCTCATCCAGCTTAGTTCTGCTGTGTAGGAATCGTCTAAATTTCACAGGGAGGTACAACACTATTGCGATATTGCTGATTAATACTTAGCTAGACTAGAACCCTTGTCAGATTTTCAGGGGACCGTATTAGGGCTTACGTCTGCAGCGGTAAAATCTGCCACTCTGAAATGGATCGCTTCGACTCATGATCGGTGGTGATCTCTCTCATTTCGCTGAATAGGAGGGACTGCAGACTTTGTAGCGAACCAACGGGTTGCTACAAATTTCATATATATTTTATTTTTGTTTAAAACCAAAATATAGAAGAAGTTCTATTAAATTAAATAATTATTAGCATTTAAATTAAAATAAATAATATTAATAATAATAAGTATCCGAATTAACATTAATATAGTCATAAGTTTACAACAAACAAGAATGGAACCAGGAAATTGTAAAAACAAATTAAGCTCCGAAAACACACATAGTATATACATACGGTAGTATATACATACGCTTAGAGAGTAAGACATACGCACAAGTAGAGCAGCGGCAAAAATAGAATCAAGCATTCAGCTCACACATATTTTCTTTCGCCGTGCACACGCTGCATATAAAACAAAGTAGGAATTACTTTGTTTTTAGCAGCATGTAAATTTAACGAATAGTTTGTGCAAGCCCAGTCAGCCTTCTGGCGGTAAGCAAAGACTCAATTCTTGCTTGCTATAACAGAAACTCCTTTTGCGTGGAGTAGTTGGCCACCTGGTTCTACAGCCCCAACTATCGCATAACGAGTGGCTCATATTTGGAACGGGTTAATCAACTCGTAATACATTGAGTAGAGTAGAAGTAGTTGCCGGCGTATCATAAGCGTAGTTCGGTGTGTCTTCGGGCGTATTCAAGATTAGCCGGAATTACTCCTTCGGTAGTTACCAGTATTCAGGATTAGCCGGAATCACTCCTTGGGGAGTTACCAGTATTCAGGATTAGCCGGAATCACTCCTTCGGGAGTTACCAGTATTCAGGATTAGCCGGAATCACTCCTTCGGGAGTTACCAGTATTTAGGACTAGCCGGAATCATTCCTCCGGGAATTTCAAGGCTTCGGCCGGAATCATTCCTTCGGGAATTTCAAGGCTTCGGCCGGAATCCGTTCTTCGTAGCTTTCACCCGTATTGTGAGCGGCCTTCTGCCGCGGAGCACTCAGCTTCACCGACTTTGTATTCACCAGCATTGTAAGCGGCCCTCTGCCGCGGGGCATTCGGTCCCTCCATCACCTGTACACCCACAACCATTAGCGGCCTTCTGCCGCAGAGCACTCGGCTCCCCGTCTTCTGTACCGACAAACTATTGTACGCGACCCTCTGTCGCCAGGCATTCGGCCTGACAAACCAATTGTAACCAGAGGCGTAGAAAGTAAGATTGTAAACTTTGTAAATTGGATAAAATAATAAATAAAATAGATAGATTTGCTCCATAGCAAATCGTGTGTAATTCTTGACCGTCGCGGTGGTTGGAACTTTGAGGGTTACGAGATCCCCCAAAATGGACCCTGGGGCGACTGACGCTACCCCCCCTGGAAACAAAAACTCGTTAGAACTTCTAGTTGGTGTGATTACGGGACATGGCCCTTTTGCCGACCACTTGCACATGGTTGGTCAAGGTGCCAGCACCACTTGCAAAGATTGTGTTGAGCAGGTCGGTACGGCTACCCATTTTGTGTGTAACTATCCGTCCTTCTGTAGGATCAGACGCGAGGTTTTTGGCGCTGACGTGATGAAGGTTGAACATCTAAGCTCTATACCACTTAAATCCTGTCTGAGTTTCATAAAGAAAACTCCGAAATAGTTACAAAATTGGACCAATGCGTGCAGTACAATGGATTAAATAAGTCTGAGTGTTCTCTCATTTTACGCTTTTTGTCCCGGCAAATATAAAAAGAAATCGGTTAGCTATCTTGAACCGTATGCGGAAGACAAATTGTTTGTGACGATAATTTCACGGTTGCTTAAATTTGTTATGTTGGTTTGATGAAATATGATGTCTCTATATTAAAAATTCACTTAATGGCGAAAAATATTCTATTTTTTTGTTATGTACCCATATATGCAACTTAACGAAATCCGATTTTTTAATAGTAATGAAATGAGTAACGTTATATTTTTTTGGTTTCTCTATATAAGATAGGCTACCAACTAAAAAATCCTGGTTAGTTAATAGTAAAATAAAATATTTTCTATTTCTTTTAATATATATAGACTCTAAAGGCGACAAATATTCTTAAAGCCACGATACCGAGCATAACAATGTGGGAGCCGCATCAATTTATTACGGACTTATTATTATCACAAAGCGATATAGGCGACGCACAAACTTCTTTGTGCATGCTAATTGCTATGGGTGAATTCCGGAAACTTCTTTTCATAGATGATACTTTAGCTGTGAGTTCTTAGTTGTTTTATCAAAATCATTTTTTCATTCTAAACCCACTAACAAATTTTAGGAGCACTGGTTTCATTCCTACATAGACATGCTACATCGTTATCAGTTGTGGAACGAGGCTTGCATGGTTTCCAATCTTTCTTGGATACGGTCAGTGCGAGAATTTAACCAGCAGTCGACTTCAGTCCATACGAATTGCGGTGACTGTGGTCGCCCAGTGACAGGCTCTTTCGGTTGGTATTGTACCAAATGCAAATCGACAAAAAGTGCACAATGTTGTATTTGCGGCTTGGTTGTTCGTGGTGTTTATGCTTGGTGCCAGGGATGTTCGCATGGTGGTCACCTCGAAGACTTAAGAGAATATTTTTCCAATCATTCAAAGTGTCCAAAGTGCGGTCATTTATGTGAATATAATTAATTTATCCGAAAATACTATTTTAAAGCATATTATGATTTTTAACCAAAATTGATTCCCTGCCATCAACAACTTACGTGGCATTTTATAGCCGCTCGATCACGATCTATGGGAAGCAGGAGTGAAGAGCTTCAAACTCCACTTTCATCGTTTTATACGCGAGATTAGTTTTAATTTTGAGGAGTTTTCGACCATCCTCGCAAAAATTGAAGATTGTCTCAATTTCCGCACTCTAGTGCAACTTCAAAAAATTCCGACGATCTACAACCGCTCACCTCCGGCCATTTTTTGATTGGTGGCTCTCTGGTCGCTCCTGCCGAAACGAATTGCTCAACAACCATATGAATACAGTTAGGAGATGGCAATGGGTTACAGCCATCCATCAACAATTCTGTCAACGATGGAAATCAGTGAGTAGTGTCGTGACCGCGGTCGAAAGTGGATGCTGCTACCCACCGCAGTGCAGTGTTCAGTGTGCTCGCGGGAAAAAAACCTAAAGAAATATAAAGAAATATTTTCAACAAACACAAAGTCACAGTGCAATAACATTGATTTGAAATACAGTGCATTAAAACATAACAATAAACATAAATAAATTCACAAACAATAACACCAAATAACATAACCAAATAATACAAATAGACAATCAAACGGAATGCAAAGAACTAAGCGAAGGGCTTATTTATGCTCTCCGCAGTAAAGCTCAGCATTTCATTTCTTTCTTCTCCTCCTCCTTCTTCCTGGTCCCGTTAGGTGTGCAGGCGGCTGTGAGTGCCCTGTGGGCTGAAGCGTGGCAAGATGGGCATAACACATGTCTTGTTGCCTTTTGCTTTGCCTGCGGTGTAGGCTTCCCTGCTTGTGCACCTGACTTTATACAGTGGGTGGCGATGACAAAATTCCGTATAGACTCCACAAATGTGCGTGGTTTGAGGGCGAATTTATTCGCGGTCTATGCGTATGTTTGTACTCACCAACCGCATATAATGGCACCAGTTGTCCAGATCCACTGGATTTTCACATGCCTGGGTACCATCTACTGCCATTGTTTTCATCGCACAGAGGCCTCGCCTTATATATCCTCAGTGATGTTTTGTACCAGTGTCAGCAACACCTTTGCACGACGGATACCGAATTTAGCTCCATGTGGGTTAAGTTCAAAATCCAGTCGCACATCCTGCACTTCTGCTTCATTTATAGAAGGGTCAAGAGAGGCTGCCAACTTTTGATAAACTGGACAGCCTCTATTATTCGATTTCTAAAATTCTGGAATCGTATCCGAACAGTTAAATTGTTGTTGCTGGTGATTTCAATGATCATAATTCCAATTGGCTACGTCATTCGAGTCACACAACACCCGAGGGTTTGTATGTTGAGTTATTTGCTGAGTCTAATAATTTGACTCAATTAGTGAAGGAACCAACGCACTTTCCCTGCGTTGATGGGCAAAACCAAAATATCCTGGACTTTCTAACTTCACGTCACAGCAAGTATGATGTCAATGCCCTTGTACCTCTTGGTACTTCGGACCACGCTACAATTTCTGCTACCTTCCCATATTCTAGTCTTCAATCCGCTCACCAGCCAACTCCGAAGTGGACAGTGTGGCTTTATGAGACGGCTAATTGGGATGCGCTGAACTCCTTTTTTAGCCGTTTCAATTGTCAATTATGTTTCAGGGATTGAAACAGAAATCGTGCAGCAAAATTGGTAGAAAATATAATTTTATTTGGTATGAGGTCTTTCATACCCAATAAAAGAATTTTCATTAAACCAAAAGACAATTCCTGGTTTAACACGACTTGTAGACAAGCAGTCAGGTCTAAAAAGAAAGCATTTAGGAATTGGCGTTTAAATAAAATTGCTGATGCTAAACTGCTGCGCAATCAGGCCAGAAATAGGTGCAATGCCACTCTAAAGTGCGAAAACGTTCTCTACGAACAGCGCCCTTCAGTTGTTGTTCATTCAGTTGTTTTCCTCAAAAAGTAAACAATGTCATGTGAATAATGCCAACTGCTTTACACTCATGCTAATCGGCCTTTATTCTATATTGCTTATTCACTATAAAATTGCTCAGAAGGCATGCAACCGTTTTTCCCTACATGTGCTCTTCCTTCTTCTTTACCCTGCGCCGTCTGACCACTGTATGATCTGGTAGTCGAATCTTTTTTCAAAGTAACGAGTGGGGATCTCATGTAATCTCTTCTTGTATAAATGCTCGTTGTTTCAAAGTTAATTTGTAATCTATTAGTAGAAGCAGTACTTAGAAAACTTCCACAATCTTAGTTATTGTGTTTGAATAACTAAGTTCGAGAAGTGTTAAGTTTAACGCTATGTTGCTTTCATCATATGTTTCTGCAGTAAGACATATGTTTCTAAATTCTTGAAGGGTATTTCCTTCATAGTCTTCTGTTAACGTTTTGTGTCTAATGTTTATAGCTTGCTCTTCGAATATTGTTGTTATTTTCTGCAATACGTTTTGGTACAGGGTCTGCATAATGGTTATTTAATCTGAATTTTGCTCCATCGCTGTTAACGACAAGTACTAGTCTTGAGAGTACATTATTACCTATAACTGTCGAATATGGTATATCTTTGTTTTTAACAACGTGGAATGTTTTTTTAAAAATATGTTATCGAGTTTAATTTGTGTTGCGAACTGCCCATTGTGGTGCATTCGCTTAGGCCAATGCTGAATAAACAAAATTTTCCCGAGTCCAATTTGATGTTTAAATTTAGCATCATTAGTACATCATTACGTATAAGACATAAGTCACAGCCCGTGTCTACCAAAGCTAGGACTGCTTTATTTCCGAAATAAATATTTTTGAAAATTAAAGTACAATTTGTTTTTAAATTTTTATTTTCTTCATTTTCACCAGACATGGTATTCACATTACTTTGTTGTGCTTTAAATTTTCTCTCTAGGTTTGAATTTTTTGCATTCAAAAGATCGATGACCTAATTTAGGAGAAGTCTAAAATTTTAATTTTGAAATCCAAATCGATTGAAATCCAAAATTTTAATTATTGATTAAATCGATAATATCTTTTGTCCACATTCTTCTAAAAGTGCTGATTTGAGTGACTTCCAAAAGTTTTGCGGTTCCTTTCAGTACTTGTTTACACAAATTTCTGTACACAAATTTTCGTCCACTGTTCTACTTCACGGTACATCGTCGTCATCAGAGGTACAATTATTTTCACCCTCCCTAGGTGTCAATTCGTTAGATAGACCGAAATGTTGGATGAGGCTGTCTTCTTTACGTCCACTCGATTCTATCCCAACTTCCTTTAATTTTGTTTTTAGTCTACGTTAATATTTAAAATTGTTTGTGTAGCCATTTCTGATTGAAGTAAGTTTTACGTATAATTACAATAGTTTAAGCACATGTAAGATGAAATAGTTTAATTAATTTTAAATATTAAATATTCATTTAATAATTTCAATATTGGTAAGAAGATGAGTATTTTTATATATTGTGTTTTTATATGGTACCTTGTTATTTTGCACTGCCAAGAATTTTAAAATTTCCTTCTTCAGATTTTTTTAATTCACTCCTGATAATGCTTGTTTCTTTTTAAATAAATCTTAAAATAAATTCTTCTTCTCGTGAATCGTTGTTAGTATTAGAAAATGTTCTTCGACGATGTTGGTTGGATGCGTTCAAGTGTTGGTTGATGCCGGAAATGGTTGGTTAACGCCAAAAAATTTACGGTTGAAGCCATAAAATGGTTAGTTGAGGCCAAAAATTTGTTAGTTGAGGCCAAAAAGTTGTCAGTTGAGGCCAAAAACTTTTTGGTTGAGCAACAAAAGTTGTTGGTTGAGGCCAAAAAGTTGTTGGTTGAGCCCAAAAAGCTGATGGTTGAGGCAAAAAAGTTGTTGGTTGGGCCACATTGAAATTGTGTGATTCATGTCCGTTAGTGCAAATAAAAATGCCTTTCCTATTTTCTTTTTTATATTTTTATATAGAAACGTTTCACATAAAAGTTTTACAACGAATGAATAAAATTCTCAAACAGCTTACATCTATTATAAATTAGACGATCCAAAATTTTACCAGCACTATCAAAGGCGGTAAGAAGACGGCTCACCAGGCTTGCCCGGTTTTGGTAGTACACCTAAACGCTGCCCAGTTTCGAAAGGGATAACTGAAACGTTTCAGAGTCGACATGCTATCTTCCCATCCAACGAGAGTTCTACTAGAATTTGGCAATCGTTGATTATTCGACCGCTCAAAATATATTGCTTGGTGATCGCTGAATGTGAATCTCTCGCTGACTTGCCATTTCACATTCTTTAAGAGCGAGCAGATGAGAAAAGTGACATCGATAATAGATTCTCTGCCGTCTTTCCGAAAAGTACTCGTAGAACCCTGGTTTGCAAGCACGACGTCAAATGATGATAACGACTCCAAAAGAGTTCTGCCTCGAGCATTTGTGTATCTGCTTTCCCACTCAGTTGTCCAAACATTGAAATCGCGAGCGATTATAACTGGGTTCTTATTTCTAGCTTCCAGGACTAGTTTTCTTGTCTATGCTCAAACTCATTTTGCGAAAGACTAGGCGCCGCATAATAGCTGTACAAATGCAGCCCATTCACCATACCGTATACAAAGCCGCATTCATCATGCGCAGTTAAACGCTAAAAAGGGTACCGCCCGCATGACCATATCCGCGATCCACAAACTGTTCCAAGGTATCCTATAAGGATCCGACACCATGACCACATCCGCTTTCTCTTTACATACCATCTGTTTGAGCAAATCCTGTGCCGCTTCGCAATGATTTGGATTTATCTGTATTAATCTCATTTTTTAGATTCGGCTTTATATTGCATACACATTAGACACTTTGCCTAGTTTTTGCAATCTTTTGCATAGTGTCCTTCATCTCCACATCTGCGGCACAATTTAGACCGGGCAACATTCTGACATGAGTTGCTCAAACGTTTAAACTCCCAGAATCTGAAGCACTTTATTGGTTGTTTCGACTCACGTATTCGACTATAGCGTTATAACCGTTAAAGACTTTATCTGCAATTTTCAAGGAGTATGCTAACAAGTGCCGAGTTTGTTCCTCTATACGAGTTCCGCAAGCTTTTAACTGCATTGATGCCAAGCTCTCCAAAATGTCTTTCAAACGCTCTCAAGATTTTTTTTCTATATCAGAATTTAGGAGCTGTTAAGCTTCAAAGCTTTTTGTGCTGATAGCACAAGCTACTGTTAAGAGGGATAATAGAGGGAGGGGGTGGAAGGTGGCTTTTTTCTTACATTATATTTTTTTAGGACTATTTTTTTATTGTAGAACGCTAGGTTAGGCCTTAAGTATGCTAAAAACAATACAATTAACATCCATGCGCAGGCGAGATTTGAACCCGCGTCCTCGGAGCTCGCAACGAACGTATCACCCACTGCGCCACCGAGAACCGCGATGGAAGATGTCTTCCTTTCAGGTGATTTCATCGAGATCACTACACTCAATCAGCATCTGTTGCGTCAGGGTTCTGACCTCTGCTCCTCATTTAAAATGGACTTTAAAGCTGCTCCATTTATTTGCTGGATGTACAAGATGTCTTTGCTCCTAGTTGCACCAGCATTTAACATTTTGCGTTCGGCGGATGCGAACAACATCTTCTCCTAAATCATTAAGGCCTGGTTCCGCCCTTATCTTCCTTAAGATATCAGCATAAGATGATTCGTGTCGCTATGACAAGATCTTCCGGCTTTTGCTTAATTGACTTCTTTTGACTATTTGATAACCACCTTAGTCCACTTCTCCCTGTTCCTGAACTCCATTCTTTGTTTTTCGCCCGATGAAGCGCTATTTTGCACTGCAGCAGCATAAGACCTTGTGGCCCATTCCTCTTTAGCTCCGGTTGGGATACATTGTAACGTTGGGGGTGGTAGCTAAATTAACACGTAAATGTAAGCCTTATGGTTCAATTGCCTTCTTTTCTATAAAATACATACCCTATTTTAAGTTGCAGCTCAATTACAAATAGTTAAATATTATTCTTAAGGATATAAGGATTTTTCAATTCAATGAGTTAAGCAATAATTGACACTAGTCTCGAACGTATTAGCGGAATAACTAATAATAATAAGTTAGTTTCATTCCTTTCAGCCTAAGTCGAGTCAGACTAGTTCATGTTTTAAAGTACTTCTTATTCTTATAGTTATAAGAACTTATCCTTGTTGTTATAACTCACTCACTAAATCAAGGAAGTTCCGTTGACGGCGCCACAATGGTTTCCTGTGCACCTATACTTAAAAGCAATTAAAAGTAGATATTGGTAGAGGTAACTGTAAAGTAAATAACTGTGGAATACGTGTACCCGGGACACCTATCGCAACAGTATCGGCGCAAGGCATCGATCGTGACGATCCCCTCAGGTCGATCGATTGTCCTATTCGATTGGCCGTCATTGACCTAGTGATCCACATTGACCTCTGTGAAACGTCGGTTACTTTATGAGTCTCATTGGGTTGGGTTTGCTTTCCGAAAATTCTAGATGGACTGTATCCGTAGTCAAGCTACGATTTGTCGCCATTGTCACCAACCTTTTTTTTTTTAATTTTTTTTTATGGCAGATAAAACATTTGTTGGTTCCGAAGGGATGACAGGTTAGTGGGAAGGGGGAAAGAGGGAGTAGTGACGGTTTACACTTCGCTTAAAGGTTTCGACGCTGTAAGTGGACGGGAAGACATTCGCAGGGAGATTATTCCACAATCTAACGACGCGACCGAAAAACGAACTCTCACGGAAATGCGTGGTTCGTTGGAACGGAATCGCGACATAAAAGGGGTGCACCGCTCTGGAAAGCCGAGTAGTTCTGCTAAATACCTGAACCGGAGGAATCGGGCTGGCTACTTCAGAGGAACATTTACCATGTAAGTAACGGTAAAATAATGATACACACCCTACATCACGACGACGCTCCAAGGTTTCAATACAGCTGGATACCCTACTGTCCCCTATAAGTTTTATCGCACGACCTTGTATACGGTCCAGAAGCTGAAGATATGTTTTCGAAGCTCCCGACCAAATATGCGAATTGTACTCCATTTTCGGACGGATATAGGTAGTGTAGATACAACGAAGATGGGTTAGAGTAAAGTATTTCTTACACCGCTTAAGAAAGCCTAAGCACCTGGCTGCTCCTTTCGACACATCAAAAATGTGATCGTTCCAACGAAGATCGCATTGGATTCACATGCCCAGAGCTTCCGACTCGTTAATATCCACACCACCCACATTTAGAGGTGGAAAATTGTCACCCGCTAAACGCTTGTGTGTCAACAGACAGCATTGGGTTTTACGCGCATTAAAATCGACCCGATTCGCTCGACCCCACTCTTGGATTTTATTGAGGTCAGATTGGAGTGTGTCATTCATAATTCTGCGTTTTTCAATGATCTGCAGAATAGAAGGACGCCTGGAGAATGAATATGAATGATAAATGCTGCTGTCATCAGCAAACGAGTAGACGGGGTTTGATGTCAATGATAGATCATTGATGAAAATAAGAAAAAGTGTCGGAGACAGGACCGAACCCTGCGGAACTCCAGTATTGATGAAGTGCTCTTCGGAAGCAGAGCCGTCTATCACAACCCGAATAGTACGGCCGCTGAGGAAACTCGATAACCATCGAGTGAATGTATTACCGACACCATAGACACAGCCAGTTTAGACACGAGTGCTTTATGCCACACTCGGTCAAATGCCTTGGAGATATCCAAAGCAACAACCTTACTCTCACCGAATTGGTGAACACAGCTGTTCCACCGCTCAGTGAGGAACGCCATCAAATCGCCTGTGGAGCGGTGAGCACGGAAACCGTACTTGCGATCACTGACCAATTGGTTGCTCTCCAGATACCTCATCAAGTTAAAATTTACAATGCTCTCCATGACAGGATTCGTAGCCTCACCTTTTTTCGGAACTGTCTGCACATTGGCAATCTTCCAAGAAGTGGGAAAAACTCCTGAAGTAAATGATAAATTAAAGAGATTGCGCAATGGGCGAGCCAGTGTTGAGGCGCACTTTCTCAGCACATGGGCTGAAATGCCATCCGGTCCCCAGGACTTATTGCCATTGAGGTCTGCAAGCACTCTTGTAACAGCTCGCGTTCGAAAATGCATCTGAGGCATAGCATGAGATACATCATCGACCGCGGGCAGTGGTTGGCTTCTCTCAGGAAGAGAGCAGTTTTCAGCAAACATTTTGGCTAATAAGTTTCACTTATCAACCGAGTGAGTGAAGATCTGATCGTCCTTGAGGAGAGTTGAAATAGACGATCGCGTCTGATTCTTCACCCTCCCCACGAACGACCAAAAGTTCTTGCTACCCTTATGGTATTCAAGAACTCTGCGTCTAAGGCGCTGTTCGTAAAGAACTTTTCCGCGCTTTAGAGTGGCATTGCACCTATTTCTGGCCTGAATGCGCAGCAATTTTGTATCAGCAGTTTTGTTTAAACGCCAATTCCTAAATGCTTCCTCTTTAGACCTGTCTGCCTGTCTGCACGTCGCATTAAACCAGGAATGGTCCTTTGGTTTAATGGAAATTCTTTTATTGGGTATGAAAGACTTCATACCAAATAAAATTATATTTTCTACCAATTTTGCTGCAGCATTTATGTTTCTATCCCTGAAACTCAATTGTCAATTGAAACGGTTGAAAAAGGAGTTCATCCCAATTAGCCTTCTCATATAGCCACACTGTCCGCTTCGGAGCTGGCTGATGAGCGGATTGAAGACTAGAATATGGGAAGGTAGCAGAAATTGTAGCGTGGTCCGAATTACCAAGAGGTGCAAGAACATTCACATCATACTTGCTGTGATGTGAAATTAGAAAAAGGTCCAGAATATTTTGGTTTTTCCCATCAACGCAGGGAAAGTGCGTTGGTTCCTTCACTAATTGAGTCAAATTATTAGACTCAGCAAACAACTCAACAAACTCAGGTGTCGTGTGACTCGAATGACGTAGCCAGTTGGAATTATGAACATTGAAATCACCAGCAACAACAATTTCAGTAACGTCAGCTGTACAAGCGGCCACGCGTACGTCGCAAGCAAAGCAAAACACGACAAGTGTTATGCCTTTATCTTGCCGCGCTTCAGCCCACGGTGCACTCACAGCCGCCAGCACACCTAACGAGACCAGGAAGAAGGAGGAGGAGTAAAAACAAACTAAATGCTGAGATTTACTGCGGAGAGCATAAATAACCTTTGTTCTCTGCATTCCGTTAGATTGAATTTCTTTACTTTTATAATTGTTGCATGTTTATAAGTTATATTATTGGTTTGGGTTATGTGGCCTGTGATTCTATTTTATTATGGTGTAAATGTATTTATATTGCTTGTGGATGGTCGGTTTTGATGTGAATTATTTTTTCGCGAGCACTCGACGTGAAAAATGAATTGTGGTGGGGAGTAACATCCACCTTCGCCCGCGGTCACATCACCCGCGGTCGATGTGACCGCGATATAACCTCTAAAGTTATAAAAGAAGGACCATAGAGTATTTCACGAGATGGGATGATTTTCATCAGCAAAAAAAAACATATGTATTAAAGAGGAGTGTAATCACCAATCGATTTCAGCACCTCATCCACTGAATGGATATAACCTTGACTGCAATTCAACAATTGCGAATCAAGTTACTGCTTCAACAGCAGGTATATTAGGCAAAAAAAATTTCCAATGACCGATAAAGCGAAAAGGATAGAGCAGCGATTCCCATCTTACCAGGCAACACAATCCTCCCCTCTCTCCATAAACAAAATTTTTGGCGATAAAATGTTTGTAGCTTGCCATTCCTATCCCATGTACGCCATGAGTGGGTTTCCAGTAGCAACCTCTAGTAAAATCTTAGAAACCAGGGGATAAACAAAAAAAACTTAAGTTTAAGTTTGGGCGTCATTCAACGAGTCACCAACCAACCAAAACCGCCGCTCTCGGTGTGAGGCACGTGGTGTCGAATCTGATACAGCATTCGAGGAGGACGGAGCATGCTCACGATGCAATAGGGTGTTGTGCATGCCATTACATTTGACGCAATTGAATCTGCTTGGACAGTTTTTCACGGAATGAGATCTGGCCAAGCAGTTGCTGCACAAGCGGTTTTTCTGAACGGTATTCAGCCGCTGTGGAATGGGCAGTCTGAGAAACTGAGAACAGGATCTCAACTTGTGCTGCTTCTGGCAAAGAGGGTAGCTATCTTGGAACACCTTCAATTGAAAGGTGTTGACGCGTTTAGAGATATATATATATATATATATATATATATATATATATATATATATATATATATATATATATATATATATATATATATATATATATATATATATATATATATATATATATATATATATATATATATATATATATATATATATATATATATATATATATATATATATATATATATATATACCCTTCATTTGACCGTCAAACCTTCCAATCTTCGATTCGTGGGTAACGGTCCCCAAAAATAATGGCAGCACCAAGGCTTGAAGTTTTGTATATAAATGTATATATATTTATAAATATGGCCGGAAGGACTCGGGGCTAATATTTAGGCACGTCTTAGAATATGTGAACTCACCGTTTCGTACACGGCTTAGTGGCTCGGGCGTCGGTGACGATGACGTTGTATAGTAACTGTTGGCGGCGGCAATCCGGTTCGTCTTGGACCAAAAATGTTTGTTTGAAATCACACAGTTTATATTTGAAAATCACTTCTTTCTATTTTCTTCCTCACAATTTTTACAAATGATCAATAACAATATGGAAATATTTGGCTTCTGAACCTGTATAAATCCTAAACTTTCCGATGAACACTCAGCACTCGTCAGAGGTTCTTGAGTAAGTGAGTGGTGTGGGTCCAGCGGCGATCGCTGGAGGCCGGTCGATTTGCGCTAGTTGCCGCGGGGAGAGCCCGCAGCCGAGCTTACTCTCACGAGAGAGGCGCATCTCATGACCGGCAGGCTGACAGGAGAGAGACTGCCGTGCTCAGTCCTGACACCCTACCGATCGATGAAGGAGCACCTCTGGCGAGCGGTAGTTGGCGTTAACAACGCCAGTACCGGGGCTTCAGTAAGCTTACTTACGCTTTAAGGCTTCGAATGCCTCTTGATGTTCCGTTTTCTACATAAAATGTTTTCCTTTTTTCAGTAGCGCGGTCAGTGGGTGTACGACATGAAGCGATCCCTATGGAATGTCTAAGATTACGGATATTTTTCGGAGGTTGCAATTCCTTTATGGCAGCAATCTTGTCAGGGTCAGTTTGAATGCCTTGTTCGCTCACCATGTGGCCGAGATATTTTATTTCCTTTTTGAAAAAGTTGCTTTTCTCCATGTTAATGCGTAGATTAGCGCTCCGCAGGAGGTCAAATACTTCTTCCAAGTTTCTTTTGTGCTCCTCTATCGTCTTTCCAGTGATGATAATATCGTTGAGGTATGCAAAGGCCAAGCTCAGGACCAATTACGGTATCCAGTGCTCGCTGAAACGTCGCTGGCGCGGAATGAAGGCCAAAAGGCATAACACGCCATTGATAAAGGCCACGTCCCGGAACGGTGAAAGCAGTGTAGATTTTGCTATCCTCTTCCAGATCCGGAATCTGCCAGTACCCGTTTTTTAGATCTATGCTCCTTATGTATTTGGTATCTTTTAGGCGATCGAGGATGTAACTTTTTCGTGGTAGTGGGTATCTACTCTATATATATCCTTGGTATTTTGTAGTTGGTATGCATAGTATGTACTAATGAAGCTGCGTGTTGCACCGGTGTCTAGTGTTGCGTCGAGCAAATCGCTTCCAAGTGCTACGGTGGTCACTATGCGTTCTTTTTCTATGCGTAAATTTTTTATTAGGTTCGAGGATCGCTGGCCCGACTCTGGTGACGACCCCTGTCGTTTCCCTCCTGTCTTCGGCAGCATTCGATAGTGCGTTTACCTTTCTTGTCTCACGTTCAGCAAAAAATCAATTGTTCGTTGCGACAGTCACACGCGAAGTGGCCTTCGCGTTCGCAGCGTCGACAGGCTAAATGTGCATTTATGATGTTTGGTTCTCCTTGGTCTACGATTTGTCTGTGATTCTCTCTGACTTGTGGTACCTTCTGCTGCGGCCGACTGTCTATGTGCAGGTTCTCAAAGTCGCCAGCTAATTCCGTAAATTCGCATAGTGTAGTGAACTCTCTTCTTTTTATGTACAGCTGAACGTCATGACTATTTTTTTTGTAGATTCATTCCAAACGTTGCTCTTCTGTCATCTGTGCATGATGCATGAGATTCTGCATTGAAATCATGTAGTATTTGTTACAATTCTCCTAGTCTCTGTCGTTGTTGGCGGATCTCGTCTTCCAATCGCTCAAAGTATCTCGCTGGAAGGGAAAACTTGAAGTCATGTTTGAAGTTTGCCCATGTATGCCACTTCCTATTATTGTTCCTGAACCAGTGTACGGCTTGGCTATCTAGAAACTCGGGCATAACTATTGGAACGAGGTTGACGTTCAAGCTATAAATATCTACCAATTCTTCAATTCGTTCGATGAAGGCTAGGGGTTCTTCGTGACCTCCAAATCTTGCTGACCATTTTTTGATTCGGTCGAGGATTGCTGCGTAGGAGCTAGATGGTGCTGTTGGACCGATCGGCGAAGGATTTTGCATCATGTATGTTGCGGCTAATTGCGATGTAGTTAGCTGATTCGTAGCCTTGTTATCGATTTCAGCTGGAATTGTACGTAGCATTGGTACGTCTTGGTGGACTAGTGTTGGTAGATCTGGAGTTTCTCTGAGCGATCGATGAGACATGGGTAGGGTTAGTTTTGCCGCCGATGATGGTGTCTGTAGGGCTCCTTTTGATCCTCCTGGTGAACCGCTTCGTCTATGCTCGGCCTCTACTGCTATTACCTTCTTGACTGTCTAGGCGTGGTTAATTCTGAGATGCCACCGTAGCTGGTATATGAATTGCTACTATTTGTCTTTTAGGTTCTAGCCCTTCCTTTGTAGCAAATGTGGCAAATGCCCTGCGTAATTCTTCCACAATGCCTTCAACCTCGAACCCAAAATCGACCGCGTACTTCAGTAGTCTTTTCGACGAAGTGAGTGAATCCACCCCGTTTTTACCATTTTTACCTTATTTTTTTTCTATTTTGCAATCGAAATATATGTACGTGTATTTCGGTGTTTAGAAAAGTCCCTGCTCGGGCGCCACTGTAACGAAGTTCCGGTTCTCCGGTTTAAGCACGGATAAGCTCGACGGTGTCCACGGTCCAATTACAGAAATTTATATTTTTCGAGACTACTAAATACAGTTTTCTTTATTTCTTCAGATTTAAATTGGTTTGCGTATGTACATATATGAAGTTAGATTTAAGTACAGATGAACAGGGCGGAAAGTGACGGATTCTTTGGTAGGGTGTATTGGTCTTCCAAGCTCGCCGGGTTTCTAACTTTGTGCCTTTCCAATTCGCCTTACTTCTCTTCTGGTCACTCAAGTCCCTCGGAACCTGGTAACTGGCTAGTTGGAGAACCTTGTCGTTGTCGTCACTATCACTAGTTAAGCACTCCGTGGGGTCCACGTGTACATATATATACAAACGCATCAGTAGCCGAGTTAAAACCGCGTGCTACTCGGAGTTTATATGAGTTGCAACCGAGTTAAAACCGCGTGTTGCAACTACCTATAGTACGGGGATAACTTTGTATATATATCCCTCACCTAACTAACTGTCTCAAGATCATCGTCGCCGTTTCTATAATTCACTATGCACTTCGTTATTTCCGCGCGTACCTATATATACAAACGTATCAGTAGCCGAGTTAAAACCGCGTGCTACTCGGAGTTTATATGAGTTGCAACCGAGTTAAAAGCGCGTGCTGCAACTACATATAGTACTGAGATAACTTTTTGTATATATCCCTCACCTATCTAACTATCTCACATCTGTGCGCCTCGAGTACTGCCTCCGTGCTTGTCAATAATCTACCAACTCACCTTCCTTTCTTACGTCTGCTACAGTCGCCTGCCTGTGCGGTTCTGTCCTCTCTGTGGTGCAAAATTTTCCAACTTGCATGTTGCTCGTCCGGCTCTCGTTGTGGTCCTCTCTTTCGTGTTCCTTGTCACTCGTTCCGCACATTGCGTTGTTAAACGGTGTGATTCTTATCTCCGGTGTTATTCTTTCTCTCTCTTTGCGCCGTTCGCTCGCCTCACCCTATACTTAAAACTAAACCAGTGTTTCTTATCACGACTTCAATTCATTTACAGGGATGATAACAAACTTGAAATATTAGGTTCTAATTGGTATAAAATAATATCTTCATTCCATTCAAATATAAAAAAACTATTATTCTATGTGATATACATTTTTTTTTTTTTTTTATATCAGAATCTAGCAGTAGCCCTTAAGAGATCAATCTCTTTTTCCATGATTGGCTACTGATGGAAGGGTTGACAGAGGGAGCGGAAGGGAAAGGGAACTTTTCGCATTCTACATACTCCGGCAAGTGTTGCGAAGCAAAGCTTCCTAAAGAACTTGCTAAAGTTCTGATGTGTGACATGTGATATACATGTTAATTATTAACAAAAATTGTTGACATAAAAAAAATGTTGTGACACCAAATTTGGTGCAATTTGATTATCACAAACTAGATAGCCGAGAGCGACGATCGCTCGACGGCGAGCGAAAATTACTTTTATTTCGTTTCTCATAAGACCCCATGTAATTTTGTCAGCAACAATTAATGCGTTAAACACAATTGGAAGCACTAAACAATAAACACAAAATCAGCTGTTCAAATTACACAGCTTCTTATGGGAATCATTTATCTGAGGAAAAAAGATAATTTATCTGAGAACAATTGTCTATAGATAAAAAGACAAATGACTTCGGGAAAGATCTATTTCTAATTTGACACACACAAAGTGATCTTCACCTTCCCTTGCTATTCCTTTGTTTACGCTTCAACACAGGAATTGACAGATTTTGTGTTAAGTCCGTTTGGTGTAATTGTGTTTTGTCCGTAAGAAAGTGAGATAAAGATAAACGAAGACAAATGTATTTAGTGTTTAGTGCTTCCCATTGTATTATAAGCATAACGCTGTCGCTCGCCGCTATGACTGTGTTCAGGACACAACTCCAGGGAGTGTATTCACAGCGAGTACTGAATTAAATATAATTTACAATCTCACCTTGCCCATTCTACCGATATTAAAAATAATTTTTCTATTGTAATTGCTTGACAGCTGCCTAGCCACGTGCAATAAAATATGATTGTAAAGATCGAATTACAATGCAGAAATCGTAGCGGAAGGTATAGCGCGAAATTCCATAACGCTCAAGTGACTGGCGAAAATAATATTTGTTGATTCTTTCCTATCTAAAAGAGAAATGAGCTATTTGTGAGAGCCAAATTAAACCCCAAACCCGCAATACCTGGCCGATATATTTATGAAGTTCGAGACAAGAATCTGAGATCTCGTGACATGAATCGCACGTTTAATAACTGAACCATGGTGGCAAGTTAAATGCTCTTTGTAGGTAGGAGTAAAATATAGAAATGTGATTTTGTATTAAAATATGCGTGCACAGAAAGTTCTCTGTGAACATCGTTTCATGCGTAAACTGGTCTTGCTGATAATTTGGGAATCAACCAATCAAAAAAAAGAGTTAACTGCAACATATTCATCAATAATTTGAGTCTTGGAAGTTCATGCATAGGAAGCTGGCAAGACGAAAAAATTTACTCTGCCTCCAATTGTGAGCTCAAGTCATACGAACAGATACGAAACTTCGTCTTTTTAGTAAAAAATGATGCAACTCAACAAAGCTGTGAGCTAGCTTTCTCACGTCAGCTTTCGGTGTCGGGCTGCCGTGAGAATAGCTCTCTGTTGTTAGTACTAAAATTGGCTTTTCTTACGTATTAAATTAATTACGACTATGTTTAATGAATGCTTAAAGGAAATGCATTAAAACTTTTAAAAATACTAGGGACTCGTTTAATTTAACAAGTCCTGCTAAATGATTGAAATATTTAACATTTCTATGGAAAACTACTTCATACTAACTTAAGAATTTTCAAGCTGGAATTTATGTTTATAAATAATAATAATACTAATAATAGTAATTAGCAATTAGCACTGCTTTTATATCGAAGGTTTTCTCGACATAATACTAAAATATATATTTGAAAATAGTATCAAAGTACTTCAAAAGTCCTATAATATAACGAAATTACTAGTTCGGCAACGCTGAACCAATTAGTTGAGTTTCTTGCAGGTTTGTTGTATTTGGAGTAATGGGTGCCTAGAAGTGGTATAATCCTCTATTTAGAGCAAAAATAATTGGTTTCTTTTGAAATGGAAGCTCCGATTTCAGTAGGAGGCATATTACACGGTGACGTTTGACGCATGAGTCAAATGAATTTTGTTGTGCGAGAGAGTGGGCAAAAATATTCGCCGCGTTTTTCGCCGTGTAGTGGGTTAAATTTTGAAGCCAGATTAGTACTGGCATCACGTAGTTCAAACAGTGTTCCTTACTAAAAAAAGATTAAAATTAAGAGAATAGGACCAAAACTACTCCGTTTCTTTACAAAGTGTAGTTTTATTTTTGTAACAGGCAACCCTTAGATTCTTTCTTCTCTGAACTGATTACAGTTATGCGTTAAGTAGTATACACTTACTGATTACAGTCTGAGATCTCTGAAAGTTGGTCTTTTGTTTAATGGAGTTAATCGATTTAGCAAATGAATTTAATGGTTCATACTAACAATTATAATTTCAACTATAACACTTTTATAAATTTTAATTATTTGAAGTGCCTTTTATTTATTTTTTCATTGAGAAGTTCCTTTTATTTACTTTTTATTTGAGAAGTTCCTTTTAGCTTTTTAAAATTAGAGTTCCGTTTTCGGACATAAGCTGAAGTATATGTTTTAGTATATATGTAAATAATTGAATGAAGTACATATTATTTTGTTTTTGAAGTAACGTTACTTCTATTTGTTGTTAAATTGAAATTTTTTGTAATTAAAATAAAAACTTAAAATCTGAAAGATTGATTGATTGAATCCAATCAATTTTTCCCTCTCCACTGAAGTATTCCGCAATTGTCTTGCGAACTGAATCGATGCCTGAGTAAACTTGGAGATACTGACGCTCGCATGTTGGTGTCGGATTTTTTATATCGTGCTCAATTAGATTATGCACATGCTGAAAATTGCTATTGCTCATCCGAAAATAGTTTCGGTAGCTCCATTGGTCATTATCTCGCTGTGAACTCGCCCAAGCCAAGCATCCTTCAGTGTTTCTATTAATGTGCCATGATTTAATCCAACACGATTTCGTTTTGCGAGTTTTTAATTTTAATAATTTATCCAATATTTGGCAAAACCATACTATCATGCTCCGTCATAAACACAATACGCTTAATGTAGGTTTCGGCTAGCCTTATAACTTCAATCACTATACCATCTAATGAATCCATTTTGCTTATTAATTTTTATTTATATCAGAAAGCTTTCCACAAAATCTTCTTACACGGTTACCTTCTGCCTACATATATTCAAAAAGGCATAACTATTAAAAAGGGAGTAACATAAAAGTACTAAATAGCAAGATTTTGTCGAGCGTCAAGGGGCATCGTGTAGTTTGTCTTCAAAGGGAAAGGCAAAAAATATTGGGGCAAGTTATCCAGGAGTCAAACGTCACCGTGTAATATGCCACTTGGAAAATTAAATTTTCTGATTTCCCATACACTGTGTGAGTTCAACATTTTGCGAGCTCACACACATCAAAGATTATAAGGCCATTCGAAAGTTTCGTATCTCATCTCTGGCTCAAGTTTCGGCTTTTTGTATTATATATTAATTATAGTTAATAATTCCATAAAAATGGTAAAACCTGTGAAGGAAACAGGCTTTGTTGTGGAGAGAATTATTGATAAACGCATAACAGCAGACGGCAAAGTAGAATATTACATTAAGTGGCGCGGGTACCCAAGGTATTAATTATCAAGTATTTAATCCTAAAGGCTTTAAAAAATAATGGATTTTTTTTCAGCTCGGATAATACCTGGGAACCGGAAGAAAACTGTGATTGTCGTGCCCTCATCCAAAAATTTGAAGAATCTCGTGCAAAGTCAAAAAAACGTGGAGAGAAAAAGACAAAATTAGAGGAGATTTCAAAGCTACGAGGCTACGATCGTGCTCTACCTATTGAACAAATTGTTGGTGCCACTGACGTTACGGGGGAGGTCGAGTACTTGATCAAATGGCAGTTTTGCGAAGAACTCGATCTAGTGCCTGGTGCAGAAGTTCGTGAAAAGAACCCCGAGATTATTTTAGAGTTCTATGAACGACGTTCGCCTTACCAGAGCGTTATTAATGAGCGCTTATTGGGTGTTCCACATGATCTGCGTGTTAGCTCTGCAGCTGGAAATATTGCAAAAGGAATTGCTACTGAAGTAGTAACAGACTCGCAGTTGCTGCGAATAGAACACGCCGTGGATGACAGTAATAAAATAGAGCACGAGTTAAACGACAGTGTTAGCAGTATGGAAAATGCCGTCTCCTATTCCATTCCCGTCCCAGGGGTTGGAAACATTGCTATCGATGTCCCGATTATACAAAGCGACATCTAGAATATTTGAATTTTTTATACCATGAGTTTATCATTAAAAATTTATTAAATAATTTTTTCTAACCGAATATTATAACGTAGTGTGAACACTTGAATTAGCTGTGCAAAATAAAGAAAAACTTGGGAATAAACATTTATTACCATGGTGGACTTCTAAATACGACGTGGATGGTAATTCTGTTAGACCTTACAATTCTAGGTATGGCATCACGTTTTGAACGGTTTATCCAAATTCAAGCGTCCCAAATTGCCTTGTCGAAATTGCTTAATGAAATAAGACGCTGCATACAAAAGGTCTGGAACTAAAAAGACTTGTCCGTCAACCCTTTTAATTTTGCGTTTAACCCCGAACATGTTCGCACAAGACACCAATAACTCTGTAATATCGTCTGTCGGTTTTTCTAAACCCGTTAGGTGCACATAGTCAAAGATCTGTTGTCGATTCAGCCAATAAAGTAAGTAGTCTGCAATTTTGTCCTCGCCTACTAAGTGGTCTTTAAGACACCCCACTAAAGCCAATTTCATTCCCATTTCATCGTCATCAATGCGTGGTGCAAGTATCCCCGGTGTATCTACCATGTACATGAGAGGGTTGTCGCATATCTTTATTTTTTCCATGACAGAGCGCGTAACGCCCGCAATGGCACCCACCTGTGCAGCACCTTTTTTTTTTAGATATCGATTCCGCAAAATATTAAGTAATGAACTCTTTCCAACGTTCGGTACTCCAATTATCATAACACTACAATCGCGTTCGCCCATGCGATTATAACGCTCCGAATTCGTGATCAATTCATGGGCTAATGGCATCAACTGTAGAATGCCCTTGCACTGCTGACTCTTGCAATTTGTAAAGAGCACATGTTGGATGCCTTCTTTTTCCCGGAGCTTCTTTATAAGCTGTCGCTGCTCGCGCACTTCCGTCAGATCCTTTTTGTTAAGTACCAATATTCGGGGCTTTATATCACCAACCGACTCGCGGAATTTGAAATTGCGACCAGAAAATGGAATCCGAGCATCATGTACTTCAATAATGCAGTCAGTGGTTTTCAGGGTCTGCTCAATTTGTTTCATTCCCTTCCCCATATGTCCGGGAAACCAGCGAATGGCTTGTTTACAGGCTAGAGTATAACTCTTTCGGAAATTCATTGATTTCTGATTGTATATTTTTCACTTATCCGACTATGTAATTCTGTCCTATGTTATTAGAATCTTTTACATCAAGCCTAGGAACTGATTTTAGTTCACTCAGAACTAAAAAAAAATTTGCTAGCGAAAAATTTTTCCGCCAAGTAAGCCTCAAAAATTATTAACTTATAAGAATTTAGAATTTTGAAGATCTACTTTTGAACGGAAGTGAATATCTACTTTTCCACTGAATTTATTTCACTTCAATTTATTTCATATACGACGGATCAACAGGTGAAGTTAGGTGCGAAACTACATCTAAATCCCGGTAAATATATTTTTAAAAATGTCTACTGTATATTTACGGTATAATACCACATAATATGTGACAGAGCTAAAGAGATGCGAAACTTTCAAGAATACAAGATTTCGCCCAGTGCAGGACCACTATTTAGCGTCGGCAAGTTTGTGACGTCACAATAGCCATTCGAAGGAATACATATGTTTGTGACGTCACAATAGCTATTCGAAGGAATATATGTTTTTTGAATTTTGAGAATAATAGCCAGACAAAGGAATTGGAATTAAGAGAGCTTCAATTCCTTTTGAAGGATTTGGAATTAAGCACATCAACTTCTTCAGAGGATTGGAAAAATCAATTCTTTTCTAAAAATTCAAGTATTTTGAGTTTAATTCCAAATTCCAATTTCTTGAAGAAGATATTAAGGCCCTCTCAATTCCAATTCCTTCGTCTGAGTGAGCCTCAATTCCAAATTCCTAATTCCTTGGAATTGGAAGTGAGATGGAATTAATGGCCAGATTTTCAACAAACGACCAAAGTGGTTCTTCGTAATTCTGCTTTGTTATTTTCGCGATATCGTTACTTTGTGATTTTCAAACAACGAGCAGCTAAAAACACAACATTTTCCATACATTTTACGAGTTCTCGTTTGTTATATGGTATTTTCAATCATTATTTCAACGATGAAGTAGCGATATGAACTTTCAAAAGTAACGACTGCTAAAAGGCTGTCGTTACTCCATTATTTCAGCTAAACGGGTGCAATTTGTGTGAATCTGGAAATATCTGAAAGAAAAATCTGTAATATGAATGTTGTAATGAATTCCAACAAAAAGAGGAAATTTTCTATTTAATGGTGAATTTTAAACAGAATGAAAATTAATTTTAACTTTTAGAACTTAGAATTACGAACAACACGTTCAACCTGCTGCTGCGGAAAATTGCCAATAACCCCGAATTTGCGAGAGGTGTTCAAATTTTCAGCTTCACAATTCACAATTTTCAGCAATTGAAACACAACACGTCAATATGTCAAAAACAAATGAGAAACCAGGGTAAAAGAATGAGCGAGTAAGAATGATAAGCAAAAATTAGAAAGCATGCGAAGAAAAGAGAAATCCGTGGTTACCCAAAAAAATTAAACACATCTTTGAAATGCCTAGGAGATGCGAACTACGCGTACGCAAGTGTTTTTAAATCGCTTTTTAGATTCACGGTGATGAGTAATGCTTAAAAAACAATTGCAAGCACTAAACACTAAACACAAAATCAGTTTTTCAAATTACACAGGTTTTTGTGAGAATCATTTATCTGAGGAAAAAAGATAATTTATCTGAGAACAATTGTCCATAGATAAAAAGACAAATGCCTTCGGGATAGATCTATTTCTAATTTGACACACCCAAAGTGCTCTTCTCCTTCTTTTGCTATTCCTTTGTTTATGTTTCAACACAGGAACTGACAGATTTTGTGTTTTATCCGTGAGGTGTAATTATGTTTTGTCCGAAAGAAAATGAAATAAAGATAACCGAAGACAAAGTATTTAGTGTTTAATGCTTTTAATTGTTTTAATAATAATTCTTAAAACACAATTGGAAGCACTAAACAATAAAACAAAATCAGCTGTTCAAATTACACAGGTTCTTATGGGAATAATTTATGTGAGGACAAAAGATAATTTATCTGAGAACATTTGTCCATAGATAAGACATTAGATCTATTTCTAATTTGACACACACAAATTGATCTTCTTCTTCTTTTGCTATTCCTTTGTTTACGTTTCAATACAGGAATTGACAGATTTTGTGTTTTGTCCGTGGGGAGTAATTATGTTTTGTCCATATAAATATAAGGATAGCCGAGGACAAATGTATTTAGTGTTTAGTGCTTCCAATTGTTTTTTAAGCATAACGATTTCTCGCTTCTTAGTGATAGTGATAATTGAAAATCTGGCCATAAATTCCGAAACGAATGATTACGTCCCACCTTTGTCGGCGAGTGACGTCGACGAGAGACTGGAGTTGTCATACGCCTACTATTGAACATAATCAAAGCAATAGCGTAGAGCGGCGGGCGATGTCATTTGCTTAGCAAATTTCAGTACATTAACACAAAAAAAAAAATGAGTCGCGAAAAAAAATTTTTTGTAAATTTTTTTATTGCTCTGTCAAAAGTTCATTCTCTCACGCTTTAGCTGACAGCTGACAACTTTGTACAGAGAACAAAAACAATTTGATAGGTTGGCCATTCACAAAGTGAATAGGTTGGCCGTATAAAGTGGAAGTGACAATTCAGCCATATTGAATGATCAGGCCAGAAATAGGTGCAATGCCACTCTAAAGCGAGAAAAAGGTCTTTACGAACAGCGCCTTAGACGCAGAGTTCTTGAATACCATAAGGGTAGCAAGAACTTTTGGTCGTTCGTGGGGAGGGTAAATAATCAGACGCGATAGTCTATTCCAACTCTCCTCAAGGACGATCAGATCTTCTCTCACTCGGTTGATAAGTGAAACTTATTAGCCAAAATGTTTGCTGAGAACTGCTCTCTTCCTGTGAGTAGCCAACCACTGCCCGCGGTCGATAATGTATCTCATGCTATGCCTCAGATGCATTTTCGAACGCGAGCTGTTAAAAGAGTGCTTGCAGACCTCAATGGCAATAAGTCCTGGGGACCGGATGGCATTTCAGCCCATGTGTTGAGAAAGTGCGTCTCAACACCATTGCGCAATCTCTTTAATTTATCATTTACTTCAGGAGCTTTTCCCACTTCCTGGAAGATTACCAATGTGCATCCAGTTCCCAAAAAAGGTAAGGCTACGAATCCTGCAAATTACCGACCCATAGCAGTCTGCTCAGTGCTCCCCAAAGTCATGGAGAGCATTGTAAATTTTAACTTGATGAGGTATCTAGAGAGCAGCGAGTTGATCAGCGATCGTCAGTACGGCTTCCGTGCTCACCGCTCCACAGGCGATTTGATGGCGTTCCTCACTGAGCGGTGGAACAGATGTGTTCACCAATTCGGTGAGAGTAAGGTTGTTGCTTTGGATATCTCCAAGGCATTTGACCGAGTGTGGCATAAAGCACTCGTGTCTAAACTGGCTGTGTCTATGGTGTCGGTAATACATTCACTCGATGGTTATCGAGTTTCCTCCGCGGCCGTTCTATTCGGGTTGTGATAGACGGCTTTGCTTCCGAAGAGCACTCCATTAATGCTGGAGTTCCGCAGGGTTCGGTCCTGTCTCCGACACTTTTTCTTATTTTTATCAATGACCTTCTGTCATTGACATCAAAACCCGTCTACTCGTTTGCTGATGACAGCAGCATTTGTCATTCATATTCATTCTCCAGGCGTCCTTCCATTCTGGAGATCACTAGAAGACGCAGATTATTAATGACACACTTCAATCCGACCTCAAAAAAATCCAGGAGTGGGGTCGAGCGAATCGGGTCGATTTTAATGCGCGGAAGACCCAATGCTGTTTGTTGACCCACAAGCGATTGGCGGGTGACAACTTCCCACCTCTAAATATGGGTGGTGTAGATATTACTGAGTCGGAGGCTCTTGTTCTGGGCATGTCAATCCAATGCGATATTCGCTGGAGCGATCACATTTTTGACGTGTCGAAAGAAGCAGCCAAGTGCTTAGGCTTTCTTAAGCGGTGTAAGAAATACTTCACTCCAACCGATCTTCGTTGTATCTACACCACCTATATCCGTCCGAAAATGGAGTACAATACGCATATATGGTCGGGAGCTTCGCGAACATATCTTCAGCTCCTAGACCGTGTCGAATGTCGTGCGTTAAAACTTATAGGGGACAGTAGGGTATCCAGCTCTATTGAAACCTTGGAGCGTCGTCGTGATGTAGGGTGTGTATCATTATTTTACCGTTACTTACATGGTAAATGTTCCTCTGAAGTAGCCAGCCCGATTCCGCGTCGAAACCTTTAAGCGAAGTGTAAACCGTCACTACTCCCTCTTTTACCCTTCCCACTAACCTGTCATCCCTTCGGAACCAACAAATGCTGTGCATGGGTAGGGGGCATCCCCTGAGCTTGGTTTCATGTCATCAAAAAAAAAAAGATACAAAAGAAAAAAAGATCTCGAAGACATTTGTCTTTTTATTAACGGGCAATTGTTCCCAGATAAATGATTTTTTTCTCGTTTCCCATATGAGCCTATGTAATTTTGACAGTTGATTTTTTTTTAGTGTTTATAGCTTTAAGGGCTAATATCCAATTCGGACATGCTCGCCTGAAAGTATCAAAATCAATATATAGCTTATTTCGTTTAGCGTAATAATATTCGAAGCCAACACGAAGCCAAATATCTGCCGGTGTTAGTATTGTGGCGCACTCTGCAATGACAGCCATTTTAGAGTTGCCAGAAAAATTGTGGTTAGTTGAAAGTTGAGGCTAAAACTAAACATAAGTGGTTCTGCTAGTCTATTGAAATTTGAAGTTGTTGAAAGTTTTTGAAACTCATTGAAGTTATAAAAAGTTAAAACAAAATGTTGGAGGCATTAATAGTATTTGCTCGTAGAAATCCTTCTCTCTATAACACCTCCATCCCGGAGTACAAGAACTTTATGGAAAAAATGCTACAACAGATAAAAAATCCCTAGGGAAAGTGGGAAATTTCATATAAAGAAATTCAGTTTGTACAAATGTGGCTTTCTGCTATCTACAAATCAACACAGTTGACTTGTCGGATTTCGCGTCGTATCGCGCTCTGTTTGACCACCAATGCGAAGAGCAAAAAATTCGCTTCGCGGCGCGACGCGTATTTCGCGTTCTGTTTGATTGGAGCTTTACCAAGCGCTTTGTCACTCGTGTAAACCACCTTAAATTGTTTCGTTGCCAATTGCACTCAGGCGAACAGAGGCTTTTTTTGTATAGGATTGTGCTTGCAAATATAACGGGGTATATTAATTTAGAAGTTTTGCTGTATTATAAAGAAATGTATCGGATTTATTTCTTAGCTTTTGATGATCTTTTCTTTTATCTAATAAAACCAGGAAGGGGTTATTTTTGTGGAAGTGTACGTGGAGAGAAACGGAACAGTTGTGGAATTTTTTTCATTTGATACCTCTAAAAAAATCTGTTTTCTGCTAGGTGCGCGATTGAGTAGACAAAACGATAACCTCTTTTAAAAACAAGTGCCATCGCTGCGCTAGATACATCCACATTGCTTCGGGTTAATATATAACAAAATATTCAGCCGACGAGCCAAAATTATGTGGTCGTTCTTCTCGCGCGACACGTCTAAAGAATTCCCCTATGATATTGGTGAACAAGTGTTGGGTTATGAGTCACGATCAATTTGGTCGCTGCACAGAGCCAAGCGCAAAGGCGGGGGTAGTGTTGTTGCCGGCGGGATGTCGAACGATGATGTCTCAGTCTTCGTTTATGATATCCGTAATGGTTCGGAAGCAAAATTTGAATTTGCTAAAGCAGCGGTGAAGCGTTTGAAGACGTTACGCCACCCAAGCATTTTGCAGTTTATCGACTCATTGGAAACAGATAAGATGCTTTACGTAGCCACAGAAGCGGTCGAGCCATTAGGCACTCATATCACCGAATTGGCAACAGATGAGCCGCAAAAAGATTTGTATCTTGCATGGGGAATCTTTCAAATAACAGTAAGTGTGTTTTTAATTATTATATGGAACAAATCGGGTGTTGCACAAACTCGGCAACTTTGTTGGTGTTTTTGTTTTTAGCGCTAACTCCAACAACAACAAAAAGTGTCGCTCTCCTGTTCCGCTTTTATAGCCCTTTCAAATTTGAAATTTGACCGCCTATATCTCTTAAACTATAGCACATATCCGGTTCGTATAGGTACTCGCGCGATTATTCGAAAAAAATTTTTCGCTTCCTTGATAAATTTTATTTCTGGTAAGTTAGCGTCGCCATAACGTAATATACCAGATTCGTATTAGTGAAAAACAGTGTAGCGCGTTTTTGTTTCCTGCTGGAGTATGCTCAGTCGTCCCAGTGTCCATTTCGAGGAAGTCGCAAACCTCGAACCGTCAATTCACTCATCAGGTGATAAGTCTGATTCATATCGGTCGGTGATGGGAGATGGAACGTTTTTTTTTATTTTTATTTTATTTATTTCAATTCTTCACAATTATTACAAGTTGGTGACTGAAAGCCTTATTCTACAATAATTCACAAGTTCAAGAGGGGTAGAGTATAGCGTTAAACACAGTCGGAGCAGCAAGCAACAGCAACAACTAACGGCAGCAAGAAATTCCATGGCGTTAATTATAATGGCTTGGCAACGTTCCTCAGCAACAGGAATTTCATATGTCATATTCATTAGTCGAATTAATGCAATTTGTCAAATTTATAATATTAAAAATCTATCAATCGAATTAAATTTTTTGTTACTGATTTATACAAATGAAGTACAAAAATGGCCTAGGAAGAAGCAATGGAGGCTATCCAAGCACTTTTTGAATTGTTGAGATTGCTTGCCATGGCGCACAAAGCGTACTTACATGCAATGGAAAAAACGCGACGGAGGTGGTGGGTTCGCCCACTTAACCTGAATAGAGATGCCGTAGGCTTCTTCGAAACTGGCACGAAACAGCTAATGCTAAATGACGAAGAGCATATTTTCATTGCAACCGGGATGGATCCTGCAAATTTTCAGTGCTTGCTCGTGCTTCGAAAAAATTTGGTCAAGAACTCCCAACGCAAAGCAATTGCACCGGATGTCAGGCTGTCGATAACACTTCTGTAAGTATTGCAGTCAACAACGATAAAGGAAATTATTGACGTGTTCAGTCTTACAGATATCTGGCGCAAGGTTGCAATGTGCAAATCCTTGCATGGGCACATAAACTGGGTTTCTCAACGGTCCGCAAAAGGATTTATGAAACCTGTGAAGCGATGTGGAGTGAGCTGCAAGAAGTGTATGTAGCGCCTCCAAAATTAAAAATTGGGAGAAAATTGCTAAAGAGTTTTTCATAAAAAGTGGAATGCCCAACTGTTTAGGGGCCATCGACGGGAAGCACAAGCGGCACTTCAGCGTAGACCTGATGGCAGCCTGTGATGCACACTACTACTTCACTTTTGTCGACGTTGGAGCTTTAGGGAGCCCATAGTGGCGTTTTTCTACGTAGTGCTTTTGGGAAGCAAATTTTAAATGGCACGCTGCCAGTGCTACCGGATTGTCCGCTGCCAGGTGTCTCGGAAACATTTCCACATTACTTTGTCGCTGACAGTGCGTTTCCTTTGAAAACCAATATTATGCGGCCATACCCTGGCCATACTTACTCGTTTGCCAGCGGAGAAGCAAAATTTTAACAAGACATTGTCCCGTGCGCGTGTCCATATATGAGATATATTTGGCATACTTTCTAGCCGGTGGCGAGTTCTTCGATCGCCCATACATGCCAACCCTGAAAATGTCGACAAACTTGTGCTGGCCACAATAGCGCTGCACAAATTTTTGATGCTTAAGAAGGATACGGTCTATTTTAATAACGAAGATCCGGAAAGGTTTGGAGACGAATTTCCTGGCCACATCAAACCGATCGACATCGCATTCGTTCCACGCTCGAGAACTGCTCAAAGAATTAAAAATTAAAATAAAATAATTCAATAATAAAATAATAAGAGGCGAAAAATAAGTTAAGAAAATGTTGCAATTTTTATTGCTTTCACTCTTCCGTGTGGTCCAGTTTTAAACCTCGAACCAAACACTCAAAATTATTTCCTGAAAACTTACTGTCTAAATTGAGCTGGTTCCCGATGACTTCCCACAGAGCATTCTTCTGGCCAACGTTCTTATAGTTTCGCGACGCCAGGTCGTACAAAGAAGTATTGCTCTTGACGGCATTTATTAGGGCCTCGTCCAGATTCATTATTAATAATTGCTGCTATATATATTAAAATATATTTGAAATATTTCAAAAACAGGAATTTTAATAAAAAAATGCAAAAGTAATTTTACTAAGAAGTTTGCAGTATTTAAATTTACAAATTGCCAATATAAACAAACACACCGGAGAAGAACATATAGTATGTCAAAATATAATTTTGTTGCTGTCAAAATTAGAATTAGCCCGGAGACAAGATATAAATTGGAATGGAAACCAGAGGAACAAACTGGAAAGCATACTTTTTTCTCGATCTCCATAAGAGCCCATGTAAATTTGACAGTAGAAAATGTATCTTGTCTCCTGTTGCTCCGATTGTGTTTAATGCTTACCCCGCAGCAGAAGGCCGCACTATTAATGTCTATGAAAATACTTATGCTAAATACAAGGCTACGGGAAGCAGAGTGTTTCGCAGCAGAAGGCTGCACAATAGAGTATTAGAGGCCGAAGCCTGAAAGCCGCTCAGAAATTATGAGGACTGCAGAGTCCGAAGCAAGAAAGCCGCTCAGACAATCTGGGGACTGCGGAGGCCGAAGCCAGAAAGTCGCTCGCTACAACCTATAGTAGGACTGCCAAACGTACGCAGAATAAGAAAAAATTATGAGACGGGTCAGTCGAATTAACCGACGGAATCTCCTTTTCTACAGAAGATAAGGTGACTGGTATGTATTAGATCACTTTGTTGATCTCGGCAAGTTTATCAAACAACAATACTCTTTCAAAAAGCGGTGCCGGGGGTTAGCCGGCGAAATCTTCAGTAACATTGAACATGAAAAGTGAGCTTTCTTTATTGGCGTAGCTGATGCTTACCATGAGAAAGCTGTCTGTTCGGTGCAAATTTTTGCATTAAATGTACAGGTCGTTACGAACTGATTAAGAATCATAATTACGTATGCATGACTTGGAAGAAAAAAATTAAAGATATTTACTTTTTTCCGGGAGTCTATTTTTAGACTGTATACATTTTTTTACCCTGGTTGTTACCTTAACACCGATCTGTTAAGGAGTTCTTGTTAATGGCTTTGTTAAATATAGTTAATTTTGGTATTCTGAAAAAGCATTAACAGCACAAAAGCTCTTAGTGAAATTCTGCATGACAGGCAACAGCTGTCAATATTTGATTAACAGAACTATGGAGCCAGTTGAGAAGTAAGTATTTTTTATAGTGATTTATATATTTCTTTAATAAAATGTAATGTTTTAGAAAAGCTAAACTCCAACGGTCGACTGAGGAGCAGCTGGAATTTTATGTGGAGTTTTGCCGGCAACACACGGATTTGCTTGCTGGTAAAAACCGATGAATCCGGCTCTTGTTCAAGATCGGTGGCGAGAGTTGGCGGAATTTCGAAATGGAATGAAGGGTCCTCAAGAACTCTGCCAAAATGGAAATAAATTCAACAAAAAAAAAAAAGAAATATTATGTGCATTAACTCATACATTTTACAGAAGTTAGGAGTTTGGAAGTGCCGTGCGGGAGGTCGTGCGAGACAACGAAAGGCAGAGCAGGTAATGACGGGTGGTGGGCCTGGGCATGAAGGTAAAGTCTACATTGATTTCTATTTCAGTTTTCCTCTGATGCATGTATTTGCAGAATCTTCGACCCTTTCGATTCATGCATAGGCTCAAAGGGGCCTCGGTGGTTGACGATGGAGCAACGATTGCTATATGAGTGCAATCAATTGTACCTATTGGTCTCTTTATATCAAATTTCGAATAAAATCTGCAAAGCGAAAAATACTGAATATATTCCATAAAGTATTCCATACACTGACTTTAAATTGCTGCTTTAATTGCTGCCTTGTTTTCCAATGATACAGGAAATTTTATCATTTCCTTTTGCTAAAATTAATAATTTTGCCATTTCGTCCAAACACCGAGAAAGGGACGATTGGCTAATCGGTAGGACGCAATGGTTACCAACACATTTCTGGTAGGAACCATGGCCAAATATCTTGATAATAAAGGCAACGTCGTCTTCTGCGTATCATACGGCTGTATTTGATGATATATATTGTTACGTAAATTTAAATTTACGGTACGACTCTCTCTCAGGTTCGATCTCTGGATTGTGAATAATCTAATAAAACTCAAAAGTTTTGCTGTTCTTAATTTCACAGATTTTATTCTTCTATTATTGCACTTATTAACACTTTTTACTTGACGCTATGCTCACAAGGTGCCGTTGTGTTCTGCTCAATAACCAAATTCGAACTGACTCTCTGAGACACCCTGCGTCTTTTATATGGCAGTTGATACTGCTGCGGAAGGTTCTAGAATTATGTAGCAAATTCTCGATCTATCTATTTGATCTATCCCGCGCTAGATGCCGTTGTGAAAGATCGTGGAATGTTGTGAAACTAGCTATGCGTGATTTGAATGGTTTCCAGAACTTTCGCGAAAGTTTCATTGTAAATTCGCCACACTGCCCTCCACTTAAGTCTGATCGTCCCGATCAGACTCCAAATTCTTTGATCCGTATGGGGCTAGTCTCTCCAAGTGAACGACTTTAATTTTACCTCGTCTCTGCGTGTGGGATTGTATGCGATACACAACATCGTTCAGTCGCTTTATGACTTTGTATGGACCTTCCCACGATGTTTGCAACTTTGGAGACATACCCTTTTTCCGTTGCGGATTGTACAGCAGCACCAAGTCGCCTTCTCGAAATCCTTCTGAATTCATAGCTCGGTCGTAACGATCCTTCATTTTATTGCTCATTAGCTGTGTTCGCTGCCTCACATGTTGATGTATTTCATCCATTTCGGACTGAAGCAATTCCCAATAGCTGCCTCCAGTTTCAGTAAGTAGATTGCTCTTTCCATATTTCAAATCTGATGGGAGTCTCAAATCTGTACCGAAAATAATCCTCGCAGGTGGATGGCCGGTAGTGTCATGGACTGCTGATCGGTAAGCCAATAAAAACATTTGAATGTGCTTGTCCCAATTGCGCTGACATTTGCCCAGTACTTTTCGTAAATGCTCTTCCAATGTACGGTTAAACCTTTCCACCATGCCATCCGATTGTGGATGTAGAGCTGTCGTTCGAGTTTTCTTGATACCCAACAATGAGCACATTTCTTGAAATATAGCAGACTCAAAGTTCCTCCCTTGATCTGAATGCAACTCAATTGGTATTCCAAATCGCGTGACCCAATTCTGCACAAAAGCTTCGGCTACAGTTTTAGCCTCCTGATTTGGTATAGGATATACTTCTGGCCACTTACTGAAATAGTCCATGATCACCAACACATATTTGTTCCCAGAGTCGCTAGTAGGGAATGGACCGGCTACATCCATCGCAACGCGTTCAAATGGTGCTCCCGCATTGTACTGCTGCAACCTTCCTCTGCTTCTAACTTTCGGACCCTTAGCTGCCATGCATTGTGCGCAGTTTTTAATCCATTCAGCAACTGATTCTTGGCAATTCACCCAGTAAAACCGTTGTTTAATCTTTTCCAGAGTTTTCGTGATACCAAGATGCCCTCCACTTGGTCCATTGTGAAACTCTTCTAATACAGCTGCTATTCTAGACTTTGGTAGGACAACCAAATCGCGAGTGTGTTTACCATCTTCACTTTCCCATGAACGATGCAGAACTCCGTTTATTAACCTCAAGCTATTCCATTGCGCCCAATACGCCTTAGCCAACGGACTTTCTGATGCCATTTCTTCCTTGGTTGGTCTTTTATCTGTTTCTTTCGCTTTCATGACCTTAACCAAGTCCGCATCCTTCAGTTGGCTTTTCCTTACAGCGCTGGATACCCATTCATCATCAGGTTGCAGATTTGTTAATCGGATGTCAACTATACCTTCGCTTCTTTCAGCCTTGGAGCAATGCTTACACTCCAATGCACATGGGCGTCGAGATAGTGCATCGGCGTTTCCATGTTGCCCACCTTTCCGATGCTGTATTTCACAGTCGTAATTCTGTAACCTTTCTATCCATCGCGCAATCTGTCCTTCCGGATTTTTAAACTGGAGTAACCATCTGAGTGCTGCATGATCTGTTCTTAGATGGAAATGCTGTCCATACAGGTATTTGTGAAAATGTTTCACGCATTCGACCACTGCCAAGAGTTCCCGCCTCGTAACGCAATAGTTCCTTTCCGGTTTTCCAAGGACTCTGCTATAGTACCCAATTACTTTTTCCTGACCATCGATAACCTGTGAGAGTACGCCTCCTATTCCATGTGCACTAGCATCTGTATCTAGGACGAACTTTCCGCCAGGAACTGGATAAGCCAACATTGGAGCTGTACATAGTAATTCCTTCAACTGCTGAAAGGCATTCTCTTCCTCCTCTTTCCACACAAATTTGCAGTTTTTCTTCGTCAAATTATGCAAACTTCTCGCAACGTTGGCAAATCCGGGTACAAAACGTCGGTAATATGTACAGAGCCCAAGGAAGCTACGCACTTCATGAACATTCGTTGGTCGAGGCCAATCTCTTACCGATTTTATTTTGTTTTCATCAGTGTGGATTCCTCTAGTGGTGATTTTGTGGCCCAAATAAGTGACTTCGGTTTTAAATAGATTGCATTTCTTTGGATTCAACCGCAATCCAGCAGAAGCAATTCGTCGAAAGACATCTTCTAAATTTTTGAGGTGGTCATCAAAACTCCGGCCCATGACGATAATGTCATCAAGATACACCAAACATGTTTTCCAGTGAAGCCCTTTTAGTACGTGTTCCATTAAACGCTCAAAAGTTGCCGAGCCTTGCATAATCCAAATGGCATCACGGAGAATTGCCACAATCCATCCCCGATGCTAAAAGCAGTTTTTTCGCGATCGGATTTCTCGATCTCCACTTGCCAATAACCACTTTGTAAATCCAGCGTTGAAAACCATTTCGCACCGGATAACGTGTCCAAGGTGTCGTCTATTCGCGGCAGTGGGTAGCTGTCCTTTTTAGTGACATCGTTCAGCTTCCGATAGTCAACGCAAAACCGGGTGCTTCCATCTTTCTTTTTAACTAACACGACCGGTGAACACCATGGGCTAGTTGATGGTTCAATAACTCCACCTTTTTGCATTTCGTCTATTATCTGTCCCGCTTCTTCTCGTTTTGCTAGTGGGACTCTGCGTGGAGCTTGCCGAATCGGTCTTGCATCGCCAGTGTCTATTCGATGTTGCACAATGGCAGTTCTTCCAAATTTATTGCCATCGTTGGCAAATATGGAGCTATAGTTCTCTAGTAGCCGTTTTGCTTTCATCTTTTCTGGCCCGCTCACCTCATTCAACCAGGTATTCACGATGTTAGGAATTTTCATGCCATCTTTGAGAACCTCGTTTTTGCATTCCTGAGCAGGATTGTCACAATTAACCACGGCTTCCACAGCTTGGCATTGTCCTACTAACTCTCCTTTCTCCAAAAATATCGGTGACCTGAACTCATTCATCACTCGAATTGGGATCCGCTTATTATTTCCCGTTTGTACCAAGGTTCGTCCAACCAATATATTTGCAGTCCTTTCTGATGCCTCTACTACCCACAGCCTGCTTGCTCCACAGTCTCCCTCCACACATGCCCACAGTACTGCTTCAGACTTTGGTGGAATCTGCTGACGGTGACTTACACTTACATTCCTGATCTGAGGCCGTTCATACCCAGTGCTTAGGGGTATCTCCATGTTCTGGCACGTCAGCATTCTTTTCTTCAGATCCAGAGTAAGACCATGGGCTAGCATAAAATCCACGCCGATTATTACCTCGTCCATTATTCCAGCCACTAAGAAGGTGTGAACCACTTCTAACGTTCCAATCTGAACCTTGCACACCAGTTTTCCACAAATCGCAGCTTCCTCCCCTGTAGCTGTTCGTAGCTTGCAACCAATCAGCGGCTCAACGTTATCCCCTGCTAGGTCTGATCGAATGATAGAATGTGTTGCGCCCGTGTCCAGAGTTAAGACCAGCGATCGTCTGTTTACAGTCCCGTTTATGGTTAAATTATTGTTTTTACGCTGTATTTGTGAAACGGAGACAGTGGGGCAATCAGTTGTGGGAACCAGCTCACGCCCCTTTGAACTGGTCCGTTTTAGTTTAACGATCGTTTCTCTTCAGAAGCGCCACTTGCATCTTCGTTGCTTCTTTTCCTTGCATCTACGTTTTTCTTACCAGACGCATTACAATTCCGTGCCAGGTGTCCTGATGTTCCACAGCTGTAACACTTTAGTTCAAAGCCCTTGCGCGAGGTTGGCATCCTCTGAGAAATAGTCTGGATGAGATCCCTTATGGTTTTCTCTAGGGATTCACTTGGCTCAACTTCCAGCCGATGAACTCTATGTGCCTTATTGCTTAAAAGGCATGCTGTTTCCTGCGTCAAGGCAAATGACACTGTTTCGGCAAACGTCTTCTTTGGCATGGAGTAGACTGCACGTTTGGTATCCGCATCTCGTATACCACTCATAAACGCCTGAATTTTAAGTAATTCAGTTACTTCCGCTGGTGCATCTGCGTTGGCCAAATGCGCGAGCCGCTCTATCTCCGTTGCATATTCTTGTAACGACTCGTTTGCTTTTTTGTAACGATTCATCAGCTCCATTTGAAACACTTGTTTTCTATGGTCGCTACCATATCGTCGTTCAATCGCTGCCATTAACGCGTCATAATTACCACGCTCATTTTCAGGAACTGTTTTTTAGAACTTCGACGGCGGAGCCTTTCAATGATACTACCAAAGCTGCCACTTTATCCGCCGTAGTCCAGTGATTGGCTTGCGCTGTGGTCTCGAACTGTAGTTTAAAAATTTTAAACGGTATAGTTCCGTCGAACGTTGGCGCTTGCAATTTCGTTGCACTAACAGCTGTAACTGGACCACTGGACTGTATTTCTCGCACATGACCATCCAGCCGCTGTATTTCTGATTCTAGTCTGGATTCTAATCTGTGTAATTCATCCTCCATTTTGTCCTGCCTCGCCTGCAACATGGAAGAATTCCCTTCTATGCGCGATAGTTGCTCTTGCAGTTGTGAAGTGTTTTGTGCCAGCTGCTCCTGCAATTGTGACAGGTTTTGTACCAACTTCCCCTCCATACGTGAGGAGAGTTGCTCCTGCAATTGAGAGGACTGCTGCGCCATTGCTGCTAAAAGCATATTCATGTCAAATGCTGGAGCTGGCTGCGGCTCTACCAAATGCTCCTCGACTTTAGACGAAACTCCTGAAGCATCATGACAGAACTCATATTCTTCAACATCGATGCCCTCACTCTCCATTGCTTTACGCAACCGTGCTTGTAAATCTGCCTTATGCCCTGTCACAGGCAAACCTCTAGCCTCCAGCTCTTCCCTCAGCTGGGGTATTCTCAGTTCAGCAAACTTCACCATAATTTAGGATTATTCAGCAATCCCACTTCTGACACCAATTGTTACGTAAATTTAAATTTACGGTACGACTCTCTCTCAGGTTCGATCTCTGGATTGTGAATAATCTAATAAAACTCAAAAGTTTTGCTGTTCTTAATTTCACAGATTTTATTCTTCTATTATTGCACTTATTAACACTTTTTACTTGACGCTATGCTCACAAGGTGCCGTTGTGTTCTGCTCAATAACCAAATTCGAACTGACTCTCTGAGACACCCTGCGTCTTTTATATGGCAGTTGATACTGCTGCGGAAGGTTCTAGAATTATGTAGCAAATTCTCGATCTATCTATTTGATCTATCCCGCGCTAGATGCCGTTGTGAAAGATCGTGGAATGTTGTGAAACTAGCTATGCGTGATTTGAATGGTTTCCAGAACTTTCGCGAAAGTTTCATTGTAAATTCGCCACAATATATATGAAATATATGAATAATTTATATATATGATATATATGAATAATTTGATGCATCAAACTTTTCTTAAGCCGGAATTTTTTATAAATTCCTCATAAGGCAAGGATAGAGGATCGATGTTATCGCGTAAATGTCTTAAAAAACGACGTCTTTCAATTTTTTTTTTCATTTTCTTTATTATTTAAGAGAAGCTATAAAAATTCTTCCATAATCTATTTTTTACGAAAAAGAAGCACAACCGCACAGCTGTAATGAAACTTTACTTTTAAATCTGCCATTAACGCCTTGCTAAGGCGTCTACTGTAATTAACAAAATAGTTACGCAAAGAGCTTTTAAAGAGACGACAGAATACGAAATCTTAACAACTGTTAATGCTTAATTATTTTCCTCTGCGCTTGTTAATGTGGTCGCTTTGTTAATCTTCCAGAATAGGTTAGTGTAGTTTTCCAACAACACAATTTTAATATTTTTGGGTGTTTATTTTTAGACTACCTGCACTTAGCAATTTAATGTAACTTCCAACAACTGCACTGTGGTTGTTGTACTTTGGCTTGTTGTGGCGATGTTACAACAACATAGTAGTACAATTCAAAATAGTGCTTTGTAGTTACGTCGTTGCGATTTTAAAAATTAGTTTTCTCCTAAATTCTTGCACCGATCATGGTTAAATAAATTTCGGTAGAAAGCTCAGGATCTCTACTTTCTTAGTATTTATATAATTATATGGGTTGATTATATAGTTTACTTAGAAAAATATTACTGAATTGAAAAAAGAGTGTGTACTAAAAATCTTAAATTGCGTTTTTATTTTCCCGAAAACTATATAACATAAATGGAAGATATTTTTAATACCCTTATAACCTTTACTAACTGGATATGCTAGATATAGGCCATTAAATTTCATATTTCCAAATTTTGTTGAAAAGTTTGTACTTCTATAACGAAAAATGCGATCTGCAAATTTTAAATGGAGTTAATTTACAAGTTTTTTTAATTAAACAAGTTCGTTTTTTAATTAAAGATATTGTATAATAAACTTCGATTAATTGATTAAAAATTTTTCGTTCTGCAAAGCAAGAAGCAGACATAAAAACTGATCAATCTTGATTGACTGATTAAAAATTTCTTGAAAAAATTAAAAAGGAAGGAATACTTACAAAAATAACGAAAAAGTATTTTCTTCTAAGTATAACTCTCACAAATAATTATTAATAACTCTGGCAATATGCTGTTTGACATTGGTGATAACTTCAATATCTTTGTTTTTTTTGTTATTTGAAACACTAAAATGATAAAGAAATTATTAGAAACAAATTTATGAATAACAAATAGTCCTTTGCACTTTTATTGAATTTTACGAACTCTGTTTTTATCAAATTTTCATTGGGAATTTGTGCATGCATTTTGAAAATTTAAATAATTTTTTCTACTTTTCTTCTAATGAGCTTCTGTATTTTCCAGGAAATGCTTTCGGTTTTGATATTTACGGTGTTATTTTTTATTTTGAAATATTTTTCTGAATAATAGTAGAGGTGTGCAGTTCATTTCTATTTAAAAATAATATAGCTACAGTAGCGGCCTTCGCTTTCATCGCTTCAAGAAAATACACCTAAATAAATTCTAAAAAACCAAAAACAATTTAACTTGATTATTTGATTAAAAAAATAAGGAAACGTTATATAAACAGGTTTCCGTTTTCAAATATATTTTGTTTAATATTGTAATTTAATATTGTTTAATATTGTATAATAATATATAAAATATATTTTGCTAATCAGCCTAAGTGGTCATAACGATACTCCGTATGTCACCGAACTTTTTTCGCATTTACTTCCTCATCTCGCTTATAAGTTATTATAAGTAGTTAAGCTTTTAATAATTAGGCATTAAGCCTGAGTAACTTATTTGATTTTAAATTTTAGCGAGCATTATCGTTTCTTAATAATGATGGAAACTTACGACATAACAATGTATCAATTTGGTCTGTTTTTGTAAATTCATCTGGTGAGTGGAAACTGGGCAGTCTGGAGTATGTATCACCCGCTGATGGTAATCCAATACCACCCGTAAAAGTGCCGCCAGCGCTGGAAGTTTATGATCCGCCTGAGAAGAACGACCGCAGCAAACTGAAGGCTGCCACAAAGTGGTTCGTATTTATATCTGATTTAAAACAGATTAATATATAATGCATTGAATCGTTTTTCAGTTCAGTGGATATGTGGGGCCTTGGTTGCTTGGTGTGGGAGTCCTTCAACGGACCACTTAGATTGCGGAGCAATCTTAAAGATATCGATAACATTCCAAAATCATTGCAATCACTGTACTGTGAACTTGTTGGATCCTCTCCGTCAAATCGCCCCAATCCGGCGGATGTCATAACGAGATGTCGTAAGCCTGGAGGATTTTTCAAAAACGACTTAGTAGACACGTTGTTATTTTTGGAGGAAATACAAATAAAGGATAAAGCGGAAAAAAATCGCTTTTTTAGCGGGTTAACGATACATTTAGACAAATTTCCTGATAATGTTTGCAAGTACACGAGAGTTTTATTTTCATATATATGCGCATAAATACGTAAGTCTTTTGCAGACATAAAATTTTGCCTCAATTAATAACGGCATACGAATATGGCGATGCTGGCTCGGCTGTACTAGGACCAATGTTTAAGGTATTTCTCTGATGTAATAGGTATCAACATCGATACAAGTTTCACTTTATGTAATAACACCCTGATTCACTAAATAACCCCAAAGAACAAAATTCCTACAAGATAATGAAAAAGTAACAAATTTCAGTTAATTTTGAACCTTCAACAAACGATATTTTAGAAATGACATTAAGCTGGTTTCCCAGAAATAGGCTCTTCATAGCCTAATGCAAGATCTCTTTACTCCTAAAGTAAGCTATGGGCGTGGCAGGAGTGGCTTTTACAAATAGCGTTATGTCAGAGACATAGACATTATTGCGACTAGAAATGTCTTATAAGTATAGGCCGAATTTATCAAGACTGCGTGGTATCTCATACGAACGGAATAAAATATCATATCTGGGAAACCATATGTCGTAGATTCTTAATATTTTTGACGCCTTCTATAACTTAGGGTGAGATCTGGGAAACCATTTGTTGTAGAGTTTTAATTTAATAAAAAACTCTTTTTTAAATCACGAAGATTTATACGTATATTTTTGAATATTTGTAACAAATTTCAATCTCAATTATAATTCACAACATACTTCTGCTTTCTGGAGATCAATAGAAAACGTAGAATTATGAATGACACACTCCAATCTGACCTCAACAAAATCCAGGAGTGGGGTCAAGCGAATCGGGTCGATTTTAATGCGCGGAAGACCCAATGCTGTTTGTTGACCCACAAGCGTCTGGCGGGCGACAACTTTACACCTTTAAATATGGGTGGTGTGGATATTAATGAGTCGGAGGCTCTTGATGTTCTGGGCTTGTCAATACAATGCGATCTTCGTTGGAACGATCACATTTTTGACGTGTCGAAAGAAGCAGTCAAGTGCTTAGGCTTTTTAAAGCGGTGCAAGAAATACTTCAGTTCAACCGACCTTCGTTGTATCTACACCACTTATATCCGGCCGAAAATGGAGTACAACTCGCATATTTGGTCGGGAGCTTCGAAAACATATCTTCAGCTTCTGGACCGTATACAAGGTCGTGCGATAAAACTTAAAGGGGACAGTAGGGTATCCATCTCTATTGAAACCTTGGGATGTCGTCGGTTTGTGGGGTGTGTATCCTTATTTTACCGATATTTTAATGGTAATTGTTCCTCTGAAATAGCCAGCCTGATTCTTCGGTTCAGGTATTCAACAGATTTACTCGGCTTTTCAGAGTGGTGACCACCTTTTACGTCTCGATCCCGTTCCAACGTACTACCAATAATCGCGGGAATTCGTTTTTCGGTCGCGCAGTTAAGTTGTGGAATAGTCCTCTGCGTATGTTTTCCCACACACTTATAACGTCGAAGCTTTTAAAAGAGGTGTAAGTCGACACTACTCCCACTTTTCCCCTTCCCCCCCAACCTTTTCCCCTTCCCCCCCAACCTTTTCCCTTCTAAACCAACAAATGCTTTGAATGGTCAGGATACATCCCCTGAGTTTGGTTCTATCTGCCATAAAAAAAAGAATAAAAATATAATATTGGTACAAAGTTGAAATTAAACAGTAGTATTTAACAATAATAATAATAAAAATGGTAATAAAAATTATAATAAAGATAATAATAATAGTAATAGGGTTAATCATAAGAACCCTGCAATATTCGGCTTCCAAAAAAATTAGCGTTATTTAAAAAGTAACTTTTTCTTCTTTGGTGTTGTGTTGATGTGGAAGAACTATCTCCAGACGCCTAGCGAATATGAGTCTTCAAGCTCGCAGACCCGCCAAAAAGCCGCTCTTACCAGCGGCTATGAAGAAAAAACGGTTAGAATGGGCCAAGGAGCATAAACAATGGACGGCTTCTGATTGGCGAAATGTCATATTTTCTGATGAATCGAGGTTCTATTTAACTGGTCCCGATGGAAAAGCCACAGTTCGAAGGAGATCGAAGGAACGATATTCCGATGAGTGCATTCTTCGAACAGTCAAACATTCACCTTATGTTATGGTATGAGGATGCATAACATATTATGGAGTTGGACAAATTTTGTTTCTGGAGGATTCTGTGATTGCAGAAAAATATAAAAATGTTATCAAAGAAGGCGTGGTTCCAACAATCGATAAGTGAGCTGTTGTTGAAAACCCAATTTTTCAAGACGATAGTGCACCTTGCCACCGAGCTCGCTCTGTAAGTAAACCTTTAGGTTTTACCTAAAAATGCATTCTAATGGTCATTGTGTATTCACAGGTTACATAATTAAAAGAAAATCTGGGGATATTATCGCTGTCCTGGCCAGGAAATAGCCCAGACCTTAATATCATTGAAAATTTGTGGGGAATTATGAAGCGAAAAATTCAAGAGAAGTCTCTGAAATCAATCGAGGAGTTAAAAATTATTTTAAATAAAGTGTGGTACGACGAAGAAACCAAGAACCAGATGCAATATCTGGCCAATAATATCTATTGATGATAGGACGTCGCGTAGCTTCCGTACCGTGGTGTGAAATACCGTGTAGCATGTCGAATATTAGTTTACGCAGTTTGTTTGGGATGAATAGTCTGGGTCTATCACGTGACGTCTCGCACCATATTTCGAAATTTAGAAAACAACAATTAATTGGTTTCCAATTATGACATGATGTTTGATTTGAAATTAGCTGTTGTAATTAGTGATCGTTTTGCAGTTCGATGTGTATCAGTTTAAAATTTAGGTTTGTGTTTTTAAATACGTCTACTTCGAATGCGCGTGATACTCGTACAGTGTCAGCAATGGTGTTAGTTTCGCCTTTGACATACTGTATGTCATTGGTAAACTGAGATATAAACTCTAGATTTCTTTTGAATTGAACGCGTAGGATCTTTTGTTTTAATAGCTTTATTTATCATGCTATATATGTAATTTGGCATTTCTGTTAATTTGTTTATGTGTCTGTGGTAATAATTTACCATACCCATAAATTTTTGAGCTTCTTTGACTGTGTTTGGACGTCCGAAATTGCGGATAGCTGAAACTTTTTCTTCTGATGGTTTAATCCCTCTTTCTGAAATACTGTGTCCTAAGAAGTCTATATGTGTGACACCAAAAATAAAGGATGTTTTTTAGCTACATGAGAACTATCGATATTGGTAACTATGGTTTGACAGCTAAGAATGTCAAACTGTGTTGACATCTCTGTTCAATAAGGTTCATGAATCGTCTAACGCCAGAACAACGCTTCCAAATTGTGGAAATTTAATTTTTGCGTTCTGGTTATGCGTCTCGGCCTGTGTTGTAATTGTTGTAAAAAGTATTCCACCTGATTTTGTTGGTAATTCCCAAGGCTCTGCTTTAATTTTTGCTTTCTGGTTACGCGTCTCGGCTAATTGTTGTAATTCTATGCGGATCATGTATTCTATGTGGCTGTTGTTTTTTTTTTGTTGGCAAGCGAGCTAATGTGGTTGTTGGTATTGTTGTTAGCTTTGAATATTTCCAGCCTTTGCTACGTTGTTTTTTTTATTGTTGATATAATTAATTCCACCTGAAGTTGGGTCTGCACAACCCAGGTCACCCTGTTTTCAGTTTTCGCTTACTAAAAACGGGCTCAGTTGGGATGCAGGCCAGATTCTATACCCGGAGTTGTAAGAAAAAATTAATTTTCTTACAGGGGATTTGATGGCATGCTCTAAGTCAATTTTGGAAAATATATGTGTGTTTCTATTATTCATGTTTATGTCACGAATATGAGGTAGGGGATACCGGTCTGGTATTGTTACTATTGTACGTTTAATCCTCGGAAGTCGCCGCAAGGACGAGGGTCTTTTTTTGGGTACTAATGGGATTGGGATGCTACGGATCTAATTGCTAATTGGATCCAAACGGCGTAGTTTGGAAAATGGTAAGGAAAATTTTGTGACTAGTCGGTGTACTGTTGAAAGTAAGATAGGTTTTGTGTAATTTGGTGCAGTTATAAGTGATGGGGAATTCTTTCAATAATTTTGTATACTGGTTATCTACTGCGAATATTTTTGGAAGTAGAATATTGCAAAAGTATGAAAATGTGTTAACGGAACGATTTTTTAATTGGTAGACTAAACGTTTATGTTGGATTTCGATTAGGAGACCATATCTGCACAAGAAATCAGTACCTATAATTGGTTTCGCTATATCAGCTATTAAAAATATAAATGGGAATTCGCGTCTTAAATCCAAGTTAATATCTAAAAGTTTTTTCCATATGTAGAAATTGTTGAACCGTTAGCTCCAGTCAGAATTATGTTCGAGGAATGTTTTGTATGTGGAAATTTTGATGTTGGAAATTCCAACATTTATGCTCCACTGTCAATCAGGAATTTTTGTTTGTTTTCTTTATCGTATATAAATAAGCGCCGTGTTGAAATATCTAAATTGCGGTTGTTTGTCGCTGCAACAACGGATGATTTTAGTTTGTTGTTGTTTAATTGTTGTTTTTTAAAAATGAATAAGGTTGTTTGCATTTTTGGGCTTTAACTCCGAGTTTATAATGGTATCTGCATAACCAATTTGGACTGTCCGGATTTTGATCTGTGTCTCAATGGGTTTCTAAAACTATTTCTATGTAGTGATCGTGATCTCGATGGGTTTTGGTTAATTTCTTGCCTTATTGCACATAATTTGAGAGAAAGTCTAAAAATTTTCGTAAATAAGTGTTGTTTTAACTAAATTTGTTATATTGTAATTAGGGTTTCTTCTTTGAAATTTTGAATACTGTTAACTGAAGATACGTCGTTTTTGCTAATTGTTTCCCAAATATTATCAGGTAATGTTGTTAATTCGTTTAATTTTCAATTTTTAATGTTGTTTGTACTAGAGCTAGTTAATATCGCCTTTAGGTTTTTGGGTAATATTCTAAGCAAAAATTTCTTAAGGATGTTTTGACTGAAATTGGAACCAGAAAGTAGTACTAATGACCGACAATTTCAAAGCGCTTACGGTCACCCATTTCTGAACCTGATAAAATTGTATCTAATTTGGAATTTTCACTTAAACAATGTCTTTCGATTAAAACTTCCTTTAATTCTGTGAATTAAAGGTTGTTCTGTGGTGGATTCTGAATGAAGTCAATATCGTTATTATGACTTCTTGTGGGAGAGCAGTTATAATATCGTATGTTCGATTTTCTTTTGTTTCTTTCGTTATATGTTTGGTACTAAATTGCATTTCTGCGTGATCAAACCATGCATCGGGGCAACTTGTCAAGAATTGTAGGAGTTTGTTTAGATTTTGTTTATATTTTTTTTATTTTTTTTTATGGCAGATAGAACCAAACTCAGGGAATGCCCCCTATCCATGCAAAGCATTCGTTGGTTTAGAAGGGAAAAGGTTAGTGGGAAGGGGAAAGTGGGAGTAGTGTCGATTTACACCTCTTTTAAAAGCATCGACGTTATAAGTGGGTGCGAAAACATGCGCAGGGAGACTATTCCACAACTTAACTGCGCGACCGAAAAACGAATTCTCTCGGTAGTGGGTAGTGCGTTGGAACGGGATCGAGACGTGAAAGGGGTGCACCACTCTGGAAAGCCGAGTAGATTGTTGAATACCTGAACCGAAGGAATCAGGCTGGCTACTTCAGAGGAACAACTACCATTAAAGTAACGGTAAAATAAGGTTACACACCCCACATCCCGACGACATCCCAAGGTTTCAATAGAGCTGGATACCCTACTGTCCCCTATAAGTTTTATCGCACGACCTTGTATACGGCCCAGAAGCTGAAGATATGCTTTCGAAGCTCGCGATCAAATATGCGAGTTGTACTCCATTTTCGGCCGGATATAAGTGGTGTAGATAAAACGAAGGTCGGTTGAACTGAAGTATTTCTTGCACCGCTTTAAAAAGCCTAAGCACTTGACTGCTTCTTTCGACACGTCAAAAATGTGATCGTTCCAACGAAGATCGCATTGTACTGACAAGCCCAGAACATCAAGAGCCTCCGACTCATTAATATCCACACCAACCATATTTAAAGGTGGAAAGTTGTCGCCCGCCAGACGCTTGTGGGTCAACAAACAGCATTGAGTCTTCCGCGCATTAAAATCGACCCGATTCGCTTGACCACACTCCTGGATTTTGTTGAGGTCAGATTGGAGTGTGTCATTCATAATTCTGCGTTTTCTATTGATCTCCAGAATAGAAGGACGCCTGGAGATGGAATATGAATGACAAATGCTGCTGTCATCAGCAAACGAGTAGACGGGGTTTGATGTCAATGACAGAAAGTTATTGATAAAAATGAGAAAAAGTGTTGGAGACAGGACCGAACCCTGCGAAACTCCAGCATTAATGGAGTGCTTTTCGGAAGCAAATATTTTGTTTATATATTAGTGTGTTTTTATCATGGTGTGGTGAGTGAAACATCTCGGAAAGGATAAGTGTAGTAGGTAGTAGTTACAACTTGTTTGATGATAAAAAGTATTAAATAATAAATAATATTATATTTAAATAGTACCTAGTTTACATCTTTACATCTTAGACGGTGGTATGGTTTTAACACTTATTGGTGCGGTTGTAATTGTTTATGTTCGATGACGTTGTTGATGGCGAGGGAATTGTTTGACTGACAATTCATGAAATTTTTTTATATTTGTTGTTTGAGATTCAACAACACAGAGATGAACTCAATTGCTTGGTCAGGTTGGCGTATACTGGAGATAGTACTCAGACCTGAACCTCTTGTTCAATGAACTTCAAAATTGTTGACCACATTGGTGTGGTGTTCGAACATTTGTGTTGGTTATGGTGTTTGGATTATAGTTTGAAGAATGTCGGCTTTTTCGCCTTTAATGTGATTTCGGGTTCTTGTTCTTGTTTTCCTTGTTACCACTAGCGATTAAAATGTCATTGAGAGTGTATACGAAAACCAAATGTAACGGTTTTTTTTTAATAACATCATTAATAGTTCGTGCAGCGTTTCTTAGACCGAAAGGCAAAGGTATAGAAAGGTATATGCTGGGTTGGGAATTAAGTTCGATTTTTTAGAGTGGAATAAAACCTTTTTCTGATACACAAGATCAATTTTAATCAATTATATATTGGCCACCTGTATCGATAACCTCTTGTCTTTCCAGCAATTTCATTATGCCGCGTTTTTAAAACGTCTGGAGCTTATCGGCGGAAAATCAGTCCAGGTGGTGTTCAAATATGAGCACGAATATGTACAAATAATACAATATACAAAATACACTCCATTACAGATAAGAAATAGACAGTTCACAAATATAAGCATAGTGTTTATAAAGGACAAAAATTAACTAGAAGATAAGAATACAATATTTACTCCTGCGTGATAACAATATTAGAATCAAGTTCTCTCACATAAGTAAAAATAAGATTCCTTAGACTAAGACTATATAAGAAGAAATTGTAGTGAAATAAAAACAGTTTCAGTCGTTGTGATTATTCCAACATTTGGTCCTTCGAAAGTGGAAAAGCGTAAAGCGTTTCTGGGGCTTAGACACCAGAAATTGAAAAAGTGTGCAGCGAGTCTGAGGCTTAAACACCAAAAAGTGAAAAAGTGATAGCCTCTCTTTGGCTTAGACACCAGAAAATTAATAAGGGAAAAGCGTTTCTGGGGCTTATACACCAGAAAGTGAAAAAAATCGGAAGTGTTCTTGGCTGCAATAATTTTGGCAATAGTTGCTTCTGCTTCTTTGGTTAAAAAAATAAGATTATCGATGAAGGAGTCGAAAAAAGGGAAGGAGTACTTGCACAATCCACCAAAGTCGGCTGGATTCTGGTAAATCTAGAGCGATTCTGGGAGCTGGAAGACCAACCTCATCCCAAACAAGCTCAGAATATGAAAAATGTCTAAAGCTATACGAGGAAACGAAAAATATTAGTAATTCAAGGAGCTAGGCGATTCTAGAAAACAAGCAATGGCCGGCCAGGTTTCTAGCTCTGGAAAGAAGATTACATAGAAATCCCCAACTAAGGAACGACTACGTGAAATTTTTAAAAGAATATTTAAAGTTGGGACATATGAAGGAGATTAAACATCAACCTGTAATTCGTAATGAAGGCCTAACCACAAAACTAAGAGTCGTATTTGATGATTTTACTAAATATTCAAATGGCAGAAGTTTAAACGACATAATGCTGGTAGGACCTAGGCTATAGGAAAGCATTTTCGATATAATAATCAAATGGCGATGCTGACAAAATGTCGTAACTGCGGTTGTGGAGAAAATCTTCCGACAAATAGAAGTAGCAGAGGAAGACCAAGCTTACCAGTATATTCTATGGATTATTCTATTCTATAGAAGATCCAACCAAAAGATGAAAGGAATACAAAGTAAAGACGTACAGCATCTGCGCCATTTATGGCAACAAAGGTAATTCATCTGGAGTCCGTAAGTAACCTTACGTCAAAAGTGTTTTAGCAGCATTGAGAATGTTTTTGTTAGAAGAGGAAAAAGTATCCATTTATACTCTGACAGTGGAACAAGTTTCATAGAAGCCAAACAAAAACTGGACATTGAGTTTAAAAAAGCATTAAAAAATGCTTTTAATGCTCTTATTCGCAAAAAGCGACGATTGCTCCGAGTTTTGCGAATGAGAGCATTCAGAGGCATTTTATCACGCCTAGAGCTCCTCACATGGGAGGAGCCGAAGACATAGATGTTTTAACACCAGGTCACTTTCTAATTGGTCGGCCACTGCCTGACTGCCCTGGAGCAACCAGCGATTCCAACATTGGCTCACTAGATAGATGGAAAGTGATTCAGAAAATTTAAAGGGATTTTTGTCATCGTTGGAAAGAGGATATTTAACAATATTGCAACAGCGAAACAAATGGAAATTTCTTCAGGAAAACATAAGAATTGAAGAAGTGGTAATAATGAAACAAGAAAATACGCCACCTTCAAGATGACCATTAGGAAGAGTCACTGACGTTTAACAACCTTAACAAGTAAAAGTGTTGTCTTCGGCTTTGCCGAAATCCAAATACTTTACACCCGAGTAACTGAAAAAATTATAATTTCGCCACTTAACAATTTTTGGTATAAGCAGGCGGACCACGCCCATTTCGGGAAAATGTTTTCGTAATGTCTCTAGATACTCTATATAGAATTACGTATTAATATTTTGAACCGTTTATGGGATATTGACAACTTTTGTATAATTGGGCGGACCACGCCCATTTGTATACACATTGGTAATATGTGTAGTTTCCTTGTGATAAAATTTCGTATTAATATCTTATACCGTTTACAAGATATTGACAACTTTTGTACGAGTGGGCGTGGCACGCCCATTTCTGGCAAGCTTATTGGTAATGCTTTCCTATATATCCCGATAAAATTACATCTCAATATCTTATACCGTTCATGAGATATTGCCAACTTTGTTATCAGTAGGCGTGGCACGCCCATTTTTTCCGAATGTTTTAGTAATGACGCTATATGTTCCGGAATAAAATTTATACCTTAATATCTCACACGGGTTATGAAATATTCAGATTATAACAGTTTTTGAAACGAGGTGCCTTTACATTCCGTATGTAAAGTAGGCGTGGCTGTGTACCGATCTCGCCCATTTTCAATCCCAAACAGCCCTACCTAACAAAGAATATTTGTGCCAACTTTCATCGCGAGATCTCTTTTCGTTCTCTCTTAATCGTGATTTCAACAGACAGACAGACGGACGGACGGTCAGGGCTTAATCGATTCAGGAGGTGACGCTGAGAAAGAATATATGTATATACTTTTCTATATCTATCTCGTCTTCTTCTCTGCGTTACAAACGGAAGAACAAAGTGAATATACCCTGCTCCCTTCGGGTGTAGGGTATAAAAATGCAAAAGAATTCATTAACACGACCAATCAGCAAAATTTGTCCACTGCGTATTGTTGAACGACAAGCGGCAAAGGAAGAAAGGCTAAAGGTTGCAAATCTAACATATTTAAAACCAAAAAAGATAAAACACAAAACTAACTGAGTCTGCTTTCTTCTCATCATTTTGTCGGCAGATGATAGAAGTTAGCCCTGTCCGTCCGTCTGTTATGTAGTGGTTTGGGATTGAAAATGGGCGAGACCGGTTAACAAACACGCCTACTTTACAAACGGAATGTAAAGGCACCTCGTTTTTAAAAATTTTATAATTTTAATATCTCATTATAACATTTGAAATCACGATTACAGGAGAACGAAAAGAGGTACCGCGATGGCTTTTTTGGCACAAATTTAGCGCAAATATTCTTTGTTATGTAGGGCTGTTTGGGATTGAAAATGAGCCAGATCCGTTAACAGCCACTCCTACTTTACATAAGGAATGTAAAGCCACATCGTTTAAAAAATTTTATGTTGTATATCTCAGAAACCGTATGAGGTACTGAGGCATAATTATATTCGGGAACATACTATATAGCGCCATTACAAAAATTTTTACAAAAAAATGAGTGTAATCCGGCGACTCATACAAAAGTTGCCAATACCTCATGAACGGTTTAAGATATGGAGAAGTAATTTAATCGTGAGGTATCTGGAGGCAGTAAAAATCTTCTTGCCAATGGGCGTGCCACGCTCACTAATAAAAAAGTTGTCAATATCTCAAAACTCTCTCTAAGATATTAAGGCGTCGTTTTATCATGACGCATCTGAAGGCATTACTTATCTTTTTGCAAAAATGGGTCAATATTTTTGAAATATTCAATATTTTGTACAAAAGAAGTTGTCAATAAACGGTGCGAAATATTCATATGCTATTTTATCTCGGGGTACATAGAGACATTAGCAAATTGTTTGCCAAAAATGGTCCGCTTATACAAAAGTTGGCAACTGGAGAAATTATTATTTTTAGCTACTCGTGTGTAGGGTACTTAGATTTCGGACTGGCCGAAGACAACACGTTTACTTGTTTTTATTACTCTTTCCCCCTCTGTTCGATCTTCTATTTTGTTGTCTCTATTAAATTGTCTGACTGTGGTACGCGAGGAGATTTTACAACATATTGTTTTTTCCTTCCGCCTTAGTTTTAATTGCAGAAATTACGGCGTTGATAACAAAACTCTTTTAAGTCCTGTGTAGCATGCAGGATGGATTTAAGATTGCGTATTTTAATGCCAGAAATTTAAATGCTGACAAGTTTGATTATTTTAAATATGTATTTGAAGATTCTACTGTGGATGTTATCTGCAAACATGGTTCTATATGATCTGAGTGATTCTCATTTCACTATTAAAAATTAAAATATATTTAGAAATGAGAGGGTTTATAGGATGGTTGGTGGATTTGCAATTTACGTTCGCAGTAGTTTTAATGTTAATGTTATTAACAAATCATGTAATCATTGTGTTGAGTAAATATATGAGTGTATGTATTTATGATAATTGCGTTAAGAACTTTGTCTCATGTGTATATAATCCCTCTAATCTTTTTAATATTGATTTCCTTTTCCATGAATTGTCGAATATACTAATGATTATAACTATTTTATTGTAGTGGTTGATTTCAACATTAATCTCTTAGTTAATGACTCCTTGTCTGAGTCCTTTATATCATTGTGCTGTATTAGGCAAGCTAAATTGCGCTTTTTTTCTTCCAAACTTAAAATGTCCTTGTCATCTAAAGTTTTTTGGAATAACCCTAATAAACTTGGTATTTCACTTGATATTTTCACTCTAGACCTTATAATACGGCTGTAGTTGTCCCGGATACTTTGAATGATCATTTTCTTTCCTGTCACTCTAGCACTAATAGCTTTCGTCCATCCTCCTTTGATACTGCTTCTATCCTTCTTCATTTCAATTTTAGACTGTGTGTGAAGCTAATGTTAGTGCTTTGTGTAAAATTAGTTCCAACTCTGTCAGCTCTAATGAAGTTCAGGTTTATCAAAATTATTCTGCCGCATACAATTAGGACCCTCATCCATATTATTAATCACTGCCTTACAACTTCCACTTTTCCTTGCCTTTGGAAGAAGGCTATAGCTACATCTATACAAAAAAAGCGGAATGCTTGATTCCCTGCTGATTTCAGACTAATTTGCATCTTATCGCCTCTGTGTAAGGCTTTTAAAGCACTTCTTGCAAAACAAATATCGTCATATATATGTTTTTTTTTGTAAGTTTTGATTTTTTATTTGCCTGGCACTATAGACAATTCTTGACATTGTCCTTAACTTGCCTTTGCATACCTGGTAATTTCTCTCTAATACGCAAAAGTGTTTTCAGCCCCCAAGAAAGAGAGTTATAAAAATCCATAAAACTGTTATTATCTCCTCCGGGATCGTTAAAACTACCGCCTTATCATGCTCTGGATCCAGAGTATGATAAGGCATTATCCAGATCACATGCGGTTTTCTTAGAGCTTTCCTGCCAGCTTTGTTCCTCAATCTCTTGCGCATTAGCTTTTGAGCGAGTTTGCACGGCAACAATATCGTTATTTTCTTGGGGAACTCTACTGAATGCGTCTGCATTCAAATTTTTCATGTTAGGTTTATATATAATTTTAAATTCATATTCTGATAATTTGTGCCTAAATCAATTAGCCGAAATGCCTGATCCTTCCGATTTTCTATTCCCTTTAAAGGTTTGGTATTTATAATGGACCGATTCCTTCGGTTATCCCTGTCAATTATGCCATCTTCTGGCACTTTTTTTTCTAAAGCTACTATTGGAGAACAATTTTTTCAATATTTCCATTGCACTTTTTCGCAACGTCTGCGAACCCGACTTACTACTGTTTAAAATATTCCCACCATAATTAAATACTTTCAAGTTTTTAGAACAAATATTTGTGCTACGCTTGCACTTAAACATGAAGCAAAAGCCTTGAACGTATCCGCTAACTCAACGGCCGTCGGACTTGCTATTTTTTCGTTATTTACTTCTTGTTTAGCTCCGGTTTCGAATTTCTTGTTCATTCCATTGGCTTCTTGTAGGCTTATTTTCGGGAATACTTCAACATCTGTATACATTTCCATTCTATCGGGTAGATTGTCCTCAAACTTTCGGCAACTATCAGAGGAGGATGGTTCAACAATCGTTTTCGATGTATAACTCGTCGCCCTCATGACGTGCGGCCTTAATTGCATACTCTTTTTGGGTTCCCAGCTTATTGGGCTTGTCTGGGCCCTAGTCGGTCCTCCAGAAATGATTCCCAGTTCCTTTTTGCCTGGCAGTCCTACAAAAAATGTTCCGTCCGGTTGCAGAAGTGAAACCTCATCGGATTGTTAGGCCCTTCAGCTTTGTTTCTAGGCCGGTTGAACCTACCTGTGCTGCTGATATTCGCCGGTAGTTGTTGATATCCATTTGTCCCGTTACCTTGCCCTTGCCTTCGTGAGTGACTTATCCCCCGTTTTGCCATTTGGTTACAGATCGGTGTAAACCGACACTACTCCCTATTTTTCCTTCCCACTAACCTATCTTCCCTTCTAAACCAACGCATGCTTTGCATGGATAGGGGACATCCCCTGAGCTTGGTTCTATCCGCCATAAAAAAAATTGTTCTTGTTATTGATTGCGGACGAAAGATTACTCAAAAGTTTCTCAATAAATCGGTGTGATTGACCTACCAAATTGGTATGTAGTCCATATAATTCCCTATATTCTGCTTCTAACCCAACTGGCTCCTCCATAAAGGACAATACGAATCTTTTTTTTAAATCTCCACGCACTTAGTCGCATTACTGCTTTTATTCCTCTTAAAATCCTTCCATCAATGTTGTAGCTCTGCAATTTGTACTTCTCACCTTATTTCCTCAGCCTCTTTTTCTAAAATTCACCATCACTCTAAAGAGTGGCGATTTTTGCTTCTCAAATTCCTAAATTGCGTTTTCTAAATCATAGGAAATAACCATAAAATATTCAAAACTATTTAACCTAATAAGTCTACCAATTTAATCTGTCATACGCTTCATTCTTTTATTTTTGCTAATAGAACACTTCCGACACAAGCGCCGGCGTTGTGAAAAGCAGAAATTTAAACCTATTTTATGCCCTTATTATATTATTCGCGATTTAATTATCTGTAATCGCTTTATGCACGTTCATTTCAAAATTAAATCTCTCATTTAATCTACCTATCTTCTATCCATCTATATAATCTTTAAAATATATCTTCTATATAAATAAAATTGTAAATATTCGTTTGTTCATAGCCATAAATCTCCGAAAGTTCTTCACCGATCGACTTCACAACTTATGTTACCTAGATTGCGAGGATGGTTTTTATTTAGGTTTGGTCCCGATAGTTACTTAACCCTTAAACGGGAATTGATGCATATATGAATCGTCTTAAAAATTCTCTCTAAAATCACTACGTTGATGCAAAATTAATTGTTCGCTGCAAATAATCTCTTAAAATTAATCAATTAAACTTTCTAATACCTTTTGAGGTTTGTTGTTAAATTATAAATAAATATAAAACACGGACAAACTGAAAAAATATTTTTTTGCGAATTTTTCATTTTTGACAATGTTTGAACCAAAATTATTTGTGCAAAATGCACAAAAATCCTACAATAAAGATATAAATTTGCAAGATTGATGGGTGTTTTAGCTAATTACCTTTAAAATTTTAATAAAATAATTATACTTTAGTAGCAGCGGTCATAAATGAAGACGATTCATATATGCATCAGTGCGCATAGCATCATACTTTTCTTCAGTGTGCCTTTGCCGAATGCGTAAAGATTTTGAAGCGGTATGATATATTTTATGAAAAAATAATTAATAGGAAATAAATAATTTAAACACAAAAAATATTTTTCATTTACAAGCACGTTTTTATGCGCTGGAGGGCAGTGATGCATATTTGAATCAACTAGTTTTTTTAAAAATTTGGCAGTAAAATAAAAAAATAAAGAAAAACTAAGTATGCTACTGTTTTCAGGAATGCCTAAATAACTCATAATAATTTTTTTATTTAAATCGGAGATCTTGCCCGTTTAAGGGTTAATTATAAATATTATGGACTTCAAAAATTAAAATTAATTTCTTGAAGTCAGTCAAATGGAGAAAAATCATATATTTCAAATGAAAGATTACGCGTAAAAATTCGTATTGAAAATAAAAGAAAGAACTCAGTGGAATGTCAGACAAATATTTGAAAAGTGAATTGAATTGATAAGACCGCGCTTGGAAAATTTTACCTAAAAGTCCGCTTTAAATTTTTAAATAATACGTCGAAAATCAAACCTAGGTCGTCGTACTCGCCGAACGCAAGTAGTCCGACGAATAATTGACCATCAGACTGAGGAAATTATGGCATCAGCGAACGAGCAGAATAGACAATGAATGTCTCAACTACGTGCCGAGGAAGCAACAGAGCGATGTGCAACCAGGCTTGAGGATGCGATGCTCGGCGATCGCGTTCTGCACCTTCAGATCTGTCTCGTTCTCAACAAAATGAACGTGACAAACACATTTACACTACAAGTTGTTAGTGTAAATGACTTACCTGCAACGAATGATCCTCGGTTCGTGTAGGTCCGGCTGCGCTAAATATATTGCGATCCTCGTCAACCCTCGCACCTTCACTCACGTATTCCAAGGACGGTTTTAAAGTTTTACTCACTTTATTTATTTTTGCACTTATGGCTAACGAGTGACTTCTAGCTAACACAATACATTGAATCATCTTTCCATCAATATCTTTCCTCTATACGTTTAAACACGGAAGCTTAAACGTGGAAAAATAATTTGCAGTTACTGCAAAAAAGGTTCTGCTCCCTAAAACTAAATGTAGAAGAGTAGATCACAAGTTCCACGGACAGTAAGCGAAATACCGCTTCATCACCGGCCAGCGCGCGCTCGATGAATTGGACTTGAAACAGAAAACACAACACGGAACTAAATACACCGTGCGATTCAAAGTATCACCTAAAAGTATACATACCGGTACTAGTAACACAACAAACCGCTTATCTACATTAAAATAAATATTGGGAGTACATCTTGCACAGCTAATTTTTTTAATTTATTTAAAGAGTATGGAAATCCGTTTACGCACACCACCTTATTTGTCGGACCACAAGTAGTGGGAGTTGTGTCATGATCACGGTCGAAGGTGGATGCTGCTGCCCACCACAGTGCAGTGCTTGTTCGCGGAGCATAATGCTCGCGAAAAAGAAATTAGGAAGAATAGAACTAACCACGTCTTACACCAAACATAATAAAAACACTGTGCAAAATAATTAAACAACATAAATAGTCATTTCGTTTGTTTCCACTTTTCCTACTTCTTTCCGGGTCCGTTAGGTGTGCAGGCGGCTGTGAATGCATAACACTTGTCTTGCCGCTTTTTGCTTTGCTTGTGCAGCTGACATTACACTTCTCTACATTGGGTGGCGATGACAAAATTACGCATAGATTCCACTAATGTACGTGGCTTGAGGGCGAATTTTTTCGCAGTCTGTGCGCATACTTGTACCCACCAACCGCATATAATTGCACTAGGTGAGACCCAGGTGTCTGAGGTGCAGATCCACTGGATTTTCACATGCCTGGGTATCATTTACTGCCATTATTTTCAACACACAGAGACCTCGTCTTATATATCCGCAATGATGTTGCGTACCAATGCCAGCAACTGCATAACGGATGCCAAATTTACTTCATGTGGGTTAAGTTAAAAATCCAGTCGCACATCCTGCACTTCTGCTTCATTTATAGAAGCTCGCGTCTAGGGAGTCTGCCCACTTTTGATAAACTCTCTGATTCGATTTCTAAAATTCGGAATCGTATCCGAACAGTGAAATTGTTGTTGCTGGTGATTTCAATGTTCATAATATCAATTGGCTACGTCATTCGAGTCACACGACACCCGAGGGTTTGTATGTTGAGTTATTTGCTGAATCTAATAATTTGACTCAATTAGGGAAGGAACCAACGCACTTTCCCTGCGTTGATGGGCAAAACCAAAATATTCTGTACCTTTTTCTTCACATCGCAGCAAGTATGATGTGAGTGTTCTTGCACCTCTTGGTAATTCGGACCACGCTACAATTTCTACTACTTTCCCATATTCTAGTCTTCAATCCGCTCACCAGTCAGCTCCGAAGTGGACAGTGTGGCTTTATGAGAACGCTAATTGGGATGGGCATTTCTGCCCATGTGTTGTGCGCCCCAACACTCGCTCGCCCATTGCGCAATCTCTTTAATTTATCGTATATTTCAGGACTTTTTCCGACTTTCTGGAAGATTGCCAATGTGCAGCCAATTCCCAAAAAAGGTGAAGCTACGAACTCTGCAAATTACCGGCCCATGGCGACCTGCTCAGTGCTGTCCAAAGTCATGGAGAGCATTGTAAATTTTAGCTTGATGAGGTATCTAGGGAGCAGCGAGTTGATCAGCGATCGACAGTACGGCTTCCGTGCTCACCGTTCCACCGACGATCTGTTGGTATTTCTCACTGAGCGGTAGTACAGTTGTATTCACCAGTTCGGTGAGAGCAAGGTTGTTGCTTTGATTATCTCCAAGGCATTTAACCGGGTGTGGCATAAAGCACTCGTATGTAAACTGACTGCTTATGGTTATCAAATTTTATTTATTTGTTATTAAGTTAAGTTGTTATTAAGTAGTGCACTACTATATTGTTTTGTTTGTTAAAAAGTGTTGTTTGGTAAAGTGTTATTGCTGTGTTAAAAGTATTTCGCGGCGTGGGTAATTGTTTTCGCTATTGTTTTAGATTTTATTTGCCCGAACACTGATTAAAAGAAGTATTGGCGGGCGCACCATCCGCCTCCGTCCGCGGTCACATCACAACTGTAGCCTACAGCAATATTCCTATTTTCAGTGCTAGGTTTCATATAAAGGGTTGCTGTTGAAGGTGAAAAAAATACCAATTTTTGAAAAATGCAAACGTGGGTCGAGCACAAGCGTAACCACACTTTAAGCACGTAGTCCGATCACAAAAATGAGAGTAAAATTTCCTCCGAGCATACTCGATAGCGTAACTATGACCTAAGGTGATGTGCTGGACAGTTTGGTAAGAAGCAGTGTACGGCCGTGAGGCGGTTTGGAAATAAAACCGGAAATCTCCCCGAGTCTGATGGTCCGAAAGAAATAGAAGGCTTGGACTTGGAGATAATCCCTTTTTTCGCGATTGACACGGTGGAAGGGGACAACGCAACTCCAGAAGGAGGTACTCCGGTAGGTATAAAAATTATCTTAATATTTACTCTGTTGTTTTTGCTATTTTATTATATTAACTATTTATATTTGAATTTAGGTTGTCAGAAGTAGCGCCGAATCCAATCTGCCTGACGAGGTACTCGGTACTCCGTTGAAGTTTTAGAGAAGGATGATGTGCCCCAGTGCTTACTGCACACCAGTGCTTACTACCTCAGTGCTTAGTGCACTGGACTGCGAAAGCTGCAAAAAGTTCCATGTACAGCGCGCTGGAGGATATAAAAGGAAACTTCGAAGGGAGATAGAACAGGCAAGAAGAATTGCTGGCAGAACTGCTTGCTGATACAAAGCAAGTTAATGTCAATTTATATAAATTAATTGAATTATTTTTAAATAAACCAATAAATAAAATTTCCATAATAATTTATATTTTAAAATTTGACAATAGGTAGGTAAGTAAGGCGTGGGAGGCAAAACTCCCGTCCACTTAGGCCAATGAGGCCCATTGCGATTGTCTTCATCTTGTGTACCTCGCATTCTCCTGATCTGTTATTCACTCACCGTCCTTGGTTACCAGTCGCAGACTGGTTTAGTGAATGCCGATCTGCGAATATAACAAAGAGGAACGTAGAAGAGCCATACCGTTCGCAGATACAAAATAAGGCCCTAAGAAGACTAGACTCCGGGAACTCCGCCACGTCGGCCAGCTCGAGCAGAACCAAGTTCCCAAAGTTTGGAAACGGCGGTTTTCGAGAGACGGACATCGGGAGAGTATCGTAGATGATCTCCTCTTCATCGACATCGTTGCAAGATCTACAGTAATCCACATTAGCACTCGCTTTCCACCTTGCCGCCATGTGGCGAATTGGACAGTGCCCTGTGATTACGCCCACAGCAATTCTTAAATTGTCTCTGTTTATGGAAAGAAGTCGCTTTGAATTGTTCCAGATTATTTCTCGCCACGGAGTACGAGAGATGCTACAATCATCACTGTTTTTTCAGAGATGATTCGCTCTCCGTTTATTAATCTAATGATTCATTATTTATTAATCTAATGATATTGGTAATCTGTAGAAGTACCGAAGAGACCGTTTTATCATCATCTAGAGAATAGCCCATACGCGCCATTTTGTCCGCTTGTTCGTTGCCCGCAGTATTTGCATGACCAGGAAACCAGCTGAGTCTGACTATATGATCCCTTCGCAAATCCCCTAGCATATTTCTACACTTCTGCACAATCCTTGACTTTACCAACTCCGAGCTTATAGTGACTTTACTGCAGCCTGACTGTCCACGCAGAAATTGATAACATCCTTTGTTATCCCTTCCCGTATGATATATGCCGCTGCTTTTTCAATGGAATAGACTTCCGCCTGGAAAACACTGCACTCGTCCGGCAATCTAAACGATTGCCATACCCGCAGTGAATCCGAATAGAAGCCCGCTCCTGTACCTTTGGACGTTTTTGAACTGTCTGTAAATAGTTTCGCACCGTCAAGTGGTACGCCGCCATCGGACAGCCACTCATCCCTGTCAGGAAAGAAAATAGCAGAAATGCCTTCAAAGTCATACATCGTTAATAGGTAGTCCGTTGGCCGAGACAAGTCGAGCCTGGGGCTACCGCACATTCTTCTTAATGCGCTAAGCACACTCGCATGTCCAAATAGGGTTTCCTTGCAGAGTTTCACCTCCCTAATCCTTCGGAAACTCTTACCCGCTAAGCTCATGATGAACAGATCCATATGCAACTACATATCCTGTCTTGCCTGCGGTGTGCTTTTTACGACTTCTGTAATCCCCATGGCAGCACATCTTTGGACTTTGAGATTGCTGCTTCATTCTATCGCTTTCCACCAAACAAGACAGCCGTAGGTGAATACCGGTCTAATTACCGCCGTATACAACCAGTAAACAATGTATGGTGGCAGGCCTCAATGTCTACCTATGGCCCTCTTGTAGGCATAGAAAGCGTTCATACCCTTTCTCATTCTCGGTTGTGTTCTCCTTCCATGATAGCTTGCTATCAAGATCAATAGCGAGATACTTTACTTTTCTTGTTAGGCTTAGTATTTTGCCCTCAATATGGGGCGGTCTAAAGCCCGTAATCTTATTTTTCCTAGTGAAGAGCACCAGCTCGGTCTTAGATGCATTTATACCAAGGCCGAGTCGGTACGCCCATCTAGAAATCTTCCCTAAAGCGGTAGTCATTAGCTCACTTAGGGTGGACAAAAATTTGCCAGAGATCAATATGGCTGTCATCCGCTTTTACTATAGCTCGTATCCCTGTATTTTCAAATTCCCTCAGGATACTGTCCACCACAAGTAGCCACAGTGAGGAGATAGAACCTCGTGGCGACCTTCCTAATGGTGCTGACCCTCATGCCGGAATTAATGATTCTGCTGTGAAGCATTTCACTAATCCGGTCAGTGATAAAGCGTGGCACTTTAAAATACATTCAGTTCCCAAAATAATTTTCAGTAATATTATTGCGAATATCTCTTCTTTGGTTTAGTAGCGGTGTACTGATGGAGTCCAGCATTTCGTAATGATAATCTTCTAATGCGCTATTCTGATCCATATCTGCATCAGGTATGGTAAATAAATGGTTGATAAATTATGGAGTTTTCTGAAATTATGCAACGTACAGCGTTGATAATAACTCCAGAATAAACTGGATCAACCAAAAGACCACGATCGTCAGATAAACATGCAAACACTTTATTTAGTAATCCATTAAATTTCTCAATACAGTTTCAGGCCCTTATATGGTGATAATTGAACTGTCTTTGCTCATCATTTACTGGATCTTGGTATGGCGTCATTAACATTGGGTGTAGTGGATAACCTAAGCCGCCTATTAACCAAGAAGTATTAACATTCTGCCTGTACTGATTTCCCAAAAATTCTCTTATTTTGCTGTTTTCTCATTTGGAACTTTCACCAAACCGAGCAAAGCATCCTAATATTTTCAGATCGTAGTCGCAAATCAGCTGAACATTCCTTGTGAAATAACCTTTGAAATAACGTTAACAATATTCCACATTGGCGGTTGGTTTTTTTATTTTCACGTGAGTGCAGTCGATTGCGCCGATAACTCCAGGATATCCAGTGCTGCTGAGGATCTTAAAACAAATTTTGAATATAGTATTAAGCGGCACTGCATCCCAGCCAATTTATTCAACTTACACATTACGAACAGATATTTGTTCATCACAAGTAACCGGAATCCGAACGTATTTGTCTATTAATTTGTTTTGAATTATATAGGCAATTTCCTCTACAATTCTGCAAGCCATAGTTTTTGGAGGACTGCCCTTGAAGACGCCAATTTTTATGTAAGGACTTTTTTCGCCCAAAAGCTTTCAAGCTCGCTTCTTTATTGAGGTGAAAGAGCTCAATAAAGCGTAATTCCGGCATATGAAAAGAGTCACTTGTATCCTTAAGATGTCGTCCGCGGATTCTTAACATATTCCTATAGCATCCGCGAAAACAAACATTGCCATTTCCATTTCCTAAAAAAAAAAAAAGATTTATTAGCAAAACAGAAGGTATGTATTATAACAATTGCAAAAGAATCTGCACAAAGGTTTGTCTGACTTTAAACAAAGAATACATGTCAAATACAATTCCGCTGTTCCGCTTAAGATTAAGTAATCTTTTTTTAAGATTAAGTAAGCTTTCCTCGTGTGGTGAAATTATAAGGTTACAGAAACAATTAACTCGTATCACGCGAGTATGATTCTGCGAGAATGGCTGACGTCACTTTCATTCGAGTATTTCTCGAAGTTACAGAAACGGGCTTCTGCTTTCGACACTATCTTTCACCATAACTGCTTTTTGTACAACTAAGGCTAACTAAGTTTTATTCCGGCGTATCTAACGAAATTAGCATAATTTCCTCAAAACTGGGCGTGGCTCGGCAACTTTGATGATTGCAAAGGATAGCAGGGTTTTTAAGTGTTTTCAAAAGCATATTTTGTAACTTTTCGGGTGTAGGGTATTTAAAGTTTGGCTTGGCCAAGGACAATTAATTTTTTTGTTCATATATCTATCTACTTATTTATCTATTTATTGTCGTTACTTATATACTTATGCTACTACTTTATTCAACTACAGCTTGGAAAATTGTTGGACGAAGCTGAGTACCAGAAACGCATCGTGCCGTGTGTCGTTAAACTTTTCTCTTCAACAGATCGCGTTACGCGATCTAGACTGCTTCAACAAATAGATTTATTTGTAACACATCTGCAGCCTCAAGTGGTGAATGACCAAATATTTGCACAGGTTGCACATGGCTTCTTGGATACCAATGCAACAATTCGTGAGCAAACCGTAAAAGTAAGCTAGAGCAAATTAATATTAAATACATGTAAAATTTTGTTTTCTCCAACCAAATAAGTCAATCATACACCTGGCTTCAAAACTAAACTACAATAACCTCAACGTAGAAGTACTAAGACATTTTGCGCGGTTACAAGCACGTGACGATCAAGGAGGTATACGAACGAACACAACTGTGTGTTTGGGTAAAATTGCGCCCCACTTGCATCCTCAGGTAAATTATTGCGTTGATCCGTTTCGTCACTTCTTAAAAATTATGCGTATCTAAAGGTAAGACAACGTGTCTTAGTTTCTGCCTTTATAAGAGCAATGCGTGATCCATTTCCACCAGCCAGGGTGGCAGGTGTTCTAGCGTTAGCTGCAACGCAACAATATTTTCTCCTTAGGTAATTGAATTACTTTAAGCATTATGCAAAGGTTGTTTTGTATACTTTAAATTAATTTACAGTGAGGTTGCGAATCGCGTCTTACCATCGTTATGTTTGCTTACCGTTGATCCGGAAAAATCTGTGCGTGATCCAGCATTTAAAACAATAAGAGGATTTCTGGGGAAGCTTGAGAAAGTTTCCGAGGATCCTAGTTTGAGAGAAACTATGGGTAAACCATTTTTTGCCTGACCGAGTTGATAACAAATATCACCTTTCGTAACAGAAGCTGATGTTCATACATCAACGCCATCAATTGGCAACGCTGCAGCTACCTGGGCTGGCTGGGCCGTCACAGCAGTGACAGCTAAGTTTTACCGCAGTCAGAGTGATAACTCGCGACCACGCCCGCCTCTAACAGGACGTAACTTGTCGAAGCCAGCATCTTTGGGTATTTTAACTCTCCCCTACGGTTTATATTGTTTGTAATACTCGTACTCTCTCTTATTCAGAGCAACCATCGAGCAGCAGCTTATCGACAACAACATCCAGCGTTACCTCTATGACCTCTTTAGAGCATGAGAGTAATGACACATCAGCATCTGCGTCGGATTATGGCAACAACGACTGGGACAATGAGAATTGGGGGGAAATGGACGTACGTTTAGGCTTAGTATAAAACCTTTTTACAGAAATCTACATTTACTTGCAGACATCACAAGATCTTGTTAGTCCACAAGGAGGCACTACTAACAGTGGACAGATGAACATTTCAAGCGCTTTAGCGGATATACGTGATGGATGGGACAATGATGAATGGGGCAGTTTGGAAGAGGATCCGGTAGATGGCTTATTAGCTATAAAAAAGCATAAAACTAAATTCATATTTATGTTAAGGATGAAGATGAAGAGCAGCAAGAAGAACAACACCAGCGGGAATCACAGCAACAAGTACAGTCAAGGCTTGTAGAAGAATATGATCCTTCAGCAACATCTACTTCGCATTCAATTATTCCGTCAGAGTTGCAACAAAAGCCTCGTCACAATTTGTCAACGCTGACACAGAAAACACTGAGACCGAATGATTTGCCACGTTTGGCCGCTTCGAAGCCAATTAAAAACTGCAACCATGCGAGTCCTCAGAATGAAGCTCACACACATTGCAATAATACCACCAACAACGCCAATTGGAGCAGTGACTCTTGGGCCGACGGTGAATTCGAATCAGTTGATGAACCACTTACAGGTAAAACAAGGAGTATATACGTATCAGAAGTAAACAAAAATTTTACACCACATACATCCTCTTTTTAGGATTGAAATTTTTAAGTCTCTACTAATTAAATGTATGTGCTTCTAATTATGAAAGTGATCCAAGTCATATTTATACCCTACGCCCGAAGGGAGAGGGTATATTAACTTTATTCTTCCGTTTGTAACGCAGAGAAGTAGACGATACAGATATGGAAAAGTATATAAATAGTATATTCATAACCCTGTGAGATATTTAGTCAATTCTATTCCGGAACATATACCGTCATTACTAACTTTTACAAAAAATGGGCGTGGTCAGCCCACTCATACAAAAGTTGTCAATATCTCATTAACAGTATAAGATATTATGACGTATTTTTGGAGGCATTACCAGTCTGTTTGCCAAAAATGGACGTTACAACAAACAACTTTTGTGTAAGTAGGCGTACCACGCCCGTTTTTGGCAAATATTTTTGTCATGTCTCTAGATACTGCTGGATAGAACCATGTATTATTATTTTAAACCGTTTATGGGATATTGACAACTTTTGTATAAGTAGGTGGACCACGCCCATTTTTGGTGCACAAATTGGTAATACCTTTTGTATGAAGGGGCAATAAGCTTGCCATTTTTGGCAAGCTTAAGCTGGTAATGCTCCTGGATACATCGTGATAAAATTACGTCTCAATATATTATACTGTTCATGAAATATTGTCAACTTTGTTATGAGTGCGAGTGGCGCGCCCATTTTTGCAAAAATTTTAGCAATGGCGCTATATATTCCTGAATAAAATTATACCTATATATCTCGCACGGTTTATGAGATATTCACATTATAACATTTTAAAACGAGGTGCCTTTACATTTCGTATATAAAGTAGGAGTGGTTATTAACGAATCTCACCCCTTTTCAATGCCAAACTGCTCTACATAACAAAGAATATTTGTGTTGAATTTTATTGCGATATATCTTTTCGTTCTCCCGTAATCGTGATTTTAACAGCCAGACAGACAAACGGACGGACAGGGCTGAATCGATTCAGGAGGTGACGCTGAGCAAGAATATATACTTTTCTACGTCTATCTCGTCTCCTTCTCTGCGTTATAAATGTAAGAACAGAGTAAATATACCCTACACCCGAAGGGAGTAGGATATAATAACACTGACAGCAATAAAGATGTGATAAAATCAACAACCATAAATATGACAAAATAAATAATAAATAGAAAAAAGGGTCTATCAAACGGAATGCAGAGAACCAAGCGAGGGGCTTATTTATGCTCTCCGCAATAAAGCTCGGCATTTCGTTTGTTTTCACTATTCCTCCTTCATCCTGGTCCCGTTAGGTGTGCAGGCGGCTCTGATTGCACTGTGGGCTGAAGCGCGGCAAGATAGTTGGCCACTTGTTCAGCTGATTTTACACCTCTTTACAATGCCGCGAAGTTTCAATAGAGCTTGATACCCTACTGTCCTATACCTATAAGTTTTATCGCACGACCTTGAATACGGTCCAGAAGCTGGAGATATGGTGTCGAGGCTCCCGACCATATATGCGAATAGTACTCCATTTTTAGACAGATATAGGTGGTGTACTATATATGCAACGAAGATTGTTGGAGTGAAGTATTTCTTATACTGCTTTAAAAAGCCTAAGAACTTGGCTGCTTCTTTCGACACATTAAAAATGTGATCGTTCCAACGAAGTTCGCATTGGATTGACATGTCCAGAAAAGCAAGAGCCTGCGACTCATATCCACCAGCCGATAATTTGCGGGGTTCGGAGGGTTCTCTCGCCTTTTTCGGGACTCGGCTGCGCATTGTCAATCTTCCAGGAAAAAGGGAAATCTCCTGAAATATAAGAAAAATTAAAGAGATTGTGCAATTGGCAATTCAGTGTCTCAACACGTGGGCTGAAATGTCATCCGCTCCAGAGGATTTGTTGACATTGAGGTTTGCAAGCACTCATTTAACAGCTCGTGTTCGAAAATGCATCTCAGGCATAGCATGAGATACATCATCAATCACGGTCAGTGGTTGGCTACTCTGAGGAAGAGAGCAGTTTTCAGCAAACATTTTCGCTAATAAGTTTGCCTTATCGACCGAGTGAGTGAATATCATCGCGTCTGGTTCTTCACTCTCCCCACGAACCACCAAAAGTTCTTACTACCTTCATTGTATTAAAGAACTCTACGTCTAAGGCGCTGTTCGTAGAGAACTTTTTCGCGCTTTAGAGTGGCATTACAACTCTTTCTGGCCTGGTTGCGCAGCAATTTAGTTTCAGATGTTTTGTTCAAACGCCAATTTCTAAATGTTTTCTCTTTAGACCTGATTGCTTGTTTGCAAATTGCATTGAACCAGGAGCGGTCTTTTGGTTTAATGGAAATTTTTTTATTGGGTATGAAGGACCTCATACCAAATAGAATTGAATTTTCTGCTAATTTTGTATAAGGCGAGGTCTCTGTGTGGTGAAAACAATGGCAGTAAATGGTACCTAGGCATGTGAAAATCCTGTAGATCTGCACCCTCAGAGACCTAGGTGTCACCTAGTGCCATTATATGCGGTTGGTGTGCACAAACATGCTCATAGACCGCGAAGAAATTCTATGCGAAATTTTGTCATCACCACCCACCGTAAAGAGGTGTAAAATCAGCTGCACAAGCGGCCAAGCCTACGCCGCAGGCAAAGCGAAGGGCGACAAGACAAGTGTTATGCCTTTATCTTGCTGCGCTTCAGTCCACAGTGCAATCCCAGCCGCCGGAGCATCTAACGGGGCCAGGAAGAAGGAGGAGGAGTAGAAACAAACGAAATGCTAAACTTTATCGCGGAGAGCATAAATAAGCCCCTCGATAGGTTTTCTGTTTTCCGTTAGATTGGCTATTGTATCGTTTTATACGAGACGATACCAAATAACAATTATAAAATCATCAAATTTATTTTATTTGTTCCTCTCGGCTCCGAAGACAAAGGCACAATGCCATTTACTTTCCTACACCAACTAAAATACCTTAAAAAAATACTATTATAAATACACGTTCTCTCTTCGCCACATATGGCGTCGCCAGCTTTCTGGTAGTACAGCAGACTACCAGGGCTGGTAGCCATTTCGGCTGATCAAGCGATTCCGTGTGGACCGGGATTAAGCTTCAAAACGCATCCAAGTCTCCACTGAGATCTCGGAAGAGTATCGTCGACTATCAGAACAAGGCATCCCCGTTGAGAGATTGCGATGGTAAGCACCATTTGGTGCGACGTATTAAATCCGGGAGATATTCCTGTATCCACCGATGCCACATATAATTCTTTACATTTTGCAAAATGTTCGTTTGTTTTCTGGGTAGAGTTGGCACACTGGTGTCTGGATAGAGCTGGCGCACCCCAGCAAAAAGTGGATTCGCGTTAAAAGCTCTTCTTCTTCGGGCGTAACAGGAAGGTGAGCTAACGGTCTGGAATTCACCATTTTTTTTCGACCTTTATCAGAAGGCTGCGGAACATATCCATTCTAGCTGTGCGCACTTTCAGCGTAAAATATAAAGATTTCTTCACCGAACGAACCAGCCTTTCCTAAGCTCAGCCCGCGCTTGCCTCCAATGGAATATTAACCTTCCATTTCACGCCCAATGGCGCCAACCTCGCTGTCATTTTATTATGGTCTATACTTCTTCGGTATTCCGACAAAATTCGATCCACTGTCGCTTCGGATAGTCACTGGCAAACCTCTCTTATTAATGAAGTTTCGTATATAAAGAATACAAGTATCACTGGATAAATCTGTTGCCACCTACAGGTGGACAGCACGAACGTCAGGCAGGTAAATAACAGTACACAGCGTTTCTCCTTATGCCGACGAATTGTGACGAGAAGGCGTCCAAAAAAATCTATGCCAGTATACGAAAACGGTGGAACGAATGGTGTCACCATGTCTGACGGAAGAACATCAATTTGAGTCTGCCGCGGTGATGCTCTCCTAAGTTTGGAAAGTTCGACTGCATTCACCGACTCGTTGTCCTTTCTTTATACGCGAAAAACATAGTCGAGGCTTTTCCACCCTTTCCCCAACTATTCGCCGGGGATAATTGTAAGAAATCATTACATGCAGGTAGATTTTTGCACTCACCTTAACTTACTGCGGACAATACTTGTGCATGCGAATTGACGGCATGACAATAACGACAGAAATTGCGACAGCGACTTGGGCGGTAATTGCGACAATTGCTGATAATTAGATAGCAAGGTGCTCACTGTGATTTGAAGTTGCTTATTATTTGCACCCAGCATTGTTCATCGCATGTCGACTTAATTCATTTTTCATGGCAGCTAACTTACGGTCAAATTCCCGCTCAATCAACATAACCTCACTTTCAGTGCTCCCAACGCAATCCCTCAACCGACAATGGCGAACTTGCACAGTTACATTGGCCGAAGTCTCTGAACTTGCGGCTTTTTCTGGCGATGAAGGCGATGCAGGAGTTTTGACGAGCTCGGTGGCATATTATTCTGTGGCACATTCATAAGATCTGCAAATCGCTCTGCCGGTACTCCTTTTGTCGATCTGCCACTAGTTATGCCTCCACTAGCAGACATTGATTCCTCATAAATTAAGAGCTACAAAATGGTCGACAATTTAAATAAAATTTTGTGGGTGATTGTGCCGTGGGAGGGTTATAAAAATTAATGTGTTCCACCAATTTCCGACGTATTGTATTTTATTGAGACGATACCAAATAACAATTATAAAATCATCAAATTTATTTCATATGTGCCTCTCGGCCAAAGGCTCACAAGACTGGAAACTCTTTTTTCGCTTTCACCGTGTTAGTGAAATCAGTCTGAACCCAGCGGGAAAAAAAACACTCCAAAAGGCCTTTTGGAGCGCTCCCAAGTCAGCAGAAAGCGCTGACGCTCCTAGTGACACTCCATTGTATTTTTAACATTGCATGTCATTGCGGTTCAGCACTCCTTTCGTGCTCCCAAGTAAGGCTGGGGTCAGCAGTACATGGACTGCTCCTTTTGTGCTCCCAAGTAAGGCTGTTGTCAGCAGTCCCTTCCACCTGTATCCCACTCACAATCAAATTGAAATTTAAAAATGATGGAATAGTGTTTTATAAAATTTATTGATATGAAATTTTGTAATGTATAGTCTAGTCAAATGTAGCAATAATGTAAGGTTGTTTATTAATCGGTGTTCATTTTGTTGCGGAATGTTTTTCTGTAAAATCTATTTTTGAAGGTCCGGAAACCCCGCTTCATAGCGGCTTCGAAGTCGTTGTAGCCGAAAGTCTCCGTTTTCACTGCATCTTAAGAATCGCTTATGTTACTTTGAAAACGTGGAGATTGGGTAATTTTTCTTACCGAAAACATATTTACTAAATAGCTTTGAACTTTTAATTGCAAGTTTGCCATGCCCTCCATCCCAGTTTATTTCCAGGAGAAAGCTTTCAGTAAAGAAATGGTGTAGAGACTTTTCGACGCTGCTAGATCCAATTATTTGGCGTACATATTTTTTCTGCGAGAAATAGTATAACAATAATTTAAACATGTATCAAAAAATCGAGATTTTGAACGCACCAATTCATTTTCTTCGAAACTGCCTATAGTTTTCTCGATCTCGTCGAACTCGCTTTTGCCTTTTATTGGGAAAAACTGCAGCCTCGACGCTTGCGGGAACGCGACTGCACATAACTTCTCCAAAAAAACTGTATTTTGAGCCACACCTGTTGAAATTTTGCACAGCTCTGCCTTTATAAGTTTGTTTTCAATTTCGAAAAAGTAATAATTGTAATAATAATAATAATAATAATAATAATAATAATAATAATAATAATAATTGAATGTTTTTAATTAACCTTACTTGGAAAATAGTCATAATTCGTAGTTACTTACCTAACTGAATTAGCTTTCTTTTAATAAAATCTACGTCCTCCGTAAATCCTCTACGCTTGCTGATGCCACATTTTCGAATATTAAATTAAATATATAAATACGATATATGAAATGAAAAATTACCACTGAAAACCGGCCGAATTTCAAAAAGATCGTATGACGACTGAATGCAAGTTGCTTTTTTGCTTTTGTCGTTTATTTTTTCTTACACGATTGATATTCGGCGACGGCATTTTCAAGAAAAAAACAGTAGTTTGCTTTAAAGTGCTCCTTAAGAGCTTCAAGGAAAGGCAGGCGTCAGCAGTTCATTCTCTTGTTTTGTTACTCTAGTAGCTAAAATAAGTTTTACACTAAATTTAGGAATTCGTGAGTTACTGTACATCTTTATCCGCTTTATAAACGAATGGTGTTCGGCAATCAGAGTAAATTACAATAACAATTCTTTATGTAAATTCTTAGAATATAAACATCATACTGCTGACACTATGCTCCTAGGGTCAGCTGCTGATATTCGGTCCCGTTGGGAAGTGTGTAAATTACACAAACAAAATGCGTTAAATTTTTACAACTTGAGAAAAATTTTTGACAACTTGAAAAATTTGTTTACAAAATTGGAAAAATTTTTTGAGAGAGGATTGCAACTCTTGTTCTTCACCACACTACCCCAGAAATATAATTTGTAAAATACGTTAAGAAGACAAGGAGATTGGCCTTTAAAGCAATTTATGCTTCTAGAAATGCACAAAAAATCTTTTCTAAGTCATGTAGCTTCGTTATATTAAATATTTTGCAATAGGAAACCAAGTCAAATTCGATAAAATTTGCTCAATTCGCAAATAAAGTCAGCTGTTTTCACTTACCACACGTACTTTTTGCCGTAAGAGATACATATTTTACTTTTGATTCTGGTGTAAATTCTCACCTCAAAGATGGTGTGGAAATGCACCAGAAGTCTCGACTCCGAAGACAAAGGCACAATGACATTTACTTTCCCACACCAACTAAAATATCTTAACAAAAATACAATTATACCGCCTGGCTACACTATTCTTTCTTCATTCTTCAAAAGTTTATTCGAAAGAGACGGGATGAAAGAAGAGAAAAGTCTCCACACATTCTCGAAATGTAGAGATTTTTTTAAGCCAAAATTCTGTCGGATTCTTGGTTCTTCTTAAGGTGCGCATCCACCAAGGCACGCGAACTGAGCGCGTTCTGACCGCGAGCTTGGTGGAAACAGAAGAGCAAATGAACGCGAACTGAGCGCGCTCTAAACGCGATCTTTGCTTGTGGGCCAGATTCTGTATAGTCACTTTCGTCTGATTGCGTCTACTTTCGTCCTAAAATCAGCTGCTTTTCGTCTTTTGGTATTCTGTAAGACGAGACTAACGTCTCTGCAAAGAGCTTTCGTCTTTTGTCGTAAGAAATGTGTATTCTGAAAGACGAAAGCTGGCGTTAACAGCTGATAAATGAGACGATAAAGAAAAGGCTGGGTCCCACAAAATTTCTTACTCTCGTTTTCTCTTTACACGAGCAATTGTTTTTGCTTAACGGCTGCTATGAATCGTCGGTTTTCTCGTTCTCTCACATGTTTAAAATGTGTTCCTACTCATTTCCACAGCTACTGAGATCTAGATCATGCTCGTTATTTGCATTCGTCATTGCATACTCATATTTTGTGTATTTGTTTTTTTCGGTAAGCAGAACATTTCTGTTTGCATTTTTCTTAAGATTTAAGATTTTTGAATTTGTATTTTTCTTATTTTTTTGGTTTTCACTTTTACTGCATAATTTTTGAAATTTTTGAATTATTGGTTTCCTCGATACACAAATCAAAAATGTTTTTTTATGCTTAGAGAGTGGGCATTTTTATTAAAAAAAGTGAAAAATATTTCATTATGAAATTTTATTATTCTATAAAATTCATCGGATGGAGCTCTTAATTTCAATTCACTGTTAAAATAATTGAAGTTTTTGTTAAATATGAAAACTTCAGAATCCTTCCGATTCGTGAGCTCATCTTTAGTAAGATTTTTGCAGTTATTGCATTCAAACTTCTTCAAAAACGTGAACATTACAAAGCCACCAAAATAGCGAGGTGAATTGTCAAGAGAACTTTTACTTCCGTCTTATTAAAATAATTTTCAGATACATCTACAGCATCTTCGAAAATGCCTGCCTGTTGGGTTATCACGTCATTACTAACTAATATTTCATTTTCATTAGCAGCATTTAAAAGAATATCATTATCAGGTTCGCAATTACCACACGATTTGAGTGTTACAACCTTCATCGATAACATTTTAGCCATTATTAAATTAAATTCAAAAAGCCTTGGATTATTATAGTAACGATCTTATAAGATAAAATATATTTTCGAGGGCATCTTGGTTAAGTCGAGATAAAAGAAGAAAAAAATGATTCGGACGTTTTCCAAATATCATCTGCCAATGATAATATTGAAGAAATCGAAATCGATATAATTTTTTATTAAAATATTCCTTAAAGACTTTATCAAATGCGGTACATCGTAAATTGCATATAATTTATCTCCATTTATACTTAAATAAGGTGACTGAATGGTTACACCAAATTTATGAAATGCGTCTCTATTGTTGGATCCTTGATCCAATTGTCAATCCAATATTACTATTTGTTTTAATTTGAAAGAACACTTCATGGTTATCCGAGAAATTGTACAGAAAACCAAAAAAAAAATAAGAAAAATACAAATTCTAAAATCTTAAATTATCCGTTATCCGATATCGGTTATCGGAGAAATTGTGCAGTAAAAGTGAAAACCAAAAAAAAAAAAATAAGAAAAATACAAATTCTAAAATCTTAAATTATCCGTTATCCGAAATCGGTTATCGGAGAAATTGTGCTGTCAAAGTGAAAACCAAAAAAAAAAAAAATAAGAAAAATACAAATTCTAAAATCTTAAATCTTAAGAAAAATGCAAACAGAAATGTTCTGCTTACCGAAAAAAACAAATACACAAAATATGAGTATACAATGACGAACGCAAATAACGAGCATAATCTAGATCTCAGTAGCTGTGGAAATGAGTAGGAACACATTTTAAACATGTGAGAGAACGAGAAAACCGACGATTCCTAGCAGCCGTTAAGCAAAAACAATTGCTCGTGTAAAGAGAAAACGAGAGTAAGAAATTTTGTGGGACCCAGGCTACTGAAAGCTCTGCGGACCAGAAAAAAGGGACTTTTAGCGGTCTATATGTTATGTGGTTAGTGCTATTACCGACAAGCGGTAACTGTTTAACGACAGCGTGAGTGCGACGTAAAGCCCTGAGGAGACGAAATTTTCGTCTTTCAGGATGCCGTGACTATGACGTAGTGACTTGAGACGAAAGCTTCTTAAAATCAGTTCGCGAGCAGCTTTTGTGTTGATTTTTGGTGGAGACAAAAGAACGCGATCAGAACGCGGACAGTTCGCGTGCTGAATTTTTGGTGGATGCCTGCCTTTACGCACACAATTAAACAGTTGCCCGCACGAACCAGTTTTTCAACGCAGTTTGCCAAACGTAAATTTCACTTACACACATTGAGGAGCCACACGTATACGATTCTTAAAATCAAAGAAGAAACTACGTGTATCTACGCGTTCTTCAAGATTCCAGCTCCAGGGCTATAAATACACGTTCTCTCTTCGCTACATATGGCGTTGCCAGCTTTCAATTACAACGAAAAAATATCCATTTATCACCACTGGCTTGAAAAGCGTCTACTCTCCACATAACATACTTGTTAAAGTTCATGTTTGTAGGCAATTTCAATATTTTGACAAGCTTTGGAAATCGCGTTCGAATAAAATCTCCACCCAAAAGCAAAGTGAACAGAAATTCTCCCCAACAGAAATTTTAAATTTTTGGTCCACATAAGAGTAGTTATCTACTTAGAAAAGTTGTACATATAGCCATATGCTACCAAAAGCAGTAGAGTGCTATTTCGCTCTATGTAGAATATACGGTATAATACCGAAAACCGTACCAAATTGTTCACTACATTGCTGAAATAAGAATCATGATTCCTTAATATTAATTAAATGTTAAGAGAGTTTTGCTATATATCAGAAAAGTACAGTGTTAGATTCTTTGCTATGGGTAGAAATTCTCAAATGCGATAGCTATTTTTAGACAGAAGAAAGGATTTCAAAAATAATTTTTTTTGTGGCAGAGGAAATCAAGCTCAGAGAACTATTCATGCAAAGCATTTGTTGGTTCCGATGGGCGGACAGGTTAGCGGTAAGGGGAAGGGAAGGAATTCATTGTAAATTAGTCTGCATGCCTTTCTAAACAAATAAATTAATATTTATTAAGATTAATTTTTAAGATTAAGTCATTTATTGAGGGCAAAAAAGCCAGTCTACCTTTTGACACAGACTTGTAAAAACTATAGCCGACGGCTTTTATCATAGTGAAGTAAATTATTTTACCTATATGAATGATGCTTATAGACATCATCGTAGGGGTAAAAAAAATGAAAAACAAGGTGTTTTCATCAAAACAAAATTTCGAAAAGCAAAATTTTATATCGCTCCTATATCTTATCTATCTATATAAAACATAAATAAAAGGCATGTATTTTCTTTAACAGGTAGTTCGAAACTTGATGAAGTACGCCGAAAACGGGAGGAAAAGAAACTACAAAGACAAAGGGAGTTAGAAGCAAGACGTACGCAGCGTAGTAGCGGTCCAATAAAATTAGGAGCCAAGAAGCTTTAGATCTCTGCCTATTTTTGTTAAAATTTAGGATTAATTTCTAGGCTAAAAGATCTAGAATCAGTAGTTTTAATTAAACGTTGATTTATAATAACTACGGTAATTTTTAATTATTTAAAACATATTGTATAACGAATATTTTTCGTTGTTTCATAGGTAAATTATTAAATCTGCAGGAACGAATTGTCCGTTATGGAATGAAGTTCTATCGAAACTTAAGCAACCACGTTGTTTTTGTTAAAAATTTGCACTGATTCAGTAATACAATTTTATGATTCGTTTACGGTAACGAATTGCAGATTTAAGAACTGGTCCTAACAATTTCGTACGTCGCAATTTTTTTCGCTGCCAATAATTTATTCTATTATATGTAGTTGCTTCATAAAAGGTCTGTTCCTTTACAGAGCTCGGTCATAGGCTGTAAAGTTTGGGCTAAGACAAAACTCGAAAATCCATCCAAAAGTACAGAAATAACTCCTTTTTTTCTTAATGCTTATTGAGCCTTTCATTCCCTTACAAACTATGTACAAAATCAAGTTAACATATATACGACAAATTCAGGGCTGTAAAGCAGTCCATTTCATATGCACGCATGCAAAAATTTTCTATTGTCGTTGCACATCAAGAATGGTGGAAGAATACAAGATTACGTATTGCGAGGTCCGCTATTAGGTGTCAGAAAATTTTACAATCAGATGTTTGGTGCGTGACGTCAAAATAGCCAGCCATATGTGTGCGTCGAAGATATTAGTTGAATTTTTTTAGTTTTATAAATAAAAGTAATTAAATACACAATGAGCTGCAGTGTTAAAGACTCTAAAAATTGGAATGGCGATGCAGCTTCTTCGTTAGTTTTTTAATTTTTTTCCGATTTTTGCACACAACAATAAGTTCAATGTTAAAACTGCATTCCTTTGCATGATTTAGTTGAAAAGTATATTGAGCAAGCTTCCGAAATTAATTGCCATATAAAGGTATAAATATTGTTCTTCCAAGCAAGAATGTTTTTAAAAATTAGGAAACTGAATACAGATATTGCAGATAACGCCTACAAACGAAAACGGAAGATATGCAATACTGTAACGTAAGGGCAGTTCACAATCTGGTGCAAATGTTCTTGCATATTTTTGACCACACTAATAAAATACACGGATTTGCACATGCTAAATTGCAAATATGCAACACTGCAAATCTATTGCATATATTTAATACGCATATGCAACACTGAAATGACAGCTTAGTTAGCTGATATTTTTCGTGAAAGCTAATGAAATAAAAATAAACGGAATGCAATCGGTAAAAATTACAAAAAATTTAAAAAATAAAAATTACAAAAAAAAAAAAAAATCATGCCTATTATTTTTTTTATTACAACAAAAGAAAATATTAAAGGCATGATATGAAAAAATTTATTAAACGAATTCAGCTCACAATCTGAATTTATTTCTCTTGAAATTAGCTGTTTTTGTTGTTTTTAACAGTGTTACAAAGCGAACAAGAAGTCGATTCAAAATTAATAGGAGATGTTTGCAATTGCATAATTTTGCAATCTGTTGCAAATGGGTATGTAAACACTCCTATAGTTTTCGTGTATTTTCTTTAAAAGATTAATATAATATAAGTAAAAATGTATAAATGTAAAGTATTTTTAAATTATATTTCCTACCATATAATACGTGTACTAATAAATATTGCAAAGCAACAAAATAAAAGTGTATCTCTATATTTCAAGCTAAAATTTGAAATCAATGGCAAGTTTTCTTAAGCTGGTTAAGCGGGTTTTTCCATTTTTCGGAGAGAAAACGCAAGCCCTCCGTGTTGACCAGACCAAACATACGTAAGAGCAAATCTGCTTATTTTGAACAAGTTTTTGCAATAATTTTTTCTTATAAACGAGTAATTGTAATGTTCAAAATTTCACAGCAAAGTTTACACTTTTACTTACTAAAAGTATACGAGGTTACAGTTTGGCCATATTGAATGGCTATTGTGACGTATTTTTTTTCTTCTGCTTCTGACAATGCCTCGAAGCTACAGAGGAAGATTGTTCTTCAAGCCACGCCTCGGAATCTGACTGATAATAACTCCACACTGACTGAGAGAAAGTGAGCCAACTTTAAGAGGTACCCAATACATGGATATAGATATTGTTCTTCCTGAGATCAACAAAGATGGATCAACCATCGAAGCAGCCAAACACGTTCCTCAACGTACCGACATCACAGAAAAGAGGAAACTGATCAGCCTCACATCCTCCTCTCCAACACCTCGGAAAAGGTTCATCAACGTTATCTCCAGCCACATCCTCGACGATGGCTGTCCCGACAACTTATAGCAAGAAAGAGCTACTACCACCCATCATAGCTTTTAACCTTAACGTAGCTGAGCTCAACAAGTATGCTAAAGCCAACAAGTTGGCTTACAAGATCAACAACGTCAACTGCAGGAAATCCGTGATCCTCACAGAGTCCAAGGCCGCCTTCGACATGTTTAAGGGCCTTATTTTGTATCTGCGGAACGGTAGCGACGGCTAAGCTTCTGCTTCTGTTCCCGTTGCTGTTAAAACCGTATTTTGTAACTCTTACGTTCAGGCCCGTTGAGCGCACTGGGCTTTACGTCTTTTGCGTTCCAGTCAGCTGGTATGGAAATGTTGTGTATTTGGTGTACACAAAGACGACATTCACACGTCTCTTTCCTTCTTATGATTAGATGCATGCAATGAATTTGTTCTTATACCTGTTTTCTTTTGCCTCGATCAACTTTTGTCAAAGCCAGCTGGCAGGCAGTGTGTTTGAAAACGGGGAACAAATCGCAAATCGATGCTTAGATCATTTTTTGAATAATAATGCAAAATTTTTATTTTGTGCTGTACTTTTATAAAGTAAAAATAAAAATGTTATTCGATTTGTTATGAAGTGGCTCAGACCAGGAAAATGACGAGGAAACAAACATTCCAGCCAGGGTACGCAACCCAGCATTGAAAAGCAATGCATGGATTTTAGAGCTCACTTCAAAGAAAATTGCAGTTACACTTTCTTCGAAATTTCCATTATATTATTTTATAATAATTATTTAAATTATTTTATTTAATTTTTAATTAAAAAAAATACCTTAAATAAAAATAAAATGAAAAATAAAAACAAATAAAAAATAACTGAACAAAAGACTCCCTCACTCGTCGAGCTCTACACACAAACTGTGCGAACGGCAGCATTTTAGCTTCCGCTTCTCTACAATGGCCACCACGAGCGCTTCTGTTTGTTACAAAATACCATTTTCCAACGTAAGCACGTAAGAAGTATGCAATTGTTGTTGTAAACCCAGCTGTACAGTAGCGTCAACAGTAGCGTCAGCGGTGTGTATTTTGTGCACACATTTTGATCAGCTGTTTTACGAATATAACAAAGAGGAACGTAGAAGAGCCATACCGTTCGCAGATACTAAATAAGGCCCTAAATCTATTCTAAAAACGAAAAGTACGGAATTCAACACGTACACCGCTAAGGAGGATAGGAAAAATCCTCTAGTTCTCAAGTGAATCCACTGTTCCTTTGATGTGGAAGATGTCGCAGCTAAGCTGGAGCTTAGCTATCTATCACTGAAATTTCAGCTCGGACGTATGCGGGCTAGTTTTAGTTATTTTCTTTATTTAATATTTTATTCAATTCACAAACGTTTTACAATCTTGATATCTACGCCACTGGTTACAGTCGATCTGTCAGGCCGAGTGCCTGGCGACAGAGGGTCGCGTACAATAGTTTATTTATACAGAAGACCGGGGAGCCGAGTACTCCGAGGCAGAGGGCCGCTTACAAAGTTAGCGGGTGTACAGGTGACGGAGGGGCCGAATGCCCCGTGGCAGAGGGCCGCTTACAATGCTGGTGAATACAATGTCGGAGGAGCTAAGTGCTCCGCAGCAGAGGCCCGCTCATAATGCTGGTGAAAGCTCCGAAGGAATGATTCCTGCTAGTCCTAAATACTGGTAACTCCCGCCCCCAGATAATCACAACCAAATCCAGGAATTGCCGCGTACTTCTCCCGCATCACCAATTACGGGTGCATCATGCGATATCTTCGCGGACACAAAACGACTGTTTGATTTCGACCTTCTTATATCCTTCAGAGAGCGAGAGCGAGAGGGCCCAAAGAATTATGGAGCTCTCGACGACGGCGTCAGGTGATTGATTGTGGCCCGACTTATTTGTGAATTATGTTCACAATGAATCAACTAAAAGTTATCACATACAATTCAATTTACTCAATTTCCAGACGGGTGTTCCTTACTACAAGAAACTAATATTACGAAGAGAAACAAGATTGATACGTATGGATACACTATATTTGAACACTAAAAATCTTCGATTAGGAGGGCACCAAAATCCTCTTAAAGAATGACATTGCCGATAATCAAATTCACGTCACAGGACTTGCTGCTTCTGAAGCCACGGCCATCATCACGCAAGTGAATGGAACTGAAACCATTACCATCGTCTCTCTTTACGTGCGCTGCTCCAGCTCCAGGGCTAACATTTTCAGTGATCCTTCAACAATCCTTGCACTCTGAAATCAACACAATTACTGCATCATTGGCGGAGATCTCAACGCCAGACACCATCGCTGGCTAGATGACATCTGCTCACCACAGGGTAACGCCTGGAGTGCTGACTGGATGGATCAGCATTCGCATGATCACTCATTGGCCATAATTTCTCATAATATTAAGACTTATCCAAGCACGCCATCCATGCTACATGAATGAGCTCCAGAATTTTAGCTACAGAGCTTATCTCGGCGATTCGGATCACCTTGCTGTTCAGCTACGAATCCGATTCAAACAGCAGTTTTTCTGTGAACGCTCCTTGACGGAGCAGACCTTGCGCTTGGAAAAAGTAAATTGGAGCGCTTTCAGGCAGCAAACTGAAGAAACAATCTGTTGTCCACCTACGAACCGCAACCTGTCAATTACAGAGATCGATGATGCTATTGACAATTTCGAATCTTCAGTTACTAACGCCTTAAATTTCCAGCTGTGTCCTGCTTTAAAAAGAAACACCTCGGCAGCCTATCAGCTAACTTACAAGCCATCCAGGCGCATCGACATCGCCTGCGAAAAAGACTATCGTCAATATCGTCAACAAAGATTACAGACGTGTTCATGCCGAGCTCAAATGCACAAACGTGATGTTCAGACGATCTGTACAACACCACCGGAACGAGGAACTTACCAGACGTCTTGAGGAAATAATACCAGGTCCTGATGCCTTCAGGAAAATTGGGTACACCGTTGGCAAGAGAAACCACATGCCTGATGCTATATCAAGTGGTGATGTCCCGGATACAGAACCAGAAGAGAAGGCTGAAGTCTTCGCCGAATTCTTCGAAAGTAACTTCACGGACAGGCCACGTCAGTCAAGCTAATTTCGTCAACGAAGTTAACACCAATGTTCAGGAGATCGCTAGCCTCTCCTCAACTATAACCGATTTCTCCGAAGTCAATCTTGCGGACGCCCCATCGGATCAAACCGTTTTCACTCGGCCCGATGACGTCAAGGATTCAATAAAACTCTTGAAAGGAAAAAAATTAACAGGCGGAGATGGCATCTCGAATTTTTTGTTGAAGAGACTACTCAACGTAGCCTTCTGGCTACATACAATAATTTTCAACAACTGCATGAACAACAGAATAAAAAAGAATACACCGTAGCTTGTCTTAGATCTAAGATACAAAATACAAATATGAAAATGAGGCCTCCGAATTAACTCCAGCAAAGCAAAATTGATTTGCTTCCGTAACCCTTCCACAACTACTATCAGTCGGCTGGATTCGGCCAGACGTTGCAGGGCCATCAACATCACGCTTCCTGATGGCAGCAGTATTGGTACCACCACTTCCACCAAATACCTTGGTGTTAACTTCAGCGAGCTGTTCAAATTCAACGATCACGCAAGAAACGTCATCCAGAAAGCAAACGTTGCTCTACACTTGGCCCGGCTCACTCAAATATTTTCCCAATAATTCTCTTTACGAAGCTGCCAACATACATCCCATTGACAAATTTATGGAGGAACTCTCCAAGCGCATCATAATCAAAGTAAAAGACCATCTGGACGACGTCATCAGACAACTCAACATTGAGGATACCGAACCTGATGCCAGATACCTCAATATTCAGCTTATCCAGCAACCCGGACTTCACCATGGTTTTTATGAAAAAAGCCACTTCCGTGGCGAAAACCCCTTACTCGATTCGTTCTAATTATAATATATTTTCCATTTATATACTATCACTTATATCGAATTTAACCTTCCTTTGCATCCCATCACATATTTCTAAAGTATTTATCACACGTCATATTAAAATCTTTAAAAGCACTTATATTGGTTGCACAGTAACCAATTACGCAACATTTTATACTGTTAGGCCCTTCTTTGAAGCCGACTATTATAAGTTTATTCCTATATTAGTTTAATTTGTAACGAAATTGTATATATATACAAATTTAATTTAATGAAATAAAACAAATTTAATGAAATAAAATAAATAATAATTATATTAAACAGAAGACACTTCTTCCCAGGCAGTGACCTAAGCAGCATCGTGGCTCAGACAATAGTAAGTTGCATAGAAGTATCCTTTCTCTTTCCTTTCCTCGCTTAAGGTGTACGGATGGACTACATCCTGTCGAGAGTATCCTTTCTATTCCCCTTCTTCGCTTAAGGTGTGCGGGTGGACTACATCCTGCCGAGAGCATCCTCGAGCCTTACAACCTCGCTACTACCGCTATCGCCTCGCTACTCATCCTAGGTGCGACACCAGAGCAGTCATCGGCATGACACCAGCACGCTCAGCGCGATACCAGCGCACAGCAACGCATTCAGCGACGCGATTCTAACGCGCAGCAGCACACTTACCGGCGCGACACCTGCGCGCGGCAACGCATTTATCAGCGCGACACCAGCGTACGTATCGGCGCACCGCAGAGCATTAATCTGAGCGAGACCAGTATATTTAGCGGCGCGTTACATGTTCATCGACGCGACGCCAGCGCACTCATCGACGCGACACCAGTGCATTCATCGCAGCGACACTAGTGCATTCATCGGCGTGGCATCAGATCACTCATCAGCGCATTCAGCATTAATCAGTGTACGCCAACACACCAACCAGGGTACACCAACGCATCCCCCAGGATATACCGGCGCATTCACCAGTGTACACCAACGATTCCACCAGGGTACACCGACACATTCACCAGTGTACACCAAAACCTTCACCTGTATACAACAACACATTCACCAATATACATCGACGCCAGTGTACACTAACACCTTAACCATGGTACACCAACACATTCACCTGGATACACCGAAGCATTCACCAGTGTGCACCAACGCATTCACCAGTGTACGCCGACGCATTCACCAGTGTACACCTACGCATCCACCAAGGTACACCAACACACTCACCAGAGTACACCGACGCATTCACCGGTACAAACCAACGCACTCACCCGTGCCCACCAAAGCATTCAATAGTTCCCACCGACGCATACACCATGGCACGTCAGCACACTCACGGGCGCGATACCAGCGTACTCAACGCACTCACCGAAACTACATCAGTGCAACTGCAAGGCGACACCAGTGCCTGACCAGCACCTTTATAGTACAACGACCACGTAGCAGACAACAGAACCAGGTGACACGAGCACGTAATCATCTCCCCACGGAAACCAATCAGCCCACGAAATGGTGGAGTTACCAACGAAAAGACACTGTAAATATGTAAGCTTGGAGTGAAGTAAAAAAGATAAAACTGAATTGTTGTGAGTCAATCTCCACACCCTAAAACCAGCGCAAGTAATTTGGTTAATACGGTACTTTGCCAGTTTACGCTGCATACTTCCAACGTGGAGACTTGCAGCTATTTTTTGGAAGGCATACTTTTAGGCTAAACTGTGGTTGCTTCTCGATCACAGTTCAATAAATTCAAAGTAGAATTCAAATTGCGCAAGTGCACTTTTTTTCAAAAAAGGAAGTCTGCTTGCGGAGGGACAACACAAAAACAATCAATATTTCTCACAGTAAGTCCTAAAATATCCATGCGTTATCCGGTTCCTATTCACTGGACGAACACTCCAGCCTCTTTCGCGCAATCTTAATATATTTAAAAACTCGAGATCTAAATCTTCTTCCATTGCTTAGTGTTTCAAGAGGCAAAACTATGAAATAAGAAAGATTTCCTATAAGCTGCCACAATTTTTCCAGATAAAAATTTTCGCTCTTGTGTTGTGGACTATTGTTTTAACAACTGTCAATTTAGCTGAATTCCTATATAAATCAGCAGAAATTATTAAATTAAATAATTTGTAAATTAAAGAAACGCACACCTTGTTCAGCAAATCTGCAAAATATACGTACAACTTGTCATAAAATTACAAAATTAAAAGCATTTATTAAAAACCCCCACACGACTTAAAAATACCCAACTGAAATTAGTTTCAGTAAAAGTGGCAACATTAAAAGGCAAACAGTTTCTCTTTCTTTTGTTTTCGGAAAAGATTTTGCATTTGATCTCCCCGCAAACCGCAAAGTCAAGTCAATTCGCTTTATCAAGTCAAAGTTATTATAATTAGCCCTTCAGTCTACCAGTAACCGCAGGAGCGTGAGGATGGAACACGAATACCCAGTAAGTTTGCAACGAGTGCAGACAAGTTCAGGCGGAACATGGAGAAAGAGCGACGCGAACGTCTCCGAACCCGTCAGCTCAGTGAAGATTGGGAGGAAGTTGTCGACCATCCCAAGGATAAGTACCCTCACATTCGGCTACGACGGGTGGTGATAGACCCGGAACGGCACATACGGCCAACGAAGCCACCCAGAGAAATATCGGGCCCCAGAAGGAATGGCACAACGAACACCCCGAAGCACCAGCACCACCACGAGAGTGAACCACCATGTGTACTGAAGGGAGCCACGAACACTGGTTTGAACACTCCAGATCATGCATGCGGTTTGCGGGGAGATCAAATGCAAAGTCTTTTCCGAAAACAAAAGAAAGAGAAACTGTTTGCCTTTTAATGTTGCCACTTTTACTGAAACTAATTTCAGTTGGATATTTTTAAGTCGTGTGGGGGTTTTTAATAAATGCTTTTAATTTTGTAATTTTACGACAAGTTGTACGTATATTTTGCAGATTTGCTGAACAAGGTGTGCGTTTCTTTAATTTACAAATTATTTAATTTAATAATTTCTGCTGATTTATATAGGAATTCAGCTAAATTGACAGTTGTTAAAACAATAGTCCACAACACAAGAGCGAAAATTTTTATCTGGAAAAATTGTGGCAGCTTATAGGAAATCTTTCTTATTTCATAGTTTTGCCTTTTGAAACACTAAGCAATGGAAGAAGATTTAGATCTCGAGTTTGTAAATATATTAAGATTGCGCGAAAGAGTCCGGAGTGTTCGTCCAGTGAATAGGAACCGGATGACGCATTTTAGGACTTACTGTGAGAAATATTGATTGTTTTTGTGTTGTTCCTATTTAAAATAATAAACATGATGTTTTTTGTTTAATGAAAATTGCATTGCTCAAAAATTCCATGCAATTTCCCGCATACATTTCATACACAAAATAATTGAATGGAAAATTGAGGTGGCAACGTTTGCTCTCTCTCACTTTGGCTCGACTTGGTAAAATATTAAAATCGATCTGATATTTTTGCTAAGTCAATTCGCCGTCTCGCCACTATGATCACATACACACAATTCCATAAGGTGAAAGTCGAATTTCTCACTCAAGTCAAATCGCTTTATGATGTGAAGTTATTATAATTCGCCCTACACTCAAGTCAATTCGCTTTATCAAGTCAAGTTATTATAATTAGCCCTTAACTGGTGACCTCCTATCATTTCGTGAGCGAACTAAAAACAAGTTCGTCTGCGCACTCACGCACAGTGTATGTGGGTTTTATGGTGAAATTGTTTCCTTGTTACAAGCTAAAACTGGCTATTGCAAAGGAAGTTAGCTAGGAAAGAAAACCATTTCGGCATGTTACCACACCGTCACAATATGATGGGGTGAGTTCATGACAGGGATACAAACGAGACACAATTATTAAATATTATTTGACTGGATTTTTAAGTAAGCATTAATTGAAAAACTTCATTGCATTTAAGAGCCTTTGCAGTTTTGATGATTTCTTAACTGTTTGGCAATATTAAAGTGTAATGTAAACTTGCTTATTTTTGTAATTTGTAAAAGAAAAACCAAATTCTTTTACAAATTACAAAAACAAGCAAGTTTACGATTACGATTTACATGTTCATAAAAATGATGTGGTTATGAATGATTATCTGTTGATAAGATGTTCTCTTGGAATGCAAAATATGTATGTGAAAGTTACTCAATTATGTCGACTTCTCGTAATTCTTCGATAATGGAAATTATTTCGTTGATATAGAAGCTATCTTCATCCGAAGTAGATACTAACAAAAGGCCTAATATCTACCAGCTTATCGGGATCATTCCAATAAATAAATTCGGGTTTCTGTGAATTTACTTACATTATACCATTTCCTTAGTATGTCGTTGATGATTCTTTATCATTGGTTAGTGCTTTTACAATATACATAGCCTTGTATCATTCTGATAAATATAATTATGTTTTTGAGGGTGTAAACTCAGCACACCCGTTCCTTTTTTATTGTGAAGTGGTGTAGACGTCAACAAAGACTTATCACTGAATTTAGATTTTATGATGTTGGTGTAGTTGTAAGCATAATTGAAAATACCTGTCGATAAGTTCGGTCATTATTCCGCACATAAAACATCAAATAATAAAATAAAGAGAAATATTTCAAAAGTTGTGGGGTTTCAGTCTAGATAATGATAACAACTTAAATCTCCGCTGGAAGCGTTTAAATAATGTTGGCACACCTATTGATGGTTATAACGCAGTAACGAAGTCTTTCTTCTACGAAAAAATTCTACAAGAAATGCCAAAATGAGTAAAAAGCGGGGTTTGGTAGAGGAGCTTCACACTCAAGCTCAAATTTTAAACGTAGACGTGTAATAACTAAAAAGATCGATGTCCTTCATCAATCGGATCGACTGGTGAATATTCTGAGGTATCGAATTTTAAATCGATATCACCAAGAATACTTTTTTAATAGTCGTCGATTTGTATGCTATGTATGAAAGAGTCGGTGTCCATGTATTTCAAAAAGTCAGTTATCAAAGCAGATCAGTTAAATCAGTGCTACTGGTGAAGCACAGCTTGGTTGTGGATGCAATAAATTTACATGTTTTTTCAGGTTATCGCGTCGGGTAAATTTAATGTTGCATTCATTGCAATCGAATGTTTGTTTTTCAGCATGTTTGTTTAAAAAATGGCGTTTAAGGTTGCGATTTTTGGTGAAGCGGACACCACACCCACTGCAAATGAGTCCTTCCATTTTTGAAAAGACTTAACTGAAGATGTCGTTATTGTTGATGATGATTATGATGATAATAATATTAATGAAGTAGATTTCACTTCAGTCTTCTTAAAACATTTAGCGTTCTTTATAAAAACTTTAAGTTTTAGTTTACCTTTTAATGTACTCTTTGTGAATGCTCTGGGTTTTCGTTTTGCAAACTAATGCGTTTTATTCAATTTGAATAATAGTAAATAATTTTTTTATTTACAACAACTACAACAACATACTACAACAACAACTACAACAACATACTTCCTAAATATCTAAAAAATAACTCCACTCAACAACCCCATGTGAGGCACAAGCCACAGTTCACCTTCTCCAATAAACAAAACAAAAGTCACACGCTGACACTCACTCTTGCTACTTATGATCTCTCAGTACTCGCATACCATATCACGAAAACCTTAATATGTAATAAATTTTGAAATGTTTGCCCTATTTTGTTAGACCGCCTGTGTCGGTATTTAAAAAGAAAAATCTGTATTTGTTCAGTCATGTTCGGCTCAGTTCCGCCTAATTAAATTCCAGCAAATTCGAGTCAAGCCACAGTTCGGTTCCAAGCAATTAAATAAACAATACAAACACTCTATCTCTGCTTAGGCAGCCTCTGCTTAACAAAATTTCATTACATTCTTCGGAAAAAATTTTTACATTTTTTTTATTTCCAGCAAATTCGAGCCAAGCCACAGTTCGGTCCTAAGCTATTAAATAAATAATGCAAAACACTCTACCTCTGCTTAGGCAGCCCCACGCTCCAGATCATGCATGCACGCAAAACCTCAGTTCGATCAGTTCACTTTCGATCAGTTCACTTTGCATGCACGCAAAACCTCAGTTCGATCAGTTCACTTGTTTACATTAAATTTCACTACGCTTCTGGGTAGCGTCTCACAAGCGAAGCAAGTAAATAAACAACAACAACTACAACACTACTTCTGCTTACACAGCTTCTGCTTAAGCAGCCTCTGCTTAGCAAGCTGTCACCCGCGAGCACACACATTTCCTCAGCACTGTATCCTACATACAAACATTAAAACTATAACAACAACTACAACACTACTTCTGCTTACGCAGCTTCTGCTTAAGCAGCCTCTGCTTAATTGAATTGAAATTGAAATTGAACTACAACAACATACTTCCTAAATTTCCTAAAAATAACTCCACTCACCAACCCTATGTGAGACACAAGCCACAGTTCACCTTCTCCAATAAACAAAACGAACAAAACAAAAGTCACACGCTGACACTCACTCTCGCTACTTATGATCTCCCAGTACTCGCATACCATAACACACGTCTCCCCCTCCCTCTCCCTGCTTCCACACCATCTCGCCTACCGACCGTCGGTCCCATCGACCGACTGATCGTCTGTCCGTCCGTCCGTCTGTCCGTCCGTCCGTTTGTCCGTCCGCCAGCCGCTAGCCGCCAACGGCGTGCTATAGGCATATACCAACTAGGAACACCAGAGAGAATTGCTACCCATGGAAGTTATGCGTGCCAACCCCGCAACGAGAAATAGTACTCCAAGAACGTCATGACTCTCCTGCAGCCGGACATTTGGGAATTTTTAAAACGATATCACGCCTCGCTAGCCGGTATTATTGGCCTGGAATGTACATATAAGGATGCAAGCCGGTATGTAAAGAAGTGTGAAAGTTGTGAAAAATATAAAGTAAAACAAGTGAAGCCTGCCGGGAGAATGCTCACACAAATTGCCGAGGAGCCTTGGTCCGTCCTGTGTGCCAATTTCGTGGGTTCTCTTCCTAGATCCACACAGGGGAATACAATGATGTTGGTATTCGTAAATAAATTCACGAAGTGGGCAGAAATCATTCCACTACGAGCGGCGACCGTCGAAACCCTCATAAAAGCGTTCCGGGAGAGAATAATTTCATGGTTTGGGTTACCAAAAATTCTGGTGACGGACAACGGCTCCCAATTTACTGCTCGCAAATTTCAAAAATTCATACAGGACATCGGAGTCAAACACCAATTCACTGCACCCTGCTACCCTCAGGAAAACGCGACAGAACGAGTGAATCGAACCATAAAGGTCATGGTGTCGCAGTTCGCTGAGGAAAATCAGCGGCGATGGGATGAAAATACGTAAAACTCATGTACAAGATATGAAAATATCTTATGAAGACTCGGCAGGATCACAAGATATCGACACCGGATCACCACGGGAGCGCCGTCGTCGAGTGCGAACACCATGGCCACCACTGCTGATTACTGTGAGGCGTCCCTTCCCAAGCGACAAAAACTGGGAGTGGTGAGTGAAGCCAGTTTGCAGCAGATAGCCAAAATCACCAGTGTTGCTGCTAACGACAACGCGGAGGAAAACCCCAGGGTACTGTTTCGATATCCGCCTGTGCGCGGTGGCATCGTCATCAAACACCGACGACTACAGGAGGTTGGCCAAGGGCCGCTTCTACAACGATGTCATTCTGGATGTCTACCTCCAGTATCTGTGGAGGGCAGGCCTATCCGAGGAACTGCGAGAGCAGGTCTACATATTTGGCAGCCATTTCGTAAGCCGCCTTCGAAGAGCCCCTCCGTGCGGACTAAATGCGACCACGGTTACCACAATGGAACGACACAGCTGGGTACGTGGCTGGACCAAAGGTGTTGACATCTTCACCAAACGGTATAATAATACCCGTGATAATACCCGTCAACGAGGCCATGCATTGAGTCCTGGTGGCAGTGATCTGCCTAGATGCAGTCACGACGGGGCAGGGTGTCCCTCAAGAAACGGAGGTGCGTCCCGTGATATTGCGTTCGACTCCATGGCAACTTAGCCACGGACAGATGTCGTAAAGCAAGTACGGGAGTACCTCCAAGCCGAATTAACAACAAGGCAGGGGGTCACCAACGCACGTATGCTGCTGGGAGAGGACACGCTGCCATGGCGCAATATGGAGGTGCCGCAACAACCCAACACCTACGACTGCGGCGTATACGTCCTCCAATACGCAACTTGCATGTCGCAACTTGGGCTGTCCACGAAGTGGCACACAGCCGTCATCAAATCAGGGGCCAAGGAGATGCAGAACGAGATCGACCGACAACGTCGTAGGATTGCTCAGCTGTTTAATGAGCTGGCCAAAGAGAAGGACCCCCAGAACCGCCGATAGATCTGCCAAGTATAACAACACACAACACTGGCGACGGAAGCAGCAGCAGTGGCGAAGAATGCGTTAGAAGCGGCGACGAAAGTGGAAGCAGCGCCAGATTAACGCCGACAAAAACAACGGCAAAGGTAACAACAACAATCTTTCAACACACCACACCAGACGCACTACTCACCACAACGACAATAACCACAACAAAATCGACGGTAGTGGCAGCACTGAGGCAGTGCAGATTTGTGAGGGAGCGTGGCCACCAGAAGTTAAGGAAGAGCTGCGGGTGTCGAGCACGACGTGGAAGACCGGTACGCAAGCAAGGTACATTGTACGCACCAGCAGCGATGCATCCGCATCAGCAGGGTTGGCAGGATCAGCGTTTTTTGTCTTCCCCGAAGAGAGAAGGGGGTGTGAGGAGCCTGGAGACTACTTCAAATTATTATTTATTTCCTATTATTATTTTGAATATATTTTCTTATATTTTTGTATAAATTCTAATTTTTATAATTTTTATTTATAAAAACTCCTCACTGGAGAGGAGTGAGCGGGACAAGCAGTGATGGCGTATGCAGTGGAAGTGGGTTGGAATGCGTAGCCACACAGCATGTTGCCAGCAACATTTCTGGAAATAAATGATGTTGCTATCAATATCTGGAAGAATCAGCAGGAAAGAAGAACAAGACGACATGTATAAAAGGCGGCGCACAAGCCAAACTCGAGAGTTTTTCCGGCAGTCAGCCGCGCAGCAGTACCACGGAAAGTGACAAGGTAAGTGGAAAAGTAGCAGTGGCTCCCCTTGAAACCCCAATCCTTCCCACCTCCTGCCAGGAACGAGTCCTGCGTGTCGCCTCAGTTGTGCACTCCGCATATCATTTTTGCCACCAACTGGGGACGGATTGCACCAATCCTGTCAGTTGTGTGCCCTCCGTAATCCTTTTGCCATCGACGGGTGACGGATTGCACCAATCCTGCCCGGCAAAAGGTGTCCTGGATCCGTCCTACCCGTGTCCTTGTAGTCAGAGCCACTATATCATCGTTGTCACTTGAGACAAAGTCCGTTGCTCGTCGTAACCCCGAGCGTCGCAACGACGGCAGTGCATCACAGGACACTGCGCGTCGGACCCGAGCATCGAATCGACAGCAGTGCATCATATGACACTGCAGGTCGCACCCGAGCATCGCATCGACGGCAGTGCATCACAGGACACTGCGCGTCGCACCCGAGCATCGCATCGACGGCAGTGCGTCACAGGACACTGCGCGTCGCATCAGAGCATCGCATCCACGGCAGTGCATCGCAGGACACTGCGCGTCGCATCAGAACATCGCATCGACGGCAGTGCATCACAGGACACTGCGCGTCGCATCACGGCAGTGCATCACAGGACACTGCGCGAGCATCACAACGCATCGACGGTCTGCTGCGTCAACGAGCGTCGCGTCAACGCCACGCGTCGCATCTACACGTCACGCCAACGCATCAACGCCCTGCTGCGTCGACGAACGCCGCATCAACGCATCGCAACGTATCTACGCACACACCGACGCATAGACGGTCTGCCGCGTCAGCGAGCGTCACACACCACCGGACGGCGGTATATTCAGGCCGCGTCAGCGAACGTCGTTCACTTGGTCAACGGACACATCGTCATCTCACCACCTCAAACACCACCGGCACACTCACCATCGTGTCTACACCCCATAGTTTAAGGATCTGAAGTGTTTGCATTAATTTTAAATATTTAAGTAATCCTGACAATGCTTAAATTGAAAATCACGATATAGTGATATATATATATATGGTTGGTTTTATATATATATATATATATATATATATATATATATATTTGTATATTTATTGTAATTTATATATATATACACACACATATATATATATATATATATATATATATATATATATATATATATATATATATATATATATATATATATATAGATAGTTAACTGGGCAAAATATTTATACTTATATAAATATTTTTACAAATGCACATTACATTATTACTTGCATTTTTATTTTTATTATTTTTTTATTTCAATAGGAATTCTTCGAAATTGTCAAATGGACAAGATTCCCTTTTATATATATATATAATCTAGTCCATTTGACAATTTCGAAGAATTCCTATGAAATTCTATTAAAACATGTTAACTTGGCAAAATATTTATACTTATATAAATATTTTTACAAATGCACATTACATTATTACTTGCAGACTGTTATATATCGTTTTAGTTCCATACCTACCTGTATTTACCGATGTATGTATTTAATAGAATGGATTTTGAATAATGGATTTTGAAAAATAAAAATTACTAAAATATTTAAGTATATTTTATTAAAGTTAATGAACTTAATTGTGAATTTGTTTGCTTGTTCTTGAAAATTAACCTCCGATAAACGTTCAGAAACTGGATTTAACAAATAAGGATATTTGTAGATTGTGTATTTTTTAACATTGAAATGCTTTATAGCAATGTTGGTTTTAAAAATTCTTTATAACAATAAAATAATAATTTAAATAATAATGAATAATGTAATTAAGGATCTAATAAATTAATTGCCTTACCGAAGTGGTTGTGTACACAATTGTAGTAAGTATAAAAAATCCCCACAAGGAACTCAAAATACCCAAATCGAATATTTTTTCACCATAGTAGCAACGGACACAAATAGGAGAGCAGCCACGAAGTAGGCTAATCACTAATTTCCCCTCGCTCTTCTTTGCTGATATTTTAAGCAGAACCTTACCAAGTTGGAATAATAAGTCCATTACAATGAGACCAGTACAAGCGGGAAAAAATACTGTTTACTGCAAACCCGGTGCTGGACTTTACTTAGGGCCAAAGACCGCTCATGCGAAAAGAAATTGGCTCAAAAAGTATTGCTTACTGCGTAGCATTAAATATCGTTTAAAGACGATAGCTTCATACACCAATTATTTTTTTAAAGAATTCATTTGTTTGTCAAAATTGTATATAAAAAGAGAAAAAGACTTTATATCTCGAAAACTACTAATTTTTCGGACAAATGTTGCATACTATAAATTAAAGGCGTTTAAAAATCTAATTTTGAACGAAACAAATACTGACAAAATATCTCGCATGCATTATGAAATATGGACCTGAAATTGTTCATCTTTGAAGGCCTATAGCTCCTAAACTAATCGAGAGCGACACTTCATTTTTATATTTTCGTCTTTTTGGAGTTAAGAGCTGTCCCTCCGAAAAAAGCAACAAAATCGGGTAACCGACGGTAAAGTAGAGCTGTTCCATAAAAGAATAAGTACAAAATTTTTTAACACTTTGATCCACTTTTACCTCGTAACACTTTTTGACACAAATGTAGCGAAGCGGTAACACTGCTTTACAGTCATTTTTAAGTTCTTGTTAATGTGTGGTGACGTGCTTAGAAAACTTGGTTCGACTTAATATAATTTCTAATCATTCCTTGACTTTCCTTCTACAATTCTCTTAAATAATGCAGTTCCACATAAAGATCTCATTCTCCAAAGCGGAAAGATTATGGGCTTAAGGAAAAATAGTCGTGTGTTTGCAAAGAAGCAGTGTCGTAAAACAATTTACTGTGTAAGTTCATGCAAATATTCCTGGATTGCGAAAAACAACCTTGCTACTTCATTTACAAATCACTTGGCGCTATACACTTGAACCTTGTGATCATTTAAGCAACCAGGCTTTATAGTAGCCTCCAAGTAGTATAATATTGTAATGGGTGTGGTCAGGAACGGAAATATGAACAATCTTGCTGACGTTCAAAATAATTTGGGGAACCCACTAGAATATATGTTAATAAAGGTTATTCTACCTCACCTTTCGTTTTAGCGTAAGCCCACATTATTTTGCGGAACTACCCATCTTTCGTAAACAATTTTGCGTTTTTGTTTTGACATAGCGTGGCAAACAGCCAGCCGTTAGATATTTGGATCCGAAAATGGAATCTGGGTTGGTTGCTAATTCTAAAGGAATATTTACGAAGAATTCGCTTTGATAGAGAAATCAAGTTGATTTTATTTGTATCATGTTGAATTACGTTGCCAAACATTGTTAGATTTTTCAATTATTTGTTGAAAATTATGTAATATTTTGGAACAATTAGTGAAATTCCTTTAATTCTGCAGTTCAGAAGAAAAATCGTTTATAAGTAGAGTTGTTCACTAACAGACCAGATAGTGAAGCATGTAATTGCTACTCTCATTTAACTCCGAAGTTATTGGTTTCTTAAATCAGACTTTTGCAGACCTAAAGTTTAAAAGATATATTTTAAAACACATTATTTTATTTCGGTATTTGAATCCGCCACACCTTTGAAATGATAGATAATGACTGTTCAAAAGCTCATGCTTTATAATATTGTATCAGCATATCACGCGTTATTTATGTAAAAGTCTGCCCTTCCGATTTATAAGAGCATATAAGGAAGCTGGGAATTTTTCACAATTAGCGCTTGAATTGAAACAACATACTCTTCCTGCCTTTTCCACATCCAGTTAAAATAGTTGCATACGCTTTTTACCAGTTATTCTCATTATATTCAAAGGGACATCCAAATTGCGAAGCAATGTAATGTCCTTATCCAAGCATTTGTTGGTTCAGAAAGGATGATGCGTTAGAGGGAGGGAGAAGAGAGGAAGTAGTGCCGATTTACACTGTTTGGAGGTTTTGACGTTGCAAGTAGGGTTGCAAAACACGTGTAGGGAGATTATTCCACATCCAATAGCGCGACCAAAGACCGAATTCTCACAGTAGTGTGTCGCGCCTTAAAGCGGGATCATGTGATAGGGGTGTATCGCTCTGGAAGGCCGAGTAGATCTGTTAAATACCTGAAATGAGGGAATCACGTTGGATACTTCAGAGGAACATTTACCATTAAAGTAGCAGTAAAATAATTACACACCCTACGTCACGACAACTGCGTGAAGATAAACACGTATTTAAGTTGAGAAGAAAATACGTACATATTTAGTTTAGCAGACACGAACCACAACCCGACCCAGGATCTACAACATAATCCACATATACTGTCATGATGAAGTGGCCACTGCCCACTCCATGGTCCCAGTTCGTTGATGAAGCTTACCATTCTGGAAAGCTAATGGCAGTACCTTTCCGAGTGCGTTGATAAAACTTACTATTTTGGAAAGCTAATGGCAGTGCCTTTCCACCGATATGTGCCACTTGGTCAAAATATTTTTCTAAAGTTACGAAAAAAGGTACTGAAAACGCGCATTTTTAGATGCATATACGGGCATGATTAAGTGGCCACTGCCCACTCCATGATCCGAGTGCGTTGATGAAACTTACCATTCTGGAAAGTTAATGGCAGTACCTTTCCACCGATTTTAAAATAGTGTTCATTATTACCAATAGGCTAATTTCTTTGTGTACTAGTACGAGTACCAGGGTCGAATTCAGATTTTCTTTTAGAAGTGAAAATATAAAAATGCGCATTTACAAATCGTGATAATTAATAGATTTTGATAACGCGGGTTAAATCATTTGCATAAAAAGTTATCGGTGATCATCGTTCGTACATAGATAAAAAAAAACATCGCGTTTAAAGGGTTAAGGCGCCCTAAAAATTATTTTATACGCCCCTGTTTTGTTTTTCCCTCTCCATCATCAGGCTATTCAAACGATACACAATTAACTGAAACCTTTTCCCAGCTTTATTGTAATTACCTGAAATAAAAAATTGAAATTAAGTTGATTTGGACAAAATTTGACAATGTGTCACTGGAAGCCTGGTGTGAAGGATCTCTATTCTTTATTCTATACTCAAATAAACAAATAGAATGAAAATAGTTCTGGGGAATTAATCAGAGATTTTTTGATTTTCCTGGAATTTTATTTTTAATTTGTGGTTTATATATCACTGCGGGACTGTAAAAATTGGAAAGTCTTTATTGTTGTTCAGGGCACCCACTTAAGGTTTGTGGACAAATTCCGTCAAGGAATTTGACGCATATGCTTAGGTCTTGTGTACAGATTTTCAACGAACGCAAAAGCTGTTTTTGATTGCATGTACTTAAAGTGTTTGCAGTTTGTGTTTAAATTTTCTATGAAAGACGATTCCAAAAGTACGCTGTTGAGGAGTTTGATTCTCTAAGTTGCTCTAATTAGTTGTTGCTTACTTGCTTTAATTAGTTGTTGCTTACTTGCTCTAAGCAAGTTTACTTTCGTTGAAAATCTGTACTTAAGACCTAAGCACACGGGGCAACAACAAATTATTTCTTGGAAATTAGTGGGCAAACCTGATATGGCTGCGACCAACAACAATGCAAACTCTTTCAAATTTTTAATTGGTGTGCTTTCTACAGAAGGAGAAGTCAATATTTTTCCTACACTATCTTCACGGGGAGCCAATAATTTGTAAAAATTTGTTTTTAATTTTTATTATTATTCGCATCAATTTAGCAAACACAATTTGTATGAGTAGAAAGTAATAATAAAAATTAAAAACAAAGTTTAAAAATTATTGGCTCCCCGTCAGCAAGATGTGCGAAAAATACTGACTTCTCCCTCTGCAGAAAGCACACCCTCCAAAAATTTGAAAGGGGGAATTTACATTTGAGACGAAGTTAATGTTAAAGATTGTGTACAGATTTTTAACGAAAGCAAAAGATGTTGTTGTGTGCATATACTTAGAGCGTTTGGAGTTTTATTAAAATTTTTAATGAAGTTTGATTTTGAGTTTGATTCTCTAAGTTACTCTAAGTACATAGTTGTTGCTTAATTGCTCTAAGCAAGTTTACTTTCGTTAACTATCTGTACACAAGATCTAAGCACATGCACCAACTACAAATTATTTCCTGGAAATTTGTTCTCAAACCTTAAGTGGGTGCCCTCAACAACAATTTCCAGTTCCCAATTTTTAGAGGGGACAGAGATTTATAAACTAGAAAGTAAAAAAAATTCCGAAAATCAAAAAATCTTTGATTAATTCCCCAGAACTATTTCCATTGTATTTGTTTATTTGAATAGAGATTCTTCACACCCCTCTCCCAGCAACACATTATCAAATTTTGTCCAAATCAACTCTTTAAATTAAATTTTTTATTTGATGTAACTAGAATAAAGCTGGGAAAAGATTTCAGTTAAAAAGTACCGTTAAAAAGATTTCCTTAAACGGCATTCCTCAATGGAACACCATTAGTGTAGCGTGGTGATGTAGAGGAAAAAACAAAACGGGCGTATAAAATAGTTTTTGGGGCGCCTGAACACTTTAAACGCGATGTGTTTTTTTTGTATCTATGTACGAAGGATAATCACGGATAACTTTTTATGCACACGATTTAACCCGTATTGATTTCTGCATCTAAGAGGTGGATATGTTGTATAACCTTCGGTAGTGTGAACAATCTGAGCAATACCGTTAACGTGAATCGGGTAAATTTATTTCGAGTTCACATTAACGCGCGTGTACTGTATTTTATTTATTAAAATTTTTTTTTATTTGAATTCAATTTAATTTCATCTTATCTCATCTCATTTCCTAATTTTTTTTCTTTTACTAAAAAATAAAATTCTTATCTCATCTGTACTCATACTCTTTTATTACTATATTTTAAGTTAGTATTATTATTATTTTTTTTTCCTATATCAGAGTTCAGGAGCTGCTAAGCTTCAACGCTTTTTGTGCTGATAGCACGAGCTCCTGTGCTAGAGGGAGGGGATTGGAAAGTTTTTTTTTTTTTTTTTTTTTTTGTAAACTGGTAGAACTATTTTTTTAGGTTTTGTACAACTAATAGCGCTAGGCTAGGCCTGAAGTACGCTGAAAACAACACAATTAACATCCATGCCCAAGGCGGGATTCGAACCCGCATCCCCGGAGCTCGCAGCGAGGTTATCACCCACTGCGCCACCGGGGACGGCAATTACATTTTTTTTTATATACTTCTATTTTAATATTTTTATACAATATTATATGTATTATTTTTAATTACTTTCAGTTATATATGTACATTATTCTCATTATAATTGCTATTGCTTTTAATATACTGTTACATAAATTTAGATTTACGGGTACGACTCTCTCTTAGGTTCGATGTCTGGATTGTGAATCCTATAAAACTCAAAAGTTTTGCTGTTCTTAATTTCACAAATTTTATTCTTTTCTTATTGCACTTATTAACACTTATTACTTAACGATATGCTCACAAGGTGTCGATGTGTTCTGTTCAAGAACCAAATCCGAACTAACTCTCTGAGACGCCCTGCGCCTATTTATATGGCATTTGACACTGCTGCGGAAGGTTCTGGAACTATGTAGCAAATTCTCGATCTATCTATTTGATCTATCCTGCGCTAGATGTCGTCTTGAAGGCTCTGGAATTATCTAGCAAATTGTCGATCTATCTATTTGATCTATCTCGCGCTAGATGTCGCCGTACAAAGTTCTCGAAGGTTGTGGAACTAGCTATCTATCTCTTTCTATCTTAGGATAGATGCATGTAGATTTCGCGATTTGAATGGTTTTGTGGCCATCAGCTGATAAGTTGTTAGTCAAAACTTTTCCAGCATCAGTATTTTCTGACATTTCAACACTCTCTTTCCTGCTAGTTTTCTAAGCGTCAGTAACACAATTGTATTCGTACCTTTTGATATTGTAATATTAATAAAGATATAGAAAAAATACTCTACAATTGGTGACCCCGACGTGATATCACGAGCAGTACTAACATTAGAATTCCTAACAATATACTATTAACATAAGAATAACCAGATGAAAGGAAAATTAAACAAAAGATTAAGCTCAGAAATGCCTATCGAGCGATCACCAACTCGCGCGAATTCCGTGGATGAATCAAACATTCCGTTTGAACCACAACATCAGCATATATCCGTGCGAGAAGCAGCCAATGTTTCCCAAACACAACCACAACAAGTAATCTATGGGTTAGAGTATTTAGCTGCAATAAGCAAACCACAATTACCAGCATTCATGAAAGACCGCCCAGGCATATACAAGCCCTAATAGAAGCAGAATTCGCCGCATCGAAAACTCGGAGTGACGACGTAAAATACAACTCAACTTTAAGAGCATTAGATCCAGATACATTACATCAAATAACGGATATCATTACCACTCCTCCAACAAGCGATAAATATGCAACACTACAAACCACTATAAATAAAAGAGTCACAGAATCCAGACAGAAACAAATACACAGATTGCTTAACGATATTGTGCTCGGTGACAAGAAGCCTTCACAGTTGTTGAGAGAGATGAAGGATTTGGCAGCAGACAGCGTAAACCAAGAGATGCTGCATAATCTCTGGGTGAGTCGTCTTCCAAACATTATACGACCGTTGTTAGTAATTTCAGACACGCTTACTCCTGTATATCGTCTTCATCAAAATTAGAATCTCAGATGACAGAACTGCAATCTGCCATGGCCTTTTGTATGAAAGAAATATTAGATATAAAAACTGAACAACGAAAACTGCACGGCGAATTTCGCTCACAATCTCGTGGTCGATCATTTTCAAGTGACCGAAATAAGCACCAAGGTGGGACCACAAGCCAAGGTATTTGTTTTTATCATCGCAAGTTTGGCAGTGATGCCAAACGCTGCACGACACCATGTACGTATATTCAGAATCAGAAAAACTAGACATGCTGTCGCGTGTACATGCTGTTAACGTCGACAGCGTAGTGAACACCGCCACCTCATCAACTGACATAAGGTTGTACTTATTTGATCGTAGAACTAATCAGAAATATTTAATTGATTCAGGATCAGTAGTATCGCTATTGCCGTCGCGTTTTTTTAAACACAGAAAAACCAAAGGAGATTTAGTCTTGTTTGCAGCAAACTCAACACCAATTACAACTTATGGTTTATACAATTGCACCGTCGACGTGGAATTGCGCCGGAAATTCTCCTGGTCTTTTGTTATTGCCAACATTCCAGAAGCGATATTGGGTGCAGACTTTCTCACACAACATAACCTACTCATCGACGCCGATTTATTGACAAAGTTTGTTGATATCACGAAGCCGAGGCAGTTCACTCCTGATTCCAACAGCGAATTTAGTCACACCATCGTCACATCAGGACCACCTGTAACTGAACGTGCTCGCAAGCTATTTGGTGACAAAGCAACCGCAGCCCGCATGGAAATACAGCGACTTTTGGATAATGTGGCTATCCGTCCGTCCAATAGTGCAAGGGCTAGTCCAATTCACCTCACGAAGAAGAAGGATAATACCTATCGTTTATGTGGCGATTACCGTAAACTCAATAGTGTCACCATTCCGGACAAATATTCTCCACCATTGATTCAAAGCCTTTTTTTGTTAACACACAACAAACACTTATTTTCAACAATAGATCTGGAATGAGCTTACAACCAAGTACCCGTCAGCACTGAAAGCATAAAGAAAACAGCAATTACAACACCTTGGGGATTATACGAATATGTTGGAATGCCATTCGGTTTGAAGAATGACACACAAACTTTTCAAAGGTATATGGATCATATATTCCGTGGTTTAGATTTAGTTTTTATTTACATAGATGTCATTATAGTGATGTCAGAAAATGAAAAACAACACCAAGAACATCTGCAGCAAGTGTTCCAGCGACTTAATGATTACAAGCTTAGCATTAATGTAAACAAATGTCAATTCGGTAAAAAACAAGTATTATTTCTTGGTTATCAAATTAGTAGCGAAGGCTTTCATCCAAATCCCGAAAGAGTAAAAGCCATTGATGAATATCCAATCCCGTCAACAGAAAATTTCTTGGCATGTTCAATTATTACCGTCCTTATATTAAGAACGCTGCTCAGTTACAGATGCAACTCACTGGTTATTTAACGAACTCCAAAAAGAATGATAAAACGCCGATCAATTGGATTGAAGAAGCAATGTTCACCGTCACAGAATGCAAAAATTAACTTTCATCCGTGGCAATCACAAACTATCCATCACCAGATGCACCACAACCGACGCATCTACCAACGCCATAGGAGCAACTCTAGGACAACAGAAACTGGAGACCAATTGGTTTTTTCTCAAGAAAACTGTCTGCCACCGAAACACGTTATAGTACGTACGATAGAGAATTACTCGCAATTTTCGCAGCAGTGAAATATTTTAAACATTTGCTAGAAGGACGACCATTTACTATAAGAACAGACCATAAGCCTCTAATATATGCATTTGTACAGAAGTTAGAGAAGGCATCAGAACGGCAACTTCGTCAATTAGATTATATTTCGCAATATACAACGGACATAGTCTACATAAAAGGTGAAAACAATGTAGCAGCCGATACGCTTTCGAGAATTAATACAATCAACATGCCTACAATATTAGACTTAGACACCGTTGAGCAAAATCAACAGGATGATCCGGAACTTTTGCACCTCCTTAAGAACAACAAAACATCACTAATGCTGAACAAATTAAACTTCGATAATTCAGAAATATACTGTGATATCTCAACAGGGATAATTCGACCATATCTACCAAAGAAATTACGTAGAGTAGCATTTGACCTCATTCATGGACTTTCTCATCCAAGCAGAAAGGTCACATCATGTCAAGTTCGCGAGAAGTATATCTGGCCAGGAATTAAAAAAGATGTAATTACATGGGCTCGAGAATGCATACCGTGCCAGAAATCAAAAAAGAAATCGTCATACTCGTTCATATCCGAAACATATTGACGTGCCAGATGACCGCTTCAAACATATTCTTATGGACATCATCATGTTACCCGAGTGTGCTGGATACAAATACTGTCTTACTGTTATAGATAGATTTTCAAGATGGCCGATAGCCGTCCCACTAAAGGATATAACTGCTGACACAGTCACCACAATTTTATTTGACCACTGGATTGCTCATTATGGTACTCCAAACAATAATAACTTCAGATCAAGGTTCACAGTTCGAATCAGCACTATTTCAAGTATTGGCAAAATTAATTGGACGCAACAAACAAAGAACATCACCATATCACCCACAATCAAATGGCATCATCGAAAGATGGCATCGTACACTCAAGTCGGCATTGATGTGTTCACCGAAACCGTGGACCGAAATTCTTTCTACAGTCTTATTCGGATTACGTACTAGTCTCAAAGAAGACATACAAGCCTCACCAGCAGAGATGGTATACGGTACAACTTTATGTCTTTCTGGAGAATTTTTTACAAATGCCGAAGTTAAAGCAGATCCACAATTTTTTTTTCACGAAACATCGTGAATATATGAGAGGTCTGAGACCTACACCAACAGCACACCACATACAATCACGCATTTTCATTGCCAAGGACCTTCGTACTTGTAGCCACGCGTTCATACGATGCGATCACGTGAAATCACAACTCGAACAACCGTACAGAGGACCATACAAAATCACGAAAAGAATTAGCGACATACTTTTTGAACTAGAGGTGAATGGCACATACAAATATATAAATATTGAAAGGTTAAAATCTGCCTTTATCGCTAAAACCGACACAGACATCGTTGTCGAACCTGCACCATCTAATCGGTTACCAGAACATAAGTGGACATCGATTACAAATATCCCACTAAGGACATATACAAACAAGAAAGTCTCCTTCAAACTGCCGCTTGAAAAGACTTAGGGGGAGTACTGTGGCCCTCAGCTGATAAGCATTGCACGCTCCTAGCGGATGTTAGTCAAAACTTTTCCAGCATCAGTATTTTCTGACATTTCAACACTCTCTTTCCTGCTAGTTTTCTAAGCGTCAGTAACACAATTGTATTCGCACCTTTTGATATTGTAATATTAATAAAGATATAGAAAAAAACTATAGAGTATCATAGTTTCCAGTGGTTTCGCGAAAGTTTCATTGTAAATTCGTCACAATACTGTATCCTTATTATTTATGACTCATAACTTGGTGGTAGCACATTAAAGGATCATTTATGCCAACAATTTTGTTTGTGTTTTCAAGTATTGGCTACCCTACATTTGCGAGTTGGCATTGTTATTATTTCTTTAATATTTCAAAGCAAATCAGTAATTTCTTCTTACAGAACGGACGGGCACATAAAAATAATAATGTACATAAATACGAGGAAAAACGACGCAAAGGTTTGTCTTCTTGTGTCGCGAAATTGCGTGACGCTACGGGAATAGTTTATACCCTACACTCGAATGGATAAGGGCATATTAACTTTGTTCTTCCGTTTGTAACGCATTAAAGGCGGAGTAGTAGATATAGAAAAGTATATATATTCTTGCTCAGAATCACCCCCTGAGTCAATTTAGCCATGTCCGTCTGTCTGTTTGTTTGGCTGTCTGACTGTTTGTCTGTCTGTGGAAATCACGATTACAGGAGAACGAATAGAGGAATCGTCATAAAATTTGGCACGAATATTCTCTGTAGTTATAGGCTGTTTGGGATTTGCCAAAAATGGGCATGGTACCCCTATTTATACAAAAATAGTTAAATACGAAATTATTATATTTTCAGTTACTCCGCTGTAGAGTTTAGACTACGTCCTGGCCGAAGACAACACTTTTACTTTACCCTTGCCTTTGCGAATTTTAAATCAAATCAAATCAATTTACTTCATCGTCCCTAGGGGGAAAGGAGGGACAGTTCAGAGAAAATATTTCAGAAATTTTTGAAAATATTACAACAATTGGGTATGCAGCAACCACAAGACTGGAACTTAGTAAAGAAGGAACATGTTATTCAAACAGATAACTACAACTGCGGAGTATACATTTGCCAGTTCGCAGAATCTCCATTACGGGAAACAAGTTTAAATGATTTAGAACCACCTGTTGAATATAGACGCATAATGAAAACGAAATTAATAAATTACATACCGGATATGACGGAATATTGCCTTCATTGCGGAAAGAATGATAACGAAGCTTTAATCTCGTGTACACAGTGTGGGAGACATGTTGACAATTATTGTACAAAAACATATAAAAACGATAATTCACAAAATTTTGTATGATCCTTGTGCCGTTATCAATAGCAAAATATATAAATATTGTTCACGCGAAAAAACCCACCGTCTCCCGTCGCTTTTCCCGTGGCGACAAATCCCACACAAACCCATCAGCAACCCCGCTGAACACGGCTCGAGCGGACCCCATTCCGTCTCGTTCCGTTCTCGCTTTCTTCTCGTTCACAGGTAGATGGCGGTGGTTCCGGGAGGAAGCCCGGCTTCATTCTTTTTTCCAAGTGTCGCCGAAGTACACGCGAGTGCAACTTTTAGTGAACAATTTAACTCATCAGTACAACTTTAACACCATCACCCCCCATCTCCATCGAGACCACCGAGTTGGAAGTTTATTTGGAAAACCACCATATCCACCATCCAGACGACCCAGAGACAAGAAACGCGCAGCCGCGAAATCAACGACGCCAGAGAACAGACAAGTGAGTAGCTTTATTATCTTTATCCCCCCCCCATCTTGGATCTTCGAGCCATCCCACGCGCTCGGAGATCGAAAGAAACATTTGGTCCTTCGAGCCAGATCCCCACGAGCTCGGAGACCACCCCCAATTTCTTGACTCTTCGAGCCATCCCACGCGCTCGAGGAGAACACAGAATCATTTTGGTCCTTCGAGCCGGATCCCCACGAACTCGGAGACCACCCCCACTTTCTTGACTCTTCGAGCCATCCCACGCGCTCGAGGAGAACACAGAATCATTTTGGTCCATTCGAACCGGATTTTACGCCGGCAAAACCCCCAATCCCCCCTATTACAATTATATTATATAAAATTATAATATTAAAATTATAATATTAAGTGTAAACCCCTTGTTTCGGTTCGGCGTCGCGCAGCATTCATTTGTGATCTCCCCAAAAGAACAAAAATATCGTTCTTTTATATTAAATTGTATGTGCAACCATCCCGTGTTGTACATCAATTTAATATTCCCAAATCGAAAACTTATATTTTTTGAAAAAGAATATTACCAACGGTTCATTCTCGTAGCGGTATCGAGAGTTGCCGTTGGCCCCAAAAGTGTAAAAAAAAAACCTGCATCTCCAGCGTGGAATTCTCAGCACACCAAAAAACCACCACCTTTTCACAGGCGCAAGCACTACTCTCTCGTTTTGCGGAGTTGCTTTGTGCTATATCCGCAGCGAGCATCGGTGACAGCGTGCGGGCAGCGCACAAGCAGCGGCTACCCGGTTGGACACGGCGTTTGCAGAAGTAGTTGAAGTAGTTAATTTTAAACTACTTCGACTAGTTTTGAATTAAATTACTTTCTCACAGTAATATACAATTAACCCCGAAAATTGTTACCCCCAAAATAAAATAAAATAAACAAGCATTATATTATGCTTAATTAGTGGTTTTTCTCATTTTTATTTTTTTTGTGTGCCACTCTTTTAACACGAGTGTTTTGAGTTTTCGTTCGGCATACCCCCCCCCCACGGTGTTAAATCATCACAAATCATTTAATAATAAATTATTATTATTATTAACCCCCCCCAAAAATAAATAAACAATAAAACTTTTTGTATACAAATACAATTTCTCGCACGAGTGATTCGGTTACCATGGATCCCCTTACGAAATTCATCAGCGTGACTGAAACACTGGAGGAGTTCGAGACGGAATTCAACGACATCCCGGAACGCGAACATTCGGCACCCACCTTGGACACCCATCGTGAGGAACTGAAGGCGGTCTGGTCCGATTTGAAACGAGCATACAACGCATGCTTGGAATCCACCATCATGGCAGCGAATCCATTAGCAATCGACGATCCCAAATCCGCGGAGGTCACTGTCGTGAAAAGCCAATACCGACGCAGTTACCAAATCTATGTACGTTTCTCCGCCAAGATCAGCGAGCTGCAGCATCTCGCTGCCCCCCTACCCTCCCCAACTTCGCCATCCTCGTTATCCCATGCCTCTGCACTGGAGGCAACAGTCCACTCGAATCTCTCCGGCCATAATATTAGCTTACCTCCATGTGACACCGCGATTTTTAACGGCGATTACGAATCATGGCCAACTTTTCGCGATATGTTTTCAGCTCTCTACATCCGCAACAATCGGTTATCCCCCATCGAAAAGTTGTTTCACCTCAACCAAAAGACACGAGGTGAAGCAAAAGAAATAGTCCAAAAATCCCCCCTCACCGACGCCGGTTTTGAGCAAGCTTGGCGGAACCTCACCGATCGCTTCGAGAATAAGCGAATTCTTGTTAACGTTCAACTCCGAACGTTATTCAATTTAACCCCAATTACCAAAGAATCGGGAGTGGCCATTAAACGTCTCCAACGAGAGATTAATAACTGCCTCTCAGCTCTCACTTTGCATGATGTCGATGTGAACAGCTGGGACGCAATTATTGTGCATCTCTGCTCAACTCGCCTCCCCGAACACACCCTCTCGTTATGGGAACAATCTATCACTCTCAAACGCGAAATCCCAAGATGGCGCGAAATGGACGCCTTTCTCACCTCCCATTTCCAAACTTTGGAAACTGTGGACGATATCCGGAAGTCCGTCAACCCCCCTAAAAAAGCGTCGCCTACCTCTACGCGCGCTCCCCCCAACCCAAAGCCTGTGAATACGTTCCAGGCTAATATGGTTTCGACCAGCTGCAGATTATGCCCTGATCAACCGCACACGCTCCGCAGATGCCCGCGGTTTCTGGCAATGAATTTGGACTCTCGTTGGGCGACAGTCCAACGAATTCATTTTTGTTCCAACTGCTTGGCGCACTCACATCACGTAAACCAGTGTAAAAGTGCGTTCTCGTGTATGTCGTGCAATCAGCGACATCACACCCTATTACATCGCGAGGAGGCCTCGGCCCCCCAACCGAACTCTCATTCGGACTCTCCCCATAATACCTCGCTTCGTAAAAACCCCCCTCATCGCGGTTCAAATGCTCATACGCATAATCGCTCGTCGAACCTTCCGTCGCACTCTCGAGCGACCCCCTCTACCTCTACCCCTAATATACAGTCCACTGAAGCCCCCTCAACATCCAACGTATTGACGTGCTTCACCTCGCGACCGAAGCAGGTGTTGCTCGCCACTGCGATGATTCATATTTATCATCGCGGTGAGCCATACACAGCGCGTGCGCTCATTGACCCCGGCTCCGAAGCCACCTTCTTAACCGAACGTATCCAGAAGCGATTGAAACTCCCAGTGAAGGCCATCCAGGCCCAAGTGGCGAGTGTCAATCAAACGATTACTGCTCAGGTTTCGAAATTTTGTAATTTCCAGATTGGCTCACCTCGAGCTCCTGGGACTCACCTTCAAGCTTGCGCGCTTGTGCTCCCCAAGTTAACCGGCAATCTCCCGGTTTGCTCTCTCGATACTTCACGCTGTGAATCTCTTCGCGCGCTACCCTTAGCCGATGAGAACTTCTACCGCAGTGATCAGATTGATATGCTTATTGGAGCCGACATCTACCCCCTCATCTTGCGCGATGGAATTAAACGCAACATCGTTGATTCTCTGGTCGCTCAAGAGACCATCTTCGGGTGGATTCTCACAGGTCCACTTAAGCAGGATTTACCCGCTCCCTCGATTACCACACGAGTCTCTTTCTTCACCGAAGTCTCCATGGATCACCAACTATCGCGATTCTGGGAGCTTGAAGAAGTCCAAACTAGACGGATACCCACCCCGGGTGAACAACGCTGCGAGGACTTATATTCAAATACCACTCAGAGGCGCCCCGATGGCCGATATATGGTTTCACTGCCCTTCAAGGAAGGTTTTCCTTCTTCAATAAAGATCGGGAAATCCAGAGAGATTGCTCTCAAACAGTTTCTCCGAAACGAAACGAGATTGTTGAAGACCCCCAGTTTTAAAGAAACATATGACTCCGTGATTCGAGAGTACTCGGATCTGCATCATATGACACAGATCCACCCCTCCCAGAACCCTTCCGGTTCCGACAACTACTACCTACCCCATCACGCTGTTCTCAAACCCGACAGCAGCACAACCAAGGTGCGTGTTGTGTTCAACGCCTCCTGCCCCTCCTCCAACGGTCTCAGCCTGAACGATGTCCTCTATCCTGGGCCGGCCCTGCAATCGGATTTGACATTTCTCATTATCCAATGGCGACTTTATAAATACGTTTTCAATGGCGACATTGAAAAAATGTATCGCCAAATCCGCATAAATCCCCAGCATTCGCGCTACCAGCGAATCCTCTTCCGAAACTCTTCACACGACGATGTGCAAGATTTCGAACTCCAAACGGTCACGTTTGGCGTCAATTGTGCTCCCTATCTGGCCATACGTACTCTACATCAATTGGCAAAGGATGTCGAGAAAAAATACCCCCTTGCTGCTCCGATTCTTAAGAACTCCATGTATGTGGATGACGCGTTATGTGGCGCTCATGACATTGATGTCGCGCTTCGCACCCGACATCAACTGTCTGCCGCTCTTCACTCTGCCGGCTTCACGCTACGAAAATGGACAGCAAATCACCCCGCTCTTCTAATTGGGATCCCACCACAAGATCTCTTAAACCAAGACTTTCTTGAATTAGAAGATGGTAGCAATACCAAAACTCTCGGCCTCCGTTGGAATGCCAAAACTGATCATTTCAACATAGAGTCGAAGCCCTTTGACATCTCCCCCACATATACTAAGCGCGAGGTGTTATCTCGGATTGCAAAACTGTTTGACCCGGCAGGATGGCTTGCTCCAGTCATTGTCATTGCAAAAACCATTATGCAACAACTCTGGCTGGACGGCATCGGATGGGACGACCCACTCACTCCCATCACTTTACAACGTTGGCTTCAATTCGTCCAATGTTACCCCCATATCAATCTCCTCAAAATACCCCGATGGATTCACTTCACCCCAGGCAGCACCGTTGAAATTCATGCTTTCTGCGATGCTTCCGAGAAAGCATACGCTGGCGTGATCTACGTGCTCACTCGTAACTCAGGCAGCACTTCGACTTCCTTGCTCTTTGCCAAAACGAAGGTCGCCCCAATCAAAACCATATCGATCCCTCGATTGGAACTCTGCGGAGCTGCTCTCCTTGTCGATATGATTGACGCAATCGTTCCCCATCTCGACTTTCCACAGTATGACCTTCACTGTTGGACCGACTCGACTATAGTGCTGGCGTGGTTGAAACGACCACCCTGCACATGGACGACGTTCGTCGCCAACCGTGTCGCGAAAATTGTCGAGGTGGCGGACCACACTCACTGGTACCACGTCGACTCGGAGAGCAATCCAGCGGATCTTGCCAGCAGAGGCATGTATCCGCTGGATTTGCTTCACACCCCGCTCTGGTGGCAAGGACCTGCATGGCTGCGGCAAGCGAGGACGCAGTGGCCTCACTACACTGCCCCCCACGAATTCGAAACTGAGTTGGAGGCCAAGCCCCTCAAAACCAATTTCACCTATTACCACCAATATGAGGACCCCTTGGAAAGATTCTCCTCTTTCCCGCGAGCGCTTCGCGTATTGGCGTATGCTCTTCGGTTTCTGCAGCATACGCACCCCCATTACCGCCCTCATTTTCGGCGCGAAACTACTCTCATCGACTCCGATGAGATTCAAGCCGTTCAGACGCGGCTCATCAGTGTCGCGCAAAAAGTTCATTTCAACGACGAATATCATTGTCTTGAAATGCAACAAACTCTTAAGCGCAAGAGTCCGATTCTCTCGCTTAACCCATTTCTCTCACACGATGGACTCCTCCGCGTGAACGGACGGTTAATCTCTTGTCCATCTCTCTCGTACGATGAACGCCACCCTATTTTGCTCCCCTACAATTGCGTCTTCACCCGCCTGTTGGTTCGGTTTATCCACAACATCAGTTTACACGGTGGAAACCAGCTGATGCTACGCTTGCTCCGCACGCGGTACTGGATACCCAAGGCTCAAAACATGATTAAAGCCACAATTCATAATTGCAAGCCTTGCTTGCTCCAAAAGAAGCAAGTACGCACCCAACTTATGGCCGCTCTACCCCCTGAGCGCACCACACTCTCTCGCCCCTTTGCTGCCACCGGTTTGGACTTCGCTGGACCGTTCGACATCAAGAACTACACTGGAAGAGCCTGCCTCATCACCAAAGGCTACGTTTGCGTCTTCGTGTGCTTTGCGACGAAGGCCATACACCTCGAAGTTGCCAGCGATTTGTCAACCCCGACATTTCTCGCTGCCTTTGGACGATTCAGCGCTCGCCGAGGATGTCCCTCTGATGTGTACTCCGACAACGGACGAAACTTCGTCGGAGCAGCAAAGACCCTTCGACGAGAATGGGAATCAGTGATTCAACACACTCAGGACGCTATTGTCTCCCAATACGCTCATCAACGCCTGCGATGGCATTTCATTCCCGCTGCCGCTCCGCACATGGGCGGACTCTGGGAAGCTGGAGTAAAAAGCTTCAAACTCCACTTCCGCAAATTCGCTGGCGATCTCCGCTTCACGTTTGAAGAGTTTTCCACCATACTCTCCAAAATCGAAGCTTGCTTGAACTCCAGACCCCTTAATAGCATGTCAGAAGATCCTTCGGACCTGCAACCCCTAACCCCAGGACATTTTCTAGTCGGCGGCCCGCTCTTGGCTCCGGCAGAACCCGAAATATTACAATCTCCACCCAGAATTGTGAATCGATGGCAGAAGGTCAGAGCTGTCTATCAGCAATTTTGTTCCCGGTGGAAAAACGAATATCTCACCGAACTCCACAAACGCAGCAAATGGAAGTTCCCCCAAACTAATTTAAAAATTAACGACCTGGTTGTCTTACGAGATGACAACCTCCCCCCAACAAAATGGAGACTCGGTCGTATAGTTCATGTTTATCCCGGTTCTGACGATAGAACACGCGTCGCGGACGTCCGAACCGAACAAGGAACCATAACACGACCCATTAGCAAAATGGTACTGCTCCCCTCTGAAGTTTCGCCAGCTGCGAGCTTTTCGCACCCCAGCGAATCCCCCTAAACAACTTTTACCTATATCTTATCTTTTCAGCCATGAATCCAAAGGAAGCACCCCCCACCCCAACCTATCGTACTTTCTTCCTCCAACAGGTCCAGGATCCCGAGGTCAAATGTTCCCTTGACGATGGGGACTACCCGTTCTCCCTATCGCCAGCGAGCAGCAAAGCTGAGACTTCAGCCACCGAGATCGACGTTGCTGACGCCGGAGCCGCCCCGGCTACTCAAAATTCGGTGTCTGAAGTCGACCCCCCGGCACGCGAAGCCAACCCCCCGGCACGCGAAGCCAACCCCCCGGCACGCGAAGCCACCCCCACCTCGGTTGGACCAAACGAGACGCAGGATTCCCTCCAAATGTCCATCAGTGAGGCAGGCTGGTCGGCCCATTGGATGGACGACGTCCCCTCCACCAGTCGTCACCCCCCTCGAGCCATGTCCCCGGGGCGCCAGCGCGGCGCTCCTGGGCGTGTGCCGCCAGCCTGGGTATCGTTCCCAGCGGAAGAAGTCTTGCCTGGCTTCAAGAGGGCCATGGAACGCGAGGCCGAGAAACAACGTCCCGCCTTGCAACGAGTGCGCGCTGGCGATCGTCTCGCCCGCCACCCCGTGCGGCGTGAGACCTTCGCCTGCCGGCTTTGTTTCGGTCCGCATCCGTTGAGGCTGTGCGACCAGTTCCTCGGGCAGTCCTCCGAGGAGCGCTTGCGAACGGTTCGCCGGTTGGAGTTTTGCTCCAACTGTTTAGCTTATTCGCACCGTGACGCGCACTGCTCCAGCCACGCCACATGTCGGTGGTGCCGGAAAACCCACCACACCCTCCTTCACACCACCATCCCGACCAAAACAGCCCGAGCTGTCACTGCCCAAACACGCCAGACCCCCACGGTCTCCGCTCCGTTGGTCCCTGTGCGGGCCTTGTCGACAACCCCCACCTCTTTGGCGCCCCTGCTGCAACGTTCAATTGTATTGCGACCAACCTCGCTGATACGTCTGCGCGGAGTGGATGGCTTCGTATACGAGCGTGCGTTGCTAGACTCAGGGTGCGAGATGTCCGAAATCTCGCGCACCCTCAGTTCCCCTCTGGGACTCACCCCACTCCAACTTGGGCGGGACCAGGTGGTCTTGCTCACGGTCCGTCCGCGCGGTGCGGATGCTGAGACCATCGACTTCCATGCCATCGTGTCCGATTGGAAAACGGTCAATCCGACCCGATGCTTGGATGCTCGGTTTCAGCATCTGTACACCAACGTCAAGTTGGCGGATCCAGAGTTCCACACCACCCACCACGTTCGACTGCGGCTCGGGTGCGATGTCATTACCCGACTCTATCTGCCCGGGTCGTTGCCGTATGTGCTTGGGCAGCCATTCGCGCAGAACTCCGTCTTCGGATGGGTTCTGTCCGGAAGCGTCTGCACTTAAGGTGGGGACGTAGGCGTTGCCGCCCCGTGCAGCGCCCTTTAATTCCGCGGATGCAGCCCAATCTGCTGGTCACTCCCCCCCCGCGGAGTCCCTGACCAACCTGATGGTTAATCCCTAAAACCATCAGGTATCCGCGGCTAAAGCGAGGAACCCCTCTTCGTGCGTCTCTAACCTGTGCAAAGTTGCAGTACTGCAAGGCGGGCGGGATGTTCACGCGAAAAAACCCACCGTCTCCCGTCGCTTTTCCCGTGGCGACAAATCCCACACAAACCCATCAGCAACCCCGCTGAACACGGCTCGAGCGGACCCCATTCCGTCTCGTTCCGTTCTCGCTTTCTTCTCGTTCACAGGTAGATGGCGGTGGTTCCGGGAGGAAGCCCGGCTTCATTCTTTTTTCCAAGTGTCGCCGAAGTACACGCGAGTGCAACTTTTAGTGAACAATTTAACTCATCAGTACAACTTTAACACCATCACCCCCCATCTCCATCGAGACCACCGAGTTGGAAGTTTATTTGGAAAACCACCATATCCACCATCCAGACGACCCAGAGACAAGAAACGCGCAGCCGCGAAATCAACGACGCCAGAGAACAGACAAGTGAGTAGCTTTATTATCTTTATCCCCCCCCCATCTTGGATCTTCGAGCCATCCCACGCGCTCGGAGATCGAAAGAAACATTTGGTCCTTCGAGCCAGATCCCCACGAGCTCGGAGACCACCCCCAATTTCTTGACTCTTCGAGCCATCCCACGCGCTCGAGGAGAACACAGAATCATTTTGGTCCTTCGAGCCGGATCCCCACGAACTCGGAGACCACCCCCACTTTCTTGACTCTTCGAGCCATCCCACGCGCTCGAGGAGAACACAGAATCAAATATAATAATATATGTATTAGTATAATATAATAATATATGTATTAATAAAAAGTAATAAAAGCTTTATAAGAAGTCATAATGAAAAAGCGTGTTTTAAGTACAATTTTTTTAAACCTTAGAAAAATATTTTGACGAAGTGGTATACATCAGTGGAAAAGTATTGCTATTAGCTTTCAAGAGCAGTTTAACCAACTAACTCGGACCATGGAGTGGGCAGTGGCCACTTCATCATGCCAGTGTAGGCTAACTAAAAATGCGCGTTTCAGTGCCTTTTTTCGTAACTTTAGAAAAATATTCTGACCAAGCGGCATATATCGATGGAAAGGTACTACCACTAGCTTTCCAGAATAGTAAGTTTCATCAACGCACTCGGACCATGGAGGGTGCAGTGGCCACTTCATCATGCCAGTGTAGGCTAACTAAAAATGCGCGTTTCAATACCTTTTTTCGTAACTTTAGAAAAATATTCTGACCAAGCGGCATATATCGGTGGAAAGGTACTGCCACTGGCTTTCCAGAATAGTAAGTTTCATCAACGGATTGGGACCATGGAGTGGGCAGTGGCCACTTAATCATGCCAGTGTAGTACCAATCATGCGTTTTCAGTACCATTTTTCGTAACTTTAGAATAATATCTTGACCAAGTGGCATATATCGGTGGAAAGGTACTGCCATTAGCTTTCCAGAATGGCAAGTTTCATCAACGAACTGGAACCATGGAGTGGGCAGTGGCCACTTCATCATGACAGTATATGCGGATCATGTTGTGGATCCTGGGGCGGGTTGCGGTTCGTGTCTTTCGAGGTTTCAATAGAGCTGGATACGCTACTTTCACCTATAAGCTATATCGCACGACTATGTATACGATCTAGAAGCTGGAGATATGTTCGCGAAGCTCCCGACCTTATATACAATATTAATTTTTTTTTGTATGGCAGATAGAACCAAACTCAAAGGATGCCCCCTATCCATGTAAAGCATTCGTTGGTTTAGAAGGGAAAGTGGGAAGGGGAAAAGTGGGAGTAGTGACGGTTTACACCTCGCTTAAAGGTTTCGACGCTGTAAGTGGGTGGGAAGACACCTCTTAAAAGCTTCGACGTTATAAGTGGGTGGAAAAACATGCGCAAATATTTCTCAAACCGCATTAGAAAGCCTAAGAACTTGGCTGCTTCTTTCACCCATCAAAATGTGGTCGTTCCAACGAAGATAATTTTGGATTGACAAGCTCAGAACAACAAGAGCTGCCGACTCATTAATATTCACACCGCTCATATTTAGAGGTGGAAAATTGTCACCCGCCAAATGTTTGTGTATCAACAAGTAACAAGCATTGGGTTTTCGTGCATTAAAATTAGCACAAAAAACATTAAAAATAAAAAAAAATATTAAAGGGCTAAACATCGTCGGTATAGGGAAGCTTCAAAACAGTCAAATTGATATAATGTTTGTATCGGTTTATTCGCATAAGATCTTTAAGTGTTTATCGGAAATAAATATATCGTTATTTGCTTATTATGTTCATATCCTACATACATATACACAGTTGAACCTCGATTATCCAGGTTACTCGGACCGCGCTCATTACGGAAAATCGAAAATCCCGGTTATAAGAAGTAAATTAATTTACCTCTTATTGATTTTTAACATTTATAAATTTTAATTTTTTTGTTTATTTTTAACAAGAACATTTGAATTTGCATCTACAAACATACATATGTATATAGATATCTTATTTGATTATATAAAATACATTTATTTAAATACTCTTACTTTCACCGAACTGATGATTACAGATTCTCTATCGCTCAGTGAGGAGCGCCATCAAATCGCCTGTGGAGCGGTAAGCACGGAAGCCGTTCTGGCGATCACAGACTAATTGGTTGCTCTTTCGATACCTCATGAAGTTAAAATTCACAACACTCTCCATAACTTTTGAGCGCATTGAACAAATTGCTATGGGCCGGTTACTTGCTGGGTTCGTAGCCTCACCTTTTTTGAGAATTGGCTGCACATTGGCAATCTTCCGGGAAACGGGAAAAACTCCTGAAGTATACGACAAATTAAAGATATTGCGCAGTGGGCGAGCCAGTGTTGAGGCGCACTTTTTCAACACATGGACTGAAATGCCTTCCTGTGCCGATGATTTAGTGACGTTGAGGTTTGCAAGCACTCTTTTAACAGCACGCGTTCGAAAAAGCATCTCAGGCATAGCATGAGATACATGATCACCACGGGCAGTAGTTAGCTACTCACAGAAAGAGAGTAGTTTTCAGCAAACATTTTCGCTAATAAGTTTGCCTTATTAATTGAGTGAGTGAAGATCTCATCATCCTTGAGGAGAGTTGGAATAGACGATCGCGTCTGAATGTCTCCCCACGAACGACTAAAAGTTCTTACTACCTTTGTCGTATTGAAGAACTCTAGGCCTAAGGAGCTGTTCGTATAGAACTCTTCCACGCTTTAGAGGCCTGACTGCTTGCCTACAAGTCGTATTAAACCAGGAATGGTCTTTTGGTGTAATGGATATATATATATATATATATATATATATATATATATATATATATATATATATATATATATATATATATATATATATATATATATATATATATATATATATATATATATATATATATATATATATATATATATATATATATATATATATATATATATATATATATATATATATATATATGTGTGTGTGTGTGTGTGTGTGTGTGTGTGTGTATTACTTATATATTTTATATAAAGCAATTAATTTCCAACATCTTGCAACCCATTGAAATTTCGGCGCGACCCAATATTGGATCGAATTTTTTTTTAAAATTTCCTAAAGAAAGTTAGTACTCTAAGAACCGTCTTTCAATATCCGAAGCTTTTTTAATTAAATTGTTGCGAAATGAAACGTTTGAAAGATTTAAAAAATGTACTTAATCGATTTAGATTGTGAAGGGCTTATATGTAAAATTATTATTGCAGGCGTTAAATAAAGTAATAACACAATTTCTGGTACCTTGAATAATGCGCTTCGTGGTGAAGTGTGGAGGACTCGAAAGAATACCGTAATATCTATAATTACTAAGTTTGTCTCGATTTCAGTTTCCTCAAAAAATGTAAGTTTTTATATAAAAATTTAAAAATAGTGTCAAGAACGAATGGGCGTGTCCAAGCCCCTCCGACCATGTCCAAAATCCGTTTCGATGCACCTCTATCGATTCCAACAATAAAAATCTGTTACCAAAAGCCGCTCCTTTTGGTCCTCTGCCCACATTCTACGCCAAACCGCTCACACACTAAGGTCCTGTCACCAGCAAAGTAATTAAATTCCTTCTACTTAAATTCCTAAAAGAAGTTAAAATTCGAATCGTCTGAAGAAATATATGTGCTTAATTCCAAATTCCAATTGCTTCAAAAAGAATTGAGGCTCCCTCAATTCCATTCCTTTGTTTCAGTGAGCCTCAATTCCTAATTCCAATTCCTTCAAAAGGAATTGAGGGTCTCTTCATTCCATTCCCTTGTCTGAGTGAGCCTCAATTCCTAATTCCTGAGGGATGTACTTTGAATTGGAATGGAATTGATTTTTCCTAGCTCTCATAAATATAATCAGCACAGCGACCGGTGTGTTAACAAATTATTCTATTATTTACAAGAACTGTAGTTCTTGTTCTTTTATTTCTCGTAGCTTTGGAATATATAACTTTTCAATTCGCTTCGAATCGGCGGCGGTATTCGAAATAGACCTGAATGTAACAGCTTTTGTTTTTCGGATAACCGTTAGTGGATAACAATAAAGCATTATTCGAACTTATACTTGATCTTAATCAACTGACTTTCCTTTATAGGTATTTGCGCAATAAGAAGAACTGTTCTGGTAAAAATCAAAATTGTCTTGAGAAGTCAAGTTAAAAAATCTGATCGGAATACCAACAACAGCCCATCATTCGCTTAGGGTTTTCGTTTTAACGATACAAAACATCTAATACCTGGACATTTGCTGGAGCTCATTATTTGTTTAGAGTAACTAGGCAATGTCCACTATGAGGGTTAAAATAGAAATAACCGAGAATGAAGCCATAACGAACGGTGCAAGAAGTTCCAGCACTAAATTGATGACAAAGACTGTGGGATCGGTGCAGGAGGAAGAATATAAACTAAAAAAAGAAGATTCTTTTTTGGAAAATACATCAAGTCAAAATTCTTTTGACATTCTGCCACAGCTGCCCATGCTTACAACAACGTCAGCAACAAAGCAAAATTTAATCGTAAGTAAAAAATTCCAACAACAGTATTTTTTCAATGAATTCAGTTTCTAAACAGGTGTTTCTTCGTACGAGTTTCCAGTATAATGATGTTTTAACATTTCTGTTAGTCAAATGACTAATTCTTGTTTTCAATTAAATTAAGCAATGCTCAGCTATACTTGAGCTGAGCATTGTTTTGTATTAAATTAAGCAATGCTCAGCTTGATTCAACCAAAAAATTGTTTCCAATATTTATGCACAAATTTTATAGATTCAGTAAAATGAAGAACGCTAGTGTTTAAACTTTTGAAGAAAGATTTGATTAAAACTTCGCCTACTCTTGCTTAAATTAAGTTTAAACTGTCTTAAAAGCTAAGAACGTCTGACTTCAAATAGAGTAGAATTTGTTTATAAATATTAAGCTCAAGTTTGCTTGGTATTAGTATATTTATATTTGCTGAAAAATTAAAAGAAATTTTATAAAAATTCAATTAAAGTATAATAATGAGTATTTTTACATTTATTTTTTACTTTTTTTACACACCTTCATTTACGGATGTGCCTAAATAAGCTTATTTCTATAATATGTTTTCCCATTATTAATTGCGTGAATATTTATTGGAGGACTTGTAAAATATAACATATTTTTTATATATTTTTTATTGTGCATCATTTTACCTACTTCATACAATTGGAAATGCCTATCAATCTATCTGCCTGTATCTGCCTATTGACTGGCAGAACACAACGGTTTTTATCATCTGTTATTAATGAAATTATTTAAAAAAAATTTTTTTTATGGCAAATAGAACCAAACTCAGGGGATTCACCCTATCCATGCTAAACATTCGTTGGTTTAGAAGGGAAAAGGTTAGTGGGAAGGGGAAAAGTGGGAGTTTAAAAGCTTCGACGTTATAAGTGGGTGGGATAACATGCGCAGGGAGACTATTCCACAACTTAACTGCGCGACCGAAAAACAAATTCTCGCGGTAGTGGGTAGTGCGTTGGAACGGGATCGAGGGGTGCACCGCTCTGGAAAGCCGAGTAGATCTGTTGAATACCTGAACCGAAGGATTTTTTTATTTTATTCTATTTAATTTTTTATTTTTATTTATTTATTTATGGTTTAGTGAGTGAGAATGACAAAAAGTTATTTTCTTTGTAAATTTTTCCTTTGTATTTTATTTCCTTCGCTACCTTATAATTTCGTTTAGTTATATCGGATTTAAAAATTTTTTCAGAGAATACTAAAGTTGGTATGTTAACATAATCAAAATTTTTTTCCAATGACAATTTCTGTGTAATATAAGATAATTATACCCTACACCCGAAGGGAGTAGGGTATTTACAAGTATATTCACTTTCTTCTTATTTTTATTGAGGTGTAAATTTTATTTTACTATTTTATTACTATTTTTTTGTCACATCGGAAGTGAAATTTTTGCAAAATGGGCGTGCCACGCCCACTTACAACAAACTTGGCAATATCTAATCATAGGTATAAGATATTGAGACGTATTTTTATCACGATGTATCCGGAAGTATTACAAATAAGCTTGACAAAAACGGGCGTGACACGCACAAACATACAAAAGTTGTGAATATCTTGCAAACGGTATAAGATATTAATACGTAATTTTATCACGAGTTACTCTGGTGTAGGGTATTTAGACTTCGGCGAGGCCGAAGACAACACTTTTATTTGTTTTAAACTCGCTTTTCTGCTGAGAATTAAGGCAGGATTAACTCGAATGGTAATACATTTAGAATATATTTTAGATGGTCTGTATTTTGATTCGAATCTAAATTAGCAAATTCTCAACGGTTCACATTTCCTAGTTTTTAAAATGAAGTCAACTAATTATATCAGTGAGCAGAGTAAAAGCCATGATTTGTTTTTGCGTGGGACTAAATCGCCAAGAAACACAAATGCAAAAACGTCCGGCATTCACGTGCTGTCATTTTTAAATTATTTGATCTTAGTTTAGATTCTTCTATTTTGGGTGACATGTTACCAACTTCTATATCTCCATAAGGAAAATCTACTAATTAACCGCTCAATTGGAATGATTTTTTCCTTAATTAATGTGCATAATATGTTAGATATATCATACAAACTAACTCCTTCAAACAATGCATGCATTTTATCAAACGCAATTGTCGGTTACTTTAAATGTTCGAACATTATTAAAAATACATGGTTGAAAAATCCCTGTTGAGGCAGGGTCATTACTTTTTGCATTTCTTGATAATTAAATGGATTTAATTTAAGGGCATGCATTATATCAAACGCAATTGTCGGTTACTTTAAATGTTCGAACATTATTAAAAATACATGGTTGAAAAATCCCTGTTGAGGCAGGGTCATTACTTTTTGCATTTCTTGATAATTAAATGGGTTTCTTAATTCATCAGCTTTTTCTTTACAAGTACACTTTTTTAAAAATCTGTTCAATTTACAAACTATGCAAAATAATTTACTGTTAAAAGACTTGGTAAACTCTAATACACTATTTAACCCTAGATTGTCCCCAACAATTAATCCCACAACAAAAAAAAAAAACATAAGTTTCTTTATCGATAGAAATGGTCAGTCCTGTTTCTTCCAAATATTTAATTCCATTAATTAATTTATAAAATGTGATTTTGTTACCTAGTAGTTTAACAGTTTTTGTTCGAACATAACCAAAGTGAAAAATTATATCTAGTTTGGAAAATTGGGAAAATTATAGTAGATACCACAAATAGCTTCATGATGGGAGCCTGAAGGGTTATTTAATTCATAATCATCTAAATAAAAAATGTACGGAATAACCACTTGCTTATTAACCCTTTAACTATTTAATTTTGTTTCCAAAAACCTTTTCTGCCTGCTTGATTATTTTTCATCGACGATGAGTATACTACAAAAACAGAGTAAAATTTTTCTGCCTATAAAATTTAGCAATTATGACAAAAAATCAAACGCTATGTGTTGTTTTTTTAGAAAATATATTTTTTTTAACGGCAGATGAAACCAAGTATAGGGTATGCCCCCTATCCATGTAAAGCATTTGTTGGATCTGTAGGTATGACAGGTTAGTGGGAAGGGGGAAAGAGGGAGTAGTGACGGTTTACAATTCGCTTAAAGGTTTCGACGCTGTAAGTGGGCGGAAAGACATGCGCACGGAGATTTTTCCATAATCTAATGACGCGATCGAAAAACAATAGATATTTACAACTATTTACAACTATAGATACAATAGTTTCAATAGAGCTGGATAACCTACTGTCCCCTATAAGTTTTAACGCACGACATTGGATACGGTCTAGAAGTTGAAGATATGTTTGCGAAGCTCCCGACCATATATGCGATTGTACTCCATTTTCGGACGGATATAGGTGGTGTAGATACAACGAAGATCGGTTGGAGTGAAGTATTTCTTACACCGCTTAACTATATTCCTGCCAGGCTCTTCCACTGACGTAAACCGCCAAGGTCACGTGAACCGCCATAGTCACGTACAAATATTAAAATCACATCTGTTCATTTAAAATGTTATATGTATTTTTTTTTTTCTTTATCATTATTCTAAACATTTTATAGACTCTAATAATATAATAGGAATACTTCTATTTATGGAAATACTATTTACAATATTTTAAAGTAGCCTGACCGCAAGCGGAGCAAATAATTGTTTTCCTAGAATGCTCTTGGCAGACATTTCGTCCGCATGTATTATAGCATTGTTTGGACGCTCGACCTTTTAGGGATGGGCAATGGATGCATCGTCGACAAACATGAGTTGGTGGCGGTGTTGCAATTGGACTATCCACACCTGCTGATGCAATTTGCAAGGCGTCTTTTATATGCCAACACAAGCCAATTGCTTTGAAAGCTGCCACCTCATAACATGTAAAATAATTATCAAAACTTTTATTTCTGTACATCCTCTCGTAGGACTCAGACAATTGTTCGAAAACGCGCTGTGCTTAATTTGTAATTATGTTACGACCCTCCTATCCTAAATATGGAATCCCATAATGGGTAACTGGTTAGACTGTCGCAAATCCACCATATTTATACTCTACACCGGAAGGGAGTAGGGTATATTCACTTTGTTCTTCCGTTTGTAACGCAAAGAAGGAGACGAGATAGATATAGAAAAGTATATATATTCTTGCTCAGCGTCACCTCCTGAATCGATTTAGCCCTGTCCGTCCGTTTGTCTGTTGAAATCACGATTACGGGAGAACGAAAAGAGATATCGCAATGATTTTGCAAAAATATTCTTTGTTATGTAGGGCTGTTTGGGATTAAAAATGGGCGAGATCGGTAAACAGCCACGCCTACTTTACATACGGAATGCAAAGGCACCTCGTTTCAAAAAAATTTTAAAATCTGAATATTTCATAAACCGTGTTATATATTAGGGTATAATTTTATTCCGGAACAAACAGCGTCATTACTAAATGTTTTAAAAAAATGGGCGTGTCACGCCCACTGATAACAAAGTTGGCAATATCTAACGAACGGTATAAGATATTAACACGTAATTTTATCGGGATATATACGGAAGCATTACCAATTAGTTCGCGTGCCACGCCCACTCATACAAAAGTTGTCAATATCTTGTAAACAGTATAAGATATTAATACGAATTTTATCACGAGGTATCTACGCGTATTACCAATTTGTATACTAAAAATGGGCGTGGTCCGCCCACTTATGCAAAAGTTGTCAATATCCCATAAACGGTTGAAAATATTAATACCTTCGTAATTCCATCTAGCAGTACCTAGAGACGTTACAAAAACACTTTCCCGAAATGGGCGTGGTCCGCCTACTTATACAAAAGTTTTTAAGTGGCGAAACTATAATTTTTTCAGTTACTCGGGTGTAGGGTATTTAGATTTCGGCCAGGCCGAAGACAAAACACTCTTGTTTCATACTATACTTATCTGGTTTTGATGATACGCATGGCCGGAAAGAAACTCTGCCCCTAAATGATACTAACTGTTAGTTGATTGTTAGGTTTTCCCCAGGCATGTAGTATTTTCTAAAATTTTTGTTTACGATCTTCCATAATTCCCGAAATGGTGCAAATACGTTTTCGGATCTCCGAAAGGATCTTGTTCATTTGTCATCAAATCGCAAATATCGCGATAAAGTAACAAATCAGTTTTTCGACATACAAGCACAAAACAGTACTGTCCTGTACTGGATCCCAAAATTCTTTTCAAGCCTTTTTGCTTCTAACAATAAGCCAATATAAGAACGAGTTTCTATAGCATTTGTTGGCTTTCAGGACTGACCTGCATGCTCAGTTGCATACAAATTAATATATTTGACTATCAAATTTATAAAGCATCTTCCTCGAAAAGTAAAGCCAAGGCATCACCAGCTGTTTCAATATGTTTTCCGGAGCAATTAATAAAGTCATGTACCCTCGACTTTATTAATTGCTCCTCTTATTATGTGATGGGCAGGAACCTTTCGCTGTGCATGGCGATATGCACTCCATTCCGTTCCATCTTTGTCAAAAAATTATTGCATTCTATTTTCTACTCGTGTATCGAAGTCCACACTTTCTGCTTCCGAAAGTTCGTCCGCAGCTTCCGAAGCTATTTCTAATTTTCTTCACCTTCATCTTCTTCACCCTCTTCACTAGCAATATCCTTGCAAAAGTTTTTCATCTTCATCCTCGCTCTCCATAAGTGCATTCCTTATGGCTTCTTCCGTCATTCCTCGGTTTCCATGTCCTCTAAAACTATGAAAGTAAATACATACGATATATATATATATATATATATATATATATATATATATATATATATATATATATATATATATATATATATATATATATATATATATATATATATATATATATATATATATATATATATATATATATATATATATATATATATATATATATATATATATATATATATATATATATATATATATATATATATATATATCTTTTTTCTGGTCCGCAGAGCTTTCAGTGGCCTGGGTTCTTAGGAGTCTGGGTTCAGTACCCAGGTTAGAGGAGTATATTCTAACTGGAAATTTATCCTAAGCTATTTTGCATCCTCCACTGGAATGTCTTTCAACAGTTTGAAAACATTTATTAGCAAAAATATCGACGTAGCTCAAGGATTGGGTATGAATATTAAATTCTAAAATCTTAAATCTTAAGAAAAATGCAAACAGAAATGTTCTGCTTACCGAAAAAAACAAATACACAAAATATGAGTATGCAATGACGAACGCAAATAACGAGCATGATCTAGATCTCAGTAGCTGTGGAAATGAGTAGGAACACATTTTAAACATGTGAGAGAACGAGAAAACCGACGATTCCTAGCAGCCGTTAAGCAAAAACAATTGCTCGTGTAAAGAGAAAACGAGAGTAAGAAATTTTGTGGGACCCAGGGTACTGAAAGCTCTGCGGACCAGAAAAAAGGGACTTTTAGCGGTCTATATGTTATGTGGTTAGTGCTGGAAGTCATATCGCGGCAGTTTACGCCATATTATGTATTATTTAATTAAATTTAAGAAAATTTAACTAAACAATATATCAAAAGAATTTATATGATTTTTTAATTAAAATAATACAGATAAAAAATACATTGCGCCCTTCAAGTCAAAAAAGGTGGAATTTGGAAATTATAGCAATTTTAGCATAAAGTGTGATCCAAAGTCACAGCATGACAGGAATAGGGTTAAGAAAGTTGTCACCCGCCAGACGTTTGTGGGTCAACGAACAGCATTGGGTCTTCCGCTATTGGATTTTATTGCGGTCAGGTTGGAGTGTGTCATTCATAATTCTGCGTTTTTCAATGATCTCCAGAATAGAAGGACGCCTAGAGAATGAATATGAATGATAAATGATGCTGTCATCAGCAAACGAATAGACGGGGTTTGATGTCAATGACAAAAGGTCATTGATTAAAATAAGAAAAAGTATGGGAATCAGGACCGAACCCTGTGGAACCCCAGCATTAATGGAGTGCTCTTTAGATGCAAAGGCCGCTGAGGAAACTCGATATCCATCGAGTGTATGTATTACCGACACCATAAGCAGCCAGTTTAAACACGAGTGCTTTATGCCACACCCGGTCAAATACCTTGGAGATATCCAAAGCAACAACCTTACTCTCACTGAATTGGTGAACACAACTGTTCCACGGCTCAGTGAGGAACGCCATCAAATCGCCTGTTGAGCGGTGAGCATGGAAGCCGTACTGGCGATCACTGACCAATTTGTTGTTCTCCAGATACCTCATCAAGTTAAAATTTATGTTCTTCATAACTTTGGAGAGCATTGAACAGATTCGTAGAGCATTGAACAGATTCGGTAATTGGCAGGATTCGTAGCCTCACCTTTTTTGGGAACTTCCAGGAAGTAGGAAAAACTCCTGAAGTAAACGATAAATTAAAGATATTGCGCAATGGCCGAGCCAGTGCTGAGGCGCACTTTCTCAACACGTTGGCTGAAATGCCATCCGGTCCCGAGTATTTATTGACGTTGAGGTTTGCAAGCACTTTTAACATCCGGCGTTCGAAAGTGCATCTCAGGCATAATATGAAACACACCATCGATAACGGGTAGTGGTTGGCTACTATGTATGTATGAAATACCTCATACCAAATAAAAAGACCAAATAAATATGAGGGTATGAAAGACCTCATACCAAATAAAATTATATTTTCTTCCAATTTTGCCGCAGCATTTATGTTTCTATCCCTGAAACACAATTGTCAATTGAAACGGCTGAAAAATATGCGCATATACGAAAATTCGCCCTCAAGCCACGTACATTAGTGGGATCTATGCGGAATTTTGTCATCACCACCCACTGTATGAAGTATAAGGTCAGCTGTACAAGCGTCCACGAAAGCAAAGCAAAACGCGACAAGACAAGTGTTATGCCTTTATCTTGCCGCGCTTCAGCCTACGGTGCACTCACAGCCGCCTGCACACCTAACAGGCCTGGAAGAAGAAGGAAGAGTGCAAACAAACGAAATGCCGATCTTTAACGCGAAGAGCATAAATACGCCTTTCGCTTGGTTCTCTGTATTCCGTTAGATTGAATTTGTTTAATTTTATTATATATACATATTTTATTCGTTGTCAACAAACAAAATTTATTTCATTGATAAAAATTATACCATATAAAGACAAAATTAAGGCATTATATGAATCAAAACAAAAGCAATAAAAGACCAAATTAATTTCAAGAAATTTAATTTACAATAAAATTCTAAAATGTATATTTTTTAAAAGATTTTTATTTGCGCTTCTTCTGGAATAAAAATAGTTAATTCGTTGAATAATAATACGAATGTATTTTTTTTATCTTTATGCCGAGTATACTCGACATTATGCGGAATTTTGTTCTGACGAGCATACTCGACATAAACAGTTAAAGGGTTAAGAACATCTCTTTTAATTTTGAAGATTTCACCATTTACAAAATTTGTTATAAAATTCTTTTCACGGAAATTATAACGAATCGTTTATATTATTTAAAGTTAAAATAAAATTTATTTGGAAGTTAAAATTTTTTTTTATTTGGAATCTTACCGGTGTTAAATAAAAATTTCAGAAATGTTCTTGTAACCTAGGGTTGCCATGTTTTACAACTTGTGAAATACTGCTACACAAAAAAACTTATTTTGGCTCCTCATATAAATCCATATATTTCAAATATTTTAGAAGCATGTACTCGGTTCTGAAGCTTTTAAATGGATTATGACATAATTAAAAAATTGATCGTAAACGCTTTGCATCACTATTACTAACACTTTCGAATATGTTTCCCAAAAATGACCAAAATTTCTGCGATTGTGTTCTGCATTTCAATCACTTCTTTTCTAGGAAGATTGTCATTTGCATATAATTTCAGAGAAAATAACAAAATATGAGTTTTGAGTAAATCTGCCCTAATTTTAATGTAGTTATCTGAAATAGTTGCCTCAGGCTGTTTATTTTGAGTTGCATTCAAAAAATTTTGTTATAAAAAGGAACTAAAGGTATTACCAACAGAACAGTGTATTGGAATGATTCATGATTCAAATTTGACTTTTCTTTGCAGTGAATATTTATCAAATAATGGCGAAATGCTTCATCACAGTTGGGCTGCACACATTTGATTCTATTATAGGTTTTAATAAAATGGCATATTCTTAAGTGGCTTATCAAGTCTTTCACAAGGTTACAGGTTTCGTTACACTTCAAACAATAATAATAATCCATTTTTTTCAGTATTTAAATAAATCAATTATTGTAAAACATATATAGATACGTATATCGTTTACACATATACGTATGTTTGCGAAAGTTATTAAATATATATAGGAAGTTAAATCCCTCCTTCTTAAAATAATTCATCAAACTGACCAGTGAAGGAATATTGAAAATATTCCAATATGAGGATATTGAAAAGATAATTGCTGAATAAGAAGCCATACATTTGGCTAGCAAGTAGATACCTCAAATCCAATACATGAAATAATTGAAAGCAAATACCTAAACATTTTATAAGGTTTTAATCAAATTTAATGCGTATAAAATTTGATTAAAACCTTATCGCAACAAGCAAAGAATTCACATATATTATAGCTATCTGTGCCGACAACTATAACAAAAGGTTGAATTGTTAGAGACAAATCGTAGTACTTATCTATCAGCTGTTCTAATTTCACTTTGTAGTTTTTCATAGTAGGCAACTGAACACAAAAACTTTTCTGCGCATTAGATATTGTAAATTTTCGGGATATTTTTCCTACACGATTCCGAGTTCGGGCTGTCTGTACGATGACACTATTTAATAGTCTTGTGATTCTGTAGTTCGCGCTATCTATGTTAAAAAAGAAGAAATTAGGTGTGTAGTATATGTAATAGATAATAAAATAAAAGCTTATATTTACCTTTGTTATTTACCCTATATTTACCCTACACCCGAAGGGAGTAGGGTATATTCACTTTGTTCTTCGGTTTGCAACGAGGAGAAGGAGACGAGATAGATATAGAAAAGTATATATATTCTTGCTTAGCGTCACCTCCTGAATCGATTTAGCCCTGTCCGTCCGTCTGTCTGTTGAAATCACGATTACGGGAGAACGAAAAGAGATATCGCGATGAAATTTGGCACAAATATTCTTTGTATGTAGGGCTGTTTGAGATTGGTAAACAGCCAGACTGTTTACCAATCTTAGATAAATGGGCGAGATTGGTACAGCCACGCCTACTTTACATACGGAATGTAAAGGCACCTCGTTTCAAAAAATGTTATAATCTGAATATTTCATAAACCGTGTGAGATATTAAGGTATAATTTTATTCCGGAACATATAGCGTCATTAATAAAACGTTCGAAAAAATGGGGGTGCCACGCCCACTGATAACAAAGTTGGCAATATCTCATGAGCGGTATAAGATATTGATATGTAATTTTATCAGGATATATAGGGAGGCATTACCAATAAGCTTGCCAAAAATGGGCGTGCCACGCCCACTGATAACAACGTTGGCAATATCTCATGAAAGGTATAAGATATTGATATGTAATTTTATCAGGATATATAGGGAAGCATTACCAATAAGCTTGACAAAAATGGGCGTGCCACGCCCACTCATACAAAAGGTGATATTTTGTAAAAGGTATAAATTACAAAAACATTACAAAAACATTTGCCCGAAATGGGCCCGGTACGCCTACTTACACAAAAGTTGTTAGGTGCGAAATTAAAATTTTTTCAGTTACTCGGGTGCAGGGTATTTAGATTTCGGCCAAGCCGAAGACAACACTTCTACTTGTTCAATTTTCACTTTATTTTCACTTCCAAAGCGCAGTATAAAAAGGTAAATAAATGTTCGGAAAACCTCGTCGGAACTCGTTCGAGCGACAACTGTTTAATTGTGTGCGTAAGAAGAACTCCATCCATCAATGCTGGAGTTCCGCAAGGTTCGGCCCTGTCTCCGACACTTTTTCTTATTTTCATCAATGACCTTCTGTCATCAAACCTCGTCTACTCGTTTGCTGATGAAAGCAGCATTTGTCATTCATATTCATTCTCCTTCTATTCTGGAGATCATTGAAAAACGCAGAATTATAAATGACACACTCCAATCTGACCTCAATAAAATCCAAGAGTGGGGTCAAGCGGTCAGGTCGATTTTAATGCGCATAAAACCCAATGCTGTCTATTGACACACACTATTGACACACAAGCGGGTGACAATTTTCCACCTCTAAATGTGGGTGGTGTGGATATTAATGAGTCGGAGGCTCTTGATGTTCTGGGCATGTCAATCCAATGCGATCTTCGTTGCAAAGATCACATTTTTGACGGTACTCCATTTTCGGATGGATATAAGTGGTGTAGATACAACGAAGATCGGTTGGAGTGAAGTATTTCTTACACCGCTTAAGAAAGCCTAAGCACTTGGCTGCTTCTTTCGACACGTCAAAGAAGTGATCGTTCCAGCGAAGATCGCATTGGATTGACATGCCCAGAACATCAAGAGCCTCCGACTCATTAATATCCACACCACCCATATTTAGAGGTGGGAAGTTGTCACCCGCCAAACGCTTGTGGGTTAACAAACAGCATTGGGTCTTCCGCGCATTAAAGTCGACCCGATTCGCGCGACCCCACTCCTGGATTTTGTTGAGGTCGGATTGGAGTGTATCATTCATAATTCTGCGTCTTCTAATGATCTCCAGAATGGAAGGACGCCTGGAGAATGAATATGAATGACAAATGCTGCTGTCATCAGCAAACGAGTAGACGGGGTTTGATGTCAATGCCAGAAGGTCATTGATGAAAATAAGAAAAAGTATCGGAGACAGGACCGAACCCTGCGGAACTCCAGCATTAATGGAGTGCTCTTCGGAAGCAAGGCCGTCTATTACAACCCGAATAGAACGGCCGCTGAGGAAAATCGATATCCATCGAGTGAAAGTATTACCAACACCATAAGCAGTCAGTTTAGACACGAGTGCTTTATGCCACACCCGTTCAAATGCCTTGGAGATATCCAGAGCAACAACCTTGCTCTCACCGAACCGGTGAATGCAACTGTTCCACTTTGGAGAGCACTGAGCAGATCGCTATGGGCCGGTAATTTGCAGGATTCGTAGCCTCACCTTTTTTGGGAACTGGTTGCACATTGGCAATCTTCCAGGAAGTGGGAAAAACTCCTGAAGTGAATGATAAATTAAAGAGATTGCGCAATGGGCGAGCCAGTGTTGAGGCGCACTTTCTCAACACATGGGCTGATATGCCATCCGGTCCCGAGGATTTGTTGACATTGAGGTCTGCAAGCACTCTTTTAACAGCTCGCGTTCGAAAATGCATCTCAGGCATAGCATGAGATACACAATCGACCGCGGGCAGTGGTTGGCTACTCTCAGGAAGAGAGCAGTTTTCAGCAAACATTTTGGCTAATAAGTTTGCCTTATCAACCGAGTGAGTGAAGATCTGATCGTCCTTGAGGAGAGTTGGAATAGACGATCGCGTCTGATTCTTCACCCTCCCCACGAACGACCAAAAGTTCTTGCTACCCTTATGGTATTCAAGAACTCTGCGTCTAAGGCTCTGTTCGTAAAGAACTTTTCCGCGCTTTAGAGTGGCATTGCACCTATTTATGGCCTGAATGCGCAGCAATTTAGTATCAGCAGTTTTGTTTAAACGCCAATTCCTAAATGCTTCCTCTTTAGACTTGACTGCCTGTCTGCACGTCGCATTAAACCAGGAATGGTTTAATGGAAATTCTTTTATTGGGTATGAAAGACTTCATACCAAATAAAATTATATTTTCTACCAATTTTGCTGCAGCATTTATGTTTCTATCCCTGAAACTCAATTGTCAATTGAAACGGTTGAAAAAGGAGTTCATCCCAATTAGCCTTCTCACATAGCCACACTGTCCGCTTCGGAGCTGGCTGATGAGCGGATTGAAGACTAGAATATGGGAAGGTAGCAGTAATGTGAAGTTAGAAAGAGGTCTAGAATATTTTGGTTTTGCCCATCAACGCAGGGAAAGTGCGTTGGTTCCTTCACTAATTGAGTCAAATTATTAGACTCAGTAAACAACTCAACATACAAACCCTCAGGTGTTGTGTGACTCGAATGACGTAGCCAATTGGAATTATGAACATTGAAATCACCAGCAACAACAATTTCACTGTTCAGATACGATTCCAGAATTTTAGAAATCGAATCAGACAGACTGTCCAATTTATCAAAAGTTGGCAGCCTCCCTAGCCTCGGGCTTCTATAAATGAAGCAGAAGTGCAGGATGTGCGACTGGATTTTGAACTTAACCCACATGGTGCTAAATTCGGCATCCGTCGTGCAAAGGTGTTGCTGACACTGGTACGCAACATCACTGCGAATATATAAGGCAATGCCTCTGTGTGGTAAAAACAATGGCAGTAAGTGGTACCCACGCATGTGAAAATCCAGTGGATCTGCACCCTCAGACACCTGGGTCTCACCTAGTGCCACTATATGCGGTTGGTGAGTACAAATATGCGCATAGACCGCGAAGAAATTCGCCCTCAAGCCGTGCATTAGTGGAGTCTATGCGGAATTTTGTCATCGCCGCCCACTGTAGCGAAGTGTAAGGTCAGCCGTACTAGCAGCCACGCGTACGTCGCAAGCAAAGCAAAACGCGACAAGACATGTGTTATGCCTGTATCTTGCCGCGCTTCAGCCCATGGTGCACTCACAGCCGCCTGCACATCTAACGGGACCAGGAACAAGGAGGAAGAGTGAAAACCATCGAAATGCTGAGCTTTACTGCGGAGAGCATAAACATTCTCTGCATTGCGTTAGATTGTCTATTTATTTGTTATGATTTCATCAAGTTTTATTTATTTGTTATTAAGTATTAAGTTATTAAGTAGTGCACTATTGTTTGTTTATTAAAAAGTATTGTTTGGTGAAGCGTTATTGTTGTATTTTCGCGGCGTGGGTTTTCACTATTGTTTTGGATTTATTTTCGCGAACACTGTTTATACAATGAATTGGCGGGCGCACCGTCCGCCTCCGTCCGCGGTCACATCACAACTGGATAAGCCAACATTGGAGCTGTAAAAAGCAATTGCTTCAACTGAAATGCATTCTCTTCCTCCTCTTTCCACACAAATTTGCAATTTTTCTGTGTCAAATTATGTAAACTTCTTGTAACATTGGCAAACCCGGGTACGAAGCGTATGTAATATGTACAGACTCCAAGGAAGCTTCGCACTTCATGAACATTCGTGGGTCGAGGCCAATCTTATCGATTTTATTTTGTCTTCATCAGTGTGAATTCCTTTGGTAGTGATTTTGTGGCCCAAATAAGTTACTTCGGTTTTAAATAAATTGCATTTCTTTGGATTCAATCGTAATCCAGCAGAAGCAATTCATCGAAAGACATCTTCTAAATTTTTGAGGTGGGCATCAAAACTCTGCCCCATGACGATATTGTCATCAAGAAGTGAAGAAGAAAGTGTATTTTCTTTTGTTACGCTCTTTCTACGGTCTAGTACCGCACCGCAATAAATATCCGCCATCCGCACCCGCGAATTCATTCAGTTCAAATTGTTCGACATTAAAACAAACATAGAGTTGGTCCTTCGAGCCGGATAGTCTTGATTAAGTTCCACTATCCGCTAATTAAACAATAACCATAAAATTGCTCGTCCATTCGCACATGGTCGACCTAACCTCAAACTTCAAAGTGAAAAAGAACAAAGGCAACGGGAAGTTTGAAATCGCGTGATGCTGCTACGAATGCCATCAAACGGTATATGCAGAAGAGTAAGGAAGAAGCAAATCTGCAACATCGAGACAGAATTAAAAGTCTCTTAAAATTATTAGACGATCATTGGTCACTGTTAAAGAAGGCCCAGGAAGAAGTATAATCCAGTTGTGGTGAAGCGACGCTGGAAGCTGAAGACACCGTAAGACAGCAGGCAGAAGCTTGGTGTGTAGAAGCCCTTTCTAATTTTCAGGGAAATTTAAGAGCAAGAAAAGCTGACGTTGAGGTCCGCGAAAATGCAACGGGTTCCCAAATGTCCGTAGAACGCCGCGCAGAGCCTACCCCGGTTCGTCTGCCTAAAATGGAGCTTCCAACGTCCAGCGGCAACTTAGTTGAATGGATCGGTTTTCGCGATGCTTTCAAATCGCTTGTTGACTGCAACGCCGGCCTGACAAGTGTACAGAAATTACATTATTTGCGGAGCTCACTACACGGTGAAGCGTTGCTGCTAATTCGCTGTCTTCAGCCATCTCAGATGAATTATAAAGAAGACTGGAGCTTATTACAGGCACGCTATGAAGTGATGCGGATCAATATAGACCACCGTCTTCGAGCAATTTTTGCAATTGAACCGGCCACTGCAGACTCAGCAACAGCAATTAAATCAATTCTCGAATACTGTTGTCTAACATGCAAGAGCATTGACGGCGATTGGGCGTCAGGGTCCAGTTCTGGGATGATATATCTAATCTAATATATCTGGTTGTGTCAAGATTGTCGGCTGAAACTAGAAAACAGTGGGAACTATCACTCACCGCAGGTGATCCCCTGCGTTTGACGAGCTCCAAACGTTTTTAGATACGAGAGGACGATCATTCGTATCATCTATGGTTATGGTTATCACCACCGCATCATCTATTCCAAGTCATCGCAAATATGCCCAGAAGAACCAGCCTAAAAATTCAACGCCAGCATTGTACGCCGAACGAAAGCCAGAAGTCAGCAAAAATACTACGAAGCTTCATGGGAACCACCGCTGCTGTTCGTACTGGAAATGCGATCACCTGAATTACGCCTGTACTGAGTTTTGTAACTTGGCTCCGAATTCGCGCCTAGAGTTCATTAAACGCAAGGGGGCTTGTTTGAATTGCCTTAGGGAACGCCATAACGTAGCCAAGTGTCGCAGTGTGTCTAGTTGCCGCGTATGCGGTTCTCGACATCACACCGCTCTTCACAACGCTATATCCTCGAATCGTACGACTCGCTCAGACGAAACCCTCGATAAGCACAATTCGGACCCGACAAAGTCATCTTCAAACAACATTATTTCTGTCAAACAGAATGTCGCCAGTAACACTGTTCTGCCATTCAGCAGCATTTCACCCTTACCGTCTACGACCAACACTGCAGTATCAACAGGGAGTATTGCATCGCAACATATCGCTTCTTCAAAGACTGTTTTGTTGGCCACTGCCTTGCTTAATATTCAAGACAATGCTGGACGTTGGCAAACAGCACGAGCTTTGTTTGACAATGGCTCACATGCTTCCTTCATAACAGAAGCTTGCGTTCAACGTCTCGGCTTGCCCATAAAATCGCCGCTAGTGCATATAACCGGAATTGGAGCATCACCAGGAGGTAGATCTAGAGGCGAAACGACTATTTCGTTAGCTGCTCGCAATAGTGGTAAAATTTATAACTTGAATGTACACATTTTGCACAAGATTACAAATGAACTACCAACTTCAAGTTTGAAGATATCCGAATGGCCTCACATACAAGGCTTTACACTCCCCGATCCACAATTTGCCATTCCTGGACCAATCGATATGCTCATAGGAATGGCTGAAGTGCCACAGTTTCTGACAACTGAAGTAAGTAAAGGTCCACCAGGCACACCGATTGCGCAAAATACAGCCGTGGTGGGGATTTTATTTGGATGTGCTGGTAATGCTCGAAAGGTCAACGAGCAACTTACGGATTTGCTTTGCGATACACAGTTGGTGAGAGCTGTCAGCCGCTTCTGGGAGTTAGAAGAACTTCCGCAGAAAAGGCATTTGACCGCGGATGAGTTATTTTGTGAAAAGTTTTTCGACGAAACACATCGGCGTGCTGCAAACGGTCGTTACATTGTAAAGCTAACGCTTAAATAAAAACGTGTCCTTAGGCGGTAGGAGGGATTCCGCTGTACGCAGTTTTTTAATATAATATTGGAGAAGCGATTTGCGCATAATGCTGAATTGAGATCAAGTTATAAGACCTTCATGGAAGAACTTTGGAAAATTAACCACATGGAGCCTGTCTTTGGCATACTTAACGAGTCATTTTACATGCCTCATCATCCGGTGATCAAGGTGACGAGTTCGACGACTAAGTCGAATGACGCACTAATGGTGGGTCCCCAGCTGCAATCTGATTTATTTACGCTACTTCGATTCAGAATGCACAAATATGCAATGACGGCCGACATCGCTAAAATGTATCGGCAGATGTACGTGTCTGAGTACTGCACCAATTATCAGCGCAAGGTATGGAGAGAAAATCCGTAAGCTCCGCTGCAAGATTATCGTTTGCTGCGCGTTTCCTACGGTCTTGCCGCCGCTTCGCATTTAGCCGTGAAAGCCCTTCAACACACGGCTAAGGGCTCACATCAAAAAAAAAGACGAACAAACACTTCGAGTCATTCTGAGAGACTTTTATATGGATGACTTGCTCAAAGGAGCATCAATACAGGAGAATACACTCATTACGCTGCAGAGGGAGATCTGTAAAGTGCTATCCAGTGGAGGATTTGAACTTCGAAAGTGGGCCACTAACAACATTGAACTGATTGCTAATCTGTCCGACGCTTCCAGAAAAGATACACATTTTTTACCAGACAAGCAAGAGGTTCGCACGCTTGATATTATTTGGAACACTTACCAGGATTATTTCACCTGAGAGGTAAATATTAATAAGCCTCCGTCATTTCTTCCAAAAAGGGCGTTCCTTTCAGACGCTAGTTTGCTTTTCGACCCACTTGGGTTCATAGCGCCGTGCACAATAAGGTATAAAATATGGTTCCAACGGATTTGGAGTGCAGACGTGGATTGGGTCTAGAGTGTGCCAACCGAAATAGCCAATCAGTGGCTAGAACACCGTAAATCTAAAAAAATTTAAAGTAAAACGCTGGTTGAGTACTGGCCAAGATGACTTGACGCCGACGCGTCGGAGAGCGCTTACGCTGTGGTCGTGTATTCGAGGACTATAGATGGTTCCGGAGAAATTAATGTCGCTTTGGTTGCTGCTCGAACCAGTGTAGCACCTCTTAAATCGACTACTCTATCGCGGTTGGAGTTATGTGCAGCTCACTTGGCCGCCAAACTTATAAGGCAAATAGTACTCAGCTTTAGCGACACTTTCTACCTATCTACGCCTGGTCGGACTCCACAGTTACCCTAGCGTGGTTGCCAGGCCATCCGAGCCGTTGGTCAACCGATGTTGACAACCACGTACTTGAAATTGAGGAAGTACTACCGCCCGAATGCTTGGCCCATGTTCGCTCTGAGTGCAATCCTACGGATTGTGCATCTAGAGCAGAACTTATACGAAAGCAAATCTGGTGGCAGGGTCCTCCATTGGTTGAAAAATGCGCAAGCTACCTGGAAGGTAATTTCAGTTAGACTACAACTCACGACCGATTTGGAAATGCGAAAAAAGAGCAAATTGTTTAATGTCCTGCAAACCGATGGATATTGGGATTTGTTTTCAAGATATTCCTCGTATACGAAACTAAAAATGGTAACAGCATACATGCTTCGTTTTGCTCATAATAATCAAATTAAAAACAAGCAAGAATTACGAAAAGGACTTTGGTTGCCGACGATATTAAGAAAGCTGAAATTGCCTTAATCAAATATGAACAAATATTACACATTTTCAAAGGAAATTTAATATTGTCAAAAGGGCAGAGAAATTCCTCTTCGTAGCAGAGATCGATTACAGCGAATATTAGACAAAAACGGTGTTCTGCTTGTAGGAGGCCGCCTAAAAATGCAAACATTTCGATGGACATGAAGCACCCTATAATTCTTCCTAAAAAATCTTTATTAGCGAAGCTTCTCATCGCTGAAATCTACATATTTGCACTTCACTTGGGCCGCGCATCATGCAAACTCTTCTACAACGGCGGTTTTGGGTGAAAGATCAGTCTCGCCACTTTCAAAAATACCTTTCTTCACACACACACACACACACACACACACCACACACACGCACACACAGATAGCGTGTGTGTCTCCTGACGCAATACTTAACGGTAGTTCCGGGAGGACTGACAGACCAAGGGGGAGGGGTTTTAGCGTGTTAAAGTCGCGCACTAAGGCTTTCGATGCTTTCCTCTCATTTTAAAAAAAAAAAAGATAGCGTGTGTGTAAAACTGTCAATCAAAAATGTGTTAAGAGGCAATGTTTGATTTCCGTTCGTGGTGTGGTGCGATCATATATTGATAGTTAACTTTCCTTATCCAATAGTGCGATCAAAGCTTCTCTTTCGGTGAGCCAAGCTTTGGTAATACAGATAACATTAAAAGTTAAACTGAAACACGACGTACCAAAGCAACTAGTCGCGAACTAATTAACTTCCCTGCCACATCAAGTGCACCATAATCGCCTTCAGTCACGACCCCGTCATCGCCAGTGTTAAGAGAAGCGCTGTTACCCCAAATAATAGGCCGTGAGACACCGTCACAACCAGTGTGTGAGTGTGACCAGTGGCCCCGAACTAGGTAAAGTACAAGAAACTTATTTGTTGTAAGCTGACTTCCTAAGTTGTGAGTAAAGGAGTCGACTAAAGTACAATAAAACTGAAGAGGGTTTTGCCCTTCTAAATTTATGCAACAAACCGTGGACTTTGCTGAGTTCATCCTAGCTTTACACCGAAGCTCAAGAAAGTTCGTTACAACTGTACATGAACACTCAATAAATTTTAATTTACATCTCTATCTTTTAGAAAACAATCAAAAAAATACTGAGTTATTTGATGGTACTTTCGAACTACTCATATTTAAAGAATTTATGTATGTCCAAGAAAAGGTTTAAAAAATACCTTACAATAACTATACGTTTTAACAATGTAGTCGACAGACCAGAAATTTTGACAAATTGAGACACACGAATTGCTTCTGCTTCAATTTCAAAAGCGTTCCTATCGAGTCGCTTGTTCAGCTATAGAATAAGTCCTACACGCTTTGCATGTCTGCCACATACAACTGCGCGTTATTCACCACCTCAAATACTTTGGTCGTATGCAGTACGGTCTCTTTTTGACGGACATCAGCGTAACTGAAATATAAATACGGGCGTTTTTTTCCAAACTAGAATACATGCCATTGATTTCAAATTTTAACTTGGGATATAGAGATACGCTTATACAATATATTGTTGCTTTGCAATATTTTTTAGTACACGTATTATATGACGTGGAAATATATTTTAAAATTTATATTATATTAAACAAATGAAGTTTTATTGAACTTATTCCTGTCGGCAAAATTCATTTTTTTTTTTTTTCAATTCCTTGTCGAAAGAAAAATGTAAAAAATTGCACGAAGTAGCTACATCACCATTCCAATTTGTACAGTCTTTAATACTTATACTAATATTTTGTATATAATTACTTTTATTTATAAAACTAAAAAATTTCAACAAACTTGCTGACGCCGAATAGCGGACCTGCGCAATACGTAATCTTCTTTTCTATCGTTCTCGATGTTTTGTGTACTGCCTACAAATTAGCATTAAAACAATGCACGCCTTCTTATTAAAGTGTTATATATCGCCATTTTATTAAGGTGTTATATCTCGCGTGGTACTGAAGATATCACCTCCCGATTTTTTTTGTTGGAATGTTTAAAATAATAGCTCGTGAAGACTTCAAGGTTTTATCTTTTTTTATTGTTTAAGACTAAATGTAAACAATTCGAAAAATAAAATTTTAAGTTGTATGAAATATACAAGTCTAGATTAAAACCAATTTTAGATATGCTATATAAAAAAAATTAATTTTAGGTAAAAAAATTAATTCAAAAGAAAATTACCTTTGTGTATTATGCAATACGTGAAGGTTTAAGCAACCCTGAGAATCCCTCCAACGACTTTTTTCCATCCAGTATGCCTAGATCTTACACCTGCACAAAATCTCTCATAAGATACCTAAATTTAAATAAAGAAAGCTACAGCCGTTTAATTAAAGATAGATTTGACTTATGATATGTTTTGAATCGCAGATGGAGAAACATATTGTACCACAACATTACATCTGGTGTGGTAGGACATAAAGTACGCAATCCAAGAAGGCATGGTACTTGCCAAACATTTGAAGTAAGGAAATATATCTTACGAGAGAACGAAAAGAGATATCGCGATGAAATTTGCCACAAATATTCTTTGTTATGTAGGGCAGTTTGAAATTGAAAATTGAATGTAAACATACGGAATATGTAAGGGCACCTTGTTTAAAAAATGTTATAAAATTAATATTACTAAAATGTTTGCAAAAATGTGCGTGGTCCGGCCACTCATACAAAAGTTGACAATACCATAAACGATATAAGATATTAAGACGTATTGTCATGACGTATGTTTGCCCAAAATGGACGTGTTCTGCCCACTCATACACTTCTAACATTTGACGGCGAACTCAAAGTCTGAAAACCTTAATCGTAATCGATTCCTTATTGAGTTGTAAAGCGGCCTAAATTCACGAATTCCCCTCGTCGCTAGACTTTTTGCAAAAGTAACTTATTATTTTAAATGCTGCAAAGATGTTTTTTATTTTAACTTTAAATAAATATTTGGTTTGATCCTATTAAGTATCTGTTTAGAAATGCAATAAGTGTTTAGGAAATTATTTAATATATGCTTTTTTGACCGTTATTAAATGCACTACTTTTAATTTTTTACGGGAATGTAAATCCATTACAGAAACATTTCTCTAACGCTGTGGAAATAAACGATAGATAGAAATGTCAACCAGAAAATAGACGCGTCTGTTTCATTTACAGATTGGCATGCAGTGCTACAGATATAAAATACAGGTAACCCTCCTATAACACGATAGATAAGTTCCTACACAGTCCCGTCTTGTGCGAAACCGTGTTATATGAGACTAGAAGCCTCTATATCTAATCAGATATTTGTCTTCGTATTGGTTTCGGACATTATTTCGCTAATCAGATATACGCAATCCCTATAAGGTAGATATTGATATTGAGTTCGTTCGAATTCGGACGAAGTCGCTAATCACGGCTTAATGCTAAACAAAAATGCCATTATCGTTTTGTAGAAGTACCGTTTATAAGAGGGTTGCCGCAATTTTCTTTTCGTGTTAGAGTGGAACCGTGTTGCAGAATATCATGAGAGATGACATCTTGTAGAAATTTTAGAGTGATGATATCTTTCCTAAACAATAATGGAAGTAAAAACTCAAAATATGAATACTTTCGGACCGTTTATATAACTTTTCCAATATCTTGCGACCCATGAAAACTTCGACGCGATCCAATATTGGATTGCGACCCCAAGGTAGAAAAAGGCTGATCTAGAGGATGCGATTTTTTCAAGGTTAGAAAATGCTAACGTAAACTAGTAAAAAGGCTGTCTGTGGCCAGACCAATGTCTGATTACCCTACAACCGCAAAGTTAAAAATATATCTTAGAAAGCACTTAAAGGCTTAAGTGGAATCATTTATAACCGCCCACCCATTATGCAAGTATCAAAATAAAATTTAATCTTAATATTATCGTATACAAGATGTAGAAGGAAAAAAAGAACAATATGGGTATTCCTTTTGAAATCTAGGGTACATATTCGTAAATGGGTGGAACACGCCTATTTTTATTACATAACGTTACAACTTATATCTGCTCAGATATAAAATGTTCTGTCCTTACTATACGAGTACATTAAGCAAACAATTTTTTATTATAACTTAGCCAGTTGAATTGAATGGGAATTAACCGACTGCGCCCATTCAACAACAAACTGCTCTACATAAGAAAGAATATTTGTGCCAAATTTTATCGCAATATAATGCTTCATTTTAAGCTTATAAACAACTTTCAAAAAAGCTTAAACAACTTACAAAAAACAAATAACTTAATAAATCGAGTGCATTGCGGACTCCTACTCTTACACTCGAGCAATTTAGGAAATAAAAACTTTAATTTTGATGATGGTTTGCATTCATTAAGTTTGATTTTTCTATTGAGATGGATTTCAATGATTTTTCAAAAGAGAACATTTTTTGTTTGGGGAAAAAAGTACACCTTTTTAATACCTTTTTTATGTATTTTCATAATCATAAAAAGTCCAAACGTACTCTTTGTAATTTCTTTCGAATATGGCAGTAATTTTTTTAATTTTGAAAAGTCTCAATTTGTGCCCATAAAAATACCGCCTTTTATCTGCGTATACACTACTAATGTTTTTATTGTCAAAATTGAACGTTATTTTTAACATGTACAAAAAAGCGAAATTAATTATTACAGGTTTCAGAATTTTCAATTTTTAGAAAAAGTTTTTTAATAAAAGGCGATTTGACGATTCGTTCTAAAATTCTGAAAACGTTGCTTACAAAATCTCACACAGTCACACATTAATTTTTAGCATTATATACTTTGCGTTATAATGGTTAAGAAAGTGTGACTCACCAACTCACTGTAGCTTTCTGAAGTGCTTTGTGAACTGCGGAAACCATTCCCTGTGAATGTACGTATGTGTATAAAAATTAAGTCAGTTGATGACGCATTCAGTCAAAAAATAGAAACTGCGGAGGAAAGTTGCTCATGGAATGATTGGGTCAGACGAATCGTACAGTACGAAGTTTAGGAAAATGGTAGCTTTAGTACGTTTTAGCAATTATATTTAACAAAAAATAAGTGCATTTGGATAATGATAGTCTGTGTAAATTTTTGTTCATTAATTCAAAATATATTTAGTGAAAAATTGAGTTGCTGAAGCTAACAAAAGTTGATTGTGTTCTGAAAAAACTTATGTATTGTATATAAATTAAAATCTAACACAAACAAAATTGGCTTAACTTATCTACGTTAAACTTTCTGTTTTAAGACTTGTGTTGACTAAATAAAGAAATTTGAACTGTGATAATAATATTAAAACTTAGAGTTACAAAGGAATCTAAAGTAGACCGACTATAAAATTGTGAAATTATTTGCAATCCAAATCCAAATCAAAGCCCGTTGCCCAAAATGACGCTGGACAATTACAATGTTTTTACTGATGATTACTTGAACCCATCATTCAGCATGCCATTCTCATCGGTGCCAAAGATGGTAAGCAGCTGTGTTTTGGTACTCTAAAGTCTCATTCTTTTGTTTTTTAAAGAGGTATTTAATATACATAACGCTCGAAGGGAGAAGAGTGTATTAATTTTGTTCTTCCGTTTGCAATGCAATGAAGGAGAAAAAATAGATATAGAAAAGTATTATTCTGGTTCAGCGTCACCTCCTGATTCTATTTAGCCCTGTCAGTCCGTCTATGTGTTGAAATTGCCATTACTGGAGAACGAAAAGAGATATCGCGATAAAATTTTACACAAACATTCGTTTTTACGCACAGCAGTTTGGGATTAGAAATAGGTGAAATCGATTAGGTGAGCCTACAAGGAGTAGCCACTTTAAAGTAGCCACTCTTCAAAAGTAAAACAGAAGGTGAATATCTCATAAATGACATGAGATATTAAGACGAAATTGTATTTTGGAGTATATAGCAAAATTACAAAAATACTTGGAAAAAATGGCCGAAGCATGGTCCACCGACTTATTTACAAAAGTTGTCGCTTAGCGAAATTCTTATCTATGAGTTAGTATGTATTCATACACTAAGAACATTTCGTACATTTTATATCAGAACAGTTATAAACTGTAAATCTGAGCAATTATAAATTATAACGCTAGGTGCAAATAATTATTTAAATAAAACTAAATTTTTAAATACCGCGTTTTTAAAACTGACTATTTAATGACAAACTAATGAAAGTTTAGAATAATTTTTCCTAGTCCCATACAAAACGAAAAACGTGGTGCGACATTGCTCTTCTTTTCGGGAACTTCTTTAGCTCGCTAACGCTGTTTCCCTAATCTTGCAGATTTACTTGCTTCCGATTCCTGCTAAAAATTCTCTAGTCGTTTTTGCGTATCTTTCTCTTGTCATCGCTTGCGTTAGGTGACTTTCTAATGCTCTATTCACAATTAATATTATTATACCCTACACCCGAAGGGAGTAGGATATATTCACTTTGTTCTTCTGTTTGTAACGCAGAGAATGAGACGAGCTAGATATAGAAAAGTATATATATATTCTTGCTCAGCGTCACCTCCTGAATTGTGAAATTTAGCCCTGTCCGTCCGTCTGTCTGACTGTTGAAATCACGATTACGGGAGAACGAAAAAAGATATCGCAATGAAATTTGGCACAAATATTCTTTGTTATATAGAGCAGATTGAAAATGAGATCGGTTAACAACCACGCCTACTTTTCATACGTAATAAAAAAGATTCGTTTTAAAAATGTTATAACGTGAATATCTCATAAACTGTGCGAGATATTTGAGGTATAATTTTATTCCGGAACATAAACGCCATTAATAAAATTTTTGCAAAAAATGGGCGTGCCAAGCCCATTCATAACAAAGTTGGCAATATCTCAACGGTATAAGATATTGAGACGTTACCACGATGTATCCGGAAGCATTACCAATAAGCTTGCCAAAAATGGGTGTACCACGCCCACTCATACAAAAGTTGTCAATATCTTGTAAACTGTATAAGATATTAACACGTAATTTTATCAAGAGGTAAAATGGGCGTGGTCCGCCCACTTATACGAAAGTTGTCAATATCCCATAAACGTTTCAAAATATGAATACGTGATTCCATCCAGAAATATCTAGATACATTACAAAAATATTTGCAAAAAAAGGGCGTGGTCCCTATACAAAAGTTGTTAAGTGGCGAAATTATAATATTTTTAGTTAGGGTATTTGGACTTCGGCCAGGCCGAAGACAACACTTTTACTTATTATTATTTGTTTTTATTTCCCAGACCAGTATCGAATTTTTTCTGACAGACACTTTTCACAACGGAAAAGTGTTAAGTTTTACTCACTAAGCAATTTAGTCAATATAAAAACTGAAATGTTCGGAGCTTTGTGCGTAAATGCTAAAGTAAGCAAATTTTTAGGCGCAAAGTTAAATTTTAAAATTGCCTGCCTTAAGGTTAGTTTATACTAAATATTGCAATGTCTTTTTCTAGTTTTTAGTAATGTTTCAAGTCTCCAGTTCATCGGGAAGATACTTCAAAACCAATTACAAAATTTGAACCGAACACAAGAAAGCGACCTATTAATATTGTTGCATTTTACCCGTACTAAATATGGAAAATATTACTGAAAACGTGAAAAAATATCCTGTACAATACGATTTAGGATTTCTGGAGGATTTCCTGCTTGAAATTTATTTTTTAAACTCACTTTCTGCTACTTGAAATAAATTTATTACACAAAAAAGTAAATATTAATATTTTATATTGCAAGCAATTGTACAAGTAATCCATGTTTTCTAGTTTTGTAATATATTTATTTTAATTTATTTCTTTAAATTCTGGGCAGAAACAAATGGGTTGAAAACAAATGCAGAGACAAATAACTTCGCCTGTTAACTTTTAGTTGCGCATTTTTAAGTGAGAAGTTGTCAATTAAATTTGGATCAGTGGAATATGTACTTGACTACGATGTGGGAAACCTGGGCTCGATTTACATCGGGCCCCGAGAAGTTTTATTGCAAACGAAATTTTCTGAGATAGCGAGGATAACAATAAAAAAAAAAGAATTATAGAAATAGAATAAAGAAAAGTACATAAAGAAACAAAAACAGTAGCTTCCGACTTGAGAATCCTTCCGAATTAACCCGAATTACAGTCACGCGCTTATACGCAAAAGCATATTGACACTTTTTTATTTATCGACTGCCTGAAGCAAACTTAGTCAAAAACTAATGAAAGCAAATGCAGAGTGACTTATTGGTAATAATTGTCGTGCTCCTAGCACATCGCTGTATTCAACTAAACAGTTCGTTCTGAAAACAAGACAAATGTTCAACTAATTGTGATTGAAAAATCCTGTTTGCAAACCCAGCTTTCAACTAGTTTATTTCTTTAGTGGGTTATACTGTTAAAGTTCTTACTTATTTATACTTTAGTATTCACTATGTTCCGATGTTTGTAGCGCAGAAAAGGAGACAAGATAGATATAGAAAATAATCTTGCTCAGTGTCACTTTCTGAGTCGTTTTGTCTGTCGATTAATAACCACACCTCCCCAAAAATGGGCGTGTTCGCCACTTTAACGATTATAAAGAATTTCAGAGCCTTTAAGAGCTTTTTAAGGTATATTTCATAACCTTGTGGATGTAGGGTATTAAGCTGGCCAAAGATAAGGCTGTCTTTATTTTATTAGTTTAACTTCTTAAGTTGGTTTTCTGCTGTTATTTTGTATTGCGCAATTTGAACTGCCATTTATAATCTAACCATGAGTAACCATTATAACAAGTTGGAATAAAATTTTGTATCGAAGTAACAGAGTAACAATTTATTCCTCGACAACTAGATTGATTTTTTTTTAATTTTCAAATAGTGTTTTGACAGCGTCTGGCTAGTTAATCACAATCGTACTCTTAATCGCGAGGAACCTTTTTCGTTAAATATTTTAAATAGATATGCCAAATAATAAAGACTAGATATATTAAAAGAGACCAGATATAAAGACTAAAGATATAGTAAAGATATATATAAAGATATATATATACACTACCGGCCAAAAGTTTCGAACCACCACTCCTGTTCATAGAAAATCGTGTGGCATTTCTTTATTATTGTATAAATTTTGATTTTTTCTTTTTTAATAGGATGGTTGTAAAGTGATAATTGTAATATGGAACCCAAAATGGATTTACGGCGTTCATTGTTTAACTGCATGCTCAAACAATACACTAAGTCAAGAAATTGGGGTTTTTTGTTTATTGCACTTGCCATACAAAATCGAGAAAAAGGGTTATAAAAAACGTTTTTCAGGTACTCAGGGTATTTTTTTTTTTATGGGGTAATTACTACAGGTAATTATGAATAATTATCACCTTCCATTTTTTACCCTAGGTCAAGTATAAAAAGCTGACCCAGAATATTGACAGCATTATTTGTTCCTCAAGATTCAAACTGATCAAACGTTAAAAAAAGCTAAGCCATGCCAAAAAAAAAGATTGACATAAGATCTGCAGTGATTACTCTTTATAAGGAAGGCAATTCCGAGCGGATAATAGCGCACAAATTAAAAATTTCGAAAAGTTCTGTGCATCGCACCATACAAAGGCACACGGATTATGGAACTCTTGAGGACCTTCCGCGGTCCGGAAGGCCAAGATCGACAACAAATCGTGAAGATAGAGCAATAGTAATATCAAGCAGACGAAACAGAAGAAAAACGGCTCCAGAAATACAAGCAGAGATCAATAACAGTCGATCAAACCCGGTGTCACTAACAACTGTAAAAAGGCGTCTAAGAGATGCTGATCTTCATGGAAGGGTTGCTACAAAAAAACCCTTACTTCGACCACGAAATAAAAACAGAAGACTTCAATGGGCTCTAACCTATAAGGAATGGACCGAAGACGACTTCAAAAATGTTCTTTGGACCGACGAATCAAAGTTCGAGCTGTTTGGGTCAAATCGAAGAATTTACGTCAGACGTAGTGCCCAAGAGAAGATGCTGCCGGAGTGTGTAATCCCAACGGTGAAGCACGGCGGCGGTTCCGTTATGGTCTGGGGATGCTTCTCAAGCAATGGAGTAGGCGATTTAATTCGAATCGATGGAATTATGCGAAAGGAGGACTATAGAAAGATACTGGAGCATAATGCCATACCATCAGGCCTACGATTGATCGGCGAAGGATTCGTGATGCAGCAAGATAACGATCCCAAACACAGTTCCAAATTGTGCAGAGGCTATTTAGAGATGAAGCAAACATCTGGAATATTAAAAAATATGATTTGGCCTGCCCAGTCACCCGATCTTAATCCAATAGAGCTTCTATGGGAGGAGCTGGACCGAAAGGTGCGAGAAAAAGCGACTACGTCGAAAGAGGAAATGTGGAATGCATTGTTGGAATCCTGGAACAATATACAACAGGAAACCATAAAGAAATTAATCGCCAGAATGCCAAGAATTGTAGCAAAAGTTATTCAGTGCAAAGGGGGCTTTTTTGATGAAAATTCAGTTTAGACATTTTTGTAAAAATTTTGATAATAAAAATGTTTCTAAAATTTAATTTTAATGTAATTTGAAAGCAAATATAATAAACTTTAAAATGTATAATGAAACTTTTTATTTTTAAAAGCTTTGGATAACTATTAGTAAGATTTGTTGAAATTTTAAGGGTGGTTCGAAACTTTTGGCCGGTAGTGTATATATATATATATATATATATATAAAGATATATATATATATATATATATATATATATATAAAGATATATATATATATTTATATATATATACTAGAATAAGAGACTAGATATATTAAAGACTATATATTAAAAAGATGGGAACCAATTGAAGGAAAAATATAAATGCTACTTTGGTTTTTTTGGAAGACTCCGGTTTATGAGGGCAGTGCTGCTATGCGCATACTAAAAAACAGTTTTTTTATAAAACTATTAAACGAATAAATGCGAACATATTAATTTGGAACTAATGGCGCCTAAAAATCGCCAAAATCTGCTGTTCGGAAAAATAAGAATATTCGAGTAATTTAAAAAGGCAAAGATTCTCTTAATATAAACAAAAATTTTTCAAGAAATTTTTTCAAGAAGTTCAGCAACACACAGCTTCGGTTCCATAGCAAACATGGACACAAATAGACGTTGTTGGATTTTAACGGGAATTCCTATAATGGGAAAACCTTTAGTAATTTGGCAAGCGAGAGCACTATCGGTGCTTTAAATTTTTAATTGTGTCGACAATCGATAGGTTCCTGTACTACTAAGAGAAACTTTGTTTTTTGGGGAGGCGGCGGTTTCGTCGAGAGCTTGATCACCTAAAAATTATTACCAAATTTATGTATCTTTGAAAATCGGACGAAATCGTCAAAAAATTAATTTGCTGGCAAAATTAGCAACTATCATATGTCCGCACTGCTAATTTAGTTTTTTCGTTAGTCAGTTTTTTCACTTTTTTAGACTCAAGCTGTTCTCTTACATGCAGAAAGTTGTTCTCTTACTCTCTCGGATGAGATAAAATTCTCCAAACACAAACAAAAACAAGTAAAAGTGTTGTCTTCGGCCTGGCCGAAATCTAAATACCCTACACCCGAGTAACTGAAAAAATTATAATTTCGCCACTTAACAATTTTTGGCAAATATTTTTGTAATGTCTAGATACTGCTGGATAGAATCACGTATTAATATTTTGAACCCTTTATGGGATATTGAAAACTTTTGTATAAGTGGGCGGACCATGCCCATTTTTGGTATACAAATTGGTAATACCTGTAGATACCTCCGGATAAAATTACGTGTTAAGTTCTTATACCGTTTACGAGATATTGACAACTTTTCCATGAGTGGGTCGAGCCACGTCATTTTTTGGCAAGCTTATTCATAATGCTGTCGGATTATTATACCGTTCATGAGATATTTCCAACTTTGTTATGAGTGAGCGTAGTACGCCTATTTTTTGCAGAGATTTTAGTATTGGCGCCAGGAAAAAATTATATCAAGCTTATTGGTAATCCTGCCGGATGCATCGTGATAAAACTACATCTCAATATCTTATACCGTCTCTCGTTATCGTGACTTTAACAAGCAGACGAACTAACGGACGGACAGGGCTAAATCTATTCAGGAGGTGGCGCTGAGCAAGAGTATATATATACTTTTCTATATCTATCTCGTCTCTTTCTCTGCGTTACAAACGGAAGAACGAAGTGAATATAAATATATTAAAATACTCCCTTCGGCTAGAGTAGTAGTTCGGGTAGGGTATAAAAATCAGTGTTCACGCAATTAACAGTTGATGACATTGTTTCGAGAATGACATGCTTGCAACAATAAATCAACAGGTTGCAAAAAAAACACATTTGAAGGTTCGGAGAAAAACCGTTTTCTCTGGAATGTACTCTTATGAAACACTGGGATGTACACCTATGAACTTTTTTCTTGCTCACAATAATATTAACCAACAAAGTACAAAGTCAAATCATATACACTTAAGATAATTTCTTATTTTTTATTATTATATATTGGTGCTTTTTTATAAAATTATATTTATATTTTATTATATTACTTTGAAGATAATTGAGGAATTCTAAAATTCTATAATATCAAATTTTTTAATTATTGTCTATGATTTTAACCACTTCGAAACACCCAGAAAATCAAAAAGTAAGACCATCAACACATTTGAGATGTCAAAACCAAACAAAACAACTGCAATGAGAGAAATAATATTACAAGCCAATAATAATCTTTCTTAAATAGCGAATGCATGGAAGTGAAATGACCGAACAAATAAGAGAAAAAAATAATATAGAACAAAATTTATTTATAGAATATAGTTGAGACATTTCACTCCACTGAGGAAATTGCGGAAAGTAATGCCGAGATGCTTCCACCGCACGGTATTCAGTACGCTCTCATCTGTTGGCGTATTTTTTTTTCTTCGGCGATGGTGTATTCGGTATAACTGTCAATTTATAATTGTAAGAGAATTTCAAAAAGAGTGGTTTTCACATGAACCAAAAGTAGCTGGGTAAAATAAGAAAAGCTCGGAGCATGTATGCGACATCCAACAATTAATCCGAAAGCACTCTCCTTCTAGAGAGCGAAAATAAATTCAATTCAAGAAAAAACAAAAGCCAGTGCATAATTCGGGCATAGTCGAAACAATTTTGTTGTGCAAACAATTTGCAGAATGTCCGAAATTCAGTAAAAAAACGATTCCGAGTCTCTGAAATCACTTAACGAACCAGGAAAGGATACCTTAAAAATTTAAAAGAAGTAGTGGTGCAAAACGATACTTTTAAGAAAATAACGAATAACGCTTCAGCGAACTAACAACGAAATTATTGTAATGCGCTGACCGAACACAAAAATTAAAAAAATCATCATCTCTAATTAAACGAAAAACAGGCACAGAATTCAACTTGTAGATACTTATCCCGTTACATAAACCCCACAACAGCTTAAATTCGCAACAGAAGAATTTGAATGAAGCGAAAAATGCTGGCAAAACTGCAGGGATGTTTTAAAGAAATTTAGTAAAATATATTACTATTGCGAAAATTAAATAACAATATTGTGGATAATGCTTACTGATAACAGCTATTGATAAGATTTGAATCGTAAAAGTGCTGAAATCAAAATAGTGCTAAAATACCTCCAGAAATCTTTTATATAAATAAATACTACAAAGCCTAATTGATATGCATATCCTGAGACTATCTATAAAATATCGCGTTGGAATGAGGTATACATTAACCATTGAGCAAAATTAATTAAAATTTTGGAAAACTTATTAATGCTAGTCAGTGTTTTACAAAAGTTTATTTGGCAAACGAAAGGATTCCATATAGTCCTATCACAGATAATTTTATAATGATTTCAATTAAAATTTCTTATACAAAAACACAAGTTTCACATACAGGAAAAAGTTCGATAAAGACTACGTAAATTTTCACGATTTTCGAGAAACACTTTAAATTTAAGAAAAGTGCGCATAATTAGATTTACACCTCCAGTATTACCAGATCGAAACGATTGAATTTGCAGGCCTTAAAGCCAACGAGCAACAAAAAACCGGCTGACGAAGTACAAAGAAATCAGAAGATGTGTCCAAAATAGAGAAAAATTATATAGTAAACGAAATAATACATTGAGTAAATAAGATAGAATTGATTGATAAATTGGGTAAATAAGAAAGAATTGATTTCCCAGAAAGCGCAAGAAGACCAAAAAATCTGCTTCTCAGTGGAGAATTGGAATAATTTGAATTGGAGAATTAAGAATTTCAAATTCTCAGTGGAGAATTTGAGAATTAGAATAATTAAAAATAATGACTTTGGTATTTTCAAATAATGTAATAAAGAATATTTCGCTAAGATCCAACGCCTCCATCTACCTTTATAGTCGACAAGTTTACAATGGATGCTTGCGAAATTGCAGACTTCCTGGCCAAAGAGCTATTTCTGCAACAGGTAAATGCTGTTGGCTTTAGTAGAGATTGCAAGACAGTGTTTGGAAAAGCTTTTGGTTTTTAAAATTGGCAAATTGTCTGAATTGTTGAACCGAGCTGTTGAAATAGTTTTTCATTTACGATAAGCATCAAATGATATCATTTAGGATATTTCTGAAAAAGCATCTTAAAAATCAGAGCAAAATGAGAACTGTTCTTTCAGTTTATTTGTAGACATGTATATTATTCCGTTGATATAAATGATAATTAATTTCTATGGGGATATGTATTTCTTTGCATATATTTTCTTTTTACAGCTTGTCTCTGTTGATGGCATCCAAAGCGGTGTGCCCACATTGACCACATCAACTCTCACACCGACCACGTTGCGTAGCATCGAAGAAACCTTCACTCAGCTTATTAATGAGCCTATCAATGCACCTTATCAGGCGGGATTTATTCCGCCTCCTCTGACGTCATTCTCGCCGGTGATTACAACTACACCTTCAGCAGCAACCAGCGCGGCATACAGCAATACCGTCCACAATTACAATGAAAATTTTGTCGAAACAGAATCCGAAGACTCACAAACGTCATGGAACGCAACACAATTAAATGAGGAAACTTCTATGGCGACAACAGATACTTGTAAGTAAAAATTGAGAGAAATGTCTACCCCAAAAAGGTTTTCAGTAGTTACCCAAAGGCAATGAAGATGTTCATTTTGTTCTTATCCCGTTACAGCAAGTGCTGCCACTGACAATACCTCGTTTCAAAATGGCTTGGGCAACAATTCACTGGCCAACTCCACCTCATCGTCCACAAATGATTTCGCCTCTGTAAATATTGCTATCTCAGCAGCCGCTGAGGTTGCGAAAAATGGTGGCGGGAGTGCCGTTGTCAACACCAGTTACTGCGCAGCAAACAACAACAATACCTCACATAACACTACAAACACGACACCTCGACGCAATCAGGGTGGTCGACGTCCGGTGAAATCAACAAACATTACGCCCGAAGAAGAAGAGAAACGACGTATACGTCGCGAGCGCAACAAACTGGCTGCAGCTCGTTGCCGGAAGCGGCGCGTTGACCAGACAAACGAGTTGCTGGAAGAAGTGGCCATATTAGAGAAGAAGCGTGACTGCTTACAGAAGGACATAGAGAACTTGACCACCACGAAGCAGGAACTGGAATACATTTTAGAAGCACATCGCCCGACCTGTCAGAAGGTCCGCCAGGTGCTGCTAAACGTTGGCACCTATAGTGGATTGATAGTGCCCACTAGCAGCACCGACGACATCACCACCGCCGATACGATTACTGGCATGGACGCCACTCTCTCCGCAACTGGCCGCAGTCACTCTCCGATTGATCTAAAACCTGCGCTACCCGACGCCATGTTGGATGTAGTTCAGCACATAAAACACGAACCAGTCGACGACAGTACGCTCGATTCGAGCTCTTCACTCGGCCACGACAATTCATCATCACCCAAACGTGTCTTGCTTGCTCGTAACAATCCAATGATACCTCCATTATTACCGAATGTAGCGACGTTGTCGCCAGTGCTAACAGCCGGCTCGACATCGTTGAACACACCCATCATAACGACAGCACCACTCACTTTTGGCAACTTCAGCAGCAATACGACGTTAAATGCACTGAACTCGATGAGCAAACTAACTCACTCCAGTGAAAATAAGCAGCGGCCCAACACTTTGCCTACAGTACCGCGCAATTTGGCACAAACGTTAGGGCTAAACGTAGACGGCAAGCCGCTTACAGACATAAATGGTGTCGCGATACAAACACCCTCGACGGGCATGTTCAATTTTGACTCGCTTATGGACGGCGGTACTGGCTTAACGCCCGTGTCGGGTCCTCTAGTGCCGACATGCTCATCGCAGAACAAGCATCCATTGGAGCTGCCCACTCCCACAACCGAGCCCTCAAAGCTAGTTAGTTTATAACGATAAAATCACTGCGGAAAACAACAAAAGAAGATATGCAGAGCGTTTAAAGTTTCGTGTTACGTTTTTGTCATAACGTCCTGCACAAGGTTTTGAACATTCCACAGAAAAGAATGCCTCAAAACCTAAAGTTATATTAATCCCGGGTCAGGCGATGGACGAAACGTGTAATTTTTGCCGCAGTTTGCAGCAATTTTAAAATCAATCGTGTGAACAGAAATCTTTATTTAATTTTTTATCTCAGCTTTGATTTTATGAAAATTTGGGCAGTCGATTTATTAAGGAGAAACTTGATAATTTAGATTTTATGAAAAGGACATTGTTCAATAGCAAAAACAACAGGGTAAAAAATTAAAATTTTTTAAATTTACTGGGTGATTTTGTTCCTTTTTTGGGCTCTAGGTCAATGAATTTGAAAAATTCTTTTATTTTTTATATATTTATTTCTTATTCTTTATTTATTAACAATATTTCGGAACACATTGTTATTCATCTTCAGGTATATTAATTAAAATTTAAAGAAATTCCATTTAGCTATATTTATTGTCTGCTCTCAACTGAGTAGTCCAATCTGTGTGTGTTGTGATAATATTACAAAATTATCAAAAAACACAGATTGGACAACTCAGTTCAGGAACAAATGTGATTTTTTAAAATTTTAATTAATATACCTGAAGATGGATAACAATGTTATCCGAAACATTGTTAATAAATAAATACGAACTAAATATAAAAAAATTTAAAAATTTCTCAAATTTATTGACCTAGAGCTAAAAAAGGAAAAATCACTTAGTAAGTTTAGAAAAAAGTCGAACAAATCACTTATTAAAATTTTCGAAATTTTATTCGAAAATAGTATGTATATGAACAGTATGTATGCATGAATTTGTATATATTTTATTGTTGCAGAGTAAATATTTACTCTCTTAATCCGTTACAAATTATGATCAAAATCGTGAAAATCCTTTACAATATAACAGTTCACAAATTCGCTTTCATATAGTCTGGGAAAATTCCCTCACATTTTTAATTTTCGCCAGAAATTCCAAAACTGCGTCCAAATTAAGGATTTTCAATTTCACCAGCATAGCTTTTAGTATTGCGTTCCCTCCAGTAGTTTTAAAAACTGCTTTTTTCCGTCTGACAGGTTTTATAAAAAGACAACCTCTGCAAAACTTTCGCTGTTTCACGTCGTTCTAAAACGCAAAATAAATATATTCTTTAACAATTCTGGTATATTGTTTGCGTCAAGAGTAGGAATGAAAAATCGCCTTAGGAAAGAAATTGTATAGCAATAGGAATTAAGTATATATATACCGATTTGCCTTTGTCAATAAGCTTCAAGCGTGGACTTGTTTAAACCGTATTACTGTTTTTGCTCGTTTTTATTACTACGGTAACGATATTATATTTTGTAGCAGTTATTCGCGGAGAATACTGAGCTTCTTTAACTTTGAACAATATTTAGAAAGTATTGTCACAAGGGCAACATGCCAAATCTACAAAAATTTGTATTACTTTTGATTAACTACTTATTAATTTAATTGTACTTTGTGGATTTTTATTAAAATTTTAAAATGGTGTTACTTTTATATAACATCAGTTAAAAGATTACATTCAATTAAATTATATTATTATTGTATTATTACTTATATTATTATTAATTAAAATAATAATTAACTATTATTATATATTATAGATACTGTTTACATTTGTATAAATTTTGGTCTACATACGTGTGTATAATGAAAGCACAACTCACATTTAACGAGTGTTGGTGAATAAATTTTTTAAAGAGCAAGAAATTTTGGAGAAAGAGAAGGTGTTGTGATATTTATAAACTAAAGAAAAAAGGAAACCAATTAACCACCCTTTAAGAAATAAATTTTTTAACTTATTAATAAATAATCCTCAAAGAACCCCTTGTAAATATGTATTTCTTTGATAAATATCATACGAAGGCAGTCTGAAAAGTTCTCGGATTAATAGTGAAGGAACATTTTCTTGACGTGAAATATGTTTTATTCTTCAATATAAACTCCCGGAACTTCAATACATTTCTTCCAATGATTTTCAAATAATTCAATGCCATCTTTAACATATGATTCCGGAAGGTCTGCAAAATATTCATCCACGGCTGCAATAACTTTGACATTTGATGTAAAATGCTTTCCAGCCAGGAATTTTTTCAGGTTTGGAAACAGATAATAGTCAGAAGGGCTATTATAGTCAGAAGGACTATTATAGTCAGAAGGACTATTATCTAGTGAATAAGCTGAGTGTTCAAGTAATTTGTACTTTAATTCGTTGAATTTTGCCATCTTCAAAACAATTGTGTCATAAATAATTGAAGAAATTCAATACAATTTTATTGTTAATTAAATTTTTAGTATTTTCACAACTTTTACGTCTATCTACGATGCTGCTAAAATTCATACTGCTGAAAGCCATCGACGAACTGTCAAGAAAAGACCACAACGAGTGGCGGTGTTCAAAGTGGTGCTCCCTGTGATAATTCGGCCAATCCTGATATGGAATCATCCTCGATTGCGGCAGAGTCATTACTTTCGGGGTAGAGTTCTGGTGCGCTATTGCACCAGCGCTTGAGTATGTCATAGGCGTATCCGAACAGAATCTTTGTCTGGTTACTGGCGCTCCAGGAATATCTTCGATGAGGATAACTCATCGATCGTTACCAAGGACATGAGCAACAATGTAGGGTCCCCGGTATTTCGGCTCTAATTGGCGAGACTCGCCAGTAGCGAGTGTGTTCTTTACTTCACTTCATTATAAGTGTTCACTTCATTATAAGTGTTCTCATCTTTTCCATCATGTAATGCAGCAATCAGATGGTTTTGTACCACGTCGACCAGTTTGAAATCAAATATTAATTCTTTGGGACTGAATCCCGACGTGGAGTTTTCCTTTGCTTTCGTACTGGTTGCAATAATTTTCGAGCTCTTTAGAGGTAAAAACCGGTCCTCTATCCGTTAAAATTCTTTTCGGTAATCCGAAATAGCTGGTAATTTCGTTTAAAACATTTAGGACCGGGTAAGTTTTAATGTTTTTAACTGGTTTTACGACAATGAATTTGCTGAATATGTCTGAAACTACCTATACGTAGTTTCAATTCATAATATGAATTTAAATTCATAATATGAATTTGTCGAAACGGGATAAGCTCGAGATGGTTGAAGTGGAGCCGACCTTTTGGCTTTCCAATCTTTGATTTAAAGTAACAACATTTAATGCATGCTGCAATGTACTTTTTTTATAATTTCTAATTTTCGCAAACCAGAATTTTTCTATTATGCGGTCAATTGTTTCCAGGCCAAAATTATCAACATCGTCGTTTTTTTTTTTTTTTTTTTTTTTTTTTTTTTTTATGGCAGATAGAACCAAGCTCAGGGGATGCCCCCTATCCATGCAAAGCATTCGTTGGTTTAGAAGGGTAAAGGTTAGTGGGAAGGGGAAAAGTGGGAGTAGTGTCGATTTACACCTCTTTTGAAAGCATCGACGTTATAAGTGGGTGGGAAAACACGCGCAGGGAGACTATTCCACAATTTAACTGCGCGACCGAAAAACGAATTCTCGCGGTAGTGGGTAGTGCGATGGAACGGGATCGAGACGTAAAAGGGGTGCACCGCTCTGGAAAGCCGAGTGGATCTGTTGAATACCTGAACCGAGGGGATCAGGCTGGCTACTTCAGAGGAACAGTTACCATTAAAGTAACGGTAAAATAAGGTTACACACCCCACATCCCGACGACATCCCAAGGTTTCAATAGAGCTGGATACCCTACTGTCCCCTATAAGTTTTATCGCACGACCTTGTATACGGTCCAGAAGCTGAAGATATGCTTTCGAAGCTCCAGACCAAATATGCGAGTTGTACTCCATTTTCGGACGGATATAAGTGGTGTAGATACAACGAAGGTCGGTTGGAGTGAAGTATTTCTTGCACCGCTTTAAAAAGCCTAAGCACTTGGCTGCTTCTTTCGACACATCAAAAATGTGATCGTTCCAACGAAGATCGCATTGTATTGACATGCCCAGAACATCAAGAGCCTCCGACTCATTAATATCCACACCACCCATATTTAGAGGTGGGAAGTTGTCACCCGCCAAACGCTTGTGGGTTAACAAACAGCATTGGGTCTTCCGCGCATTAAAATCGACCCGATTCGCTTGACCCCACTCCTGGATTTTGTTGAGGTCAGATTGGAGTGTGTCATTCATAATTCTGCGTTTTCTATTGATCTCCAGAATAGAAGGACGCCTGGAGAATGAATATGAATGACAAATGCTGCTGTCATCAGCAAACGAGTAGACGGGGTTTGATGTCAATGACAGAAGGTCATTGATAAAAATGAGAAAAAGTGTTGGAGACAGGACCGAACCCTGCGGAACTCCAGCATTTATGGAGTGCTCTTCGGAAGCAAAGCCGTCAATCACAACCCGAATAGAACGGCCGCTGAGGAAACTCGATATCCATCGAGTGAATGTATCACCGACACCATAAGCAGCCAGTTTAGACACAAGTGCTTTATGCCACACTCGGTCAAATGCCTTGGAGATATCCAAAGCAACAACCTTACTCTCACCGAATTGGTGAACACAACTGTTCCACCGCTCAGTGAGGAACGCCATCAAATCGCCTGTGGAGCGGTGAGCACGGAAACCGTACTGGCGATCGCTGACCAATTGGTTGCTCTCTAGATACCTCATCAGGCTAAAATTTATAACGCTCTCCATAACTTTGGAGAGCATTGAACAGATTGCTATGGGCCGGTAATTGGCAGGATTCGTAGCCTCACCTTTTTTGGGAACTGGCTGCACATTGGCAATCTTCCAGGAACTAGGAAAAACTCCTGAGGTAAACGATAAGTTAAACAGATTGCGCAATGGGCGAGCCAATGTTGAGGCGCACTTTCTCAACACGTGGGCTGAAATGCCATCCGGTCCCGAGGATTTATTGACGTTGAGGTTTACAAGCACTCTTTTAACAGCCCGCGTTCGAAAGTGCATCTCAGGCATAATATGAGACACACCGTCGATCACGGGTAGTGGTTGGCTACTCTCAGAAAGAGAGCAGTTTTCAGCAAACATTTTGGCTAATAAGTTTGCCTTGTCAACCGAGTGAGTGAAGATCTGATCGTCCTTCAGGAGAGTTGGAATAGACGATCGCGTCTGATTCTTCACCCTCCCCACAAACGACCAAAAGTTCTTGCTACCCTTATGGTATTCAAGAACTCTGCGTCTAAGGCGCTGTTCGTAGAGAACTTTTTCGCGCTTTAGAGTGGCATTGCACGTATTTCTGGCCTGATTGCGCAGCAGTTTAGTATCAGCAGTTTTATTTAAACGCCAATTCCTAAATGCTTCCTCTTTAGACCTGACTGCTTGTCTGCAAGTCGCATTAAACCAGGAATGGTCTTTTGGTTTAATGGAAATTCTTTTATTAGGTATGAAAGACCTCATACCAAATAAAATTATATTTTCTACCAATTTTGCTGCAGCATTTATGTTTCTATCCCTGAAACACAATTGCCAATTGAAACGGCTGAAAAAGGAGTTCAGCGCATCCCAATTAGCCTTCTCATAAAGCCACACTGTCCGCTTCGGAGCTGGCTGATGAGCGGATTGAAGACTAGAATATGGGAAGGTAGCAGAAATTGTAGCGTGGTCCGAATTACCAAGAGGTGCAAGCACATTCACATCATACTTGCTGTGATGCGAAGTTAAAAAAAGGTCCAGAATATTTTGGTTTTGCCCATCAACGCAAGGAAAGTGCGTTGGTTCCTTCACTAATTGAGTCAAATTATTAGACTCAGCAAATAACTCAACATACAAACCCTCAGGTGTTGTGTGACTCGAATGACGTAGCCAATTGGAATTATGAACATTGAAATCACCAGCAACAACAATTTCACTGTTCGGATACGATTCCAGGATTTTAGAAATCGAATCAGAGAGACTGTCAAGTTTATCAAAAGTTGGCAGTTAGAAAAAGTGGCATAGTTTCACGATTCGGCGCCTTATAAACTTTGGTACGACAAGGTGTAATTTGTCGTTTTCCTTACGGAATAATACATTCTATTTTAAGGTAAACTAACCTTTAATTTGTTTTTCTCTTTTCGATTTTTTTCACCTCGTAGCACTGCGATTATGTCCCTCAGAACCAAGTCCTACAACTGCTAAGCCACCAGTCAGTCGTCAACTTCTGCTGATACTTTCAGTATAAACTCGAACGATTCAACCTATTTCGACGGAAACTCTAAAGAACGACTCAACGCATTTGCGTGAGCCATTCGTGACCCTTGACGATGTTCGAAATCACAATTATAGTCCATAATTCTTATGAACCAGCGCGAAATTTTGGCTACAAGTTCTTTGGTTACTTTGACTTTTGCAACAGAAGAGCAGTCCGTAACTACGGTGAATTTTTTTTTCAAGGACGTAAACACGAAATCTCGCCAATGACTCTACCACTGCCAATATCTCCACTTCGTAACTATGATACCTCGATTCGGCAATGACGACTATAATAAAATACTGGCCTCCAATTTTTGTCTTCCGTAGACTGCAACAGACCACCTGCGAGACCAATGGCAGTGGCATCTGTATGGACTTCATGCCGCGCATTATAATCATACAAAGCCAAACTGGCTTACTGCACAGCCTTTCGATGAGTACGTTGAATGTTTTCTATTGAGTTCGCTGAATGCTTTCTGTGGAGCGTCGCACCAAACGAAGTTTTGTTGCTCATTTTTGCGGAGTAGATTTATAATCGGTTTCGATATAATTCAGTCATTTTCTACAAATTTCCTGAAGAAATCAGTAAGACCCAAATTTGTCGTCGGTTTGAAGTTCCTTATTGCGCTCACCTTGTCGTCTCCTGGTTTAATACCTTCTCGTTTATAATATGGCCTAGTTGCTGAATCTCGTTGACAAGGAATTTGCACTTATTCAAGCGCAGAGCTAAGCCATTTTTTTAGTAAAATTAAAAAATTGTGAAGTACGATAACTGTATTCATTATCCGTTGAAACACGGCTGGTGCGTTAACGAGCCCGAAATTTGACATCGGCAATGGATTTTTTTTTTATATCAGATTTTAGCAGTAGCCCTTAAGAGGTCAATCTCTTTTTTCATGATTGGCTACTGTTGGAATGGGTGGCTGAGGGAGCGAAAGGGAAAGGGAACTTTTCGCATTCTACTAATTCGACTCGGGCAAGTGTTGCGAAGCAAAGCTTTCTAAGAACTGCTATTTTGCTTTATTATTGCAAACACTGCCGGAGTCAGCGAATGGTTCTTATTTTTCACAATTAGCGCTAGGCGAGGCCTTAAGTACGCATTAGAATTTGAGACGTCACGATAAGAAAAGTTAACAACCATGCGCAAGGCGGGACTCGAACACGCGTCCCCGGAAATCGATGGGTAGTGTGCCACACACTACACCACCGAGCCACCGAATTTTGACAGTAATACGGTTTAATAAGCGATAGTCAACGCAAAGGCGATGTTAGCCATTCTTTTTATCTACTAGCACCACTTGTGGATCGTATGGTGATTTCGATGGGCGAATAATTTTATTTTCCAAGAGTTCACTTACCAAATTCTGGACGATTGGCCGCTTTGCAAACGGCAATCTATATGGTTTAACATTGATCACATCATTGGATGCAAGTGTGATTTATAAGAAAATTGAGCTTGAAGATGGACTTTACAAAACAGCAGCGTTTTTGGATGGACCATCTCCGGTCGCAGACGAAGACCTGAGCTCCATTATATGTGCAATTTATACCGACGAGGAATTGGCAAATCAGATGAAAGAACTTTTGGGCACTAGAAGAAGCAGAAGGTGATAAGTCAACTTTTACCATCAAAGAACGACATTGTGAAACCCATTCTAGATTCCATAAAACACGCAGCAGCGATAGTCTATTCATGGTAAAATTACCATTCTTTCAAGAAAGTATTTTATCATTAAAGTACATAATTTACACCGATCTAGCTCTGGAAACGATTTATTTACAGTATTAATCCTACTCTCAATATCTTATACTACCAATGTTTGTCTTTGCCAGATACATAGAGTACTCAAACCAGCCTAATGAAAGAGACAAATAGTTGTCATACATCAGTTTATCTAGTATTGACTCAGTGAAGAGAAACTAAAATAAGTAAAAGTATTGTCTTCGGCCTGGGTGAAATCTAAATACCTTACACCCGAGTAACTGAAAAAATTCTAATTTCGCCACTTAACAACTTTTGTATAAGTAGGCGGACCACGCCCATTTCGGGAAAATGTTTTTGTAATGTCTCTAGATACTGAACTGAACATACTGCTAGATAGAATTACGTATTAATATTTTGAACCGTTCATGAGATATTGCCAACTTTGTTATCAATGGGCGTGGCACGCCCATTTTTTTCAGACGCTTTAGTAATGGCTATATTTTTCAGATGCTTTAGGAATGAAGCTATATGTTCAGGAATAAAATTATACCTTACTATCTCAAACGGTTTATGAAATATTTAGATTATAACATTATGGAAACGAGGTGCCTTTACATTCCGTATGTAAAGTAGGCGTGGTTGTTTACCGATCTCGCCCATTTTCAATCCCTACATAACAAAGAATATTTGTGCCAAATTTCATCGGGATATCTCTTTTCGTTCTCCCGTAATCGTGATTTCAACAGACAGACTAAACGATTCAGGAGGTGACGCTGAGCAAGAATATATATACTTTTCTATATCTATCTTGTCTCCTTCTCTGCGTTACAAACGGAAGAACAAAGTGAATATAAAAAAACTAAATTTGGGTTAATTCCTCCCCGGTCAAAAAAATTTATGTTAAACATAAGTTGAGAAGAAAAGTAAGTAAATATCCTCTGAATATTTGCTTAAAAATAGAAATAAATATTTATGTGAAACTGTTAACTATGAAATTCGCAATGCTGGAGACAATTTTTGTTTAAACAACTTTAAAGCAACCTTTTTAAGCCCTAAAAAGGTGTTGCAAATTGTTAACTAGTTATGGTTGGCAACTAGGCAAAATACATCGCAAAGTTGTAACAAACTTCAGTTAAGTATAAATGGTATTGCTGCGAATAATCCCAAAGATATAGCTAACGAGTTTTGAAAACATTTTGCTTCAGTCGGTCAATTGTTGGTATACAGTCCAAGAGTAATTTGCAACTTCTGCGATTCAACTGATAATCAAATTAGTTACAAGTGTGATAAATTTTTTGTTTTGAAGCAATTTCTGTTCTATGGCTAGGACGAAAGTTCGAACTTCGTTCTAAAGAAAATTGGGCCCGTCATTGTTGATGTTTTGGCGCATTTGTTTAATTTAAGTATTGTGTCTGGCACTTTTGCCGACCAGTTAAAGAATGCAATAATTATCCCTCTATTCAAAAAAGGTAGGAGAAAAAACATTTCCAATTACAGAGAATTACTATCTTCTATTTTTAAAGCTTTTGAAAAATTAATGAAATGTAGAATACTGAATTATCAGGACAGAATTAGTTTTTGTTAGCTCCAAACAGTAGATTTTAAAATTGGTCTGTCTACTGAATTGGCTCTTCTGGATTTTTGTTCTTATATAATGAAAGGGGTTAGATAACAAAGGCACTGCGCTGAACTGTTTGTGAATGTCACAAAAGCTTTAAGAATGGGAGAGGCTTCGTTACCCTAGTAACGTAACAAAAATATTTGCTGCTCATTGCTTAATTTGCCCATTGAATCGAAAAAAACATGAAAACGAGATATCTCATGACCAACGTTCGAGTTGCTAAAAACGAGATATCTCGTGACCCGTACTCAATGTGTTAAAGACAGAATTCAATATGTTAAAATTAATGATATTTTCAGCAACCCTTTCGTAAACAATATGGGAGTTACCCAAGGGTCTGTATTAGGTTCAGTATTATTTCTAGTTTACATTAACTCTATTTTTTACCGCCTTTGGTGGATGAAATTATAGCCTTTGCTAATGACAATGGGATTGGATATGCCTTGGATAGTCCTTTACATTTGATTAGTAATATAAACCATTATGTATTTTTACTTAGAATATGGTTTGCATACCAAATTAATTGTGAGTCGGAAAACTAAATTAATGCAATTTAGTCTAACATCTCAAGAAATTCCGAATGTTGAGATAATATTTCATGCGCACGATTGTAGCAGACACAACTTCCACAATTCCATTTGTGGTACACATCAGCGAGTGCTATTGAGGGGAGCAAATTGCAGTTCACGTGGCTTCATTATTCAATGGGTAGATAATTTTACAATTGTCGGTATTACAATTGATCCTAATTTAAGGTGAAGTAAACATATAGCTCATTTAAACCAAACTTTACTTTGCATGTTGCGTTGTTTATACCATCTTAGTAAATTATGATGAGCGAAAACTTTAAGAACGATTTACTTTAGACTTTTTCATTCTAAAACTCCAATGTGCTGTTGGGATGCTCGAGAGCTCTTGCTCGAGAGCTCTCCATCCATTGATGGTTGTCCAGTAATCAGCTATTAGAAGAGTGTGTAGGTCTAGCGGTCTAGGTAACACAATAGACTCCTTCAGGACCCTTGAAATATTACCTCTGTGACATTTATAATTTTACAACGTACTGAAAGTTTTTTACAATAGATCTATATATGTAAATTGCCCTAATTATGATATGTATAACTTACAAAGTTGCTCAGGATCTATTGTAACTATTCCAACATTTCGCACGACTACTTTCAGGAACGCCTACACAATATCGTTTAGGATATTTAATATTTTCCACTCTCCATTCGAGTCATGGGAAATTAAAATAATTTTTGTTCTCATTAAAACATTGACTTCTAAATTACAACCACAGGGAGATTTAAACATTATTATTGTACTTAAACATTATTATTGATCAAAAAACTTATAGAAACTGGTTTTTTATTAATTATTGTTCTTATGTTCTCTAATCAATAATTATTATTTTATACTCATATGCCGATTTATTTATTTTATTATAATCTTTGTAACTTCTGTACGATTTTCTGAAATTTTTGAGTTAATTGTATTTATTCTTTGCTCACCCCACGTAAGGTTAATATTTTGTAACTCTGTAAAAGCAGATGTACATAAATCATAAGACTAAAAAACGGCAAGTCTTTTGTAGGTCAAGATTGTATGTATCCAAATAAATAAATAAAATTAAAACAAGTAAAGGTGTTGTCTTCGGCCAGGCCGAAGTTTAAGTACCCTACACCTGAGTAGCTAAAAAAATAATTATTTCTTCAGTTGACAACTTTTGTATAAGTGGGCGGACCACGGCCATTTTTGGCAAATATTTTACTAATATAGGTACCCCGGGATAAAACCAGGTATTAATATTTTGAACCGTTTATGAGATATTGACAACCTTTACATGAGTGGGCGTCCCACGCTCACTTTTGGCAAACAGATAGGTAATGTTTTCAGATACGTATTGATAAAATACTTCTTAATATCTTATACCGTTTTTGAGATACTGGCAACTTTTTATTAGTGGGCGTGGAACGCCCATTTTTGTTAAGCACATTGGTAATGCCCCAGATATCTCGCGATAAAATTACGTTTTCATGTCCTATACCGTTCATGAAATATTGTCAACTTTTTTGAGTGGGCGGACCACGCCCATTTTTTGCAAGAATTTTTGTAATAGCGCTATACGTTCCGGAATAAAATTATGCCTCGATATCTTACAGTTTATGAGATATTCAACCTACATTTTTTAAAACGAGGTGGCTTTACATTCCTTATGTAAAGTAGGCGTGGCTGTTAACGGATCTCGCCCATTTTCAATTACAAATAGCCCTGGCCAATTACTAGCTTATGGGGATTGGGTGTATTCGTTTAGCGAAATCATGTTCGAAACCAACTCAAAGCCAAATATCTGCCGAGATCAGATATTTTGGCGCACGCTACTCCGATGACAGCCAAATGCGGTTGCCAACTCTTCTTCTGACTCATTTTGGTTGCCAACCCAACGTTCGATTTTTGGAAATTGCATGGGATTTCTTAAGAATACAATAATGTATTTCAAGTCAACTGTTTACCATAAAAATTTTGTATTTTCGTTAAATTCCTGAATAATTAACAAATTTAGAGGATATTCATATATTGGCACGGTTGGATAGCATTTGAATACATCTTAAAAAACCTTGCACTCTTATGAAATAATTAATTCTTATGTTTTAAGAAATAAATTAATTGCTTGTATTAAGAAGTCTACTAACCTATTTAATTGATCAAAATTTTTTTGGTTTTTACAGAAACTATTATGGTTATGATTATTTTCTTTAATCTGCAATTGCTCTTAATTGTCGGTGATAAGTTTGGTAATAAAATGATAATAGACGAAAAATTAATTGAATTGGCGCAAAATTACCCTCTAATATACAGTAAGTTTGATGGTAGGTACCGGCACTTGGAAACAAATTTGGGAGGAGATCGGCACTGTTTTTGAGGTGTAAGTGTTCTCTTCATATACGATAACTCAAAATATTTTTATTTACAGGTGACGAATGCCAAAAAAGATGGTCAGCGCTGAGGGACAAATATACAAGAAAGAAGAAGAAAATTCGCACAGAGAATTCCAACATTGGTATTTTATTGAGCACAAAATACTTATCTTAATAAAAACGCAAATATTTTTTAAGCTTAAAATATTATTTGACAAGAAATTCTTTAAATGTAGAAAATTAAATTGTTTGAAAACAAAAATATATTTATAACTAGATGTACCCGGCCACGCGTTGCTGTGGCTCAGTTTCGTTAAATTGAAAAGTTCTGCAACTTTTTTCAATTGATCGTTTCTCCGATGAAGAACAATATCTCTATTTTGGACTTGATCTCAGATTATAACAATTGCCACTTCGTCTATAGTTGGAGCATTGAATCTTTGCACATGTTTTCCAGCAGGAGTTTTATCAAACTGCGTGAAGTTAAATACGTATTTAAGTTCAGAAGATAAATACGTATTTAGTTTAGCGAAGACACGAACCGGAACTCGCCCCACAACATGATCCACATACACTGTCATGATGAAGTGGCCACTGCCCAATCCATGGTTCTATTTGATGATAAACTTACCATTCTTGAAAACTAATGGCAGTACCTTTCCACCGATATATGCCACTTGGTCAGGATATTTTTCTAATGTTACGAAAAAAGGTACTGAAAACGCGCATTTTTAGATGCCTACACTGGCATGTCAGGTGGCAAACATTCTATCATTCTATTTTATATTCATTTTGTCCTTGAAGCTATAAAATCAAACACAATTTCTTGAGTTTGATTGATGTTTTCCTTCATTGATGTTTTCCTTCGTTGAAGTTCTTTCGTAAATCTTTAATATTTGCATTCGAAAAAGAATATACCTTAAAAGTAGGGTTAATGCCTCTTGTTTTGATAATATTCGCCCCAAATGAAGTAATTTGGAAGGAGCTGTTATACTTTTGTATGTTGTCCAAGAAATGCTTCGATCGACTATCTTCGCCAGAAAGCAATGATGCCAATGGCTCTGGTGGCGGTGTCAATTGTGGTAATTTTTCCTTTCCGCTCGCACAACATATTCCTGGTGGGTCCTGTCGGAACCTCAAAGCATTGCAATATTGACAAACAGTGTTCATTGTACCGAAGTTGGCCATATCCGTTGCATAATCCACTGTTGGAACCGACCTGAACGCCAAACGTTCGTTAATGATTGTGTCGGTTGGCCTTCTGTTTTGTCGACGTTCAAAATTATTTCGAGCGTTAGCTTGTACTGAGCGAGTCGAACTTGATTGAATACGTTGTTCCGGAATCATAATCGATCACCTTTGCGAAATTCTTACACGATTTTCTTCCAAACGGTGTCTGCGTTCTTCATCTGTCTCATTCACACGATGTCGATCGATATTTCGACGTCTAATTGGTGGCATTTTAAACCGCAAATTAAAAAGCAAAATATTAAATTATCACAAACTTATATGACCACAGTAAACAAAAACACAAAATTATCACGCACAGATCACTGATAATAATTATTATCAACTTTTTTCAATATACTATGTATGCAAGAAAGATAGATTACTATCATTAGTATTTGTATAATATATCACATTTTATTGTAGTTTTTTAATCTCATATATTTTTTTTCATTTTTATACCCTACACCCGAAGGGAGTAGGATTGAAAATTGGCGAGATCGGTAAGCAGCCACGCCTACTTTACATACGGAATGTAAAGGCGCCTCGTTTCAAAATATGTTAAAATCTGAATATTTCATAAACCGTGTGATATTAAGGTATAATTTTATTCCGGAACATATAGCGTCATTACTAAAATGTTTGAAAAAAATGGGCGTGCCACGCCCACTGATAACAAAGTTGGCAATAACTAATGAACGGTATAAAATATTGATACGTAATTTTATCAGGATATATAGGGAAGCATTACCAATAAGCTCGCCACGCCCACTCATAAAAGTTGTCTATATCTTGTAAACGGTATAAGATATTAATACGAAATTTTATCACGAGGTATCTACGCGTATTACCAATTTGTATAAAAAAATGGGCGTGGTCCGCCCACTTATACAAAAGTTGTCAATATCCCATAAACGGTTCAAAATATTAATACCTTCGTAATTCTATCTAGCAGTACCTAGAGACATTACAAAAACATTTTCCTGAAATGGGCGTGGTTGGTTGTTAGTGGCGAAATAATAATATTTCAGTTACTCGGGAGTCGAGTATTCAGATTTCGGACAGGGCGAAGACAACACTCTTACTTGTTATTTTTATTTTTCTAAACTTTGATGTGACAGCAAACAACTGATGTAAACTGTTTTTTCTAATATTTTTTTTACTGAAGTTTTAGTTTCATACAAATTAAAAATACAAGTTTTCGACTTTTCCGATCGATTTTCTCATACAAATTTTCTTTCATACAAACCTTGTCCTGACAATTACGAATACAGCAAAATAGCAATCAGTCAAATCGGTCCAGCCGTTCTCAAGTGATGGCGTTACATACATGTGGCATTTCATTTTTATATATATGTATATAGATTAACAGCCTTATTCTAAGAGTCACGAACGTTTGCAATCGTTCAGAAAAACAACTGATTACCTAATGGTATCGTCTTTTGGTATTCCAAGAGACGATATCGTTGAGCTAATCGTTCATTACGTAGTTTCGTATTGTCTTTTGGTATTCTGAGAAACGATATCGTTGGGTTTCTCGTCTTAAAAAAGACGTTCGCAATTTAGTTGTCGTCTTCTAATAAAAATGCAAGATTTCAATTCAAAATCTTGTTATAAATTTTAATTTATTTATTTTATAGTTATTAATTATATACTTATTTTCTCTATTTATATGTATAAAAGAAGTATTAAAAAATAAATCAATAAATGTTTTAAATAACAATGTAAATTTTGAAGTTTATTCATTTTTAATAGATGAATAAATTAGTATGGTTGATATTTCTTTTTCGCGAAACGTTTTCTTCCTGCTTTGTTCCCTTTTCTTTAAAAACTCGAATTCGTAAAAGAAACTGTTAAAATGTGAGTTAGGTGTGAGTAAAAAATTCGTTTCTATTGAACGGTGGAGTCACAAAAAAAAAGGTAAAATAATAAAATGTCAAAACAATTTTCTTTCATTTGTTTTGTATGTTGTTGTATTTGAACAGTTTTACATCTGTTCAATTTGAATTGCTGGTCCAAGAAATGGAAAACGCACCAAAGGGAGCTCCTAGTTTTGGTTTTAATTAAAGTGAAATGCGAACAAGAATGGGACCAGCAAGAATGGGAAAAAATATGCTCACAAAATTATTAAAAACCTGGTAAATCAAAAATATTTTATGCATTCCGTAGTTGGCGATTGTGAACGCGGACAAATTGCTCATCAACGTCTTCCTAAACTAAAAACTGCACTAAATACATAATCCAAACAAGTCCTTCAAATAAAGCACGAAAGTTCTTCACTTGATTGTTTACAATCGTTGGGAATTTTCCATTGTTTACAATTTGCTACAGTGTTGGAAAGTTTCAAACAGAAAAAGCAATGGCAAATATTTTTTGCTTCCATCTAAGCGAAATAATGTAGAATAACAATAATCTTATTCTATATATAATGTGCTAATTTTATTATATATTCTAGCTACGTTTATAAACCTGATTTCGCAAAAAAAAAAAACAATTTTATAAAACTTTCATTTCTTTACAATCACAATAATAAAATTTTTACCTACAAACACTGAACTGTTTATCTTCTGCACAAACCTTACAGTGCAAACCGGACCAAATAAAAACTACCGTAACAATAACGTAATGGCAAGACGAGACGATTTAGGTGACTCTTGGATTGCCACGTTTGCGTCTTAGTGACTTTCTTGAGCCGATCGTTGAACGATTCTAATGACTCTTGGAATAAGGCTGTAAACTGGAAACTTACAAGTGTCAAGCTAAAAACAAATAGATAAAATAGTTCTTTATGTTTCAGTCATTTAATAAAATTGTAGTAACTAATTAGTAATTTATTTAATTAATAGAATTATATCCATGAAAGAAAAATAAAAACTTTTTTTTGTACCGTGAATTTTTAAATCCCAACATTAAAATTATTTTCCCATGTCATTGGCAACTTGAACAGCTGATTTTTGTGTATGTTCGAATTGTCTCTTTCTTCACCATTCTTTCGAAATCATTTTCGGCTGAGCTCGGCCGAAAGTTTGCTAATCAGACCCTTAGTTGGAATTACCTCGCTTTCAAAATTTATATAAAAATGTTATAATGTGAATATCTCTTAAACCGTGCGAGATATTGAGGTATAATTCTATTCCGGAACATACAGCGCCATTACTAAAATGTTTGCAAAAAATGGGCGTGCCACGCCCACTCATAACAAAGTTGGCAATATCTCATGAGGCGGTATGAGATATTGAGACGTAACTTTACCACGATGTATCTGGAAGCATTACCAATAATCTTGCCAAAAATGGGAGTGCCACGTCCACTCATACAAAAGTTTTCAATATCTTGTAAACGGTATAAGATATTAACACGTAATTTTATCAAGAGGTATCCTTGAGACATATGGCCAGATTTTCAACCAACGAACGAGGTGATTCTTCGTGATTCTGCTTTCTTATTTTCGCGATATCGTTACTTTGTGATTTTCAAACAACGAGCAGCTCGTTCGTTAAAAACACAACAACACTTTCCATACTTGTTACGAGTTCTCGTTCGTTACATGGTATTTTCAATCATTATTTCAGCGATATGAACTGTCAAAAGTAACGACTGCTAAAAGGCTGTCGTTACTCCATTCTTTCAGCTAAACTGGCGCAAATTTTTGTGAATCTGAAATATCTGATAGAAAAATCTGTAATCTGAACGTGTAGCAATGAATTCCAACAAGAAGAGGTTATTTTCTATTTAATGGTGAATTTTAAACAGAATGAAAATTAATTTTAACTTTTTCTTAGAATTACGAACAACGTGCAGTTCAACCTGCTGCTGCGGGAAATGACCAATAACCCCGAATAAAAATTTTCCGCTTCATAATTCACAATTTTCAGCACTTGAAACACAACACATCAAAAGTAACAATATGTTCATAAACATAGGGGAAACCAGGGTAAAATAATGAGCGAGTAAGAATGATAAGCAAAAATTAGAAAGCATGCGAAGAAAAGAGAAATCCGAGTGTACCCTTAAAAAATTAAACACATCTTTAAAGTGCCTACGAGAAGCGAACTACTCGCTACGTAAGTGTTTAGAAATCGCATTTTACATTCACGGTGACGAGTAACGATTTCTCGCTTCTTAGTGACAGTGATAATTGAAAATCTGGCCAATAGTGTCGATAAGTACATGCCTACTTACACATACATACATGCCTACATAGTGCATGATAAGTACATAGTCATCAGCTGGGTTGTATTGAAAACCAAGGCGATTGTAATCGCCTGATTGCTGAGCACGAGTCGTGTTTGACGCTGATCTGCTGCTTATCTTTGACCATCTGCTGCTTATCTTTGCTGCTTATCTCTGTCTTTGACATCAATCAGCCATTCTCAGCCTGTCACGTTCATTTTGTTGAGAATGGAGCAGATCTGAAGCTCCTCGGCACGTAGTTGAGACATTCTTTGTCTATTCTGCTCGTTCTCTGATGCCCTATTTTCCTCCGTCAGATGTTCAATTACTCGTCGGAGTACTTGCGTTCAGTGAGTATGACAACCTAGGTTTGATCTTCGAGGCATTATTTAAAAATTCAAAGCTTACTTTTAAGCAAAATTTTTAAAGCGTACATTAATAGTACACGTTTAAAAATTCAAAGCGGACTTTAGGCTAAATTTTCAAAGCGCGGTTCTATGCGTACTTTTTAATTAGAAAAATATAAAAGTTTTTTTTCACTTCTCAATTCACTTTTCAAATATTTTCCTGACATGCGACTGACTTCTAATTTTCACTACAATAATAATAATAATTTAAATTTTAAGGCATAGTCTTCCATTTGAAATAAATGATAGGCCTTGGCTACATCATTATTCTTGAGCGGCTTCTTGAAGCTTGCATCTTGAAGAAAGCGTGGCTACACGTAGTTTCTTCTTTGATGTTAAAAGTCGTAAACGTGTGATACCTCAATGTGTGTGTGAAATTTACGTTCAGCAAACTGCGTTGAAATACCGGTTCGTACGGGCAACTGTTTAATTGTGTGCGTAAGAAGAACCAAGAATTCGAGAGAAATTGGGCTTAAAAAAATCTCTACATTTCGAGAATATGTGGAGACTTTTCTCGTCTCTCATCCCCTCTCTTTCTTAAAAACTTATATAAGCACTTATAACTTATATAAAACTTATAAAAACTTCTTATAAGCAGTTCTTTAGGAAGCTTTGCTTCGCAACACTTGCCGGAGTATGTAGAATGCGAAAAGTTCCCTTTCCCTTCCGCTCCCTCTGTCAACCATTCCATCAGTAGCCAATCATGGAAAAAGAGATTGATCTCTTAAGGGCTACTGCTAGATTCTGATATATAAAAAAAAAAAAAAAACTTTTGAAGAATGAAGAAAAGAAGAATCATGTAGCCGGGCGGATAGATTTTCAATCTTATTCTTTGTTTTGTTCATTGAGGTGAAGTCTCGGTATTCCACAAAAAAAAAAAACTTGAAAGCTAGACAACCGGCTACGTATGTTGTTGCTTTTTTACCTGCTTTTCGGATCTAACGGTACAGACTTGGTACTTTGTTTACACGACTGTAACCGATTCCGGACTACCGATCTTTCATAGAGAAATACTGCTAAGAACCAGTTGTCTGCATACAACTAGCAGATAACACGTTCGTAGTTGTGCCAACTTTGTTAATAATTATTGAATTTAATTATATAAAATTTAGAAACTATTTCTTTGTCATAAATTTTTCACAAAATATGAACTGTACTTTCAACCAATTTTCAAGATGTTGATATAAACAACTGATATTTTCATTATGATAGCCGCATAGTTGCCAGATACCATCACATCGAATTTTCACTGAAAAGTTTTTACATTTTTAAAAATTACTTAAATAAATACTTAAAATACTTCAAACCTGGTAACTATTGCCAGCAGAGTTAGTATACAAAAATCAATGCGAAGAAAAGAAATGTGATATGTAATTTGTTTTAGCAGTGCTTATATCCATAAATCAACGCGAAGGAAAGAGCAAACATTATACGCAGAAAATGACAGAAAAAGCGAAACCACGTAAGCCCGTACGACCCCACACAACCGGCTTATAAAATACCAAGTTTACAGTCGGGTGGGGTCATAATCGTGTAGGCTGATTTATTAATATTTATAATTAAGCACCTATAAATCTTTCTTACTAATGAACTTAACTTAATAACCACGTAAGCCCGTACGACCCCACACAACCGGCTTATAAAATACCAAGTTTACAGTCGGGTGGGGTCATAATCGTGTAGGCTGATTTATTAATATTTATAATTAAGCACCTATAAATCTTTCTTACTAATGAACTTAACTTAATAACTACGTAAGCCCGTACGACCCCACACAACCGGCTTATAAAATACCAAGTTTACAGTCGGGTGGGGTCATAATCCTGTAGGCTGATTTATTAATATTTATAATTAAGCACCTATAAATCTTTCTTACTAATGAACTTATATATGGCATGAATATAGGCTCAAATGGACCATTAGCATAGAAGTTTTATTATGGCGCCACCTATCGGGACCAAAACTACATAAGAATTTGTGAATTGTGGTCAATCGGTGAAGAAATTTCAAGGATTTATTGCTTTGAACAAACGAACATTTACATTTTTATTTATATAGATAATTATAGTGTTATTTATTTAACATCCATTTCTAGCTATCAGAAAAGTGAAGCTTCCAACATTTTCTAAACTCTAAAAACCAACTAGTTGCAATAATGGCAACATACGTATATTTCTCCACAGTTGTAGGGCACCTCTTCATCATAAAATGACTTTTATTACAACAAAAACCTAAATAACTCTTTAAAAAATTAATTTTTAAATAAAAGTCTAAAAATAACACTTTCAAATGACATAAAAATATAAGTCCTTAAAAGACTTTTAGCGATGACTTTTAAAAATAAATAACAGTTTTTAGTTTAAAAACAAATAACTCTTATGAGAGACTTTTAAATATAAAAGTCTTTAAAGACTTTTTAAATGACTTACAAATAAAAGTCTCATATAACTCTTACGAAAGACATAATAATAAAGACCAAATTACAATGCACCAGTGGCAGTGGCAGTTTTCGAAATAAGCTGATATTTTAAAATACACTGCCGCTTATGGGATGAATTACGTAGCAGCAGTGGCAGTGAGCAGTACTGCTTCTGTTAGCTCTATTTCTAAATTCGCTACCACAACCAGCAGTGAACAAGGGCTGCCAACTTCAAGATAGGCAACTGCAGCCAACTTTCAGTTGAAATTTTTACATATTCCTCTTTTTATTAGCTTGTGTTGCTCTCTCGGTTCGTTTCTTTTTAAAAATTGTGTGGAATGAAGAAAAATTAATAGAATTTATTCGGGAAAAAAAAATATTATATGACAAAAACATGCTGGATACAGGAACTAGATGCTGAAAGATAAGCTGTGGATGGAGTTGGCTGAGCAAGTTAATCTTCCAGGTAAGTAAGATTTGGTTTTGCAAGGCAATAAACTTTCCAATTTTCCGTTATATGTAGTCGACGTCGTAAAAAAAGGTGGAAATGTTTACGGGATCGGTTTTATCGCGTGAGTAGAAATCAAGAAAGCACTCCTGGCAGTGGAAAAAGCCCAATTGCAAGAAGAAATGAACGTTTTATACGTCTAGTACAATTCCAGAACTTTACAATTCCAGGACATTTTAATGGAATGTGAAAAATCAAAAAGCGAAATGACAAAATCTACTGCCACTGCCGCATTGTAATTAGTACGGCAGTGAATAAGCGCAGCGCAGTAGACAGCTGATCGTTTTTACTGTAACTGCTCACTGCCACTGCTGCATTGGGCTTAAAAGTTCTTAAAAGGCTTTTATCCATGACTTTTATAAATAGGTCTTTAGAAACTTTTAACTGTTATTTTTAAAAGTAAAAGTTGAGAGAACTTATTTTTTAAAATAAAAGTGAAGTTTACTTTTACTTGAAAATCCATTTCAGTAAGAGTTATTTTCAGAACATTTCTATTCGATTGAAACAATAAAATTTTCGGGCATCGTAAGCCAGTGAAGACTAATGCCTTAAACACAATTGGAAGCACTAAACACTAAATATATTTGTTTTCGATTATATTTATCTCATTTTCTTACGGACAAAACATAATCACACCTCACGAACAAAACACAAAATCTGCCATTTCTGTCGATTCCTGTGATGAAATGTATCGTAAACAAAATTTTGCAAGCTTTGTTTTCACGAACAGGGAAACCAGGAAATTATCGACCTGAGGTTTATTTCACCTTTTGCAATACTAAAGAAAGTCGTTTTAAAATTTAAATACACGTCTTTTAACTACGCCGACAGGTAAATAAATATGTCTTAATCCAGTGATGGATTGACGGCAGGGCTTTTGCATGCCGTAATATATTTTAATGATTATTTTACACATTACCAAACTAACTTTGTATAAAATTTTACTCTGCAAAATTAAATCTCTGCTTTGTCTTTGAATTTAGAACTTTCGACCTTACGTTTTTGAGGGTTATTTACCGTGGAGGTTAGCGTGGAAATCCACGGTATTTCTTCAGTGGTATAGTGGATCATTCTTATGACAGAATGTTTTCGAAACAGCACATCTTTATCGGCATTTACTGTTTTAAGTTTTCGTGGCAAATATTATGGTTGAATTAATTAGCTAACTTATCAATTATTTACTGACCGCAGTACAATCGCTGAAATGAAAATTCAACGCAGGCCGTTTCTGGATCAACACCAAGAACTACGGCTTGCTATATATGAACAAGCTCAGCAGAAGACCACGGTTGCGCAATTTTAGCAAGTAAGTTAGGTTAAGAAAGAATCTTTGAATAAATCAGTTGTTATATGAATCCTAATATGCTGACAATGCTCAGTGACTCTTACAAACTTAGTAAGGCTTTTGACTAACCTTTTTAGTATTGAAAGAATTAAGGGTCATAAAAGAACCTGCCAATAAGCAATAATCATGTTTGTCAGTGGACATTTTATCGACTTTGTTACAGATACTATTTTTTATCAGGAGAGGTGTCAGGAGGACTACACAGAGAAAAAAAAATTTGCTTGTATTTTTAATCACATGCATGTATTTTTAATCACATGCATGTGGAGTTTGAGGATCAATATAAAAGCTAAGTTTTTATGCAGGTGTTTTTACATGCGCAATTCAATAAATAGGCACTGTGTCACTGAGTATGAAAAGCAGAACGCTTGCATAGGAAGTGCAGAAAAACGCGGCAGCAGAATAATCAGTCAATCACCTTTTGATAAGATTTGTGAATAGAACTACACGCTGCAATGCAGCTCTACTGCAGATGATGAAACCGCACGCTTGCAACCCTTTTTGTGTGGTTTTTGAAACAACTGCATTCGCTACTACGATTGCTAATTAGTCGCAAGTTATGCAAACCTTCTCAGGCGGCATGGAAATTCTCCTATCCCGCAGTAGTCTCGATCGTTGCAAGTTCATATTTAATTAAATTTTCAATATTTTTATTTTTTGATAACTTATATAAAGAAAGTTACTTATAACTTATATAAAGAAAATGACTTGAAAATAGAAAAGCTTTACTCATAGTTAACGCGCAGCTAGAGTAGGGCACTTAAATTAGATAGAAATAAATTTAAATTTCATTGATAAAATATTTACAATTTTCTTAGGAAGTATTGTAAACTTGTTTTTAGCATTTGGCTGTTATTTTATATTGTACATTTATCAAGCGGAAATTTTTTATTCATAATGCGAATTTGGTTGAGGGTTTGGATTATTCCAGTCATCATCGACATTATTGGACGTTTTTCGCCCTAACACAGCCATAACATAGATGATAACCACAAATAATATAATGCTGCTTAAAAGTACCAACCATGCTCGACGCCAGAGTGGCCGTGATGAAGGCGCGTAAAATCGGCGCGCCCAACGTGATAAAAGATATGTAGGTGTGCGCCGTCTATATTTGCTTTCATCAGGATCTGACTCATCCATAGGTGATTTCCGGGGCAGCATAGGACGTCTACTGCTAGCTGAAATTGTTAGTGTTTCGATTAAATAAATGTAACAAGGAAAATGTGTATGTAAAAAGTAAAAGTTTACCTCAACAACGTATTAGTTAATATATAATTATTAATTAGTACGTGCATTATTTTAGTGCTTATTTACAGGTAGTAAATACAAAACAAAATTCAACATTGAGCCCCTACATCTCAGAAAATAATAAGCCCGAACAGAGCTCCCCGAACTTCAAACTAAATCTTAAACAATTCTCTTCAAAGCAAAAAAAATGTTAAAATATCACGTGAAAATTGCTACTACCAACTTTTTTATACCAAACTTAAAGGCATCTCTTTTCTAAGAACATTAAAAAAGCCTTACTATATTTGTAATGGAAAATATATAAATTCATATTTATATATATATATAATGGCATGTATGTGGATTATTCACAAACTGTGCTAACTTCGACACAATGTTAGCTATATCCGGACTACTGGCCACCGACAAGTACATTAAAGCTTCAATTAGTAATCTATATGGAAAATCCTTGGTCAACATATCGTTTGGCTCCTTATCAAATTGTATATTAACTTCTGCAGGAGTCGCAACTGGATTACACTGACTCATGCCAAATTGTTTCAATAATCCATTTATATAGCTCGTCTGTTTTAATTCTATTTCACCATCACTCTGATTTATTTCCAAACCCAAGCAAAAATTTGCCGGCCCAAGTTTCTTTAACTCGAACTCTTTTAATAAACCGTATTTAATCCAATCAACGTTTTTCTCTTCACGAGTCGCAATCAATAAATCATCGACATAAAGTACTACAAGTACAACGTCACTATCCGTGCGATAGTAGAACAAGCAAGGCTCATTTACTGTAGACTTCAGTCCTATACTTAGGAGTTTCGAACTAATCCTTAAATCCAATGACTGATTGATTGTCATTCTTAGATAAAATACGTTGCAACATTTCTGGTAAAAGCTGTGGCACCTGCATAATTACATGCTCATCTAATAATCCATTGAGATATGCCGTTACGATATCAAATTGCCAAATTTTTAAATCTAAATGTGCAGAAAATGCTAAAAGTGACCTCGCACTTTTTAATCTCGCTACTGGAACAAAAGTTTGATTATAGTTTACTTTGTACTCCTCTGAATACCCTTTTGCGACCAAGCGGGCTCTACGCCGTTCAACTTTTCCGTAGGAATCACATTTATTAGACAATACTATCCGACAACCAATTATATTTCCTTTATGATTATGCTCTAAAATTTCCCATATTTAATTTTTATTGACCTATTTACCTCAGATTCTATCGCTACTTTCCATTCATTGCTTTCTGCACTCTCATGCATCATGAAGGTTAATTTCACCTGTTACAGCAAACAAGCCATCTTCAAAATTATCGCGATCACTGTCACTTGTCTCATCTTCTGGTGTAGCATCAACAATGGGTAACTCAGGAAGAACTTTCGACTGGTACGCCTTTCGTGGACGTCCTGTTTCCTGTCCGGATTATCCTTGGTCGCCCGGAAGTTCGAATCATCTCATTTTTGGTCTCGGTCTCATTTTCAGGAGCACCATCCTGTACATGTATAAGATTCGCGCGGTTATCCGAAATTGATGGCAATATCGGGATTTTGACTTCCGGAAGTTCATTTACATTATCTTCATCAATAATTTCTTGAATTTCATCTTCATAACGAAGGTCATTAACTACACTTGAGTTCGATGATGTTTTTCAACATTTTCCAGGAACCTTACATCGCGTGCATGTATGAATTTATGCTTACTAGGAACTCATATACGATATCCCATTATATCCCGTGGATATCCATCGAAAACTCCTTCTATGGCTCGATCTGAAATTTTGTCTTTATTAGGTTTTTTATTTAATACAAATACTTTTGAACCAAAAATTCTAAGATAATCCAGTTTCACTTTGATTTTGTTCCACCGTTTATACGGAATTCCGCTATTTAAGCTACTGTTGGACAACGGTTGCGTATATGGCACGCAGTAGCAACTGCATTCGTCTAAAAAACTGCACTCTATCCCGACTGAAACAGCCAACACCTCGTCATATCTATTAATGTGCAGTTCATCCGCTCCGCTACTCCATATTGTTGCGGAGTGTGTGGAATAGTTAACCTTCGTTGAATGCCTTGATCTACAAGATACTTATCGAAGTCTTTATTGCAATACTCACGCCCGTTATCCGTCTGTAAGAACTTATTTTCATACTAGTGTGTTTCTCGGCAAACATTTGGTATTGTTTAAACGCTTCGAAAACGCCACTCTTTTGTTGGAGGAAATATATCCCACACCATCGCGTACTGTCATCTATAAAGGTGACAAGGTATTTCTCATGATTTAGACCTTCTGTCCGAAACGGACCGACGTCTGAATGAAATATTTCGAGCTTTTCCTCGAGCACAAATTCCGATTTTGTAAAAACGGCAATGAAGTAATTTTTCCTCTTAGATACACTTCACATTCTAAGAGCTGTTTCTCATTGCACTTATCGAGATAAGGCAAAACTCCATCACGCCCTAAAAACACCAAATCTTTCTTATTCAAATGCCCCAAACGAACATGCCAAGTCATTAATTGGTAACATGTCGGCTGGACAATCGCGCAGAATTCTCTCGCAAGTAATAGAGATCACCTCTACGAACTGCCAACATGGACAAGCAACCTTCACAGCTGCTGATATAAGCACCATCTCATCGAAAGATTATCTCATATCCTTTGTTGGTAATTTTGGCAACTGACATTAAATTCCTACGCAACTTTCGAACAAACAAAGTCTCCTTGAGGTCAATGAGTTGTTGACGATCTTCACCAGCGACAGTCACCTGCACCACACCTTTTCCTTTCATTTCGATGCTAGACGAATCTGCTAGGTTCAAAGTTATATTAGTCGCATCACAAAAAAAAACCAAATTTTTGCTCATCGCCACATAAATGTGCGGCGCATCCGCTATCCAAGAGCCATGCCTTATTTTATGAATTACTATTCATTTCCACATTACTTACAGTAAAGAATATGTCACCATCACGATTTTCTTTTGTCTGACGCCCTCCTCCGCGCTTCTTTGAGCATGTATTGGCTTTGTGGTCTAGCACACCGCATTTGTAACACATTATTGGCTCGGATTTCTTTGTACAAGTCTTTGCTTTGAGCCCAACGAGTCCACATTTAAAACATTTTTGCACCGGCTTTCTATATTGTCTGCTTGCTTGTGCTGCTTGCTTGCGTGCTTCACATTCCTCAATAATTTTTACTTTTAATATTTCAGCAGTAGGAAGTTCACCCCTCGATTCGATAGCGCAACGAAAATTTTCAAACGTTGATGGAAGACTATATAATAGCATTTAGTCAAAAGATCGGCGTTTATGTCTACCTTCATGCTTTCAAGCTTGTCGACAGCGTCAAAAAACTTCGCCATATGCTCCCTTACGTCGCCACCATCATTCCAATTTCTGGAGCATTAGTTGTTTCAATAATGTCGCTTTCCGAGCAGGACCATTTTGACGCGTAAATAGTTTCCAATTTAATCCAGACTTGATGCGAAGTCTCGCATCTACTTATCTGCTTCAGTTCTGAAGGCTGAATTGACAAAATTAAATCGGCCTTAGCCTTTTTGTCGTTAGTACACCATTCCACTACTCCTTGTTGTTCTGGCTTAATTTTCTCACCATTAACATACTCCCACAGGACATTCTTCCATTTGTAGACACCACGTGTCATAGTCCTCCTATAGTAATCCTTACAAATCCAAAAAACAGCAGTCACCGCAATTACTAATTATGTTCAATAGCAAAATTTCCCAGTGTCTGGACCCACAACCTAATGAATGTATTTATTGAATATAAAAGTAAGTAGAACCATAGAGTAAGAATAACAAGAGTCCGAATCTTGAACAACGAAATTTTTCTATGGTGGATCCAGTAGCAACGAACATAAATAGAAAAGAGATATTATGACTCAAACAGCAACAACATATCCTGCGCCATTATCAACTGAAATCACTCAATGCTCTGCCTCTCTCAAGGTAGCGCTGCGAGGTGAATGTGGTGTAATATTTGAAGTTTCAACAGAGAATATACAATTTTTCAATTTCTTTCTTCCTCTATTGCCCACCACTTTACCTTTCATATGTACAGACATCCCTCGAAAAACACATGAATTGGTTCCGTGCTTTTCGAAACCATGCAATTCGAAACTCGAGATTTATACAAATTTGTAAATCTGGTTTCATAGATTAATTAAGAAAAATTTGGAAATAAGAACACAGAAGTATATATATATATTTTAATAGCAATATTCGTGGACTTCGTGCAACTAAAGTACCGAAGTACTATTCGAGGGATGCCTGTATTTCATATTCTTCGTTTCTAGCCTTTGACACTCCATTCGAGTGACCGGTTCTCGTGTTCGATCGCTTTGTACGCCTGTGTATGGCTGTGTGTATGCTTTCCTTGCTTTTGTTTTCTTTGTTGTGCTTTTCAAGATTTCTGAATTGCTTTATTTTGATTTATTATAATTGACCGTGCATTTGTTGACCTTTCTTTATATTTATTTCGAATATTTATTTCGGTTGTTATACAAATAACAGAATTCGGAAGAACTCATCCACGCTCGTATATGGCCAATGTTTTTGGGGTTTAAACTCTGATTAAAGACTATGCAGTTTAATCACTTGTTGAGAAAAATATGTATTTTTTGGAAGTGTTATATGCTACAGTTAGTAGCTATACCCTTAGTTATGCTCCTACATATCGTATTTTATCCCTTAAAAAAATATTTTTCGTTGTACATAATTGGCATCGTAATTATGTTATGAATAATATAATTTATTGGAGTTTGTTGCCCAATATTTTTGTCTGCGGTTGCCCTATGGCGTGAGGATCTCAGCGTGACTTGTTGACTGTCAATTCACTTGTGAATTTTTCACGCACATATATAAATTTATGAAATTATAGGCAATTAGTTGAATAAGTTGTAAAAATTTATTCGGTTGAAGAAGTTGTAAAAATTAATGCATGGAAGACCGGTGTGTCTCTAATGACTTGAATGGCGGAAATTCGTTAAAAAAATTTCTTATGCAGTATAGTTTTTATATTTTTTTTATAGTGTATAGTTTTTGAAAAAGAAATGTTCAACAATGTTGAACAATTGCACATTTTTTATGATCGCTATTTGAAATTTTTCAAAGAAATTCAGCTTTTCTACAACAATGTGTTTTTTTCTCAAAATACACTTTTAAATTTATTTTTGATCTTTGTTAATTTGTGTGCATATATCAGACATTCATTTTAAGAAATGTAATGTATTCTGATAAAGGTAAAAATGGTTCAAGTTTTAATATTATCCATGAAATTTGAAACGCACAACTATCGCAGTGAAAATAAAAGTTGCAAAAACGACGATGACTTAATGCTGGAATGGAATTTTGAACGCTTTCTAAAACACCTTTTTCTAAAAAATCCATCGGACGGATTTTTCGAAATTTGTCAAAAACATTTTGAAATTTATAAAAATATTTTTCACAGTTCCTGTCATGAACCGAAGAAACAGAATAATTCACGAATGTATAACAAAAACCAAAATATATTCTCCAGATTGGTTCAGCGAAACCGGAAATTGCTATAGCCATAGGTATTCAATCCATAGGCAGCAGAAGAAATAGAATTAAGATCTGGTTTAAGACGAACGGTCTTGAGGACTGAGGGTGGTAGCAATATTATAATAAAAAGACTTCTTGTCCGCTAAATGTTTTTTCGCTAAACATAAATTTAAAATATATTTTTATTATTTAAAAGTAAATTTAAATAAAATTCATTTTATAAAATTAATAACAAAATTACAATACAATATAATTCATATTTAAAAATTAAAGTGCTGTTTTAATTTTTATTTTTATTTATTTGTATACTAAAAATATTTTCAAATACTTCCCATAACTAAAATATACTCATTTAAAATATAAATCTAAAAAACCCAGAACACACACACACACACACACACACACATATATATATATATATATATATATATATATATATATATATATATATATATATATATATATATATATACATATGTGTGTGTGTGTGTGAATACATAGGCATTAGTTCTAATAGAATATCTATATATATATATATATATATATATATATATATATATATATATATATATATATATATATATATATATATATATATATATATATATATATATATATATATATATATATATATATATATATATATATATATATATATATATATATATATATATATATATATATATATATATATATATATATATATATATATATATATATATATATATATATATATATATATATATATATATATATATATATATATATATATATATATATATATATATATATATATATATATATATATATATATATATATATATATATACAGTGAACTCGCCTTAAAGTGAACACAAAAATGCCAAGGCTGTTCAAGTTATAGGGTATACATTAAAACTTAAGATATATACTAAAATAAAGTCAGAAGAACGCTACTTAGCAAAATAAACAAGACTTAACAAAATAGACGTTTATTTATAAATTTTTTTAAAAATTTACGTAAAATATTTTGTTATAGGTGTTTGTTTTGATCTACGTAACAGCATAGGCAACAGAAATAACGGTTCAAATTATTCTTATTTAATTTTTATTACTGTAGCCTGTATGGACATGTCTCTAAATGTATAAAGCGATCTGTTATAAAGAAGTGTTCAAGTTACAGAGTCATGAAAATATTTTTGTTCAAAAAATAAAACTGGTGTTCAAGTTATTGGATAGTTCAAGTTAAAGGGTGTTCAAGTTAGGGAGAGTTCACTGTATTTATTTATTTATTTATTTATTTTTGTGCACAAAAAAATGTTTGTGTGCACAATTCACGGGACTGCAAATGTATATATATAGTTGAAATAAATCAAGTGTGAATTTTAAGTTTGTATATATAAATATATATATACATATATATATAAATGAAATAGTTACGTTTAAAATAAATGAAGGATTGGTTATTAGTTGATATTCTAGTTTTAAGCTTTGAATATCTACAACGGTGCTAAGCAAAAGGAAATAATACTAAGAGAACACATGTTAGTAATAAGATAGAACGAGACAGATATCTTATAGAACAGATAGAGACAGTAGAAGGCTGCAGGAAAACAAACATGTTAACGAGAATACCTTTAACTTTGGAACGTATTAAGGAAGGGTAGAACGCACTAAAAGTAAGTAGATCGTGAATGTACATTCGACAGAAGATCATTCAAGCACAAAAGACCAACAGTACTCTCGAACGTGTTAGAGAACATAGTAGATCACACGTTCAAAGAACAACGTAGCCACAAGCTCCCAACATTCGTCTTCCTGCACCAGCTTTAACCATCACAACTTGCATGGCTTATTAAATTTACTCTGTTAGCTCTTAATCTAATTTTGTCATAATTATTGTATTGAGAAAAGGAAATAAAATTGCGAAAACAACACCAAACGCTGGTCCCACAAATCATTATAAATTTCTTGAAAGTCGACCCTGGACAGCCGTGAGCCTACCCTGGCTATAGACAAGGTCCACAGACCTCATAAAGGAACACCGCCTCTAGGAGACCGAGGCGAGAAGGTCGTTTCAAGTGGCGCCCGAGCAGGGACACCAGCTAACAAGTAGTCAAGTAACAAGACGGAAAAAAACTGTGCGTAAAAAAATAATAACACGTTAATCAACGCCTGTGGCAAGCGAACCAAATAAAGCTAAGGTCATCATTGTTAGAAGATGGATAGGCGCGCTCAAGAGTGAAGAGCTTTTTTTTTTTTTTTTCTATATCCGAGTTCAGGAGCTGCTAAGCTTCAAAGCTTCTTGTGCTGATAGCACGAGCTCCTATTAAGGGGGTTGATAGAGGGGAGGGGAGTGGAAAGTTTTTTTTTTTTTGTTGAATTGTAGAACTATTTGTTTAGTTTTTGTAGAACTAATAGCGCTAGGCCTTAAGTACGCTGAAAACAACACAATTAACATCCATGCCCAAGGCGGGATTCGAACCCACATCCCCGGAGCTCGCAGCGCGGTTATCACCCACTGCGCCACCGAGGACGGCAGTGAGTGCATGAAGGAGCTTGGCCTAAATACCAAGAGGATCTAAAGAACGTATTCTCATAGTTTACCGCTAAGGAAGATATCAAACCAGAACAAGTAACCCAGAACGACACTACGCCCGTAGCCCATCACCAAGTAGGTCCAAGTACAGCACCAAGTCCAAGTGCAAGCCACCCTTTGTTACAAATCACAGCCGCTATCATACCGTGTATGCCAACCGAGTCACAGCCGAACACCCGTATTCAGCAACAAAGCTTGCGAGAACAGTCAAGGGTAATCTACAACAGTATCATGAATCAAGTGCGGAAGTGGACCATACGATTCGTCGACAGGATGGACCCACTAGAGCTCGTCGAGCGGCTAGAGGAACCAGCCGACGCCTACGTAATATATTGAGAGCCATGCCAGAAATTATGCAAAGAAAGGGTCTCCACTGGTTCCGCAACAACAAGAAACCTTGGCCGCGATGGGACGAATTCAAAAGCAAATTCCTAGTTTTTCCTGGAAATTGTTTTTCTTCACTATACCTGGCTCGACGATAACGTACGGCAGAGGTTCCAAGGGTCAACGGAGGTCTTCAAGGACTACGTGATAGCAATGCAGAAATTCATGCGTCACACCGATTACTCCAGCGAGAAGAAGATGGAAGGGATCTATAGAAACAGCCGACGGGAGTATCAAACCTTCGTTAAACGGCAAGATTTTAAATCCTTGCAAAAGTTGGTCGAGCTGTGTGACCAGTATGAGAACATTCTGAGCCACCGCAAGACAACACCAATACATGAGGTGCGGGAGGCTAAGCATCGCACCGTTGAATCGAGCCTAGAAATCCAACAGAATCCACAAAAACACGAAGTGCTCCTCAACGTCAACACTGCGTGTCGTCGCTGTGGCCTGGACGGACATTTCGCAAGGGGTTGTAGAAACATGGCAAAACTATTCTGCTGGAAGTGTGGTAAGCAAGGAGTGAGGACCATCGAGTGCTGCCAGAAAAGGTCGGGAAACGCCAACGGCCTTCAGCAGTAGCGGAGAACGCTGGGGCCCACAAAAAACAATCTGCGAAAAGGACTACACCGTTTAAAGTCACCCAACGACACCTTACGCCCGATATCTACCTAGACGGAAGGCCAGTAACAGCAGCCGTAGACACAGGAGCTACACGCACTTTTGTATCTGAGGCATTTGTTGAGAAACTGGGAGACGCACCACGCAACGCCTACACGCATATGAGTGTGCGGCTAGCAGACGGCACCACCCTCCAAGTGAGGGCAGCCCTGATCGCAGAAGTCCAACTCGGTAGCCGAAGATATCTTACAAGGTTCCTGGTATTACCAAACGCTATTGATTCCGTAACACTAGGGATGGATTTCTTGTCAGAAACAGAAGCGAGTCGGAGAAAGCCACGACACTGAAAACATGCTGTGGACAGTCATCGGAGTCCAAGATAGCGATGTAGATACGTTTCTGGAAAGGCAATTGAAGCCGTTCAAAACTATGATCGGCTTAACCAATGTGACATATCATCGGATCAACATGCGAGACGAAACACCAATTAAACAAAGGTACTACCCGAAAAATCCTGCCATGCAAACAATTATAAACGAACAAATTGATGATCTCCTGAAACTGAAGTGTATCGAGCGTTCGATCGAAGAGTGCCTATAGTTCGCCGATAGTTCTTGACAAAAGGAAGTCTGGCGACTGGAGGTTGTACATAGACTATCGCCAGGTCACCAGGCAGAAATAAACTACTCAGCGACAGAAAAGGTATGTCTGGCGATTGTCTGGGCGGTGCGGAAAATGAGGCCATACTCCATCAAAGTGATTGCAGACCACCTGGCGCTCAAGTGGCTGAACGGTATTGAGAACCCCCCGGAAGAATTGCACGCTGGGCATTGGAGCTGCAACAATACTCGTACGAAGTGCAATACCGCAAGGGAAAGTATAAGGCTGTTGCAGACACCCTCTCCCGTCCACCTAGAGAAGTCGAAGAAGTTAACATGGGGCTAGACTTTACTAGATTCACCTGCAACTGGCTAGTCTCAGAAAGCGAAAGTTACCAAGGAGCCAGAGAAATTTAAGATATTCAAAGTGGCGCGACGAAATATGCAGATAGCGTCAAGCGAACAAGCAAGGCACTACAACCTTAGACGGAGGGCATGGAAATCAAAAATTGGAGAAATGGTACTAGCACGAGCACATAAATTGTCAAAGGCTTCGGAAAACTTCGCCGCCAAGCTGGCCCCAAAATATGAAGGACCGTTCCAAATTGTCAATTTCACCTCTCCGGTAATCACCACCATAAAAGGTACAAACAAAAGCTCATATCGGCGATCTAAAGCCTTACCACTCGAGATGCATTCGCACAACGGAAGAAGAAGACCATCGGTCTACGACCACCAAAAAAAAAAGATTAATTTTATTAATTTTTAGGAAAAAAGAAGAAATTAACATCCAAATATAAGAGAAAAAATTAAGTTAAAAAAAAAATTAACCAGGAGATCAGCAGCCAACAGACCAAGGGCCGATAGACCAGAGGCAACAGATCACGGGTCAGTGGACCAAGAGCCACAGTACACCAAGCGCACGTTGACCAAGGCCAAGCCGACCAAGGGAGTTCTAACCACGAGACTGCAAAGAGAATCCGAGTAGACGACCTGGAAGGACGATCGCAATGGGAGGCAGTGAACAACATCCCGAAGGCGTTAGACGAAGCAATCGCTCAGGCTAAGGGAAGTCAGAGGAAAGGCCAACGGAAGGATTTTATGGTCACCGTCGAGGACGTCTATCGCGATCGACAGTCTAAGATTTTCGAAAGTATAAATACCAGAGCCTGAAAATAACTCTTACTCAAATGAATGTTTAAGTAAAAGTCAACTTTTAGTTATTTTTATTTTTAAAAGTAAAAGTTAACCGAAAACTTATTTTTAAAAATAAAAGTTAAAAGACTTTAAAGACTTTTACTTTTAAAAGTCATCGATAAGACTTTTAGGGACTTTTATTTTTAAAAGTCTTTCATAAGAGTTGTTTTGAGACTTTTATTTTTAGTCATTTAAAAAAGTCTGTGAAGACTTATATTTAAAAGTCTTTCATAAGAGTTATTTGAGACTTTTACTTTTAAAAGCCTAAGTCAAAGTTTAAAGACTTTTATATTTAAAACACATTGATAAAAGTCTTTTAAGGACTTTTATTTTTATAAGTCATTTGAAAGAGTTATTTTGAGATTTTTATTTGAAAAAGTAATTTCTTAAGTGTTATTTAGGACCTTTTTGTAATAGAAGTCGTTTTAGAAGTCATTTTTTGATGAAGGGCCGCCTAGAATTGTGGAGAAATTTACGCATTATTGCAACAAGCTGCTTTTGATGGGGTTTTCGCCATTATGTTGGGGATTTTTAGCAGTTATTTCTAGAAATATACTATATAAACTTCACTAAAACGTTTAGGTGTTTAAGTAATATTGTTAAATTTTAAGTTTTGTTTAATTTACTATATGAATTTCACTAAAATATACTATACACTAGAAATATACTATATGAACTTCACTAAAACGTTTTGGTGTAATATTAATAATATTGTTAAACTTTAAGTTTTGTTTAATTTTTTTTTTTTGTTTTTTAAATAACTTTTATTTTTATAAGTTTTTTATAAGAGTTACTTTGAAACTTTTATTTTTAAGTCATCGATAACTCTTATTCAACTGACTTTTTATATAAAAGTTTAAGGCCTGATAAATACACATTTAACCGCTTCACGCTGTATGCACTCAAATGCAAGAGCGAGGCTTAAAACGTCACGGAGGCGCTGACGGTTGCGATCGGCGTCAATCGCAACACGTGCTTTTATGCCTGGCGTACACCGGACGCGGTGGCGGTTACGATCGCAGTCATTCGCAACACGTACATTTAAATGAGCACGCGCACACCAATGCAGTCGCCAATCGCGGTGACATTAGCAATCGCGGCTTTTTGCATTTGACCGTAGGTCGTATGAAGGATTAGATGTGGAAAATATGGAAGAGCTTGTGGAAGATGCGAAAAAATATCCCATATTATACAATTTAGAAGATACATGCATGCGAAACAAATTGGGTAAAGACAAAAATTAATTAATTTATTTATTTGTTTCTAGTGTTCGCTAAGTTTTCCGACAGGATTGGATAATGATGTGTTTTGGAACGAATTTCCGTCATCACCTGTCAATTTTTGTTTGGAAACGAACCGGTTTGACGACAATTGACAAGGGTTGACGAAAATTCGTTTCGAAATACATAATATTAATTTATAGTTAATTAACTATACGACACAATATGTAATCTATTCCTCTATATATTACACATTTTTGTGTTTAATTAGCTTCGCAGAAATTGACTTGAGTATTGAATATTGTTTATATTGTACTTATATATGGTACTTATATGTACGGCAGTATGTGGTACATTCTTTAAAATGAGAAAGCCGAAGTTTGAAAATATTTCAGTTAAAGTAGTTAAGTTGCACATTTACGCGTGTGCTACTGTGAAGTAATAATTTTTAAGAACTTATATACACTTGTATGCTTTATGCAAATTTAGTCGTTTTTTCTGTACAATTACATACTTTAAAATGTATTTAGACATTACAATGTGTAACATTTTTTAGTTACCAGTGATTGCGATCGCAACCGATCAAACAATCGCACTGATGTATGTGTCGCTTAAATCCCTTTAAGCCTGTACGCTAACATTTTGCAGGAATTGAAAAAATCTTAACTGAAAGCATAAACGCGTGCAGGCTAAAATTTCACGAACTAATATATTTGTAAGGATAATTTTCACTGTGAAGTTAAAATTTTAATAATTACACAGACATGCAAATAAAAATCTTATTCTGTCTAGGCTACTAGTTCCATATTCGCCGCTGGAATGTAAAGCACATTGTATTTTTGCAAAAATGCAAAAAATGTAAAAGAATACAATAAACCTACAAAGCTGACAGAACGTCACAATAAACCCTGAACAATTTTCTTTAAAACAAAAAAAAACCTCTTTTAAATATATTAATTGAATCTAAATGTGATTTGCACCGACCCTACCTACATAGTTTGGAGCCACTGTGCGGCGGAAATGTTTTCAGTAGCTGTCATGAAGTAAAGGCTTTTTATACCGATATATAATACTTGGTCAACATTTTTATCGAAATATTCGAAAACTGTATTTTTTTCTTTCGAATATTTTCAAAAATATGTATTAACCAAACCAGCACTCTGATGAAGGAACGGTCGGTGGTAAAAGATTTCATAAAGTAAATTCTGAGTAGGGTCGTTGACTTTGTATGAATTTCTTCCTAATTTTTGGTTGACAGAAATGTTTTCATATATTTATGTTTTTATACGAGTAGAAATATCGCGCTGAAATTTGACACAGATATTCTTTGTTTATTAAAGCAGTTTGTGATCGATCGACTTGACATCACCAACTTTTTATACTAAAATAAAATACATTCTTACCATGTACTTCACTAAACGACGGTAAATTGAAGGCATCTATCAAAAGCATTGAATGTAATCCATCCAGATTATTAGAATTAGAACGCTCCATGGTAGAACTATGTCCTTTATTCACTGCACTAACAGTCGCAGGAAGCAATTGTAAATTTGCTTCAGATGTTTTTTTAGAAACTGCAGTTCCTTCCGAAATCTAAACAAAAAAAAAATGTGAATGGTATATAAAATTCGAAATAACATGTGGAGTAGACTACCAATGCCAAACCCAAGCCATTTCGACCCCAGTTGACCGTTGATAAATACTTCTTCAGGGCTTCGGCAACGGGAGACACCAGATTGGAATTTGGGAAGATTTCAGTATCGCAAATGGAGCACATGTGTCCACGTGGCGTAATGTTTGCTGGCAATGATGTTTGACGGGCGTTTAAACAATCCCAATGAAAAACATCTTAAAAGAAATTAAAATTACATAAAGACCTTTTTTACCAAGAAGGCGATTAAGTGGATTTCATACCTTGAGTCTATGGCAAATTACAAATTAGGGAGATACAGCCGTTTAAAACGGTAAAAAAATTTAAGGACACGCTTAAATTCGTACCTTTATAAATTATTCACAAAAATTGCTACTAGGTATTTTGTTTTTTCCTGTATGACGGATGTCATAGTGATCAATGTGCATGATCACACAATGCACATGTATGTTATTCGACATCGAAAATGAGAGGTCAGGAAGCACTCCCGGTCAACATTTGTATGTTTGGAGTAAGGTTTGGAGTAAAAATTAAACAAGTAGAAATGTTACCTTCGGCCTGGCCGAAATCAAAATACCCTACGCCAGAGTAACTGAAAAAATTATAATTTCGCCACTTAACAACTTTTGTATAAGAAGGCGGACCACGCCCATTTCGGGCAAATGTTTTTGAATATCTCTAGGTATTGCTAGATAGAATTACGAACGTATTAATATTTTGATCCGTTTATGGGATATTGAAAACTTTTGTATAAGTGGGCGTGGCACGCCCATTTTGGCAAGCTTATTGGTAATGCTTCTCTATATATCCTGATAAAATTACATATCAATATCTTATACCGTTCATGAGATATTGCCAACTTTGTTATCAGTGGGCGTGGCACGCCCACTTCGAACAATGATGCTATATGTTCCGGAATAAAATTATACTTTAATATCTCACACGGTTTATGAAATATTCAGAATATACCATTTTTCGAAAGGAGGTGCCTTTACATTCCGTATGTAAAGTAGGCGTGACTGTTTACCGATCTCGCCCATTTTCAATCCCAAACAGCCCTACATAACAAAGAATATTTGTGCCAAATTTCATCTCTCGTAATAGAGAACGATATCTCTTTTCGTTCTCTCGTAATAGTGATTTCAACAGACAGACAAACGGACAGGGCTAAATCGATTCAGGAGGTGACGCTGAGAAAGAAAATATATACTTTGTATCTATATCTCGTCTCCTTCTCTGCGTTACAAACGGAAGAACAAAGAGAATATACACTACACCGTTCGGGTGTATGGTATAAAAATTACTGTGTTCGAAAAGCGGCAGTGTTGTAATTTAAATTTCTTTTATATTTAGTTTTCTTTTATATTTAATGTTCACGTCTCAGAGAAGTTAATTAAATGGTTGTGTTTTCAAAAAACGTTAGTATAAACCCTCTAAAATTATCTTTTCAACGAAACATACCGCATTCACAATGTTGCTTAAATTGAAAGGAAGAATGAAGAGAAGCTTACGTATTAATCTGTACGTATTAATGTGTAAAGCTTTGGGTACCCAACATTTTAATGTCATATTCTTATATATTTTCGTTTTAGCTGCTTAACTGCCCTACAAATTTTTTGTTTAATCTATGCCGTTTATTTTATACTAACACCCGTATTATGTTTGAGTGACAAAACTCAACACAGTGACACATGTCATTTGGATGACAGACTTCTCTTCTCTTCACAAAGGAAGAAAGAGTGGAAAGACGTAGGCGGCTTTGGCATCTGCGTAATAGCTCGGATCCACTTAGCATGGAGGACACCATCTTCGTGGCGAATTTGAGGTTTCCCAGGATGGCTTGTCGTCAATTCATAAAGGAGCTCAAACCACACAAAAAGCAAAAAACGTCAATTCCGTCTGCCATACGTTTTTTGGCCGCTCTGAACTTTTATGAAAATGGTTCTTATCAAAAGTGTGTCGGAAGTAATTACCTCACGGGAATGAATAAAATATTTCGCGGACGTTACGTATCCAAATTAGTTCTCCTCATTAAAGGAAACGAAGTTAGCTTTCCCAAAACTTATGCGGAACAGATCGCTAAAATAACTGGGTAAAAACTGTTAATATCGGAAAATTTCCATATATATAATCTTCGCTCACTATAGATTTCATAGAGCTTTACGAATCAAAGGCACAATTTGAGCAGTGGATTGCACACATACAGCAATCGTAGCGCTCCATGCAAATGGTGTGCATAATCCACTTTCTTTATATGTGAACTGGAAGGGTACTTATAGTATCAACGTAGAAGCGGTAAGCTGCAAAACGAATAAGAAATATTGGTGCATTCTCGAATAAATGTCCTTTTTTGTAAGGTATGCGATCATCGTTTGGTGTTTACGACGGTGAATTTTGATATAAAATTATCTTCCACCAAATGAGTGTTAGCTACTTGGCGACCAAGGTTATCCACTGGAATCCTGGCTACTGACTCCAGTGGCAGAACCTTTCAATGAAAACAAGATGATATATAACTTAATATATGCCAGAAACCGAAACACCATATAAAGAGCGTTTGGTGTACTCAAAGCGCGCTTTAGGTGTCTCTCAAGACACCGTGTCTGCATTACACCCACCAAAAAGTAGCAGATACTGTAAATGCTTGTCAAATCCTGCATAATATTCTTATACTGCGCTGCGTGGCACAAGTTCATGAAACTGTAATTGAAATATATTCAAGCATTGTAAAAATACATTTCTAATAAAACTTTGTTTTGTAAAATTATGAACTTTTATTAAAAGAATTAAAGAACTAAATTAATAATTTAATTTATTTAAATAATTAAATAATTGATTAAGAAAATTAATTATAATGATACACGTATCATTAATGCACACGCAACATTAATTTAGTGATGCGTATGCGCAATTTCAATTGGGCGATCCAGCGCCAGTACGAGTATGGCATCGTCCATATTTCGGAGAGCATTAGTGTTTCCTTCCGTTGCTGTAGAATTTGCTCCTGTAAAGCAATTGAACGCTCCGCCAGCTCCCTTTTGAATCGCTGCTGCTCCTCTCGTTTTATTGAACCTTGGTGTAACTCCTTATAAAGAAGCTGAGGGCTCACTCGATTTCGTTCAGGTGGGGTCCCGGCGCTTCCTGCTGTATAATCGGACGGACTTTCTGTAGCATAATCCGACGGACTTGCGATGCTCTGTGGCGCAAAATCGGACGAACTTTGTACTGCATATTCGGAGGACTTCCTTCTGAGAAATCGGACGGACCTTCGGTAAAATCGTGAACAGCCTAAAATTATAATCTATATAAAATAACTGCGCAAAGTTAAATACGTATTTACGTTAAGAAGATAAACACGTATTTAGTTTAGCAAAGACACGAACCGCAACCCACCCCAGGACACAATCTACATACATTGTCATGGTGAAGTGGCCACTGCCCACTCCATGCTCCCAGTTCGTTGATGAAACTTACCATTCTGGAAAGCTAATGACAGTACCTTTCCACTGATATGTGCCACTTGATCAAGATATTTTTCTAAAGTTACGAAAAAAGGTGCTGAAAGTGGCCACTGCCCACTCCATGGTCCGAGTGCGTTGATGAATCTTACCATTCTGGAAAGCTAATGGCAGTACCTTTCCACCGATATATGCCACTTGGTGAAGATATTTTTCTAAAGTTACGAAAAAAGGTTCTGAAAACGCGTATTTTTCAATGCCTACATTGGCATGATGACGTGGCCACTGCCCACTCTATGGTCCGAGTGCGTTGATGAAACTTGCAAGCCTTGACCACTTGGTCAAGATATTTTCCTAAAAGATATTTTTTACGGAAAAAGGTACTGAAAACGCGGATATTTTTTACCGTACACTGGTATGATGAAGTGGCCACTCCATGGTCCGAGTGCGTTGATGAAACTTACCGTTCTGGAAAGCTCGGTTCAGAGTGCGTTGGTGAAACCTGATGTTCTTAATAGCTAATGGCAGTATATTTCCACCGATTTTATAACTTTCCACCGATTTTATAACTACTTATAACAATTGTCTAACTTAAAAACCGGAATTTGACACTATATGGCAACACTTGTGTATGCTCTGTAGCAAATCATTGACATCAGTCAACAGTGTTTGATTTGCTTGTGCGCATCATGTTTGTTTGAATCATGGAAAATTTTGAAAATTGGCGAAAAAACAGAATTTATGGGAAGTTTTGCTGAGTCACTTTTGCGCAAATAAAACTGCAGCCGAAAGTCATCGTTGGCTCGTGGATTTGTATGGCGAACATGCTCTTGCGAAAACATAGTGCTCGAGTGATTTCAACGTTTTAGAAGTGGCGATTTTGACATTCAAGACAAAGAGCGGACTGGACAGCCGAAAAAGTTTGAAGATGAAGAATTGGAAGCGTTACTCGATCAAGACTCGTGTCGAACACAAGAAGAGCTTGCGGAATCATTGGGCGTGACTCAAGCATCCATTTCCCAGCGCCTAAAAGCATTGGGATTCATTGCAAAGCAAGGAAATTTTATGCCATACGAGTTGTAGCCGAGAGACGGGGAAAGGCGATTTTGCATATCTAAAATGCTGCTCCGGCGTCATGAAAAGAAGTAATTTTTGCATCGAATTGTTACTAGCGACGAAAAATGGATTCATTACGATAACCCAAAACGCAACAAATCGTATGTGAAGCCCGGCCAACCAGCCAAGTCGTCACCGAAGAATATTCACCAGAATATTCAGCAAATTGCCAGAAAGATGGAGAAATGTTGTAACTTCCGATGGACAATAATTTTAATAACAGTATTTCTAAGTCACTTTTGTGCAAATAAAACTGCAGCCGAAAGTTCTTTAATAAACGCTTAAATTTCCTAAAAAAAAATTCCGGTTTTTAAGTTATACACCCGTATATAATATCCATAATTACCAGTAGGCCGACAGCTAATTTCTTTGTGTACTAGTACGAGTACCAGGGTCGGATTCAAATTTTCTTTCAGAAGTAATAATATAAAAATGCGCATTTACAAATCGTGATAATAAATAGATTTTTAGTTTAATACGGGTTAAGTCATGTGTATAAAAAGTTATCCGTGATCATCCTTCATACATGGATATAAAAAAACACATCTCGTTTAAAGATGTGTTTACTCATACCGTACACGAATAGAGTTCCATTGAGGAATGCCGTTTGACGCATTATACCTTTTTGTGTAATGGGCGTGATCCGGCCACTTATACAATACACTTAAAGTTGTCAAAATCCCATAAACGGTTCAAAATATTAATACGTTCGTAATTCTATCTAGCAGTACCTAGAGACATTACAAAAACATTTGCCCGAAATGGGCGTGGTACGCCTACTTATACAAAAGTTGTTAAGTGGCGAAATTATAACTTTTTCATTTACTCGGGTGTAGGGTATTTAGATTTCGGCCAGGCCGAAGACAATACTTCTACTTGTTGGTTTTCGATCTAATCTAATGGAATGAAATACACCGTCGCAATCGAATACGTTAATTTTCGTTATTTTTTAATAAGTTTTTTGATGGGCGTTCTATTAAATTTAAAATTCATTGACAGTATCTTTTAAACCAGAAGGAGCACCAAGATTTATTGAGTATACTTTTAACGAAAGAAAGGTTAAAGAAATTAGTGACTTGGTGTCAGTGAAAATAAGCCGAAACAAGGGAGCATGTGAGCTCTAACCATAAACTCAAAGATATTGCATTAATCCAATCAAGATATTTCATTAATCTTACGGTAACAAATTAGGCGAACACATTCACCATTTTCAAGATTAGTGCAGCAAAGAGTACAATTTGAAACATAGTCGCTATCCCTCAACCACTGGAGGTACGATTGAACTATGCACTGTAAGTAGAACAAAAAAGATATTTCAATAATCCATGGGTGCACTGTAGAGAAAAAAACAACCTTAGGATGACTTTGTACCATGCAGTGCTCGCAAACATTGACGCGATGTTCGAAGCAAAACTGATTTGTCACTTGACGCTTGGGACACTTGCACAAACCCATTTCACGACCCGAACCTTTTTCTCAGTACTGCACCAAAGAAAACCAGAGTTAAATCTGACAAATGCATTTAACTGACACAAAAATCTTCGCCGATTTTTTCCAATGGCTAAAGTTTAACAGCCTTATTCCAAGAGTCACGATGTTCCGTTAAACGATCTTCTCAAGAAAGTCACTACGACGCAAACGTGGCAATCCAAGAGTCACCTAAATCGTCTGGTTTTGCCATTACGTTATGGTTAAAACACAATTGGAAGCACTAAACACTAAATACATTGTCTTCGGTTATCTTTATCTCATTTTCTTACGGAGAAAACATAATTACACCCTACGGACAAAACACAAAATTTGTCAATTCCTGTGTTGAGACGTACACAAAGGAATAACAAAAGAAGGAAAAGAGCACTTTGTGTGTGTCCAATTAGAAATAGATCTATCCCGAAGACATTTGTTTTTTATCTATGGACAATTGTTCTCAGATAAATTATCTTTTTTCCGCAGATAAATGAATCCCATAAGAACCTGTGTAATTTGAACAGCTAATTTTGTGTTTAGTGTTTAGTACTTCCAATTGTGTTTTAAGCATTATTGTTAATGTAGTTTTTATGTGGTGAGGTTTGTACAGAAGATAAAATTTTCAGTGTTTGTAGGAAAAAATTTTATTATTGTGATTGTGGTGAATAAATGAAAATTTTATAAAATTGTTTTTTTTTTTTGCAAAATCAGGTTTATAAACGTAGCTAAAATATATAATAAAATTAGCAAATTATATCTAGAATAATATTATTGTTATTCTACATTATTTCGCTCAGATGGCAGCAAAATATATTTGACATTGCTTTTTCTGTTTGAAACTTTCCAACACTATAGCAAAGTGTAAACAATGGAAAATTTCAAACGATTGTAAACAATGAAGTGAAGAACTTTCGTGCTCTATTTGAAAAACTTTTGGATTATGTAGATGAGCAATTTATTCGCGTTCTCATTCGCCAACTACGAGATGCAACAACATTTTTCATTTAAAAGAGATATAAACCATTCTAATGTATTCCTGCCTGCCTACACATTCATCTATTAAAAAGAAATAGATTTCAAAGTTAACATTTGTATCCAAAACATTTTTTGTTTTACTTTTTAATACCTCTTTTATAAATATAAATAGTGTAAAGAAGTATATAATTAATAACTAATAACTAATAACTAAATAAAATAAAATAAAATTTATAACAAGAGAAATCTTGCATTTTTATTAGAAGACGGCAACTAAATTGCGATTGTCTTTTTTAAGACGAGAAACCCAATGATATCGTTTCTCAGAATGCCAAAAGACGATACGAAACTACGTAATGAACGATTAGCTCAACGATATCGTCTCTTGTAATACCAAAAGACAATACCATTAGGTAATCAGCTGTTTTTCTGAACGATTGCAAACGTTCGTGACTCTTGGAATAAGGCTGTAAATTATGCGACTAACAGCCTTATTCCAAGAGTCACGGTGAATCGTTCAACGATCGGCTCAAGAAAGTCACTACGTCGCAAACGTCGTAATCCAAGTCACCTAAATCGTCTCGTCTTGCTATTACGTTTTTGTTACGGTAGTTTTTATGTGGTCAGGTTTGCACAGGAAGGCTTGTGCAGAAGATAAACTGTTCAGTGTTTGTAGGTAAAAATTTTATTATTGTGATTGTGGTAAAGAAATGAAAGTTTTATAAAATTGTTTTTTTTTGCGAAATCAGTTTTATAAACGTAGCTAAAATATATATAGAATAAGATTATTGTTATTCTACATTAATTCGCTTAGATGGAAGCAAAAAATATTTGCCATTGCTTTTTCTGTTTGAAACTTTCCAACACTGTAGCAAATTGTAAACAATGGAAAATTCCCAACGTTTGTAAACAATCAATTGAAGAACTTTCGTGCTTTATTTGAAGAACTTGTTTGGATTATGTATTTAGTGCGGTTTTTAGTTTAGGAAGTCGTCGATGAGCAACTTGTCCGCGTTCGCAATCGCCAACTACGGAATGCATCAAATATTTTTGATTTACCAGGTTTTTAATAATTTTGTGAGCAAATTTTTTCCCATTCTTGCTGGTCCCATTCTTGTCCGCATTTCACTTTAATTAGAATTTAATTTAGGAGCTCCCTTTGGCGAGATCTGGTGCATTTTCCTTTTCTTGGACCGGCAATTCAAACTCAACAGATGCAAAACTGCTCAAATACAACATACAACACAAATTAAAGAAAATTGTTTCAACATTTTATTATTTTATCTTTTTGTTTATGACTCCATCGTTCAATAGAAACGAATTTTTTACTCACACCTAACTCACATTTTAACAGGAAATATCAACCATTCCAATTTATTCATCTATTAAAAAGGAATAAATTTCAATATTAACATTATTGTTTAAAACATTTATTGATTAAATTTTTAATACCTCTTTTATAAATATAAATAGAGAAAATAAGTATATAATTAATAACTAATAACTATAAAATAAATAAAATAAAATTTATAACAAGATTTTGAATTGAAATCTTGCATTTTTATTAGAAGACGACAACTAACAGCTTTATTCCAAGAGTCACGGTGAATCGTTCAAGAATCGGCTCAAGAAAGTCACTACGTTGCCAACGTCGCATTCCAAGAGTCACCTAAAGCTTAAAAACAATTGGAAGCAATAAACACTAAACACAAAATCAGATGTTCAAATTACATAGGTTCTTATTGGAATCATTTATCTGAGGAAAAAAGGTAATTTATCTGATAACAATTGTCCATAGATAAAAAGACAAATGTCTTCGGGATCGATCTATTTCTAATTTGACACAGACAAAGTGCTCTTCTCCTTCTTTTGCTATTCCTTTGTTTACGTTTCAACACAGGAATTGACAGATTTTGTGTTTTGTCCGTGGGGTGTAATTATGTTTTGTCCGTAAGAAAATGAGATAAAGATAACCGAAGACAAATGTATTCAGTGTTTAGTGCTTCCAATTGTGTTTTACGTCTAAGACAGCAGTGTCGTTGAAGCTAGTAAACAGTTGTTTTTCATGGCATGTAGGATATAAAAATTTGTTATGTTATACGCTATTAGTATGGTAATTTGCGGGTGACAAAATCTGAATATGGCAAATGATGCTACATAATTTTAGAAATTTGTCGCTGCAGTTGTCATCTTCGGCACTCACTTATCGTAGTATGGAAGTAAACTCAAATTTTTGTCGCTCGTCAGTTTTGATATCATATACGACGCTTCAAGTTTTCGTATCCATAAAAGTTGAGTCTTTATAACTTATAACCGAACCTGGCTATCTTAGCCAGGGTATGGCTATCTTAGCCAGGGTAGGTTGTCAGAATTTCCATATTTCTGTATAACCTAATTGAAGCTTGTAGAAGTTCTGACGGCTGACGGCTCTATCTCGCTCGACGACTGCCTAAAATAAAACTCGCGACCGCTGTCAGAATTTGTTTACATTCTCTATTTCTGTACACTGAAATTGGCGATGGCGAGATCTGTCTTCTTGAAGCGGCTTCTTGAAGCCGGCTTCGAGAAGAACGCGTGGCGACACTTATTTTATGTTAAAATTCATATACGTGTGATTTCTAAATGTGTGTGAGTGAAATTTACTGAATTTCCGAATGTTCGCCAGAGTTGCCATAATTATATTGCATGACGATTAACACTTAAAAAAAAAAGAATTTCAATGTGTGTATAACTTCTTTTAAATTTAAATGAATCGCATAGTTGCAAAGTACGACCGTATTCGTGGCCAAAATAAGATAAGTTAATTAAATTTCTAAAAAAAGACAATTTTTACAAAAAACTACGGTATGGCAATCACACAATTTCATGATGGCGGACACTTCGTTTGTTGTTCTTTTGTTCTTCAGTTTTATACATACTTGTTTTTATTTTATATCAACACTTTATGATTTTAAATATATTTATTTTATTTTATTTATCGTTTTTTAATCATATTTTTCAATTTTCACTTTATTTAACACTTTATTTTTACTTTCAAAGCGCAGTATAAAAATGTAAACAAATCTTCGGAAAACCTCTTCGGAACTCGTTCGGGTGACAACTGTTTAATTGTGTGCGTAAGAAGAACCGAGAATCCAACAGAATTTGGGCTTCAAAAAAACTCTCCACTTGAAGAATGTGTGAACTCTCCTCACACCCCCTCTCTTTCCCAAAAACTTTTGAAGAAAGAAGCCTTAGTCTCGCCAGGCTTATTTGCTTGTTTATTTCTGCAGTTTCGTTTCCATTTCGTTGTAAGCAGAATAAAATAAATAATTAGCCAAGCCCTTAACTAAAAAATGGCAACGCTTGGATTCAGTCTCTATTGCTATCCTGCTCTTTTGGAAAAGTATAAAAAGCGGCCACACTCAGAATTTTCTTCATTTGTCGAGGATAGGACCAACCGGTAGAATTTTGCTCACTACGTGGACAGCGTTAGCAGGCCGTTTTGAGCATAATATAATTACTTTACTTTTATTGTTAAACAGGCATTTGCCGGTCACATACACTAGTGTGTTTTTCTGAATTTGTTGAACGGCGAAGGCCGGTCGCAATAGAGAAAAACACAGTGTAAACTTACATAAGGAAACTTCCGCTAATCCCATCCTCTTTATTTTATTTTTAGCACAACGCAAATTTCTTTATTGTCATAATTATTAGGCAAATCTTAATAAAATATACTTCGACGTGGTGGTGTGATGTTAAATCGGAGGCTATTACATTTATTGCTTGGCGTATTTACGCCGAAATATTGAACTGAAAACAGCAAAAAAATTAACCAACAGACAATAGGAAAAAAAAAGATCATTATTCTCGCAGCTAAGAAAAGTTTCATCGGAACCACAGCAAATTGATATGCTGTTCGGTATGCTACTCGCACAAATTCCTGAGCGAGTGTCACGCGAAAAAATTAAGAAATTTGAAGAACTTCTAGCGGAGGAACGCGACGCGGAACATTTCATAGCGGAACGGAGTAAATCGGTGTACACCTCAGAACAATTAATTAAAGAAGGTAGTCGCGCTCGATGTTCCTTTTGCCGCAAAAGGGTCTTACTCAAGACCAGTACTACAAAAAAAGGAGATGCAATGGAGAAAGTATCTGGCAAATCGAAGTTTGCTTGTTATGGATGTAACGCGCCTGGGGTCACGCGCTCAAACTGCCCAACTCGTACTAAGCCCAAAAAGCATAATTGCCCAGCTTCCATAAATTTTAACTCTTTGTCAGCTCGGCTTATCGGTAGAGATGTTCCTTTAGCAAACAAGGAAAGGTCGTAAAAATATCCTGAAAATTAACAGTCAACGAGTACTCTCCACATACAATTCAGAACATTTTTAAGGATGCGTTGTCAAACAAAAAGAACAGACCACTATTCAAGGGAATACTTGGACAGAAGAAGAACATATCAAACAGATATGTCAAACAAAAGAACAGATCACTATTCAAGGGAATACTTGGACTCAATATTTATGCCATTATACTCTTTCAATTTTAAAAGAATCCGATGAAAGCTCTCACAAAGTGGAGCAGATAATTGAACTCGATTGTATGTTGCAAAGGCATGCGGCAATATTTGGAGCAATTGGGAAACCAATACCATTCGCGGAACACCACATTCCTACTGAAGACCACGAGCCAATCGCTTCAGCACATTACCTTCTTTCTTTTGGGAAGATTCGAGAACTAAAAGCCGAATTAGACAAATTAATCGAAAATGACATAATACAAGATCGGCGGTAATAGTGGTACCAAAAAAGGATGGAGGAGTACGACTCTGTGTAGATTTTAGAAAATTAAATGAAATCACTACACCATATAGATATCCGTTACCGCGCATGGATGACCTGCTCAATGCAGCAAAAATCACATGTTAAAACATGTGTCATAACTCCGTTTGGCACTTACCACTTCAAAAGAATGCCTTTTAGATTACGAAACGCACCTGCCACCTTCCAAGGGCTCATATATCGTTTTAAATTAGCAATTCCTGAATTCCCATATTAGCGTATCTCGATGATTTAATCGTGTGCTCGTTAGCGTTTGAAACGCACATTCTAGATCTCAACACCATCTTTGAACGATTACACCAATTTAAATCATTTCTTTGTATGAACTAATTCTCTATTTTGAAATTTAAAAATTTTAAATTCTAAATTTAATTAATTCTCTAGTTGCAAAGTTTTCCTTTCTTCGGTAGTTATCTAAGTTTTTCCTTTTTTATTATTATTTAATAAGAAAGTGTTTTATGTATTTTATTTTAGGTAGTAATATTTAATATAAATTATTTCATATTAAATTCAATTCATACTCATTATTGAGATGGTTTCTTTAAGTTATTAAATAGAACAAACTGTTGTTTTATAATGTTTTCAAACTGACCATCAACTCAGAAAAACGTCCTTAAATGAAAAATGTCCCTCAAATCATGTATGCAGTAACATATAGTACTTTGTTTTAACCAGTGTTAATTATAACAAGTAAAAGGGTTGTCTTCGGCCTGGCCGAAATCTAAATACCCTACACCAGAGTAACTGAAAAAATTATAATTTCCCCACTTAAGAACTTTTGTATAAGTAGGCGCACCACGCCCATTTCAGGCAAATGTTTTTGTAAAGTCTAGATACTGCTAGATAGAATTACGTATTAATATTTTGAACCGTTTATGGGATATTGACAACTTTTGTAAAGTGGGCGGACCACTTATTTTTTGTATATATACAAGTTGGTAATACCTGTAGATACCTCGTGATAAAATTTCGTGTTAATATCTTATACCGTTTACAAGATATTGACAACTTGTATGAGTGTGCGTGGCAAGCCCATTTTTGGCAAGCTTATTGGTAATGCTTCCCTATGTATCCTAATAAAATTACATCTTACTATCTTATACCGTTTATGAGATATTGCCAACTTTGTTATCAGTGGGCGTGGCACGTCCATTTTTTTCAAACATTTTAGTAATGACGCTATATGTTCCGGAATAAAATTATACCTTAATATCACACGGTTTATGAAATATTCAGATTTTAACATATTTTGAAACGAGGTGCCTTTACATTCCGTATGTAAAGTAGGCGTGGCTGTTTACCGATCTCGCCCATTTTCAATCCCAAACAGCCCTACATAACAAAGAATATTTGTGCCAAATTTCATCGCGATATCTCTTTTCGTTCTCCCGTAATCGTGATTTCAACAGACAGATAGACGGACGGACAGGGATCGATTCAGGATGTGACGCTGAGCAAGAATATATATACTTCTCTATATCTATATCGTCTCTTTCTCTGCGTTACAAACGGAAGAACAAAGTGAATATACCCTACTCCCTTCGGGTGTAGGGTATAAAAATGAAAAAAAATATATGAGATTAAAAAACTACAATAAAATGTGATATATTATACAAATACTAATGATAGTAATCTATCTTTCTTGCATACATAGTATATTGAAAAAAGTTGATAATAATTATTATCAGTGATCAGTGCGTGATAATTTTGTGTTTTTGTTTACTGTGGTTATAATAGTTTGTGATAATTTAATATTTTGCTTTTTGGTTTGCGGTTTAAAATGCCACCAATTAGACGTCGAAATATCGGTCGACATCGTGTGAATGAGACAGATGAAGAACGCAGACACCGTTTGGAAGAAAATCGTGTAAGAATTTCGCAAAGGTGATCGATTATGATTCCGGAACAACGTATTCAATCAAGTTCGACTCGCTCAGTACAAGCTAACGCTCGAAATAATTTTGAACGTCGACAAAACAGAAGGCCAACCGACACAATCATTAACGAATGTTTGGCGTTCAGGTACGATCCAACAGGCGATTATGCAACGGATATTGCCAACTTCGGTACAATGAACACTGTTTGTCAATATTGCAATGCTTTGAGGTTCCGACAGGACCCACCAGGAATATGTTGTGCGAGCGAAAAGGAAAAATTACCACAATTGACATCGCCACCAGAGCCATTGGCATCATTGCTTTCTGGCGAAGATACTCGATCGAAGCATTTCTTGGACAACATACAAAAGTATAACAGCTCCTTCCAAATTACTTCATTTGGGGCGAATATTATCAAAACAAGAGGCATTAACCCTACTTTTAAGGTATATTCTTTTTCGAATGCAAATATTAAAGATTTACGAAAGAACTTCAACGAAGGAAAACATCACACAAACTCAAGAAATTGTGTTTGATTTTATAGATTCAAGGACAAAATGAATATAAAATAGAATGATAGAATGTTTGCCACCTGACATGCCAGTGTAGGCATCTAAAAATGCGCGTTTTCAGTACCTTTTTTCGTAACATTAGAAAAATATCCTGACCAAGTGGCATATATCGGTGGAAAGGTACTGCCATTAGTTTTCAAGAATGGTAAGTTTATCATCAAATAGAACCATGGATTGGGCAGTGGCCACTTCATCATAACAGTGTATGTGGATCATGTTGTGGGGCGAGTTCCGGTTCGTGTCTTCGCTAAACTAAATACGTATTTATCTTCTGAACTTAAATACGTATTTAACTTCACGCAGTTTGACAAAACTCCTGCTGGAAAACATGTGCAAAGATTCAATGCTCCAACTATAGACGAAGTGGCAATTGTTATCATCTGAGATCAAATCCAAAATAGAGATATTGTTCTTCATCGGAGAAACGATCAATTGAAAAAAGTTGCAGAACTTTTCAATTTAACGAAACTGAGCCACAGCAACGCATGGCCGGGTACATCTAGTTATAAATATATTTTTATTTTCAAACAATTTAATTTTCTACATTTAAAGAATTTTTTGTCAAATAATATTTTAAGCTTAAAAAATATTTGCGTTTTTATTAAGATAAGTATTTTGTGCTCAATAAAATACCAATGTTGGAATTCTCTGTGTGAATTTTCTTCTTCTTTCTTGTATATTTGTCCCTCAGCGCTGACCATCTTTTTTGGCATTCGTCACCTGTAAATAAAAATATTTTGAGTTATCGTATATGAAGAGAAAACTTACACCTCAAAAATAGTGCCGATCTCCTCCCAAATTTGTTTCCAAGTGCCGGTACCTACCATCAAACTTACATTACTGTTTCAACTTTTCGTGCTTCGAACTACAGACACAACTGCCTGCGCTGCTAACGGGATGTGTTCAGGAGTTGGAGCGGATATATTGGTAGAGAAAAACCAGTCAAGTACATAGCGTACCTGCAGAGAGCATGAAGAAGCCCATCGCCTGGTCAGTCGCAATTGAGAGGTTTTTTTTATTATTTCACAATTGTGATTGTTATAATTGCTGCTTGTTGCGGCCGTTTTAAGAGTTTGGTATTATTGATGTTAAAGTTGTATATTGTTGTGTTGATTATTGTTGTTGATATTGTTGATTTGGGAAAAATTAACACTATTTATTGATTTTGATGATTGATGATTTGTTGAACACTTTTCTTTAATTTTTCCTTTCTCCTGCCGCTTGACCATTCCCGACCAAAACTCAAACAATACTGTTTTTAGTAAAAAATTTTACTTGTTCGTATTAAATTTACTAAGACTTTGTTTAATGAATGCTTAAAAGAAATGTATTAAAACTTTTAAAACCATCGGGGGCTCGTTTAATTTTACAAGTCCTGATAAATTGTTGATATAGTTAAAATCCTGTATGGAAAACTAGTAATACTAACTACTTTTAGGAATTTTCAAGCTGGAATTCATGTTTATAAATAATAATAATACTAATAATTGTATTAATCATATAAATATATATTAGCAATACGTTCATATCGAGTTTTCTCGACATAATAGAAAAATTTATATTTGTGTATAGTACCAAAGTACTTGAAATGTCTTTAATTATAACGTACTATAATACTAGCACAGGAACGCTGAAAAAATGTTGAGTTTCTTGCAAGTTTGTTCTATTTGGACTATTTGGTGCCTAAAGTTCCACTTCCTTTGAAGTGGAAGCTCCGTTTTCTGGTTGGCCATTAAATTTGGTGATATCGCAAAAAGCAACAAGACTGGAAACTCCTCTCAATTCGAGAGCGAGCTGAAAAACATGTCCCTTTGCGCACACACGCATAGCGTATGTGAGATTTATGGCGAAATTGCCTCCTTGTTAAAAGCTATAACTGGCTATCGCAAAAAAGTTAGCTGGAAATGTAAACCATTCCGGTTTGTTACCACACTGTCACAAGATGATGGGGTGAGTTCATGACAGGGATACCAACGAGACACAATTATTAAATATTCTTGTATGAATTTTTAAGTAAGCTTTAATAGAAAACCTTCATTGCACGTAAGAGCCTTCGCGGTTCTGATGATTCCTTAACTGTTTGGAAATATACAACAAACAGTATGTAAACAATAGACAATATGTAAGCAGTAATGTAAACTGACTTTGTAATTTGTAAAAGAAAAAATCTTTTAAACAATTATAACAAAATGATTTTTAAGTTACTTTGTAACTATTTTAATAATTTTATAAATAAGCTATTGCTGCATTTCCACACCATCTGCCATCCTTGAGGTGGTGTGGAAATTTACACCACAATCAAAAGTAAAAGATGTTGGCATCTCTTACAGTTAAAAGTACGTGTGGTAGGTAAAAACAACTTACTATGTATATTTGTTAATTGAGCAGATTTTATGTAATTTGATTTGGTTTCCTTTGCAAAATATTTAATATAACGCAGCTACATGACTTGAAAAAGATTTCGTATGCATTTCTAGAAGCATAATTTGGTTTAAAGCCTATCTCCTTGTCTTCTTTGCGTATTTTACAAATTGTGTTTCTTGGCTTGTGCGGTGAAAAAGGACAAGAGTTGCAATCCTCTCTCAAAAAATATTTCCAATTCTGTAAACAATTTCCTCAAGTTGTCAAAATTGCATGCATTTTGTTTGTGTAATTTACACAGTTCAGCCTGACTCAGTGACTTACACACTAATGCCTGAAACACAATTGGAAGCACTAAACACTAAATACATTTGTCTTCGGTTATCTTTATCTAATTTTCTTACGGACAAAACACAATTACACCCCACGGACAAAACACAAAAGCTGTCATTTCTCATCCCACTGCAAACCGCTCAGTATCTGAAGCTTTTCAAGCAAGAAATACAATCAAGGATTTTTTGAATCCAATTTATCAAATCAATTAAATTCAGTTTAGTTTTAACTTTTAATGTATTATTTATTATTCATGTATTATTAATATAAATTCATGTATTGTTTATTATACATGTACTATTTATTATTCTTATTGTTAAACTCATTTAAATAAAATTGCACTTCTTGCATTATTATAAATTAAACACAATAAATAAATAAATTAAATAAAAAAAAAGGTAAACAAAGGAGGAAATCTTCAAAAACATCAACCACCAGGGCTGATGTGAGTAGGTGGAAAACTTTAAGTAACTAAGTTTGCCTATTTTTGTTTATAGCGTCATATACATATTGACTAACATTCTGCTGAATGTTAGTCAAAACGGTTGCATTTAAATTGGCTTCGTCGAGCGCATTTGCCAGACCAAGGAAAATTTTTTCTGTGGTTGTCGTTGCCTGCCCAGATCTTTCCATAAAACTTTTCGATACGTTTTCTATCGATGTAGTCGCTACCTGCAGAAAGCTTGCCAGATTTGACTCTATTTCAGCCTGAAATAAATAAAATAATTTTCATTAAACTAGTTCTAAGTGTCAGCTAAGATAAAAAACATTTCTTAAGAAAGCTCAAACATACTTTTTTGGTTTGAGCACCTTTAAAAGAGGAGCCCGATGGTGATGATGCCGGCAGAGAGCATAATGATGGAGACCCTGTAAATTCGAGCGGCGAATCCATCAGTGGCACACACGGTTTTAAATTTTCATCATTGTCTGTGTCCGACAAAATATTTCCAATTGTTCTGAAACAAAAAGAGTGTTTAAAAAGTTCAATCGCATATAAACAACTTACCTTCTGCAGCACTGAACATCGTCCAGGAACGTCATGGTGTCTATATGCCGCCACTTCTTTTTTGGGAAAGTAGCGGCACTCCCCGACGCCGCTACCTCCGATCGCTTAGCTCTGCGGTAGCAACTTCGTAGCCCAATCCAGCGTTTTCGGCAGGCTTCCGCTGTAATTTTATTTGGTTTTTTTGTTATAAATTCACTGAATTCATGTTATATACTTACCATCTAAATTTAATTCCAGGCCTATGTCTGCCCATAACTTCGTCTTATGAGCTGTATTTTTATATAGATCTTCTTTTAGATCATACAGCTCTTTATGTGGGCGAACAAGATCTATCAACTTTTCTTCTAGATCCATTCTGAAAATGTTAAAGATTTATTGTAGAATTAAATTTATTTCATTAATAATAAAACACTTACATTTGTAAATTTGATTTCGGTTTTCAACTTGTGGGCTATTATTTTATTTTGCCAATAAATGCAGAAGTTAAACAAAGGAATAGCTAAAGAAGAAGAAGAAGAGCACTTTGTGTGTGTCAAATTAGAATTAGATCTATCCCGAAGACAAATGTCTTTTTGTCTATGGACAAATGTTATCAGATAAATTATCTTTTGTCCTCAGATAAATGACTCCCATAAGAACCTGTGTAATTTGAACAGCTGATTTTGTGCTTAGTGTTTAGTGCTTCCAATTGTGTTTTAAGCATAACCCAGTGAAAGCGAAAAAAGAGTTTCCAGTCTTGTCTTTGATTTCGCATACACTGAGGTTGGTTGAACAAAACGCGAGCTCACACCACATCAAAGAATAGACGGACTTTTGAAAGTTTCGTATTTGTATCTTTATCTCTGATTCTCACAACTCTGTATTCTATCATTCTTGCGTACTCCTACTGTAATCATGTGTAATTTTGTTTCAGTGGCTTGAAATTTCATTATAATTCAAGCAGAGATTGGGATCTCTGATTTTAAAATCGGCGGGGTTGATTTTTGAGCTTTGTTGGGTAACTTTGAAACAAATGGCGTAGTGCTTGGGCTCAGTCGTGTTTTTTGCGTGATAGAAATATTGCAGTGTTGTTATATCTGCCTCGCCTGTTAAATTCGACCAGTGTTCCGATATTGCTGATATCTGTACCACTACGTGGAAGTGTAAGCGTCATCTGTCTATAGAAAGTATTTGAAATTTGTGCTTTATTGTCTGCTAAAGGAATATCCCTGGTTCAGAGGGCATTGTTTGCATTTTGGATGAGGGCCTCAATTTTTGAATAGAGATGAGCGATAATATGCCTTAAACACCATTGGAGGCACTAAACACAAAAACAGCTGTTAAAATTACACAGGCTCTTATGGGAATCATTTATCTGAGGAAAAAAGATAATTTATCTGAGAACTATTATCCATAGATAAACAGGCTTAGTCTGTAAACTCACATACTGCGTTCAGTTCTTGCGTTCAAATTATCACATGATCAAAAACAAGGTATTCTGTAAGCTTACAGAAACATGGGATGGGAACTCGTAAGAATTGACCGGGTTTTGCTTTTATCTGACATTCTTCATTTGTTTGTATAATATTTCAATCGGCATAGTGTTACCATGTATACTGAAAGCTAAGTATGAGAGCAATTGCTTAAATGAGATCTCCCACATTTTTATACATGAAGAATTTATTTATTTGCTAAATTGTGTCATGATTTTAAATATTGAACATTTTTAAAATTTTCAACATAATCTCAATTAAAATTAAGTAATTTTGTATGTAAATTTCGCAATTTCTTATGTAAATTTAATGTGGAGTAACCTGGCAACAATGGTTAGCGTCATGGAAAATCATCAATAAAGTAGAGAAGGTGCATTGTGTGAAAATATTGAAGTTTTATTGTGAAAATATTGAAGTTTTAACTAGGAAAATAATTATAATAACGCAAATAAATTCAATATTAAATGTTAACGCAAAAAAATTTCACTGACAAAATGACCACAAACACCGACAGAGTAGAAACGACTGGAATGTTATAAAATTCGTATGTTTTCGTAAACAGCTTTGAAAAGCATGTAAAACTACCAACAACATACGTCGCAAAGACATGGGATGTGATGCGTTCAGTTTTATTTTTTTTCTGACAAGAGAACATATGTTTTAAGAAAATAACAAAAGAGAATAGAGAATAAAATCGAACTGAACGCAGGATGTGAGTTTACAGAATAAGCCTGAAAGAGACATTTGTCTTCGGGTTAGATCTAATTTTAATTTGACACACACAAAGTGCTCTTCTTCTTCTCTTGCTATTCCTTTCAACACAGGAATTGACAGTCTTTTTGTTTTGTCCGTGGGGTGTTATTGTTTTGTCCGTAAGAAAATGAGATAAAGATAACCGAAGACAAATGTATTTAGTGTTTAGTGCTTCCAATTGTGTTTTAAGCATTACTCTCTCACTGGTATTTTGAATACCAGCCCAGACATAACGGAAACCATCATCTCTTTGCGTGCCAGAAGTTCCTGTGTCTGTAGTATACTTGTGTCTCTTATGCTTAAATCAGTCGCAACGCTTCGAACTTGCACATACTCGAAAACTATGCATTAATTGCTTGAAGGCAGGCCATACTGCACAACAATACTCTGTTAGGCAACTCTAATGCACTCTAAAACAACTGAAATAGCTAAAGGATTGGTTTCTACAGTTCCACAAAAGGCAAACGACTCCAAACTTGGGACACTAACAGCCGGCGTTGACAGCATGCCTGTATCTTACGTTCTTCTAGACACAGCTCATAAACTTATATCAGACAGCGGCAAGCAGGTAGAATGGAGAGCAATACTCGTATTTAACTCTGGTTCCCAAGGTAGCATTGTCTCGGAACGGGTTATAAAGCAATTGGGAGCTACACCAAGAGTCGCAACAACACACATCCAAGGATCTAGGAATGGTTTTTCTCAATACTATTGCGTTTTTGCTTTCATCACTTTGTCTTCACTACAGATATAACAAAAATGTATCGACGATTTCTTGTTTATCTAGAAAACCGAAAGTACCAACTCATCATCTGGAGGAGAAATCCAGATTCACCAATAAAGTACTATGCCCTCAACACATGCTTGTTGAGAGCATAGTACATTATTCGCTCGACCCCACTCCTATATTTGGTGAATGTATTACCGATACCATAAGCAGCCAGTTTAGACACGAGTGCTTTATGCCACACTCGGTCAAATGCCTTGGAGATATCCAAAGCAACAACCTTACTCTTACCGAATTGGTGAACACAACTGTCCACCGCTCAGTGAGGAACGCCATCAAAACGCTTGTGGAGCTGTGAGCACGGAAACCGTACTGGCGATCACTGACCAATTTGTTGCTCTCCAGATACCTCATCAAGTAAAATTTATAATGCTCTACATAACTTTGGAAAGCATTGAACAGATTGCTATGGGTCGGTAATTGGCAGGATTCATAGCCTCACCTTTTTTGGGAACGGGCTGAACATTGTCAAACATTGGAACTAGGAAAAACTCCTGAAGTAAACGATAAATTAAAGAGATTGCGCAATGGGCGAGCCAGTGTTGAGGCGCACTTTCTCAACACATGGGCTGAAATGCCATCCGGTCCCGAGGATTTATTCACGTTGAGATTTACAAGCACTCTTAACATCCCGCGTTCGAAAGTGCATCTCAGGCATAATATGAGACACACCATCGATCACGGGTATTGGTTGGCTACTCTCAGAAAGAGAGCAGTTTTCAACAAACATTTTGGCTAATAAGTTTGCCTTATCAACCGAGTGAGTGAAGATCTAATCATCCTTGGGGAGAGTTGGAATAGACGATCGCGTCTAATTCTTCACTCTCCCCACGAACGACCAAAAGTTCTTGCTACCCTTATGGTATTCAAGAACTCTGCGTCTAAGGCGCTGTTCGTAGAGAACTTTTTCGCGCTTTAGAGTGGCATTGCACCTATTTCTTACCTGATTGCGCAGCAATTTAGTATCAGCAGTTTTGTTTAAACGCCAATTCCTAAATGCTTCCTTTTTAGACCTGACTGCTTGTCTGCAAGTCGCATTAAACCAGTAATGGTCTTTTGGTTTAATGGAAATTCTTTTATTAGGTATGAAAGACCTCATACCAAATAAAATTATATGTTCTACCAATTTTGCTTCAGCATTTATGTTTCTATCCCTGAAACACAATTGCCAATTGAAACGACTTAAAAAGGAGTTCAGCGCATCCCAATTAGCCTTCTCATAAAGCCACACTGTCCGCTTCGGAGTTGGCTGATGAGCGGATTGAAGACTAGAATATGGGAAGGTAGCAGAAATTATAGCGTGGTCTGAATTACCAAGAGGTGCAAGAAGATTCACATCATACTTGCTGTGATGTGAAGTTAAAAAAAGGTCCAAAATATTTTTGTTTTGCCCATCAACGCAGGGAAAGTGCGTTGGTTCCTTCATTAATTGAGTCAAATTATTAGACTCAGCAAATAACTCAACATACCTCGGGTGTCGTGTGACTCGAATGACGTAGCCAATTGGAATTATGAACATTGAAATCACCAGCAACAACAATTTCACTATTCGGATACGATTCCAGAATTTTAGAAATCGAATCATAGAGACTGTCCAGTTTATCAAAAGTTGGCAGCCTCCCTAGACCCGGGCTTCTATAAATGAAGCAGAAGTGCAGGATGTGCGACTGGATTTTGAACTTAACCCACATGGAGTTAAATTTGACATCCGTCGTGCAAAGGTGTTGCTGACACTGGTACGCAACATCACTGCGAATGTATAAGGCGAGGTCTCTGTGTGGTGAAAACAATGGCAGTAAATGGTACCCAGGCATGTGAACATCCAGTGGATCTGCAATCTGAAAATTTCTCCGTGTGGAGGGGTTCAACGAAAGTAAGCTGCTTTTAGATCGCAGCATCGTGTGGTTTTCTAGCGCGGCGTGCTCGTCCGCAAAATGACTCTTCTGGCAGGAGATCGCGAGGCAGCGTTTAGTTTCCTTTATTTCTCCCGGGGAGAGACGCAGGGTTGGGTGCGAATGCAGGGGACGCTGAGCTGGATGAGCGTGGTAGAGAAATCTATATACGTATGAATATACGCGTAAGGCTCGTGGCTGTGACGAAAATTGTTCGAGAGGATCCTCATCGGTAGCGCAATGGGTGTGCAGCGTTTTGACAGTCTTCTGCTCCAGTGTGGTACATATTCGTCTGAGGCGTGGAATTCGGGCCAGCGATCCTTGTCGTGGGCAAGCCAAGCAGGTCCTTTCTACCAGAGGGTGCTCTCAGCGATATATTGGGGCGTGGCACCGATACAGGCTAAATCCGCGGGGTTGTCCTGGGATTCCGCATGGAACCATTGCGAATTCGGTACTTTCTCGATGATTTTGGCGACTCGGTTTGCCACGAACGTCGCCCAAACGCTTGGGGATTTCTTCAGCCAGGCCAAAACAATGGTGGAGTCGCTCCAACAGTAGATCGTGTAATGGGGCAGCTGCAGCGTAGGCACGAGAGTGTCGATCATCTCAGCAACTAAAGTGGCTCCACACAATTCTAACCTGGGGAGAGACAAAGTTTTAATCGGGGCTACACGAGTTTTGGAATATAAAAGGAAGACTCGGACTTCCTGAGCTACCTTGATGCGGGCATAAATGACTCCTGCGTAGGCTTTTTGTGAGGCATCGCAAAGAGCATGGAATTAAACTTCGCTGTCGGGGGTGTAACTTACCCATCGCGGGATGCGAATAGAGCAGATGTGCTGGTAATTCTGTAGAAAAGTTAACCTAACGCTGATTTGATGACAATAGCTTGGACGTCAAAGTAGAAGTCATCATGGGGCGCGTTCTAACGAATTCCAAGCATTTTGGCGGTGCTGGAATCGAGCGTCAGGAAATTGGTATGGAGTAGATGGGATGCCGGCAAGTCTGCCAGAATGCCTTTATGGTTGGCAGTCCATTTGCAAAGGGAAAAACCTGCTGAGTCGAGGGCCGCTATGAGTTGGTCACGGGTTTGAGCAGTTGTCACCAGGTCATGAGTGCCTGCTAACACATCATCCACGTACATGGAATGCTGTAGAATGTGTGACGCAAGCGGAAACTTGTGCTTCACCTCGTCTGCCAATTGAAGAAGGGTACGTATGGCGGAAAGGGGCGCAATTAATTCCAAACGTTACCGTTTGAAGCTCGAAGTCGGTAAGTTCGGACTTGTGAGGGTCTCGGAAGAGAATGCGCTGATATGGTGTGTGCTTTGGGTCAACCAATATTTGGCGATACATTTTTTGAATATCTTCTTTGAAGACATAGCGGAAGAAACGCCAACGTAGAATTAAAAAAGTCAAATCTGACTGTAGCACGGGGCCTGTGTGAATTACATCATTGAGGCTTAGTCCGCTTTTGGTGGGACTGGACGTGTTGAAGATGACTCTGACCTTCGTTGAGGTGCTTTCGGGTTTGATGACGGCATGGTGGGGTAAATAGTAGTGATTTTTAGGCGCTAGAGGCTCTGGGGGCCTGACTATTCTCATGTGGCCTAAATCGACATACTCATTTAACACCGTGTCGTACTGGTGTTTGAGGTTTTCGTCCTTGCCTAATCGTGCTTCCAGACGCGTATGTTGTTTGAGCGCAATTTGTCTCGAGGCCCCTAAGCGCAGCGTGTCTGGAAAGCCGACTTTTTTTTTTTTTATAACAGATGAATAACAGATTCCATGCACAGCATTTGTTGGTTCCGAAGGGATGACAGGTTAGTGGGAAGGGGGAAAGAGGGAGTAGTGATGGTTTACACTTCGCTTGAATGTTTCGACGCTGTAAGTGGGGGGGGGGGAAGACATTCGCAGGGAGATTATTCCACAATCTAACGACGCGACCGAAAAACGAACCCTCACGGTAATGCGTGGTTCGTTGGAACGGAATCGCGACATAAAAGGGGTGCACCGCTCTGGAAAGCCGAGTAGTTCTGCTAAATACCTGAATCGGAGGAATCAGGCTGGCTACTTCAGAAGAACATTTACCGTGAAAGTAGCGGTAAAATAGTGATACACACCCCACATCACGACGACGCTCCAAGGTTTCAATAGAGCTGGATACCCTACTGTCCCCTATAAGTTTTAACGCACGACATTGGACACGGTCGAGAAGCTGAAGATATGCCCGCGAAGCTCCCGACCATATATGCGAATTGTACTCCATTTTCGGACGGATATAAGTGGTGTAGATACAACGAAGATCGGTTGGAGTGAAGTACTTCTTACACCGCTTAAGAAAGCCTAAGCACTTGGCTGCTTCTTTCGACACGTCAAAGATGTGATCGTTCCAGCGAAGATCGCATTGGATTGACATGCCCAGAACATCAAGAGCCTCCGACTCATTAATATCCACACCACCCATATTTAAAGGTGGAAAGTTGTCGCCCGCTAGACGCCTGTGGCTCAACAAACAGCATTGGGTCTTCCGCGCATTAAAATCGACCCGATTCGCTTGACCCCACTCCTGGATTTCGTTGAGGTCAGATTGGAGTGTGTCATTCATAATTCTGCGCCTTTTATTGATCTCCAGAATAGAAGGACGCCTGGAGAATGAATATGAATGACAAATGCTGCTGTCATCAGCAAACGAGTAGACGGGGTTTGATGTCAATGACAGGTCATTGATAAAATAAGAAAAAGTGTCGGAGACAGGACCGAACCCTGCGGAACTCCAGCATTAATGGAGTGCTCTTCGGAAGCAAAGCCGTCTATCACAACCCGAATAGAACGGCCGCTGAGGAAACTCGATATCCATCGAGTGAAAGTATTACCGACACCATAAGCAGCCAGTTTAGACACGAGTGCTTTATGCCACACCCGGTCAAATGCCTTGGAGATATCCAGAGCAACAACCTTGCTCTCACCGAACCGGTGAATGCAACTGCTCCACCGTTCAGTGAGAAACGCCATCAGGTCGCCGGTGGAACGGTGAGCACGGAAGCCGTACTGGCGATCACTGATCAACTCGTTGCTCTCTAGATACCTCACCAATTTAAAATTTACAATGCTCTCCATGACTTTAGAGAGCACTGAGCAGATTGCTATGGGCCGGTAATTTGCAGGATTCGTAGCCTCACCTTTTTTGGGAACTGGCTGCACATTGGCAATCTTCCAGGAAGCGGGAAAGACTCCTGAAGTAAAAGATAAATTAAAGAGATTGCGCAATGGGCGAGCCAGTGTTGAGGCGCACTTTCTCAACACATGGGCTGAAATGCCATCCGGTCCCGAGGACTTATTGACATTGAGGTCTGCAAGCACTCTTTTAACAGCTCGCGTTCGAAAATGCATCTGAGGCATAGCATGAGATACATCATCGACCACGGGCAGTGGTTGACTACTCTCAGGAAGAGAGCAGTTTTCAGCAAACATTTTGGCTAATAAGTTTGCCTTATCAACCGAGTGAGTGAAGATCTGATCGTCCTTGAGGAGAGTTGGAATAGACGATCTCGTCTGATTTTTCACCCTCCCCACGAACGACCAAAAGTTCTTGCTACCCTTATGGTATTCAAGAACTCTGCGTCTAAGGCGCTGTTCGTAGAGAACTTTTTCGCGCTTTAGAGTGGCATTGCACCTATTTCTTACCTGATTGCGCAGCAATTTAGTATCAGCAGTTTTGTTTAAACGCCAATTCCTAAATGCTTCCTTTTTAGACCTGACTGCTTGTCTGCAAGTCGCATTAAACCAGGAATGGTCTTTTGGTTTAATGGAAATTCTTTTATTGGGTATGAAAGACCTCATACCAAATAAAATTATATTTTCTACTAATTTTTCTGCAGCATTTATGTTTCTATCTCTGAAACACAATTGCCAATTGAAACGGCTGAAAAAGCAGTTCAGCGCATCCCAATTAGCCTTCTCATAAAGCCACACTTTCCGCTTCGGAGCTGTCTGGTGAGCGGATTAAAGACTAGAATATGGGAAGGTAGCAGAAATTATAGCGTGGTCTGAATTACCAAGAGGTGCAAGAAGATTCACATCATACTTGCTGTGATGTGAAGTTAGAAAGAGGTCCAGAATATTTTGGTTTTGCCCATCAACGCAGGGAAAGTGCGTTGGTTCCTTCACTAATTGAGTCAAATTATTAGACTCAGCAAACAACTCAACATACAAACCCTCAGGTGTTGTGTGACTCGAATGACGTAGCCAATTGGAATTATGAACATTGAAATCACCAGCAACAACAATTTCACTGTTCGGATACGATTCCAGAATTTTAGAAATCGAATCAGAGAGACTGTCAAATTTATCGAAAGTTGGCAGCCTCCCCAGACCCGGGCTTCTATAAATGAAGCAGAAGTGCAGGATGTGCGACTGGATTTTGAATTTAACCCACATGGTGCTAAATTCGGCATCCGACGTGCAAAGGTGTTGCTGACACTGGTACGCAACATCACTGCGAATGTATAAGGCGAGGCCTCTATGTGGTAAAAACAATGGCAGTAAATGGTACCCCGGCATGTGAAAGTCCAGTGGATCTGCACCCTCAGACACCTGGGTCTCACCTAGTGCCATTATATGCGGTTGGTTAGTACAAATATGCGCATAGACCGCGAAGAAATTCGCCCTCAAGCCACGTACGTTAGTGGAGTCTATGCGGAATTTTGTCATCGCCGCCCACTGTAGCGAAGTGTAAGGTCAGCCGTACAAGCAGCCACGCGTACGCCGCAAGCAAAGCAAAACGCGACAAGACAAGTGTTATGCCTTTATCTTGCCGCGCTTCAGCCTACGGTGCACTCACAGCCGCCTGCACACCTAACGGGACCAGGAAGAAGGAGGAAGAGTGAAAACCAACGAAATGCTGAGCTTTACTGCGGAGAGCATAAACAAGCCCCTCGCATGTTTCTCTGCATTGCGTTAGATTGTCTATTTATTTGTTATAATTTCATCAGGTTTTATTTATTTGTTATCAAGTATTAAGTTATTAAGTAGTGCACTATTTTGTTTATTAAAAAGTATTGTTTGGTGAAGCGTTATTGTTGTATTTTCGCGGCGTGGGTTTTCACTATTGTTTTGGATTTTATTTTCGCGAACACTGTTTATAAAATGAATTGGCGGGCGCACCGTCCGCCTCCGTCCGCGGTCACATCACAACTTTAAAGGGCAATGACACGATGTAGCGGCTTCATCGCGTCTTCGCGTTGTTTTTACGAAATTTTCTTCGCAAAACTTTTCGGAGGGGTATAGCAATATAATTTTGAGAAGTTCCTCCACCTCCCAAAAACGTTCGAACTGTTGTTCGAAGGAGACTTCGTTGAAGTAAAAATATTTGAAATTTTTTAAGAATGAAAAATACATCTGCACAATTTCCACAGTTCTTAGTTCGTCTTACTTTATTTAAAAGACAGTAAAGAAAAGAGCTTTTAAATTTCAACCAGAATACGAAACCTCTATAAATCTTTACTATTTGTAAATGTGGCGATTTCAGTAAAGAAGCCAGAATAGGGCCGTAGGATATATATAGAAGCCATAATAGGGCCCTGCATTTTGTGGATACAGGTCCTTCCAGTCTTGCGCCGAATAACAAGCAGATCTGCGATGAGTACTTATTTTAATATTCCTTAAATACAAAAGTTTTTAAGAAATGCAAATATCTTTAATAATTATTCGGAAGTAGTCCTGCATTGGTGCAAAAAACTATATTTTTTTTTTTAATTTTCGGAATAAGTCTAAAACCGCTCAAGTTAGAATTTCCAGTTTTGGTGACTTTATTTATAACGAAACTAAATCAGCCTTAGTGTTTGTTCAAATCGCGAAATGTCTGTGCCGAATTCTCCAAACTGTGATATTTGTTGCAGAAAAATTCGGAACAACTCGGAAATTACTTACAAGTTTTGTAAGAGTAGTTTCCATCCAACTTCGCGTTTATTTGTTTTGCCTTTATATTTGTTTGCCAAAAAAATCATCAGATTTACTTGGTGTATTAAATCATTTAAAAGGTGGATTTGCAACATTAAAAGAAGCACCTTCTTAATGAGAGCAAACTAGACTCAACCAGCAAAGTAACTGGTACTTCAATTGTACTCCCACAAACAACAACCGTTGCACGGCCGACACCTGATAAAAACAAAGAAAAACAAAACACTGGGTTTACAAAAGTGAATCGCATGTTTTTTCTCGATCTATTTCATTAGTTCACTTGAAACATAGTTCAGTTAAAGTATTCATTCGCAAACTACGCGAATTTTATCCCTTCAACTGATATGGGAGCATAGAAATTTTTTATGTATAATTTTTACACATTGCGAAGGAAAAATATGATTTTTAATATAATCAAGAAAATTTGGGGACGAAAATTATGTTGTATTTCTTCTTTCCACAATTTTATTAGTAGTTAGATACCACAAGTTTCCACAAGTGGTATCTAACTAATATATTTTCATAGTGTTCGTCTGCCACAGTTGACCTCCTTTCCATGGTAACCTTCTCCATACAAAAATCTGTATATGTACCCTCAACGTCACATGCATCTATTACACCATGTATTAGGTATACCCAAACTGAAAATAAGCAACAGTATACCTTATTATGGAAAACATGTAGTAGAAAAATATAAGCTTAATGTTTAAGAATTCAAGAATTTGTTCTACAACCCATTTCAGGCGTCTATATTGAGAATTGTGAGAATTGTGACTATTTTGATTTCATGTTAGTTTCTTATGATTGCTTAGTACTCATATACTAAATTAAAATATACTCTTAAAACTTTCTTAGGGCAACGTTAAGACTAAAACTTTGGGAAAACGAAGAAACCATATTTTAGTTCTGATGCAAGAATGGCGTCAGGAAATGAGACCCATCAGCTTTTAGAACTTATTCAAAGCATCACTGCCGGTGCATCTAACGATGACCTTCTGAAAGGTTTGCCGGATATAACTGCTGCTGCTCGAGTAGACAGCCTCAATAAACTATTACAACAGGGATTAATTGAGGTGCTAAAAAAAGGCGATAAACTCATTTACCGTGCTAAAGATCCTAAAAAAAGTGTTTTACCTAGAGATGCCGACAATGAAGAGAAAGTTGTGTTCAGAATTATTGAAGAAGGTGGGAATAAAGGTATTTGGATACGCGATATACGAATTCAGTCGAACTTAAATATGACACAATTGAATAAAATATTAAAGAACCTGGAAACAAAGAAATTAATAAAGGCTGTCAAATCCGTTAATGTAAGTAGAATTAAAAAGAGAAACGATATACTATATATTTATGAGGTACGCGTAATTTTCTAAAATGGCAAATATAAAAGCTGTGAACGTTAGTTACAGTTTTTATATTTGCGACCGTATTTTGTGTATGATAGAATAATAATTGTTGCAATACTTTATATCTTAAGAATATTGGGGAATCAGTAAAGATTTTAAAGGTTATATGGTTGATTTTGTGAATGGACGTTGTGTATGTGCCCTTAAATATAACATTTAGTTTTTCGAAGGATTATTTCCATTGGTGCAGCTATGTAAATATTTAAAGAATAATACAAGTAAATATACATATTTAAAATATGTTCATTTCGATATTCGCCGAGTAAGTGATGGACCGAGCACGCAACTTATCTGGTCATGGGCGCAATGATTTCAACAAGGATGATTTCTAGAGGAGTTTAGAACAATGGTCAACCAAACTCCTCCAGAACCATCAAGGTCAGCAGCGACGGCAGAAAATGTGGCTCAAGTTCGAGTAAATCAGTAAAAAAATTTAAGCTTCTACTGGAATAAAAAAATCAGCAGTGCACTTTAAATTAGTAAATAAATTAAACCTCCATCCATACAAAATGCAAATCGTGCAAACTCTGAAAAAGTTACCATTCTTTACGTGAAACCTTCGCAAGAACAATTATTAACAATTTATATTTTTAACGAGCGAGAGGCGGTTACTGCTGAGGTGTATTCCAAAATGATAGTAAAGTTTCTGTTGCCGCAACTGCAGCTCCTACTCGGGTACAAAAACAATAATATTTATTAATTAGTTTTTTCAATTACATTTTTAAATTGTAAATTTTCTGCTGGACACACAGCCGGAGACAAATTGTCCGTCCGTGAAGACCGGGCTAAATCAACAAATGGACGGACAGAACTAAAATTCAGGACATGATGCTGATCAGCAATATACAATATATACTTTTCTATATCTATATTGTCTACTACTCTACGTTACTAACGGAAGAACAAACAACATTATTACACCCTCTCCCTTCGGGTGTAGGGTACAAATATGATGAGAAATTATTGAAATCCAAATTTTAGAAAACTGCTGATCTGGCGACTGCTTACAAACAAAAAAGTCAGCACTTTTTAATACTAAATATTGGCCACTGGTCGAAATTCCAACCACTCACTTTCAGAAGAAGAGAAATATATCACTGACGAACTCAAATGAACGCACACTTAACATCATGAAACGGACTTACAAGGACATCGAAAATGAATTCGAACGAATCGAATTATTCACGTATCAGACTCATTAACAGTCAATTGGAAAACCTCAATCAGCAATTCATTGATGACAACTAGCACAAAGATTTCTTAGAATGACTATCTGGCACTTGAACCACAAAGTTCTTTCCAAGGTACTGTTTTATTAATGGATTAATTAAGTGATTGACTAAGACTCTCTGGCACTTGAACCACAAAATCTTTAGTTTTATTTATTGATTAATCTCCAAGTACTTGAACTTGAAGATCGGTATTATTTCACTAAATGAACCACAATTAACGAATACAACACACAATGTCTTTTTCAAGAATGGCATTTTTACTGAAGATTCAGTCATTATTTATAGCTATTTATTGCTAACTACGCTATAAGATAAATGCAAATAATAATAAATATATGTGTAATAAAAGATAATTATTGCTAAATGTGCTTTTAAATTGATACGAATAACAATCGTAAACATAAGTTGACGATGACAAGTGGACCATCAGCATTATGGTTATCTGATTTGAGCGGTCAGTTGCAGTCGTTGGTGTTATATATCGGAAGCGGCAGAGCGAGTGATGAGCTTGTGTTCAACAACTTTCCGGTCAATCACCGCCGTCATCCGGTTCCGCTGCTGCTGTTCCGGCGACACCAACATGTGCCAATTCTTGAGAAAAGTTGATTGCTGCTGTCAGCAAGTTTCGTCGTTGCCGGCAAAATGCAGGTGGCTGGTTGTGGTTGGGAATGCGTATGTAAATATGTACGATACATTCTACCCGGTTTGAACAAAGTTCAAGTAACTGTCGCGTTAGACGGTGCAGGTTGGGTTGTGTGTTGTGCGGGGTTTAGTGCCCATTGAACGAACTTAATCGATGACGACCTCGAAAGCTTGTATATAGCGGGGAAGCGCTTTGAGTTTTGTTGGTTTTACCGTTTACTATTTCAGACTAATCTGATTGATATAGTGACGCCAATGAAGAAGGCCACATATCCGACAGCGAATTGGTGTTGGTCGTTCGTTGTTAGATCATAAGGTAGTTGTTTTGTATTCTCAGTTTTTCGTGCAGTTTGTTCAGTTCTTCGATTTCTGAGATGAAATGGCTCATGTTTATTGGTAGGTGGTTATGGCTTAAGACGATTTCGCTTAGAATCACTTCGTTGAAGCTGGTGTATAAGATTGCAAGACTGTTGTTGATCTACTGGAGACTGTGTGTTGTCAGCTGTTTGGTTTTGATTATGCAGTTTGGTTGTAGTTTTAAGCTCCCGGTACCTGTCAGTGTGGCATGTAACAATTTTGAGTCACAGACTGCATTCACTCGCACGGGTATTGTAGTTGAAAATATCCATTTATTTGACTTCTGCATTGCATTGATTTCGTTGTTGAATAGATATACTTCACACGTGCATACGCTAGAGCCTTTGTTATATACGGCTCTTGGTTTTGATGTCATCGCACATATACGTGTTTTCATTTAACATAGAGCACGCAATTATCTATTAGTCAAATTGTGTACTGGGTTAAATAAGCTGAATTTTCTATCATCAGTTAATGGAATTTGAACGTTAAATATTATGTGGTTTTCGGAAAATCTAGTTGTAGAAGTTTATACAGTGTTAATAAATTTTCCTGATCGATAGGCAACTGAAATGTGCTTGGTAAATGGCTCTGGATTTTGATTATTTCTATCGTCAGTTTGTTTGGTGATAGCACAGTGAACCCTTCCGTTATTATTTCCGATTGCATTTATTTCTCCTCTTCGTTTGCGTCTATGTATCATTATTTTATCATTCGATTTTAGTTGGTTGATATATTAACTAAATTGGTTTGTCAGTATGCCGCAGTTTGTGTATTTATCCATTTGTTCGCAAAGCTTATCCATTGTAGATGTTGCGTTTATAAACATGCTTGAATAGGAGAGGGTTTAAGATCGATGAAAGCAAAAGATTCCACTCGGCCGTTTCTAGTTTTATACTTCCGAGGACTTCAAAATAAATTCCTGAGCTTGTGTTACATCGTGTGACTGTGAACGGTTTTCTAATATAATTGGCAAGCGGAGTATTAGACAGAGAAGATTCAAAACTCCATTGACAGGCGCTATCTTCCTCGTTTTTGCTCCGTCCGGGGCTCTTTGTTACACTCTCGAATTTCTGTGTTTAGATTGTATGAGGCTGTAGTGATTCGAAATCTATGTGCAAGGATGCCAGTCTGAGGTTGTAGTGATATATTTATGGGTAAGGGTCCCAGTCTATGAATTTAGCGCTTCCACTCGCTTGTTGCAGTTTTGACCTTTACAACTGGAACGAAGCCGTCGTCCACTTTGTAGGTTTTGATGACACGTCCTAAAGGCCATGGTAGGGGTGGCACGTTATCTTTCTTAAGGATAACTATCATTCGAGGCCTTAAATTTTTTCCTGACTCCTTTAATTTGTGGCTATGCTGGAATTCTGTTAAATAATCTCGTGGCTACTGTCGCCAAAATATATATTTGATATGCGACACCAGTTTCCATCTGGTCAACAATTATATGTTGGTCTCTGTCGTGGTGGTATCACCCTGAGTTGTCAATGCTCCTATTAGGAAGTGTCCTGGAGCTAAAGCGCACACGTCGTCTAGGTCTGTTTTAATTGGAGTTAGTGTTCGAGAATTCAGTATGGCCTCAATTTCCACCATTACTGTTTCAAACTCCTCATATGTTAGCGATGTGTTTGCAGTACTTTTCATAAAAAGATTTTTTGCACATTTTACGGTAGACCGCCAAATTGTGGAGGGATGAAGTGGAAACCTATGTCCTTGTTACAGTATCACTCGGCGATTGTGGAGTTAGCCCAATCTGTGCATATCTACTTCCTTCCAATTTGATAGTTGACTCTTGGCTCCAATGAAAATGGCTGCATTATCGCAATATAAGGTTTTGCAATGTCCTCTTCGTCCTATAAAACGCTTTAATGCTCCTATAAAGGCATTTGTGGTGAGATCGCTAACAATTTCTAAGTGGTGAAGCAGCAGAATACTGCAACATAATCCTTTGTGGTTTCTTTCCGCGAGTTGTAAAGTGTATCCAAAACGGGCCACAGAAGTCTACACCTGAATTAATGAATGGTCGTGCCGGTTGAACTCTGGTTCTGCCCCATTATTTGATTTAATGGCTGTGGTCTTGGTTTGGATAGCATCATTGTACTATTGATCTAGCCATGATTTTAGCTTTGATGGGTCAAAATCTTTGCCTGATTTTAACCAATACGTTTGCGGTCCATAATGTTTATTATCGTAATGGGTAATTTCAAATATTAATTTTGTTATTGGAATATTATAAGGTATCCATGTTGAATGTTTTGCATCGTACTGCAAATTCGGTGATTCAAGTCTTTCACTGACGCGAAGTATGTCATCTTGATCAAGGAAAGGTATTAGATGAGTAAACTAGTTTTCTGAAGCTCTATATGATTATATATAACAAATTTTACTGTATAAGTCTGATCTTCGTATTGCTTTAATGATGACCTTTGAAGCATTGTCTAATTCTAGATGTGTGAAAATCAATTTTGTTCCTCGTGTTTGGTTAGTACCCTTGGTACTTTTCGTAAATCGCAACATATATTCCACAATTCGTTGAAGCCTTCTAAATAACTTTTTATGTTGGATTTTGTAGATGACTTCTTTTTCAATGGTTGTTGGCGATTTTCCTTTTAGTTTAACATTTGTAGGAGGCATTAGGGCCTTGGAAGATTCGGCTGACCAACTTTCTTAGTGGTCATGGAGAAAACATGGTCCGTGAACCATAAGTCACATTTTGCTAATCTTGTTGATGGCAAACCTACTGATAGTATGTCTGCTAGGTTGTGCTTAGACCCCACAAGTCCACATTGCTCTGCCAAAGATATTTTAGAATACTCTACTACTCGGTTAGCAACAAATGCATTTTATGTTAAGGGTAATGATGATGAGTTTACCCATTATAATACAACATCTGAATCGGTTCGGAGAAACGAAGAGCAGTCTTTGAACCATATGCCTTTCGGGAGCCTCTGCAAATGCATGAATTTGTACTGTTCTTGGTATTGTGATAGACGGCTTTGTTTCCGAAGAGCACTCCATTAATGCTGGAGTTCCGCAGGGTTCGGTCCTGTCTCCAACTCTTTTTCTAATTTTTATCAATGACCATCTGTCATTGACATCAAACCCCGTCTACTCGTTTGCTGACGACAACAGCATTTGTTATTCGTATTCATTCTCCAGGTGTCCTTCTATTCTGGAGATCACTAGAAAACGCAGAATTATAAATGAAACACTCCAATCTGACCTCAATAAAATCCAGGAGTGGGGTCGAGCAAATCGAGTCGATTTTAATGCGCGAACGACCCAATGCTGTTTGTTGACCAACAAACGTCTGGCGGGTGACAACCTCCCACCTCTAAATATGGGTGGTGTGGATATTAATGAGTCGGAGGCTCTTGATGCTCTGTGCATATCAATCCAATGCGATCTTCGCTCGAACGATCACATCTTTGACGTGTCGAAAGAAGCAGCCAAGTGCTTAGACTTTCTTAAGCGGTGTAAGAAATACTTCACTCCAACCGAACTTCGTTGTATCTACACCACCTATATCAGTCCGAAAATGGAGTACAATTCGCATATATCGTCGGGAGCTTCGCGAGCATATCTTATATACGAACCACGCATTACCGTGAGAATTCGCTATTCGGTCGCGTCATTAGATTGTGGAATAGTCTCCCTGCGCATGTCTTCATGTCCCACTTACAGCGTCGAAACCTTTAAGCGAAGTGTAAACCGTCACTATTCCCTCTTTCCCCCTTCCCACTAATCTGTCATCCTTCGGAACCAACAAATGCTTTGCATGGATAGGCGGCATTCCCTGAGCTTGGTTTCATCTGCCATAGAAAAAACGTAGAAATTGTCATGTAGAAATTTAGCTCCTTACACGCATGTGTCCCAAGAAGTGGAAATTTACATTTTTTTCCTTCGATATGCGCTGAAGACAATTTGTGGCCAAATATGAAGTTGAACTTGACCCATGTGTTGAGAGCATAGTACTTTATTGGTGAATCTGGATTTCTCCTCCAGATGATGAGTTGGTACTTTCGGTGTTCTAGATAAACAAGAAATTGTCGATACATTTTTGTTATATCTGTAGTGAAGACCAAGTGTTGAAAACGAAAACGCAATAGTATTAAGAAAAACCATTCCTAGATCCTTGGATGTGTGTTGTTGCGACTCTTGGTGTAGCTCCCAATTGCTTTATAACCCGTTCCGAGACAATGCTATCTTGGGAACCAGAGTTAAATACGAGTATTGCTCTCCATTCTACCTGCTTGCCGTTTTCTGATATAAGTCTTATGAGCTGTGTCTAGAAGAACGTGGTTCGGAACTGGCAGGACTTTCGTTGTTATGATGAGGAAAACAGCTTTTATAAGCAGTTGTCATGATGCTACAGTAGGCAAAGCTAAGCACAAGCAAAAAGATGGAAGTAAGTTGGAAGTAGCTAGTCCAAACCTAATCTGCTTCTATAATAAATACATAGGAGGGGTTGATATTTTTGACCAGAAAACTAGTGTTTATGAGTTTGATCGACGCTCTAACAAATGGTGGAAGAAAATATTCTACAAATTGTTGATGGTGTCTGTAGTCCTAATGCTCTGGATTCTGTTTACTGAAAGTACCAGCAAGAATGTCAAATTGCTGCAGCTTCTTGTAAACCATCAAAGGTATTCAAATCTGAATACGACCATTTGTCCATCGAGGAACGTACAAGGAGATGGTGTTCAAGATGTGCAACAAATAAGATTGAAAAAAGAACCTAGACAATTTGTACCGTGTGATAAATACCACTGTGCAAACAATGTTTTACGCCCCATCACATATAAACATGATTAACTTTATATTTACGTACACTATTGGTATACATTTTTCAAAGCAGAGTATTGTATGCACATCTGGTTGTTTTCTTTCGTCCTCCAGTTAGAATACCAGTAGGACATATGGTACCATTCAGTAAGACCAGTGGGACACATATACCTCACAAAATTCCTCACCCCCCTTTTAATTTTTCATATGAATATAATCAAGGACTATACTCTGAAAAGACTAACCAACGTGTATGCAATAAAAATAACTCCTAAATAAATAAGTTTAAGAATAATAACGTAGTGCAATTTTTTCCCCTTTTTACTGTGGTTTGTGTGATTGAGTATTTTCTGAATCAAAGTGGATACTTATTGTTGAACCTTTCCTTAAATGTGTTCCAGCAGGGGTTGTAGTTATCTTCACTCAAAGTGTAATGGCGAATCAAATGCTCAGCTTTTACGGTAACTCAATGGGTCTTTAAATACCACATTTTTTGTACACTTGGCATTGGCTTTGTATCTACCATTTGTGTGAAGAGGTTATAAAACAGGCCACTTTTTGTAATCTGTTGTTGTCGCACTGTATGTTGTTGTCGTGCACAGTAATGGGTTCTGGATGGATCTTGGTTTGAAATCTTCTAGTGATGAGTTTTTTAGCTGCGGAATGGGGCCTAATTTATGAATGGCACTCTTTAATACTCCCTTTGCTGTTTGTACTTCGGCAACTCGAACTAGTTGGTGCTATCCTTGGGAAGTCTTAATAATTCTTCCCATGTTATCCTCCTCCAGAAGAACCATCATTCTAGGTTCCACGTTTGCACTTGATTCCTTCCACTTATGCCGGAATTGTAGCTCACTTAAGCATTCCTTGAACCACCTTCTCCAAAAGTCATACTTTAAATGGGAAACAAATTTCCACCGTGTCATTAAGGACAGAGTACTTGGTGCTGCCGAGGCGTCAATTGATGATGTTAGTGGCTCTCCAATTAGAAAGTGGCCGGGTGTTAAAGCGGACATATCATTGGGATTAGGTCATATCATTGGTGCCGTCCTCGGTGGCGCAGTGGGTGATAACCTCGCTGCGAGCTCCGGGGATGCGGGTTCGAATCCCGCCTTGGGTATGGATGTTAATTGTGTTGTTTTCAGCGTACTTAAGGCCTAGCCTAGCGCTATTAGTTGTACAAAAACTAAAAAAATAGTTCTACTAATTAAAAAAAAAAAAAAAAAACTTTCCACTCCCTCCCTCTATCAACCCTCTTAACAAGAGCTCGTGCTAGCACAAAAAATCTTTGAAGCTTAGCAGCTCCTGACCTCTGATATAAAAAAAAAAAAGGTGGCATTGGTGTCAATGGTCTGGAGTTCAGGATAGCCTCGATATCAACCATTACCGTTTCCAACTTAAGTCAATGCTGCGCCCGATGCCCTCGAACGAAGAGATATCGTACGGATTTAACCGCTGCTTCCCACAAAGTGCAAGTGGATGCCTTTATCGCTCCAGGTCCTGCTGATGTGAGTCTGAGCAACTTCGTCATTAATCACCTCTTTTAAGTCTGCTAATTGATTCTTCGTACCAACGAAATTTGTTGCATTGTCGCAATATAAATGTTGACAGTGTCTTCTTGACTGAATGTCAACGTCTTCTTGATGAACTGCCTTTGTGGCAAAGCAGAAGAAAATTGCGACATATGCCTCCTTTGGTCTCTTTCCGCACGCCTTGTGGTGAATCCAAAAGGGCCGCAGAATTCCACTCCTGAGTTAAGGAAAGGCCGTGCCGGTTGAACCCTCGGAGCTGGTAGATCTCCCATTATCCCATCGCAATATAAATGTTGACAATGTCTTCTTGACTGAATGTCAATGTCTTCTTGATGAACTGCCTTTGTGGCAAAGCAGCAGAAAATTGCGACATATGCCTTCTTTGGTCTCTTTCCGCACGTCTTGTGGTGAATCCAAAAGGGCCGCAGAATTCCACTCCTGAGTTAAGGAAAGGCTGTGCCGGTCGAGGCTGTGCTCTACCCTCGGAGCTGGTAGATCTCCCATCATCTGGTGAAACAATTTGGGCTTCGCCTTGGTACAACGAACGCAGTTTTGTACCACTTTTGCTCAACACATTTGTTTTCCGTTCACAGACGAAAAACATTGAAATTGGGCTGGCAACGTCTGCGGTCCACATTGGTAGTGGTAGCTACCTCTAGGAATCGGCACAAATCCATGGTTCAGTCATTATAATCGCTCAGTCTATCCAGGATGGTTATATAATTCGTTGGCTCAAATCTTGTTAACACAATCCATGTTTCTCTATAAAATACCGCTTCGCTTGATTTAAAAAAAAAAAACGGGCGTGTCCACCAATCGTTTTACTAGCGATCTTCCATCACAAACCTCCGCCCAAATTGCCGCTAACAGCAGAATCCGTAAGTAAGTGGCTCTCATCATATACTCTGATAGGAAGAAAAATTATTAAAAACCCTCAAAAATAAATAACTTAATGCGATCACTACCGGTTAGCTATCATTCACTAATTTTAATTCAGTGTAAAAATGTTAGTATATTTTACGCACTTAATTTTCTACCCTAGACTTCGCGATCTTTGTGCCACTATAAGTCTGACCCAATAATCCAAAAACCAAACTTCCCCGAGATTCAGCGATTTTGCAATTGCCAACAAACAGTTGCGTACTACTCTGCCAGAACGCATTTTTTGCTGATACCAGCTCTTTTATGCCAATAAATACCCAGCAATTCCCAACCGATTCATTCAGTCTCAAAGTTTTCCTCAACCACTATTACATCATGTCTTCATTCGCTGAGTACGTTTCTACCCTGCTTCACGACATCCAGGACTCCTGCTGGGACCTCGATCCTGTGACCGAAAGTATAGAGAAGCTCCTGGAAGAGTACCGCATCACACCCCGTCGATCTACAGCCGTCCTAATCCTGAGTCTTCTTCAGGCATCGCGTCACTATCAGCAGACGACCGGATTCCGACCCGTCGATCTGCCCCCATGGGTCATGGACTTCGCCCAATTAAATTAAATTATACATATGTCATTCTTTTTGTAATAAAACATGTATTTATAATGTAATAAAACAACATTCAATCCTGCAGGAAGTATCTTTTTGTGTTTTTAAATTCCGAAAATTTTCTTTGGAAATTGTGGCAACTGAATTGATGAAAATTAGATTGCCGCAATTTCGTCAATCGTCCAATCCAAACAATATTGTTGATTTTTGTGTACAAAATGGCAAAAGGTTTCTTGATGCTAGCTTTAATTATTTCTTCGCAGAAATATCAGTGTTTTCGTTTCTTTTTATTGAACTACTGTATGTGCTGAGCGCGATTTTTCTGTCTTCGATCTACTGTGTCCGCGATCGTCTCCATTTTACTTGAACCGTTGTACTGTTTAAGCAAATTGTTATGGAATGGCTTATCCCTATTCTTAATTTTTATAACTGTCGTGACTGGGCTTCTAATGCCTATCACCTCATACGGGCCTAACCATATCGGTGAAAATTTATTTTTCCTCGTTTGATTTTTCAGCATTACCCTATTTCCAACTTTAAAAATTACTGGGTTTAGCCTGTCATCGTACTGTCTTTTGGCCGCTTCCTTTGCACGTTCCTGATTTTGCCTAACCATCTCATGGGCCCTTTGTATTTGGAATTTCTGGACCTTGATGGGATCGTCCGCGTTATAGAGTTGGCCAAATTTCTTCTTCAAATTTGTTGGCATCTGCGCGTCGAATCCATACAGTGTGCGAAAAGGGGTTTGCTTGGTGGTTGTATGCGGAGTGTGATTATGCACGTACATTGCCGCTGATAACCATTGGTCCCAATTGGATCCGTCCTCTTTTGCAAAACTGCGCAAATACTCTGCCAACGGTCTATGGCTTCGTTCTAAGGAACCATTGGCCTGTGGGTGGTACGGTGTTGTGTGTAATTTGTTAATTCCTAACAATTTACACGTGTCGGTGAATAATTTTGAAGTGAAGTTGGTACCGTTATCTGTTACTAGAATTCGTGGAATTCCGTATCGCGTTACCACTTCGTCGTAGAATGCTCTGGCTACGGTGGTTGCTTCTGCATCAGGAATAGCTGTGCATGCCATAAATTTTGAGAAGTCGTCCTGAAATGTAAGAATGTACTTATTACCGGATACAGTCTATGGTAAAATACCTACAATGTCCATATAGACCTTATCGAAGAGGCGCACTGGCGTGTTTGTTAATACTAGGGGCATTTTCGTTAGTTTTGAACTTTTCTTCTCCTGACATTTGCGACATGCTCTAACGTATTCACTTATTTGTTTTTGCATGCCTGGCCACCTGTATTCTTGCCTAATGTGTAAATAGGTTTTAACCGCCCCTTGATGGCCTCCTGGTTTATCATGGAAACCTTTTATTATCGTCTCAATTTCTTTGGGGTCTTTCAGAAGAATAGTATTACCACCCTGCTCTGCCTTTGGACTATCAGGTTCCACTGATGCGGAAATTTTCTGCGGCTTGTCATTTTCTTGGATTTTCTGTTCCCTCGCCTTAGAGCGCGTTTGGACTGCCGCGACCTCATTGCTATTTTGGGGTATCCTACTCAGAGCGTCTGCATTTAAATTTTTCTTCCCAGGTTTATATATAATTTCGAAATCGTACTCCGATAGTTTATGTCTAAACCTGGCTAGACGAGAAGTCTGATCCCTTAAATTCGCTATACCCTTTAAGGGTTGGTGGTCTGTAAATATTTTGAACGGCCTCCCCAAAAGATGTGCCCTAAAATTCTTCGTTGTCCAAACTAGATTCTAGCCAAGAATTCCTTTTCGATTGTGGAATACCGTTTCTCAGCTCCACTCAACGCCCTACTGGCGAAAGCTATTGGTCTGTCCTTGCCAACTTCCCCTTGGGATAATACTGCTCCCAGAGCTTCATTGCTGGCGTCTGTTGTTAACAAAAATTGTTTTGAAAAATCCGGATACGCGAGTACAGGTGGCGATGCTATTGCTTCCTCCAGCTTGACGAACACGTTCTGGCAGTCCTCCGACCATTGGAATTTGGCATCCTTTCTTACTAACTTGTTAATTGGCAAAGCGATTTTTGCCATGCTCCCAATAAATTTCCTATAGTAATTGGCTAACCCCAGGAATGCCTGCACCTCCTTTTTGTTCCTGGGAGGTTTTATATTCCTTACACACTCAACCTTCTGTGCGTCGGGCAGTGCACCCTGCTCAGAACACTTATGTCCTAAATAAACTATTTCTCTTCTTAACAACTGACACTTTTCCTTAAACTATTTACCCTAAGGACGCTAAACACCTTAAATAGCCTATCTTCATGCTGTTTTAAATTCCTACCGTAAACTACTATATCATCTAAGTAAACGAAACAATCTATCCCTTGGAGCCCAGTGAGAATATAAATCATTATTCTCTGAAACGTCGCTGGTGCCGCCGTTAAACCAAAAGGCATTCTGTTGAAATCGAAATGTCCTAGTCCTGAACTAAACGCGGTCTTTTCTTTGTCTTTTTCATCCACCAAAACCTGGTGATACCCACTAGCAAGATCTAATGTTGAGAAATACATACTATGTCCCAACTGCTCTAAACTCTCCTCAATTCTGGGTATAGGGAAAACCTGTTTAATCGTAACGTCATTCAATTTCCTAAAGTCAACCACCAGCCGCCATTTTTTCTGACCGTCTTTCGCGGCTTTCTTTGGTACCAATAACAGCGGCGAATTCCACGACGATTTGGGGGGAGATAATCCCGTCGTCTAGCAGCTTCCGTACCTGCCTGTTTACTTCCTCTGTATGGATATGAGGTAACCTATACTGCTTTTGATTAGTTGGTGATTGATCTTGCCTGGTAGGTATTTCGTGTTTTAAGACCGGCGTATAGGACAATTCATCTCCTTCCAGCAGAAAAATATCATGAAAAGCTGCACATACTCTCTCTACTGAGCCCCTTTTCACCTTATTCAAACTATTATCTAGACTTAATTTATTCATCAGAGTACTTATTCTATCCCTAACATCTATCTCTCCTACTCTATTTATCATACTAGCACGGGGTATTTCAAACTCCTTGAAACTAGAAAACCCCGTCCTAAAGTCACTATCTATTTCTACATCTTGTTCCGTTGAATTCAGTATAGGAACGTAAACTACGCCCTCCTTTACTTTCGCTAAAGTTTCCCCCATATACACTTCCTGAACAATTTCCTGTTTATGAACTACTATTTCCGGTATATTGGTATATTGGTATAATCCTAACTGAAACTACTCTAATAGTTCTCGCCATTATTTTGAATCTTTACTATGTAAAATTTGATCCAGTTCTCCCCCTGAATGCACAAGCAGCGTCTCAATATGTTTCTTATTCGCATCCATAAATGTTACTAGTTTTTTAATTGAGTTTATAATTGACCTATTCCACAAATTGTCCCTACCAATTATTCCATCCGCTGGTACCAGTGGCACTAATTCAGGTGGCACTAATTCCAGGTGGCACTAATTGTAGTTTTCATCCATAAATGTTACTAGTTTTTTAATTGAGTTTATAATTGACCTATTCCACAAATTGTCCCTACCAATTATTCCATCCGCTGGTACCAGTGGCACTAATTCAGGTGGCACTAATTCCAGGTGGCACTAATTGTAGTTTTAAACTGAGGTGGATCATCCCGCCAGGTTTGATCACTACGGAACCCTTCGTTGTTACACATCCACCGAAACCTCCATTTAGGGTTTTTACGTCGTTAGTCCTTACCGTCAATGATCCACTCAACGCGCTCTCTTTTACCAGGCTCGTATCTGCTCTAGTATCTACTAATAGGATGAGTTTTCCATTTTTTGCACCTTCACATGATACTTCAATGGACACGTCATCTATAGTGTCTGGGCGACCCTTCTGCCAGTTCAATCCTGAATTTATTTGTCCCCTTCTATCCGTTGTATCCCGTTTTATATTATTTCTTTTACTTATACCACTTTCTACCCTTGAGAAAAAATTTTCTAAGATTTTTGTTGCGTCTTTTTGCCATGAATTCAAGTTTGTCTTATTGTTATTTAAAAATTGCTCAGTATAATTAATAACTTTTCTTTTGTTTTCTTTTACTACATCTTTTATTATACCCCGAGACAATATTACAAAAACGAAAATTTGTGCAATGCTTGCACTTAAGTCAAAAACTCCAAATGAAGTCAAAACTCCAAACGTATCCACTGACTCAACGGCCGTCGGCTTTACTGTTTGTTTGTTATTAACCGCTTGCTTAATTCCAATTTCGCTTACCTCCTCACAACCGTCAACTTCTTCTGGGAATGATTCAACATTTTCAACACTCCCGCCTGCACTATCGACTCGCCCGTGATCGACTTTCTCGCAACGATCAGAGGAGGACGGTTCAACAATCGTTTTCGATGTATGACTCGTCACTACCATGATGTGTGGCCTCGAGTTACTTATCTTTTGGGTTCCCAGCTTAATGGCCTTGGCTGGGCCCTCGAAAGTTTCCCTGCGTTGTTCCCTGATATCTTTTGGCGGGGCAATTTACTGCTATATGCCCTGTTTTTTCACAACGGAAACAATTGATATCATCTCCCCTACTTCTGTTTCCTTTATTATACGTATTCCAACCACCCTCATTAGCTTGTGGCTGCTGTCTACCACTACTCATGTGGTCGTTACTATTTCTTCTCTGATTACCTACCTGACGTTCGGCTAAATTTCCTCTAGTCAGCTGCCCCCGTGACTGACATCTCCAATTTAGTTCATGCCCATACATCATGCATTTCTCACAGAAAGGGACTATTTTCCCTTACGAGACACTCGTCCCTGGTATGGCCTTTCCTTCCGCAGAAACTACATACTATACGCGCTTTGGCACTGGCTTCCCCACCTTGTGGACGTTCCATCCTTTTGTCGTCCCGCGTGATACTCGGGTTTTGCATGACGTTATCGCCATGCTGTGTATTTAGCTTCCCTGTGGCATCCATGGGTGTATGGCTTACAGTCCTTTGGTCCATTTTTATCGTCCAGACGGGATTCATGCCCGCCAAAAGATTTGGTTGGGCTCCGAGAGATCTGCTGATGATCTCGTTTAACTGTACTGCCTCTGCGATCAGCCTTTCCATGTCGATCACGTTGGTGCCTAACATTTTCATCCCTATCGTTGGGTCTCTTAACCCCAACACGAATGTCTTCGGTAATGACTTGTTAATCTCAAGTCGCAGTCCATGATCTTGGGCCTCAGTATATTGGGATTTTGTAATATCTTCTGCCTGTGTCCTTAGATTTATTAACCTTTCTCCGAACTCCACTATTTCTTCCCCTGGGAGTTGGGACACTGTACTTCCGAGATTATTGTATCTAGCGATCTACACTTCAAATATGACAGATTTAAGGTACTATATAGCTCTTCTACGCTACTTATTTTCTTTCCCCTAATTAACCCATAAGCGTTCCCAAAAACCTTTGCTTTACACACGCTAAGAAGTCACCTATTTCGGAATCCTCCTCGCGAGTTCACATCCCTCAATAAATTTACACACTTCATTTCTCAAATCTGGCGAACGGGTTCCTGAGAAAAATGGTACTAATCTGTTTACACTTTTTGCGATTCCTTCTATACTCATTTTTAAGCTTGTATTACTTCTGATTATTTTTAAACCTGTTGCAGGTATTGAAGGACTTCCAAACGAATCTTTGTGCGGCAGGGCTTTATCTGCTAGCAATTCTTCCTGTTGCAGGAGTCTATTTTCTTCTTTTAACTCCTCTATTCTCCTATGCGCCTCTTCTAAAGAGTCAAAACTTTCCCTGCTTTTTTGGTTTAAAACTATCGAGAGCAAATTTCCCGAAACTCCCTTTTTCTCAATCAATTTTCTCAATCTAATATTTTCCTCTTCCACTTCCTTCACTAAAATCGCCTCTAATTCTCTGTCCGTCAAATAGTTGTCGTATCTGTTTTTTAAGGCGTGAAATTCAGCTTTCCACCTTCGTAATTCACATTGAGCAGCTCTTCTAAGATTGCATCCGCCTTTTCTACCTTGGAGAGACTACCTAGATCTTTAATCTTTTCCTTTATTAACACTAAATTCTCTTATTGTTTACAGTGGACGAAAGATTATCCCAAATTTTTTTTAATGAACCTATCTAACTGTCCAACCAAATCTTTATAACCCCTTCCTAAATCCCTTAATCGCGCCTCCAAATCGAGCGAAATATCCATAAAGTAACAAAAAGCAACAAAAACAAAGAGACAACGCTTCCAATTTTGCCAACACTTTGGGTCTGATGAGCAAATGAGCAAAAAACAATCAAAACCTCAGCAATGTTTTGCGCTGAAATCCAACCTCAAGCGTAAGCGCCACCGCCACTCTCGAGTTTCGTGTCACTTTTTAATTATAGTCACACTTCGCGTATTTTTTTTCCAAAAAAAATTTTCTTCGTAGCATTCGCAAAAACTGCTAAATATGCTGTTCACAAATTATCAGAAATTATTCAATTTTTCATTTGTTTCACTATTTTTAAATTTGCACAACAAATTATTATAATAATCCCCCTATAGCCAGACTCAGCCACAGGATTACGGGTAAGGGAGTCTTGCCCCTTATTATGTATCTGTGTTAGAATTAATTTTTATTTATTTTTACTAACTACGATACAAATAATTTCTATTTTTATTTATAACTCACCTGTGCGAACGATTTTCGGTTCGTAATAACCGGCTGCGCCAAATATGTTGGGGTTCTTCCCTGAAAATCCTGGTCGTGGGCTTCTCCGAAGTCCCTTTTTTCCAGTTTGTTCTAATTAAAACACTACAAATCTACTTTGATCACTTTATTACACTAAAGTTGCACACGGTTTTTAAGCTCTGCTTCACTAACGACTACTAACTACTTCATACCAGTCTTATTTATATTTCTGCACGCGGAAACATAAACACGGAAACAACAATATGCTAACTGTAGCGGAAAATACCTGCCTCAACACCTGAGCGCAAGAAAGTGGGTTACTAGTTCACGGTCAACAAGTGCAATACCGCTTCACCAGCGGCTAGCGCGATGAATTGGCATTGAAACAAATTGCAATGCGGAATTAAACGCTTAGTGCGATGGAAATTCAACGCTCAGTGCGACATCATTATGGTCAACTGAGAATGTATTCCGCGGAAGTAGCGACTCACAACAGTGGGAAGGGGAAAAGAAGGAGTAGTGACGGTTTACACTTCGCTTAAAGGTTTCGACGTTGTAAGTGGGCGGGCAGACATGCGAAGGGATATTATTCCACAATCTAATGACGCGACCGAAAAACGAATTCTCACAATAATGCGTGGTTCGTTGGAACGGAATTGTGACATAAAAGGGGTGCACCAATCTGGAAAGCCGAGTAGTTCTGCTGAATGCCTGAATCGAAGGAATCAGGCTGGGTACGTCAGATGAACATTTACCATTAAGATAACGGTAAAATAATGATTCGCACCCCTCATCACGACGACGCTCCAAGGTTTCAATAGAGCTGGATACCCTACTGGTATCCCTGGATACCCTACTGGTATCCCTGGATACCCTACTGGTAGTAGTCAGTAGTTGAAGCTGAAAATATGTTCGCGTAGCTCCCGACCATATATGCGAATTGTACTCCATTTCCGGACGGATATAGGTGGTGTAGATACAACGAAGATCGGTTGGAGTGAAGTGTTTCTTACTCCTAAGAAAGCCTAAGCACTTGGCTGCTTCTTTCGACACGTCAAAAATGTGATCGTTCCAACGAAGATCGAATTGGATTGACATGCCCAAAACATCAAGAGCATCCGACTCATCAATATCCACACCACCCATATTTAGAGGTGGAAAATTGTCACCCGCTAAACGTTTGTGTGTCAACAGGTAGCATTGGGTTTTACGTGCAATAAAATCGACCCGATTCGCTCGACCCCACTCTTGGATTTGATTGAGGTCAAATTGGAGCGTGTCATTGATAATTCTCCGTTTTTTAATGATCTCCAAAATAGAACGACGCCTGGAGAATGAATATGAATGACAAATGTTGCTGTCATCAGCAAACGAATAGACGTGGTTTGATGTTGTGGCGGAGCTGGTGGTCCCCACAAGCATCGAAGCCGCGAGTCGCTGAACGCAAATTAGTGCATATTCGGTTTCTTTTCCTTTCCGGCATCCAACATTGTTGCTCATCGCGGTGTACGATGACGATCGGCGACAGTCATCTATTCGCTTCAGGCCGTCGCCTGGCGCACTCATTGCTGACGCTGTCGAGCGTCGGCGCGGCGATTTGAGGCGACGGAGTAGCTACCCGCTGTCTTGACTCATCAGTGCATCGAGCTCACTTTCGTCTATTGTGAAGACGCAGCGTCAGCATGCGAGCGCTGGCCGGCGCAGCTCTCCTATCGTTAGCGCTGACGTAGGGAGGGTTGTTTATAAGGCCAAGCGCGATGCATCGTGAGAGCATTGCAACAATGTGGAAGTACGTGACCGTCGGTTTGTTTTCGGTTACAGTCATGTATTTCGCTGTGAAATACATTCTGCAGTGGTGGTGGTGGCATTCCCTCTGGGATATGCTGCCAACACCATAAGTAGCGATAACTGCTTCTTACATTAATTCAGGTTGATTCAAGGTGTCAAACCAGCGAGTGGTACCACGGCGAACTCGGGGCTTGTATATTCGTTACAACCAAGTATATTGTGAATGTTGTCTCCATAAAATTAATCGTATAGAAACTAAGTGGACGAGTATAAATAAAGGTTTTGTGTAAATAAAGATTTAGTAAAAATATAAAAACCACAATGTCAATGACAGAGGGTCATTGATAAAAATAAGAAAATGAGTTGGAGACAGGACCGAACCCTGTGGAATTCCAGCATTAATGGAAACTGAATAGAACGGCCGCTGAGGAAACTCGATATCCATCGAGTGAATGTATTACCGACATCATAATCAGTCAGTTTAGACACCCAGCAATTCCCAACCGAATCATTCAGTCTCAAAGTTTTCCTCAACCACTATTACATCATGTCTTCATTCGCTGAGTACGTTTCTACCCTGCTTCACGACATCCAGGACTCCTGCTGGGACCTCGATCCTGTGACCGAAAGTATAGAGAAGCTCCTGGAAGAGTACCGCATCACACCCCGTCGATCTACAGCCGTCCTAATCCTGAGTCTTCTTCAGGCATCGCGTCACTATCAGCAGACGACCGGATTCCGACCCGTCGATCTGCCCGCATGGGTCATGGACTTCGCCCAATTAAATTAAATTATACATATGTCATTCTTTTTGTAATAAAACATGTATTTATAATGTAATAAAACAACATTCAATCCTGCAGGAAGTATCTTTTTGTGTTTTTAAATTCCGAAAATTTTCTTTGGAAATTGTGGCAACTGAATTGATGAAAATTAGATTGCCGCAATTTCGTCAATCGTCCAATCCAAACAATATTGTTGATTTTTGTGTACAAAATGGCAAAAGGTTTCTTGATGCTAGCTTTAATTATTTCTTCGCAGAAATATCAGTGTTTTCGTTTCTTTTTATTGAACTACTGTATGTGCTGAGCGCGATTTTTCTGTCTTCGATCTACTGTGTCCGCGATCGTCTCCATTTTACTTGAACCGTTGTACTGTTTAAGCAAATTGTTATGGAATGGCTTATCCCTATTCTTAATTTTTATAACTGTCGTGACTGGGCTTCTAATGCCTATCACCTCATACGGGCCTAACCATATCGGTGAAAATTTATTTTTCCTCGTTTGATTTTTCAGCATTACCCTATTTCCAACTTTAAAAATTACTGGGTTTAGCCTGTCATCGTACTGTCTTTTGGCCGCTTCCTTTGCACGTTCCTGATTTTGCCTAACCATCTCATGGGCCCTTTGTATTTGGAATTTCTGGACCTTGATGGGATCGTCCGCGTTATAGAGTTGGCCAAATTTCTTCTTCAAATTTGTTGGCATCTGCGCGTCGAATCCATACAGTGTGCGAAAAGGGGTTTGCTTGGTGGTTGTATGCGGAGTGTGATTATGCACGTACATTGCCGCTGATAACCATTGGTCCCAATTGGATCCGTCCTCTTTTGCAAAACTGCGCAAATACTCTGCCAACGGTCTATGGCTTCGTTCTAAGGAACCATTGGCCTGTGGGTGGTACGGTGTTGTGTGTAATTTTTTAATTCCTAACAATTTACACGTGTCGGTGAATAATTTTGAAGTGAAGTTGGTACCGTTATCTGTTACTAGAATTCGTGGAATTCCGTATCGCGTTACCACTTCGTCGTAGAATGCTCTGGCTACGGTGGTTGCTTCTGCATCAGGAAAACTGTGCATGCCATAAATTTTGAGAAGTCGTCCTGAAATGTAAGAATGTACTTATTACCGGATACAGTCTATGGTAAAATACCTACAATGTCCATATAGACCTTATCGAAGAGGCGCACTGGCGTGTCTGTTAATACTAGGGGCATTTTCGTTAGTTTTGAACTTTTCTTCTCCTGACATTTGCGACATGCTCTAACGTATTCACTTATTTGTTTTTGCATGCCTGGCCACCTGTATTCTTGCCTAATGTGTAAATAGGTTTTAACCGCCCCTTGATGGCCTCCTGGTTTATCATGGAAACCTTTTATTATCGTCTCAATTTCTTTGGGGTCTTTCAGAAGAATAGTATTACCACCCTGTTCTGCCTTTGGACTATCAGGTTCCACTGATGCGGAAATTTTCTGCGGCTTGTCATTTTCTTGGATTTTCTGTTCCCTCGCCTTAGAGCGCGTTTGGACTGCCGCGACCTCATTGCTATTTTGGGGTATCCTACTCAGAGCGTCTGCATTTAAATTTTTCTTCCCAGGTTTATATATAATTTCGAAATCGTACTCCGATAGTTTATGTCTAAACCTGGCTAGACGAGAAGTCTGATCCCTTAAATTCGCTATACCCTTTAAGGGTTGGTGGTCTGTAAATATTTTGAACGGCCTCCCCAAAAGATGTGCCCTAAAATTCTTCGTTGTCCAAACTAGATTCTAGCCAAGAATTCCTTTTCGATTGTGGAATACCGTTTCTCAGCTCCACTCAACGCCCTACCGGCGAAAGCTATTGGTCTGTCCTTGCCAACTTCCCCTTGGGATAATACTGCTCCCAGAGCTTCATTGCTGGCGTCTGTTGTTAACAAAAATTGTTTTGAAAAATCCGGATACGCGAGTACAGGTGGCGATGCTATTGCTTCCTTCAGCTTGACGAACACGTTCTGGCAGTCCTCCGACCATTGGAATTTGGCATCCTTTCTTACTAACTTGTTAATTGGCAAAGCGATTTTTGCCATGCTCCCAATAAATTTCCTATAGTAATTGGCTAACCCCAGGAATGCCTGCACCTCCTTTTTGTTCCTGGGAGGTTTTATATTCCTTACACACTCAACCTTCTGTGCGTCGGGCAGTGCACCCTGCTCAGAACACTTATGTCCTAAATAAACTATTTCTCTTCTTAACAACTGACACTTTTCCTTAAACTATTTACCCTAAGGACGCTAAACACCTTAAATAGCCTATCTTCATGCTGTTTTAAATTCCTACCGTAAACTACTATATCATCTAAGTAAACGAAACAATCTATCCCTTGGAGCCCAGTGAGAATATAATTCATTATTCTCTGAAACGTCGCTGGTGCCGCCGTTAAACCAAAAGGCATTCTGTTGAAATCGAAATGTCCTAGTCCTGAACTAAACGCGGTCTTTTCTTTGTCTTTTTCATCCACCAAAACCTGGTGATACCCACTAGCAAGATCTAATGTTGAGAAATACATACTATGTCCCAACTGCTCTAAACTCTCCTCAATTCTGGGTATAGGGAAAACCTGTTTAATCGTAACGTCATTCAATTTCCTAAAGTCAACCACTAGCCGCCATTTTTTCTGACCGTCTTTCGCGGCTTTCTTTGGTACCAATAACAGCGGCGAATTCCACGACGATTTGGGGGGAGATAATCCCGTCGTCTAGCAGCTTCCGTACCTGCCTGTTTACTTCCTCTGTATGGATATGAGGTAACCTATACTGCTTTTGATTAGTTGGTGATTGATCTTGCCTGGTAGGTATTTGGTGTTTTAAGACCGGCGTATAGGACAATTCATCTCCTTCCAGCAGAAAAATATCATGAAAAGCTGCACATACTCTCTCTACTGAGCCCCTTTCCACCTTATTCAAACTATTATCTAGACTTAATTTATTCATCAGAGTACTTATTCTATCCCTAACATCTATCTCTCCTACTCTATTTATCATACTAGCACGGGGTATTTCAAACTCCTTGAAACTAGAAAACCCCGGCCTAAAGTCACTATCTATTTCTACATCTTGTTCCGTTGAATTCAGTATAGGAACGTAAACTACGCCCTCCTTTACTTTCGCTAAAGTTTCCCCCATATACACTTCCTGAACAATTTCCTGTTTATGAACTACTATTTCCGGTATATTGGTTATAATCCTAACTGAAACTACTCTAATAGTTCTCGCCATTACTCTTGAATCTTTACTATGTAAAATTTGATCCAGTTCTCCCCCTGAATGCACAAGCAGCGTCTCAATATGTTTCTTATTCGCATCCATAAATGTTACTAGTTTTTTAATTGAGTTTATAATTGACCTATTCCACAAATTGTCCCTACCAATTATTCCATCCGCTGGTACCAGTGGCACTAATTCAGGTGGCACTAATTCCAGGTGGCACTAATTGTAGTTTTAAACTGAGGTGAATCATCCGCCAGGTTTGATCACTACGGAACCCTTCGTTGTTACACATCCACCAAAACCTCCATTTAGGGTTTTTACGTCGTTAGTCCTTACCGTCAATGATCCACTCAACGCGCTCTCTTTTACCAGGCCCGTATCTGCTCTAGTATCTACTAATAGGATGAGTTTTCCATTTTTTGCACCTTCACATGATACTTCAATGAACACGTCATCTATAGTGTCTGGGCGACCCTTCTGCCAGTTCAATCCTGAATTTATTTGTCCCCTTCTATCCGTTGTATCCCGTTTTATATTATTTCTTTTACTTATACCACTTTCTACCCTTGAGAAAAAATTTTCTAAGATTTTTGTTGCGTCTTTTTGCCATGAATTCAAGTTTGTCTTATTGTTATTTAAAAATTGCTCAGTATAATTAAAAACTTTTCTTTTGTTTTCTTTTACTACATCTTTTATTATACCCCGAGACAATATTACAAAAACGAAAATTTGTGCAATGCTTGCACTTAAGTCAAAAACTCCAAATGAAGTCAAAACTCCAAACGTATCCACTGACTCAACGGCCGTCGGCTTTACTGTTTGTTTGTTATTAACCGCTTGCTTAATTCCAATTTCGCTTACCTCCTCACAACCGTCAACTTCTTCTGGGAATGATTCAACATTTTCAACACTCCCGCCTGCACTATCGACTCGCCCGTGATCGACTTTCTCGCAACGATCAGAGGAGGACGGTTCAACAATCGTTTTCGATGTATGACTCGTCACTACCATGATGTGTGGCCTCGAGTTACTTATCTTTTGGGTTCCCAGCTTAGTGGCCTTGGCTGGGCCCTCGAAAGTTTCCCTGCGTTGTTCCCTGATATCTTTTGGCGGGGCAATTTACTGCTATATGCCCTGTTTTTTCACAACGGAAACAATTGATATCATCTCCCCTACTTCTGTTTCCTTTATTATACGTATTCCAACTACCCTCATTAGCTTGTGGCTGCTGTCTACCACTACTCATGTGGTCGTTACTATTTCTTCTCTGATTACCTACCTGACGTTCGGCTAAATTTCCTCTAGTCAGCTGCCCCCGTGACTGACATCTCCAATTTAGTTCATGCCCATACATCATGCATTTCTCACAGAATGGACTATTTTCCCTTACGAGACACTCGTCCCTGGTATGGCCTTTCCTTCCGCAGAAACTACATACTATTCGCGCTTTGACACTGGCTTCCCCACCTTGTGGACGTTCCATCCTTTTGTCGTCCCGCGTGATACTCGGGTTTTGCATGACGTTATCGCCATGCTGTGTATTTAGCTTCCCTGTGGCATCCATGGGTGTATGGCTTACAGTCCTTTGGTCCATTCCTATCGTCCAGACGGGATTCATGCCCGCCAAAAGGTTTGGTTGGGCTCCGAGAGATCTGCTGATGATCTCGTTTAACTGTACTGCCTCTGCGATCAGCCTTTCCATGTCGATCACGTTGGTGCCTAACATTTTCATCCCTATCGTTGGGTCTCTTAACCCCAACACGAATGTCTTCGGTAATGACTTGTTAATCTCAAGTCGCAGTCCATGATCTTGGGCCTCAGTATATTGGGATTTTGTAATATCTTCTGCCTGTGTCCTTAGATTTATTAACCTTTCTCCGAACTCCACTATTTCTTCCCCTGGGAGTTGGGACACTGTCTGTATTTCCGAGATTATTGTATCTAGCGATCTACACTTCAAATATGACAGATTTAAGGTACTATATAGCTCTTCTACGCTACTTATTTTCTTTCCCCTAATTAACCCATAAGCGTTCCCAAAAACCTTTGCTTTACACACGCTAAGAAGTCACCTATTTCGGAATCCTCCTCGCGAGTTCACATCCCTCAATAAATTTACACACTTCATTTCTCAAATCTGGCGAACGGGTTCCTGAGAAAAATGGTACTAATCTGTTTACACTTTTTGCGATTCCTTCTATACTCATTTTTAAGCTTGTATTACTTCTGATTATTTTTAAACCTGTTGCAGGTATTGAAGGACTTCCAAACGAATCCTTGTGCGGCAGGGCTTTATCTGCTAGCAATTCTTCCTGTTGCAGGAGTCTATTTTCTTCTTTTAACTCCTCTATTCTCCTATGCGCCTCTTCTAAAGAGTCAAAACTTTCCCTGCTTTTTTGGTTTAAAACTATCGAGAGCAAATTTCCCGAAACTCCCTTTTTCTCAATCAATTTTCTCAATCTAATATTTTCCTCTTCCACTTCCTTCACTAAAATCGCCTCTAATTCTCTGTCCGTCAAATAGTTGTCGTATCTGTTTTTTAAGGCGTGAAATTCAGCTTTCCACCTTCGTAATTCACATTGAGCAGCTCTTCTAAGATTGCATCCGCCTTTTCTACCTTGGAGAGACTACCTAGATCTTTAATCTTTTCCTTTATTAACACTAAATTCTCTTATTGTTTACAGTGGACGAAAGATTATCCCAAATTTTTTTCAATGAACCTATCTAACTGTCCAACCAAATCTTTATAACCCCTTCCTAAATCCCTTAATCGCGCCTCCAAATCGAGCGAAATATCCATAAAGTAACAAAAAGCAACAAAAACAAAAAGACAACGCTTCCAATTTTGCCAACACTTTGGGTCTGATGAGCAAATGAGCAAAAAACAATCAAAACCTCAGCAATGTTTTGCGCTGAAATCCAACCTCAAGCGTAAGCGCCACCGCCACTCTCGAGTTTCGTGTCACTTTTTAATTATAGTCACACTTCGCGTATTTTTTTTCCAAAAAAAATTTTCTTCGTAGCATTCGCAAAAACTGCTAAATATGCTGTTCACAAATTATCAGAAATTATTCAATTTTTCATTTGTTTCACTATTTTTAAATTTGCACAACAAATTATTATAATAATCCCCCTATAGCCAGACTCAGCCACAGGATTACGGGTAAGGGAGTCTTGCCCCTTATTATGTATCTGTGTTAGAATTAATTTTTATTTATTTTTACTAACTACGATACAAATAATTTCTATTTTTATTTATAACTCACCTGTGCGAACGATTTTCGGTTCGTAATAACCGGCTGCGCCAAATATGTTGGGGTTCTTCCCTGAAAATCCTGGTCGTGGGCTTCTCCGAAGTCCCTTTTTTCCAGTTTGTTCTAATTAAAACACTACAAATCTACTTTGATCACTTTATTACACTAAAGTTGCACACGGTTTTTAAGCTCTGCTTCACTAACGACTACTAACTACTTCATACCAGTCTTATTTATATTTCTGCACGCGGAAACTTAAACACGGAAACAACAATATGCTAACTGTAGCGGAAAATACCTGCCTCAACACCTGAGCGCAAGAAAGTGGGTTACTAGTTCCACGGTCAACAAGTGCAATACCGCTTCACCAGCGACTAGCGCGAGCTCGATGAATTGGCATTGAAACAAATTGCAATGCGGAATTAAACGCTTAGTGCGATGGAAATTCAACGCTCAGTGCGACATCATTATGGTCAACTGAGAATGTATTCCGCGGAAGTAGCGACTCACAACAGTGGGAAGGGAAAAAGAAGGAGTAGTGACGGTTTACACTTCGCTTAAAGGTTTCGACGTTGTAAGTGGGCGGGCAGACATGCGAAGGGATATTATTCTACAATCTAATGACGCGACCGAAAAACGAATTCTCACAATAATGCGTGGTTCGTTGGAACGGAATTGTGACATAAAAGGGGTGCACCAATCTGGAAAGCCGAGTAGTTCTGCTGAATACCTGAACCGAAGGAATCAGGCTGGGTACGTCAGATGAACATTTACCATTAAGATAACGGTAAAATAATGATTCGCACCCCTCATCACGACGACGCTCCAAGGTTTCAATAGAGCTGGATACCCTACTGGTATCCCTGGATACCCTACTGGTATCCCTGGATACCCTACTGGTAGTAGTCAGTAGTTGTTAGTGAAGCAGAGCTTAAAAACCGTGTGCAACTTTAGTGTAATTAAGTGATCAAAGTAGAGCTGGATACGCTTATAAGTTTTAACGCACGACATTGGACACGGTCTAGAAGCTGAAAATATGTTCGCGTAGCTCCCGACCATATATGCGAATTGTACTCCATTTCCGGACGGATATAGGTGGTGTAGATACAACGAAGATCGGTTGGAGTGAAGTGTTTCTTACTCCTAAGAAAGCCTAAGCACTTGGCTGCTTCTTTCGACACGTCAAAAATGTGATCGTTCCAACGAAGATCGAATTGGATTGACATGCCCAAAACATCAAGAGCATCCGACTCATCAATATCCACACCACCCATATTTAGAGGTGGAAAATTGTCACCCGCTAAACGTTTGTGTGTCAACAGGTAGCATTGGGTTTTACGTGCAATAAAATCGACCCGATTCGCTCGACCCCACTCTTGGATTTGATTGAGGTCAAATTGGAGCGTGTCATTGATAATTCTCCGTTTTTTAATGATCTCCAAAATAGAACGACGCCTGGAGAATGAATATGAATGACAAATGTTGCTGTCATCAGCAAACGAATAGATGTGGTTTGATGTTGTGGCGGAGCTGGTGGTCCCCACAAGCATCGAAGCCGCGAGTCGCTGAACGCAAATTAGTGCATATTCGGTTTCTTTTCCTTTCCGGCATCCAACATTGTTGCTCATCGCGGTGTACGATGACGATCGGCAGTCATCTATTCGCTTCAGTGCGCCGTCGCCTGGCGCACTCATTGCTGACGCTGTCGAGCGTCGGCGCTGCGATTTGAGGCGACGGAGTAGCTACCCGCTGTCTTGACTCATCAGTGCATAGAGCTCACTTTCGTCTATTGTGAAGACGCAGCGTCAGCATGCGAGCGCTGGCCGGCGCAGCTCTCCTATCGTTAGCGCTGACGTAGGGAGGGTTGTTTATAAGGCCAAGCGCGATGCATCGTGAGAGCATTGCAACAATGTGGAAGTACGTGACCGTCGGTTTGTTTTCGGTTACAGTCTTGTATTTCGCTGTGAAATACATTCTGCAGTGGTGGTGGTGGCATTCCCTCTGGGATATGCTGCCAACACCATAAGTAGCGATAACTGCTTCTTACATTAATTCAGGTTGATTCAAGGTGTCAAACCAGCGAGTGGTACCACGGCGAACTCGGGGCTTGCATATTCGTTACAACCAAGTATATTGTGAATGTTGTCTCCATAAAATTAATCGTATAGAAACTAAGTGGACGAGTATAAATAAAGGTTTTGTGTAAATAAAGATTTAGTAAAAATATAAAAACCACAATGTCAATGACAGAGGGTCATTGATAAAAATAAGAAAATGAGTTGGAGACAGGACCGAACCCTGTGGAACTCCAGCATTAATGGAAACTGAATAGAACGGCCGCTGAGGAAACTCGATATCCATCGAGTGAATGTATTACCGACATCATAATCAGTCAGTTTAGACACGAGTGCTTTATGCCACACCCGGTCATAAGTTCTTGAATTTGAATTTTGGCGGTGATTACCACTGGTGCGAGAATTCCTAATGGATAGAAGATGCTGGCTACATCTGATAATATTGTTCGTTTTATTGGACGTGTTGGTTTAAATTGTGCACCTTTATGGAAAATTGGTCGGTCTTGGGTAACCATGTTAGCCCCAAGGTTTTTACAATCTCTCTGACGTCATTGCTGAAGACTAAGTTGACTTCTTGATCCTCTTAATAAGAGGAGTTAAGGAGTTTTTTGTGCGCAGTTTCTGTAAGGACCTAGTTGCGATATAGGGCGCAGATCTTGTGCCATATGCGACGGTGTTTAGCTGCTAATAGTTCAAAACTTGACTATCGGGTCTCCAAGCGATGAGCTGGTATTTGCGATCGTTTGGATGGATACAAACTTGTCGATATATTTGTTGTACATCGTATGTGAAAACGAATCTTGGCAAGCGAAAGCGTAAGAGAATTCAAAACAATTTACTTTTAATTGTTGGTCCGATATGCATAATGTCGTTGAGGGCTATTCCAGTTGTTGACCTTAATGACGCATTGAAGGCTACCGGTAATTTTGTCGTGCTGCTTTCAGGTCTCAGGATACAATGGTGGGGAATGAAGTATGTGGGAGGTGGATGGTTTTTATGTCAATTTTGGACATATGTCCTAACGCTTCGTACTCCATTATGAACTGGACATATTGTTGTTTTACGTCAGCATCCCTATAGAAACGTTTTTCTAGCCGTGAAATCTGGAAATGTCCACTTGCTTTGTGGCCATACAATGATAGTATCCTAATACCTTCTGTCACTTCTTCTAATTCCCAGAACCTTTCTAGTTGATGGTTTACCTCGTCTTGGGTATAGATCAGTGACGGGCAAGAGCACCCCCTAGGGCACTCAATTTTTGAGCACCTTAATATGTATACATTGAGTGTGTTTGACAAAATCTCATCAGTAGCAGCCAAGCCATCATCGAAGTAGGATTGCTCGCTGCGTTTTTTTTTTGTTTTGACTACGCACAAAAAATAATTGATTTTTTTGTTTTTGTAATTTTTTTATATGTATTTATTTTCTATAAATGAAAAGCCATATTCTAATATAATCATATTTGTGCAAAAAAACTTTCTCTGACCTTAAATTGATTTAAGAAAAGCATACAAACAAATTGTCTGGTTCACTCCTTCAAGTTTTATTACGAATAAGATGCCGTTGTATTAATTCAGTCAGAATGTGTTGCAATAATCTAAACATATATGCAACAAAAAACATATATTTCAACGCATCCATTTTTCTCAGTGCTGAGTGAAAAACTTCGCAACACACGCTTAAAATGTGATAGTGTGCGTTCGCCCGCCACTGCTGTACATATACTTCTCTGTCTGAAGTTACAACTAATTAATACTATTATTATGAATGTTACATTATTAAAATTTTCGTGTCCCCTAGTCTTTCCTAAATAAATTCAAGATAAAATAAATTCATTTTCGGTATTTCAAAAGTACTTCAGTAATATAAATTTCAAATAAAATATGTACAATGACAAATTGAAGGAAGAACTAAGAGTATTCGGAGGAACTGCGTTGTTACTTCTTGCTCTGATGTGGTGTGTGTCGGCGCCGTGGGTGTCGCACCGTTGAGTAGATGCTTTTATGTGTGCGCCCAAATTCGTCGGCATTTCGGCTCGCCAGAATATTCAAATACATGTGGGACAAATTCCAGCGTACCAATTTTTATGATACTCTACTCGGACCTAAGCGATTCGTCACAAATTTGCATATGTTTTCTTTTGGCTTATATACTATAAATAAGTCAGCTGTATAAGTTATAAATAAGTTATAAGTAAGGATAAATAATTTTAAGGGAATTTAAAATGTCACTTTTCATTTATGAATTCTGTATATATAAGAAAATTTGATTAATTTTATTAAGTTGAAGTATTACAAAATTAATTTTTTAATTTTTAGAAAAATGGAATTGTACTGAATTAAAAAAATTAAGTTTCTTTTCTTTATACTCGATTGGCAACTCTATCGAATAAGAAGCGAGGTTCGACGTGAAGGTCTGAACGGAACACCACATACAGGTTGAGAGCAACGAAGAGGTTTGAAAGCAGAGAGGAAGAAGATGACCAACAGTATAAAAGACGCGCTGCACAGCACATGAATGAATGAGCTCATTCTACCCAGGTCGCGAACGGCTACACATCTTGGCGCATAGTACACAGGCAGCTGCTGAGTTTGGTGTTAGTAGCTTAGCAACCTCCCTCCTATCCTTTCTGCTATCGCGCTGCTGCACTCAGTCGGTGCTAAGTGGTGATACTTTTGGCGACTGCACAGTGTATAGTGTCTGTCGGCGCTAGGCGGTGATAACCCTTCCGACGACACCGATTAAGCATCGTTGCAGAGCGGCCTCTTCTCCCCTCTTCGTTGCCGCATCTTTGTGTGATTGGTGCAGTCGGTGGTACGTGGTGATAACCCTGCCGACCGCACTAATTGGGCAAACGAACGCAACCCAACATCAACCAATTGTTGCTACTTTACCAACAAGTCAGTTGGTTTGACACCCAAGTTTAGACTTCTGTTCGAATCAACATCAGCAACATGATCGACAACAACGAGGTTCGATCTGATGAAGTCCAATCGACAGTAACAAGGGTCGAGCAGCAGCGGCAACAGGATCGACAACAGTGATGTTCATTCAGCCCATTCGACGAAAACAAGGTCGAGGTCCGACAACATATACAAGTACGACGAGAACATCCGTCAACGATAAAGTTGCTAATAATTAAAATAACAATAATTTTTACAACAATAAAGTCATTCATTGTTCCAACAAACAAATGTATCTGTGAACGGAATCCTGATTACTCGCTGATTTTATCCCAGCCGAAAGTATCATTACAGCGTTACGATTGCGTCAACTTGACGCGTACCCGTAGAGATGGGTATACCACATAGAAAATTTCGAGATTAGAACGCATATACGAAAATGAATTTGGACAAATATTTGTCTCATTAAATAGATAAATGTCAACATAAGTGGTAGGAGAAAAATGTAAATGGTATCTGTATTTTTCTGCGATATTCGAAATGCGTCAAAATGACATGTCCCATAAACCTAACGTTAATTAGGGATTGACTATTTTCTGAATTTTCATGCGAGAATAAAAACCTGAAGAAACGACAAAAATATAGGTATATTTGCATTTTATATATTTCAGGTTTGGAATTCGTGCAAAGAATAATAGCGCCATCTAATGAAACTTCAGTACAGTATTAAACAATTTAAAAACCTGTCAAGTGGAAAAGCACCCAAATTTGTTCTATTCCAAAATAATGCCGATGCTTTTAATAATAACGTCGATGCTTTTAAAAGAGGTGTAAATCGACACTACTCCCACTTTTCCCCTTCCCACTAACCTTTACCCTTCTAAACCAACGAATGCTTTGCATAGATAGGGGGCATCCCCTGAGCTTGGTTCTATCTGCCATAAAAAAAAAAAAAAATAAAAAAAAATGCATTTTGTAATCCTAATTCTGTTTCCACCAAAATTTCAAATTACCGTTATTTTATATTTATATTTAACTTCTGTGTAGGTTGCTACTTAAGCCTTGAGATATGGAAACGCTAATGTGAATATGTATGTCAAATTTGCCATTGTCATCGTAAAGTTTAACATTTTTAATGGTGAACGTAATCAGAATGTCTTGTCATAAGAGTGCTATTTGTGTTGTTTACAGATGGAATTAAATCGTGAACAATTTCGTGCGATGATTTTGTATGACTTTCGACGTGGATTAAACCAACAGCAGTGTGCCGATCAACTCGCTTCGACTTTTTGTGATGAAGCTCCATCTTGAGCAACCGTGTTTCGCTGGTTTTTTTTGTCGCTACAGGACGAATTACGGTCGTCCAAAATTGGCTGTTGTGCTACAAAACATTGATGCTGTGCGTGAACTGATATTGCAAGATCGACAAAAAGTCAATAAAAAAAGGGGCGCGTTGAAAGAAATGCTAAAAAAATTCAATCGATGCTTTAAAAGACGTGTATAAGATCGTAAAAGGCGACGAATCATGGATCTATGCATATAAACCCGAAACTAAACAACAATCGACTGTATGGGTTTTTCAAGACGAGCCAAATCCAACAAAAGTAGCTCGCGCACGAAGCACTTCGAACCAAATGGACGTCTGTTTTTTAGGAATAACTGGACATGTCGCCACCGTTTCATTAGAACAACGTACAACGGTCAATTCTGAATGGTACACCAGCATTTGTTTGCCAAAAGTGTTTGGAAAAATCAGGGAGACTAATCGCAGAAGACGAATCATTCTCTACCACGATTATACAAGCTCTCACACATCAGCTCAAACAAAAACGTTTTTGAGCATTAAAAACATCGAATTGATGGGTTATTCGCCGTACAGTCCTGACTTGGCACCCAATGATTTCTTCTTATTCCTGCAGATCAAAAATAAATTGCGAGTTCAACGTTTTTCGACGCCTGAAGAAGCGGTTGATACGTTCAAATCACATGTTTTGTAGGTACCTCAATCGGAGTGGAAAAAGCGCTTCGAAAATTGGTTCAAACGCATGCAAAAGTGTAGTGACCTTAATGGAGAATATTTCGAAAAACAATAAAGCTATTTACGATTATAAATATTTGTTCTTATTTGTCGATCTCAAGACTTAAGTAGCAAATCTCAAGGCTTAAGTAGCAATCTTCGTATATTTACTGTACTGGCAGGCAAGAATCAGGTTCTTTGCTCACCGGAAGAAGGCTGTCTGAGCTTGCACATACTTTTCTGAGTTTGCTGTCTGAGTTTGCACAATTCTATTTTTAGAATTTCCGCTGCGATGCGTGTGCGATTGGGTGGCGATGTATGACCCTACCTTTATGTGTACAAGCGTATGTTGTTATTGTTTGAGCGTATGTATATATTGTTGTGTGGTGTTTTCAGGTGTTTACGTTTTGTCTTATAATGTTTTAATTCAATTCTTATTTATTTGTTATTTCTTATTTATATGTTCCTAAGTGTATACGTAAGTCTATTTAATTGTTCTAATCTTAATCAATTTCATGGTTTTTCTAGCTTATTTTCTATCATTATGCATGTTATTTTCTTTTTCAATTTCGAATATATATAATATTGTGTGTAGGTATATTTAGCAATAAATATTGTATACGTACGTAGTAAATTGTGACGAACTGAAGGTTCCTTACACAATTAATATGTATTTTGCAGCATTTTAAATACAAAAAACATTACTTATTTATTAATTTAATAAAATAAATAAAAATTAATGATTTTACTTATAATTATTTAGTTAATAATATTAATTTTAGGCCGCCAAGAAAAAAGTTTATATGCTCTATAATTTGGAACCAGATCGCTCTATTACTGGCGGTGCTTGGTATCAAGATCAGGATTTTGAAGCTGAATTTGTCGATGTGCTCAACCAACAGTGCTTAAGATTTTTACAAATCAAGCGTGATTCGGCAGAAAAGAAGCGTGAAGGACCTTTGGCTTTTAAACAACTCTCATGCTGCACCGTGAAAGAAGTCCACAAATTTATATCAGAATTAGGTATTAGTAAGGTAGGATTTATAGTTCACCAATACCTACTTATTTAATTAACGCAATCCTAGGTGAGTCTCGATGAAGATGATCTTGAGACAATTTTGAAAACTGTTGTTTATGATGGAAATGCTGAGCGTATCTTAATGCCTAACGGTTCTTTTGTCTATCGTGCCGTTAATTCACCTTTAGCCCTTCCTGGGTTGGCTCAAATGCCGTGTGGCATTTGTCCAGTGATTAAAAGCTGCGCAAAATGTGGCGACGTTATGCCAACAAGGTGTCTATATATGACAGAATGGTTAGAATAATATAGTTTTAAACAAATTACTAGTTTTACATACATGTATTCATTACATTAATTTTAAAATATTCTAGTTTCATTAAAATTCTAAAAGTTGTGTTTAGCAAGTCCATGATTACAATTATCGTGTTTTATATTATCTTAGATTGTCTTTTTTAGTAAAAAATAAAAACTTTTTACCTAAGTTACCGAACACAAATATAAAAAATATGTAGTATTAATAATATACATATATAACATATGGCTCTAATATGTAATCCGACAAATTCTTAAAAAACTAAATTTAACCCTTCCCCTTACAACCTGGTCAGCTTATCGTGCCAGAAATGAGTATCATGAGCCTGGCACATGGTGCGTCGGTCTGGCTCAATGTAAAAAACACGTGCCATGCTCGTTTGCTGATGCATACCACCGTAAATAGCACGAAGGTAGGCATCAGCAGAATTTTCTGGAGCATTTCCTTTATACATTTCAGAATACACCCAGACCTCGCTTTGCGTCCTTTCAGTTTGCGTTTTTTCGATTTTGCGTCGTTACTGAATTATCTCTAATTTTCGTTTTGCGTCGTAATATTTTCAAGTTGTTTAATAAAAGAAAACCTAATAAAACATTTTTTATTTACATTTGAATACATATTCGAAAATTTTAAACCATGAGTGGAAAAAGCAGTGTGTCTAAAATTAGCAAAAATAAAAAAAAAATATAATATCTCTGGATATTAAATTGGACATTTTACGAAGATTTGATAATGTAGAGAAAGCGATAGACATAGCAAAAGTTTTTAATATGGCTCCAGCAACTGTAAGATCTAATCAAACACGAGACAAATAAAATAAAAGAGGCAGCAAAATCTGTAACAACATTAGATGCTAAGCCATTAACTCGCTCAAGAAGTAATCTAATGATAAAAATTGAGTCCTTGCTTTCTGCTTGGATTGAAAATCAAAATGAACAGAAAATAGCTTGAAGCAAAATGGTTATTCAGCAAAGGCAAAGACATTGTATGAAAATATTAAAAGTAAATCTGCTACTACGTCCAACGAAGGGTATTTTGAAGCTAGCAACGGTTGGTTTGAAAGACTCAAAACGCGCGCAAATTTACATAGCATTGCTTTTAAAGGTGAAGCAGCTGGTGCTGATACCACCGCTGCTGCTCAATTTAAATTAGAGTTAAGAGCATTAATTTGGGAGGTTATGTTCGAAAACAAGGCTAATGTTGATGAAACGGGGTTATTTTGGAAACGTCTACTAAAGAGAACTTTCATATCGAAATTTCAGAAATCTGTACCGGGATTCAAGGCTAGCAAAGATAGATTGACTCTTCTTCTAGGTGGTAATTCTAATGGTGATTTTAAATTTAAACCCTTCCTGATTTACAAGTTAGAAAATCCAAGAGCTTTGAAAGGCTATTCAAAGGATCGACTTTCTGTCGACTGGCGATCTAATAAAAACGCGTGGATGACAGCATCATTATTTAAAGACTGGGTTTGTACTTGTGCTATTTCTCAAATAAAAACGTATTGCAGTAAAGAAAATTTGGACTTTAAGGCTCTTTTAGTTTCGGCAGAAAATGCTCCCGGTCATGATTTATCAGAAAATGTCACATTTGTATTTATGCCGCCAAACACCACATCAATCCTCTAACATATGGATCAGGGAGCATACTTATTATAACCGCATAATTCAGTACTTCCAACAATAGACACATCTCTAGTTTTTATATGAGCACACATCTCTACTCTTCCTTCTATTTCTTACATAGAAAGTTCAACTTGTATAATTTAAATTCTTTTTGATGTAATTACTAATTATAAGTATGATGGGTGAATAAATAGCCACAACGAATTGGCGACGAGGTGAAAAAAAGAGGAAAAAGGAATCGAGTGGATGCAAAAAAGTAATGCATTGCAACTTCATCAAGTTCAATATATCGAATTACACATAATATCTTCAAAATGGATGTACAACACTTCAAGCAGTTAGGGAGATGATGGCACAGGCGCTGCAAGGGGGAGCAGCACAGTCGCAAAGTACAGCAGCAGCAAGCACGGGAATGTATTTTGCATTGTTGCCAAATTTCGAACCTTTTGACTCAAAAAAAGAATCTTTTCGAAATTATAAGCAGCGCTTTGAAAATTTTTACATATGAAAAACATTTTTTTTAACAAACCATACTGTTCTAAATTATTGCTAAATTCCATAGGCGCAAGCAACTTCAATTTAATTATAGCTTTAGCAGCACCAAAAATTCCAAGTGATTTAGAGTACAAAGAGCTAATAACATTACTCTAAAACTATTTGATCCCCAAAAAGAATGTGCTAGTGTCGCAACATCAATTCCTAACGAAATATCAGAATTCTCAACAATAAATTGCCGATTTCGTAGCTACATTGCGGACCAACGTATTATAATAGATTGCGAATTCGTTTCGCCGTGTGAGTGTAAGGTGCCAGTAAGTGAATCAAAATAATTGTGCTAAAAATGCGACAGTAAATTACAGGGCACATTATTGAATTCAACTCTAAATCAACATCGAAGGTTGCGTCATTTATTGAAATGCCGACGCCCACATACCAGGCGCCAACACCTTTACGTCAGCTGCTACAGAAAAACAAAAAGTTCAAATGGTCAAATCAATGTAAAAAAGAGTTCACATCGATCACGCAGGACCTTTTCAAGGTTACTACTTCCTTGTGTGCATCGACGCAGAATCGAAATGGTCCGAAATCGAAGTATGTCCAGCAGCACCTACATCGATAGTTACAATAAATATTCTTCTCAATTTTTTCGACAGAAATGGATACCAAGATGTAATGGTATCTGACAACGCAACAATTTTTACCAGTGAAGAATTTCAATCGTTCTGCAAACAATCGGGTATTTTCCAAAAGTTCATTGCACCGGGTCATCCAGAAACAAACGGATTAGCTGAAAGAAATATTCACACGCTGAAAAGACGACTTGAAGCAATGAAAGGTGAATCAGCATCTATCCGGGAAAAATTTAGAGAAATACTTTTTCGTTATCGAGCTACACCCCTCAACAACGGGAAGACACCATCGAAGCAGTTTCTGAAACGCCAAATACGTATTCAACTTGACGCGTTAAAACCAACCAAGTTCCAGATGTCTTCATCTGTAAACCGCAAAATTCGACAATTATGCACGGGGGAGAGAGTACAAGCACGTTATTACGTCAACAATAAGTTACAATGGAGGCTTGGTACTGTGATCAAAAAAATTGGGTAAATTGCACTACATGATTCGACTGGATAATGGATATGTGTTTAAGCGGCACATTAACCAATTATGCTCAACTGGTGTCTCAAGAAAGCAGGAAACGCCTATACTGGAATAATGTATCGAAGAGGCGCGTGAATCAAGTACGGGATTTAGAAATATGGGAGCATTTATGGACGATTTAGTACAAGTACCACAAGTTCGCAGAACGGCCAGACAACGTAAAATTCCAGCATATTTAAATGACTACGATGTGTCAATTAATAGCGTGGGAAAACTATTATAACCGCATAATTGAGTACTTCCAACAATAGACATATTTCTAGTTTTTGTGTCTGAAGGCACATCTCTATTCTTCCTTCTGTTTCTTACATAGAAAGTTTAACTTGTATAATTTCAATTCTTTGTGATGTAATTACTAATTATAAGTATGATAAGTGAATAAATAGCCAAAACAATCTCCTACCATAAGGATAAAAGTAAAAGCTATTATTTACGACGAACATTTAAACTGCTTTTAAGTGGAAATTGAAACATTTTTTCGCCTCGGTCTCCTAAAGGCGGTGTTTCTGTATTAGGTCCGTGGACCTTGTCTATAGCCAGGGTAGACTCACGGCTGTCCGGGGTCGAATATTCAAAAAAATTTATTAAAAGACGGGACCAGTGTTTGTTGTTATTTAACACATTTATTTTCTAAATCCAATTATCATCTAATTAGATTATGGCTAACAAGGTGTATTTGCTGTAGTAATTGTTACAAACAAATCTGTGCATCTCTGTGACTCTGGTGTGCAAGAACACTGTTGCAAAAAAAAAGACTTCGATGCGGCACAAGAGAAGTTCGATGAAATAAAAACTTCGGTGCGTAGAAAAACTTCGGTGCTTAGAAGAACTTCGGTGCGTGGAAAAAAACTGGCGTTGTTGTGTTCTTTCTTATTTCACGCTCTTTCTTATTTCTACGTCACGCTGGACGGCTGTCTGTAGTGCTTGTGGGAATCTATCAGGGTCCAGAGCCTCCCATGGGCGAGAAATCTCCTTGCTCGTAGTGCCTGCCGGACTGGCTTTAGATTCGTCTGTTGCGGAAGTTGTGGTCGGAGTCTCTTCGGCATCGGCTGCAATTGGTTATGAGGGGTCTCTTTGCTGGCTCATGGTGTGATGATTCCTGCCCAATGCTGGCGTAGCGTAGAGCAGGAAATTGTTGTGTGCACCGGCAGCAATCGACAAGGATCGGATGATGGTGGCGATTCGCAAGGGAGCACCCAGGTATTCCGTGCGACTATCCCATCCGTAGTGTTCTGGAGGGCCGCCACGTTGTTGATTGATGAAGTACTTCTCGATGGTGACCAGCATATACGTACGTTGGTTATGAGGGGTCTCTTTGCTGGCTCATGGTGTGATGATTCCTGCCCAATGCTGGCGTAGCGTAGAGCAGGAAATTGTTGTGTGCACCGGCAGCAATCGACAAGGATCGGATGATGGTGGCGATTCGCAAGGGAGCACCCAGGTATTCCGTGCGACTATCCCATCCGTAGTGTTCTGGAGGGCCGCCACGTTGTTGATTGATGAAGTACTTCTCGATGGTGACCAGCATATAGATGCTACAATTAGAACCATCGGCTTGTAGGGGTATCTCAAGGCTTAGTAGGGGCGAGTTTTCATCGTCATACGTGATGGTCTTCGGTGCCTCTGGGAAGTTGAAGCGATGCTCGTTTGTTAGCATTCTCCTGACGTTCTTGGCTAGGATGTTGTTTCGCTCTGGGTTTGTTCATAAGGAGTCTAGTACGACGATGCGGCATCTCTCCGGAACTGAGTCCTGAGGGTATGTCATGCTCCACTACCAGAGCGAGCCTGTGGTTATTGGCGTTGACTGGTATGACCACAAATTTCTTTCGGAAGATGTTGGTTGTTCCAACTGCATCCTAATCCGATCATGGTCGTAGGGGTGGCGCGCCATTGCGTGGTAGAAAAACGGATCCATGAAGCGCACCTTACCAGTCCGAGCCTTAGGGAGTGTGTTGCGTTCTAGCCACCTCATGTAGAATTCAACGATGACGTCATTGAGGCATCGACCTTCTGATAGCCTCAAGTAGTCATCCTCTCGGATTGAGACTCCGCCATTACCCTCTGGGTAGACCAACCTGTTTCTTCATCGGTGGAGTCGGATAAGGGGCTCCATGAGGCATCTGGGCTAGATGTGGTGCGGCGGAGATTGGCCGAACCTTTTTCCACTGAGGATTGCTGGTTCTCCATAGTTGATGTCTTGGTTGCTGTTGATGTTTTCCTTGTCGTCTTCCTCTATTGCCTTAATGTCTTACGATGTGTTACCTCTGATGATCACTGCACAACTGAGATAGTGTTAATTAAGTTTGTTTTATTGAATATCATTAAATTTGTATATACAATTTTTTTTGCTACAAATTAAACTTATATCTAACACAATATAGTTGGCACAGAATAGGGGCCTAACGGTGTATATAATGTTGAATTAGTTGCTTACTGTGTAATATAAGTAAAAGTTAATATAAGTTTTTTTAGGATGTATCGAAAACCGAAGTGTGCTGAAATGCAATACTCTCAGGATGAAGAATCGTCAGTTTCCTGATGAGGTGAAGAAGTGTCTAGAAAAGACAAAATCCATTCAAAATATTCCCGTACCGAAAGACAAGAAAAGTTTACAAAAATTTTTAAGACTAACGTCGTATTTTAGAAAATTCATAAAAGGCTGCACTAATTGCTTAACCTTTATCGAATCTTTTGTGAAAGGAAGCAAGTGAGAAGCAACTGTTATCATTCCAACAGTTAAAGGAAGATCTCGTAAATTCACCAGGCCTTAAAAGCCTGAACACAATCGTTGCGTCCATTGACGGACACGTGCGACTGCAGCTGTCATACGCCAGCGATTAAACATATTTATAGCGATGATCGCTAGGCACCGTTATTTGCTGAGTCCGTATACAAAAAAAAGTAGATGAGCGGCTATGAAAATAGAAATAGATATATCGCTAACGGCGGTCGCTAGCAACGATCGCTGGGCGATGAGCGAAAATTTTTTCCCATAAGAACCCATGTAATTTCGACAACTGAGAGTCATCGCTATCGCTAGTAGTTATGACTGTGTTCAAGTATAAACTGTATAACGCATTAACAGAAATAAGGCACACACAGATGCAAACATGTATGGTTATAACAGTGCTACTGCAGAAAGATTATGATCATCAACAATTTCACCCTAACAAGAACATGAGCAGAAAGCCTACACTTTGTGAAAAAAAGTACTATTCTTAGCTAGAAGTATTAGCAGTAATCGAAGCCTTTAAAAAATGGCGCGCATATGCACTATGTGCAAAATTTAAAATCATAATACTGTAACGCTTTCACTATGACTTCTCACTAAAAACTAAAACACCGGTTAAACTTACTCAAATGAAAGATTAATAGATAAAGGCTGTTCGAAAAATTTTGGAAAATTCTCAATACGAAGCTTATTTCATAAAAAAGGATGCTTTCTATAGAGATCAAAATAAAAAGTTAATAGTATACTTTCAAAAATGGAAGAAGTGTTAATACAACTTTCACACACAGTGTCATTTTTCAACAAAGAAAACTAAAGAATACATAGAAAAATCTCTACATTCCCCAATTAATATCAAAAGTCGATAAAATTGTTCACAGCTGCGTCCAACGCTTAATGGTTAAAAGAGAAGTAGGTAAAAAAAAGGTTTGCTAGAACCAAACGAAAAAGACCTCTACTCCCTCTACAAACATATCACGTCGATCATGTCGGACCTCTTGAAGCGGCGGCGCTTCTCTTGATCTTCTCTTGGCGACGACGGCGGACCTCTTGATCATGTCGGACCTCTTGGTATTGGATTTAATTCGTAAACGGAATAAGCTACGCGGCTTGTGGAGAAGAAAGTGAGGCTGAAGTCATGAAAACACTTCAAGATGAAGTCTAATGTGGTTAGTGTGGATGGAATAAACCTGAGATTCCTTAAAATAGTGTTTCCGTTTGGTGTTGATCCATTTATACATATATTAAACCATTGCTTCACCACGTCTATATAAACTGACAATACATCAATATTTTTCTAAACTACTTATAAAGTTAGGAGGCACTCAACTCTGGCGTTAGTATTCGTACTTCCCCAGATAGTGTGGTGGGCGTTTGCATCATAGCCCATAAAGACGTTCTACTTCACCGCGATTCTACCATCAGGTCCACGACTCTTTTGGGGGGCAGTCATGATTGTCACCAGCAAAGTATACAGATGCCACGACCACCTCTCTGTCTCTACAGTGTACTTGGCTGCTGTCAGGACTGCTGAACAATTTCCTGTTAGGAGAAAGAAAGTCATGTTATTATTCAATGGAATACATGTTCGTGCTCTGCTTAAAGAAGAGTATAATAGCTTACCTGTAGGCAGCGATAGGCCCAGAACTTCACCGTGTGCACCCCTCCATGGTTCCTGATTTAGTGTCACATCCAGCTGGTTGCTGGACATGACGTGACTCTGAACCGCAGCTGTCGCCTGGCTTTGTGAAAATTGATCTGCACAATCTTCATAAGAACGCCTTAGGCGCTTTAGAGTACAAGGCCCCCTTCTTTCCGCCTGTTGTATGCCGCATTCACACCGTCAAGGCAAGAACATTGGCACTTGTTAATAACTCAATTAGTGAGTCAAGGTCAAGTTCAGCCTTTAGTGCAAACCAAGCATTTTGTTTTGGGAAGCTCGAAATCCAAGCTAGCAAGCACCACTCTGCATGGTAGCAAGTGTGGAAGCTAATTATAAGCTCCGGGCAAAGCTCTGGAAAGCCAAGTTAGTAACCAGCACCGTCTGCATGGTAGCAAGTGTGGAAGCTAATTGCCACCAAATAGCTTTTCTCGAGCTCAAACCAAGCAGCTTTCGGAATAAATAAAATTAGCTAAAACAAAAAGCAAAGAGCAAACGCGGAAGAATTAAATCGTTCCCAATTTAATTATGCCGACGTCAATATTCGCAAATATAAATATTAAGAATTTATTATTGCAAAATAATGGAATTGCGACATACCGGTCCACTTTAGTTTTTAGTTTAGGGGATCAGCATCAACCCGTTTCAGCAAGACACCACAACACGCCTCTACCTGTGGTCTGCTTCAAAACTCTCTAGCTTTAGAGATTCAGAGGTATTTCCAGCCTTTTCCTCCAGCAACACGTGCCCCAGTTTCTAAAGTAGAAGTCGAGGAAGGATTTTTCTTCCTCATGTCCTGACTTTTCCCAGGCACACCTGGTCTAACTACCGCAGTCGGAACGGCCTTCTTTATAAAATTAAAATATACCTGCATTAAAAAATGTAGTTATAGTACACCAGATGGTCCATCTTGTGCCATAAACTTGCCGATGCCTCGTCCATATAGATGGCAAGTGTGGTACCATTTTTTACTGCCACCTCTCTCAAAACTCTTGGGGGTCCACCCATTTGTTGGGGGTCCAGCATTTTGTTCTGGACCCTTAGAACCCGCCCCTCCCACATTTGCACCTGGGAAGAATGTAGATCACACGCATGGTGTGGAGGGAGTTCTTCTCCTTCAACCATCCTTAGTGCCGCCCACTCCCACGATATCAAACGCAGGATTGCACCACTTAGCCGCTCTTTCGTGGCATTGTCTTGCGTGACACACACAAAGTGCTCTTGTTCTTTTTTTGCTATTCCTTTGTTTACATTTCAACACAGAAATTTACGGAAATGACAGCTTTTGTGTTTTGTTTTCAACAATTCCTGCGTTGAAATGTTAACAACGGTATAGCAAAAGAAGAAGAAGAGCGCTTTGTGTATGTCAAATTTGAAATAGATCTAAGCCGAAGCCATTTGTCTTTTTATCTATAGACAATTGGTCTCAGATAAATTATTTTCTCGTTTCCCATAAGAGGCTGTGTAATTTTATCAGCTGATTTTGTGTTTAGTGAATCCAATTGTGTTTAAAGCATATTTTTCTTCTATTTTGAAGCAAAATTCGGTTGCTTTGAAGTGGAAACTACGCGGTCAGGTGGAAAATTAAATTTGGTTAATTCACATACACTGGGTGCGAGTTCAACAAATTTGTAAGCTCACAATATATGCAAAGAATAGACGGCTATGTGAAAGTTTCGTATCTCTTTATCCCTGGTTTGAATCTCCAAAAGTGTATACTCTACATTTGCAAAAGCTAACAAATTTATCTGAAAACGTTTTTAAAAGTTCTGAACTTAGTCGCTTATAACGGTTAACGAACCCGAAGGTTGCCCATTTTTGTGGATATTCTAATACCGCTGAGTAATCCATGACAAAATTTCGTTTCAATATTATATAAATATGCGTGATTGTCAACTACAAATTGTAGCGTCATATCTACTCACAAACGAACAGGGCTAAATAAGCTCAGGTTACGCTGAACAAAATACTATACTTTGCCAACTTGGTTGAAATTTCAACACAATTCGTGCAAATTGGCGAAGAGTAATTAAGAACACTGATCTCCTTGCCGGTTGAAGCTGAACAGTGCATATCTTGCCGAAAGCATTAGCATTAAATAAAGCTCATGTATCCAAAAATATACATTTAGGGCGTTATTTTGTATCTGCGGAACGGTAGCGATGGCTAAGCTCCTGCTCCTGTTTCCGTTAAAACCGTATTTTGTAACTCTTACGTTGAGACGTTCACACGTCTCTTTCTTTCTTATGATTATATGCATGCAATGAATTTGTTCTTATACCTGTTTTCTTTTACCTTGATCAACTTTTGTTTACCAAAGCCAGATGGCAGGCAGTGTGTTTAAAAACGGGGAACAAATCGCAAATCGGTGCTTAGAGCATTTTTTGAATAATAATGCTGTACTTTTATAAAGTAAAAATAAAAATGTTCTTCGAATTGTTAATGAGTAGCTCAGACGAGGAAAATTACCGCACAAACATTTCAGCTAAGGTACGCAACCCAGCATTGAGAAGCAATGCATGGATTTTAGATATCACTTCAAAGAAAATTGCAGTTAGTTTCTTCGAAATTTCCATTATATTATTGTATAATAATTACTTAAATTATTTTATTTAATTTTTTTTTATTTAAAAAAAAATACGTTAAATAAAAATGAAATGAAAAAATAAAAACAAATAAAAAATCACTGAACAAAAGACTCCTGCACTCGTCGAGCTCTACGCACAAACTGTGCGAACGGCAGCATTTTAGCTTCCGCTTCTCTACAATGGCCACCACGAGCACTTCTGTTGTTACAAAATACCATTTTCCAACGTAAGCACGTAAGAAGTATGCAATTGTTGTTGTGAACTCAGCTGTACAGTAGCGCCAGCGGTGTGTATTTTTGATCAGCTGTTTTACGAATATAACAAAGAGTAACGTAGAAGAGCGATACCGTTCGCAGATACAAAATAAGGCCCTTAATTACAGCGCCCCACTCTAGTATTTTATTCAACATAGAATATGATATTTGCATGATTCTTAAATTGTTCGTACTTTTGTGTTGGTTGATTGGGAGGAATAAAAAGCATCCCGTATCATTTTATTTTTTTAAATCATCCCAAATTATAAGTAAAGACCTTCAGGTGTACCCTCCTTCTTGCGATAAAGAACGCTTTCTTTAGACTTCTTGAAGTCTTCATTTGTGACCTTCATGCGCCGCTCACGTAATGCCATTAAACCAGCTTCGGTGCAGATGGCTTTGATATCAGCACCCGATAAATCGTCCTTGGCCATAATAAGCTCACAGAGGTTAACGTCTTCGGCTAATGTCATACGGGAAGTATGAATTGTGAAAATGCGTCGCTTAGTTTTTTCATCAGGCAAAGGAAACTCTATCTTACGATCAATACGACCTGGACGTATTAAAGCGGGATCCAATGTTTCAATTCGATTTGTTGCCATAATTACCTAACATCACTGTGTACTAGTTAATATGTAAATAAAAATAAAACCTTTATCTACCTTAACATCGCCACGTGAATCAAAGCCATCCAACTGATTTAACAATTCCAACATAGTTCGTTGAATCTCGCGTTCCCCACCTGAATTCGAATCGTAACGCTTCGTTCCAACAGCATCAATTTCGTCAATAAACACAATGGATGGTGCATGTTCTTCAGCAACACGAAAGAGTTCGCGCACCAATTTTGGTCCATCACCCAAGTATTTCTGAATCAACTCTGAGCCTACAACGCGAAGAAATGTGGCCGATGTTTGATTTGCAACTGCTTTAGCCAGTAAAGTTTTCCCAGTTCCTGGTGGCCCATAGAGGATGACCCCCTTGGGTGGTTTAATACCCATTTCTTCGTAGTACTCTGGATGTGTTAATGGCAACTCCACAGACTCCTTGATCTCTTGAATTTGAGTATCTAAGCCACCAATATCCGCATATGTTTCTTGAGGTGCTTTTTCTAACTTCATTACCGTAACCATAGGATCGGTGTCATCTCCTAGAACACCTACCACAGCATGAACCTTGTGGTTCAACAGTACTGAGCAACCGGGTTCAAGTTGATCCTTGTCAACGAAAGACAAAATGCTCACATAGTGCTCTGAGCCCACTGATGTCGACACAATGGCATGATTGTCATCAATAATCTCCTCCAGGTTACCTACAGACATTGGTGTACCGCGTAAGTCATCAACTTTTGATCGCTCCTCTTCGTTCTTCTCGTCCTGTGGCTTTAGACGCTCTTGATTGCGTATAAATTCATCTTCCATCATTAAATAATCTTTTATGCGCTCCAACTTCAGCAATTTTAGTCGACATCGTGTGTGAGGTGTAACCTGGGGAAGCTTCATAGCAGCATCGGGCCCTTTAGCCCGACGTTTCTTTTTTCCAACACGCGTAGGAATTGGAGGTTCATACTTCTTCTTTTTATCCTTATCATCTTTTTTGTCACCAGAACTACTCTGCCCAGATTGATTTTGACCCTAATTTTAATATTTTATTAGAAATTAAAGCTTTATATTTATCTCAAATACCATTTAAGAAATAATCACGTCTATGCGAAACTCGAACTTATAGTGCTTAAACACTAGAACACAAGTAGATATTCGCGGCGACAATTTCCCTTACGGCGGAAAGGTTTACTGCTTACTGCTGTTTAATATATGAAAATGGTTAATTCTCGCATATTTTCTGTAAGCGATATGACAGTCAGACCTTTAATTAGATACACAAGCCAAGCTTGCTTGGCTTTTTTGAAATTTAGCGCTTCAATTTAAAATCAAAGCAAGCGAAGTTATTCAAAACTCAATGATAGCTTTGACAGCAGATCTTGGCGTTAGCTGAATAAAGTAGGTGTACGTATTTTTTTTGTAGTGATTATGCTAATTTCAGATATATTACAGGACATCCGGATATAAATTGAATTACTTCAACTTTACGATATATTATCGGATTTTTTTCCATAAGCGAGTGTATTTGTTAATTACGTTGATTAATTTCTCTTCAAACATTATTTTAAAAAAATAAATTAAAAGTGAAATTAAAAGTGGAAATTTTAATAAAAACATCGTTATTAAAAAAAAGCAAGTAAAATAAATTAAAAAATTTGTGACAAAAAAGAAAACGCTTTCTGCTCCTTTTGTCAAAACTCTGCCAAGCTGAAAATTTTTCTAATCGGCAGCGACTTTGATTTGATGTCGCTTTATTATTGTGCCAACTTATATTGTTACGTTATATTCAAAAGGCGAACGTCAAAGCCATCAAGCCAAGCGTACATTGAGCTTTCACTATAAGGATTACAGGCAACGGTAACATATATAACTTATTTGTTAGGAAAAATCTTGTGCCATTATAAAAAATTTATAAAATAATAATTGTTCATATTAGATGTTATCTAATATGAACTCTGATCTGTATCTGACTGATTAAATAATTTGATAAAGCTATTTAAGCCTTAATATTATGTTATAAAGTTATAGTAGCTCATAAGATTCAAAATTCTCTAAATCGGCGGATTAATGTTGAAAAAAATCAGCGCGGTTTAATCAGTTGATAGAAAAAATTTCTGCTCAGTCATTTCTCAGAGAATATATATATTCTGACAAGAGATTTCATCCCTAACTACTCGCTCAAAAAGAACTTAGGATGGTGTCGGGTTATAAGATATACAGTTCGCATCCAGTACATGTTTTTGCGCCAGTTTTATTTTGAATTCTTATAAACATGTATATCAAAAAAGGATGCCGCATGTTGCAGAGAACAGAAAAGAACCTTAACATGAAATCACGCAACATTACGCATCATGTGACCAAGGCGAGTATGAGCCAAGAAAACACAATCATATATACGATACATACAGAATATGTATATTTGCTGCTATGAGAATTTACTTTGTTTTGTTTTTGTTTTTCATATTTCTAAATTTGCATGAGGGCAGCTCTTGAAAAACCGGTTTTCCCAAGTCGTTGTTCGTGTACATTCTGATCTGATCTACATTTTGATGCTCACACGTTTTTGTTGTTGGTTGTTTTGCAAGGCAGCTTAAAATTTATTTTGGCTTCTTTTTAGCTTAAGCAAAGTCGTCCCTCTTGTATAGTGAGATCTGAATCGATTCCGCTAAATCGTAATTGTAGGGTAAAATATACAGAATGCAAAAATCAAAAATGAGTTCAAAGCCGAACTGTAAATGCCCTACGGCAAAAAAGTTTGCAAAAGTAGAGTGTGATAAAATATAATAAAAGCCCAAAAAAATAAATAGAAGTAAAAATAAATAACACTAAAAATCAAAAAATTCCAAAAGGAAATAACAGTCAAAATTGCCGTAATTTTTTATTAAGAGAAGTAGGACAAATATCCTAAGTTTTTATATTTGCAAAAACTTTTTCACAAAAAGGAGGTTTTGGAAAACTCTACGCAGCAAGCGATTATTTTTATAATTTATGCAAAATACATTTCTATTTACTTCCATAATTTTTTCCCCAAAATTCAAAAAGATAAGAAACTTTAAAACGACCATAAAGTTGAAATATATTCGCGAAACCAATGCATCTGCATTATATTAAATGTTTTTCTCACAGAATCAAAAATTTAGAATTTATGTTGCTAATTCTGCTACGAAAGCATTGTTCCTGGCAAACAAATAAAAGCTCAGATAGTAAAAATCCAAACATTCAAATATTATATTAACTTGACCTGGTAAATGAATAAAAATTCAAACATTTATATTATTTATCATTTATTGCTGTAGGGCACTTTCTTGCCGGCTTTGAAATTAATTTTTGTTTTTGCATATCGTTTATTTTACCCTACAACTCCCATTCATCAATATTGATTCAGATCTCAATATATTGTACAAGAGTGACGATGTTGCTTAAGCTAATAAGGAGCCAAAATAAATTCTAGCTGCCTTGCAAAACATCCAACAACAAAAACGTGCGAACATCAGTTTGTGACCAACTGCACACATTCATATTCACATATTCTCCTCACTGCCATCGAAACATGTTGGAAACAAATATTTCATGTTTGGTTGCTTTTTTATTCTTAGCAACCCATGTTGATAAACAATGTTTAGATACTAGGACGTATAAGTACGTCCTAAGCAGACAAAAAATGGACACACAATTTTACACTGGATGATGGCGATGGCGAGATCTGTCTTCTTAAAGCGGCTTCTTGAAGCCGGCTTCGAGAAGAACGCGTGGCGACACTTACTTTCTTCTTTTATGTTAAAATTCATATACGTGTGATTTCTAAATGTGTGTGAGTGAAATTTACTGAATTTCCGAATGTTCGCCAGAGTTGCCATAATTATATTGCATGACGATTAACACGTAAAAAAGAAGAATTTCGATGTGTGTATAAATTCTTTTAAATTTAAATTAATCGCATAGTTGCAAAATACGACCGTATTTTATTATCATCGCCAAAATAAGATGAGTTAATTAAATTTCTAAAAAAAGACAATTTTTACAAAAAACTTCGGTATGGCAATCACACAATTTCATGATGGCGGACACTTCGTTTGTTGTTCTTTTGTTCTTCAGTTTTATACATACTTGTTTTTATTTTATATCAACACTTTATGATTTTAAATATATTTATTTTATTTTAATTATCGTTTTTTACGCATATTTTTAAATTTTCACTTTATTTAACACTTTATTTTCACTTTCAAAGCGCTGTATAAGAATGTAAACAAATCTTCGGGAAACCTCTTCGGAACTCGTTCGGGTGACAACTGTTTAATTGTTTGCGTAAGAAGAACCGAGAATCCAACAGAATGTGGGCTTCAAAAAAACTCTCCACTTGAAGAATGTGTGGAGACTTTTCTCTCCTCACATCCCCTCTCTTTCCAACAAACTTTTGAAGAAAGAAGAAAGAAGCCTTAGTCTCGTCAGGCAGGATGCGAACTCTATATCTTATAACCTCTATGGTTATTGTGACGGTTGGCCATGATTTAGGGTTTTAGTGATTTAAATATTTAATTTAAATCTCATGTAAATCTTGAATTATTTTATTAATAAAATTTCTAATAGAATAAAAATATTATTATATTCCTTTAATTTATATGGTAAATAAAAATGTAATATAGTATACCGCCCCTGGTTGGTAGAAGAAAAAGCACCGCTTCTAAATCAGAAGTTAGAAATTAAGAAATGAGAGTAGCTTTGGGGAGTGGTACAGTGGATACCGAACGAAGCGGTTGTGTGATAGGAGAAATTAAGGTGTTGTTGAAAACGGGATTTTTAATAAGTTCAAATTGGTGAAAAACAAAGTAATAAACGGCATCAGCACTAACTCAAATGGAAGTACAATAACTACAAGATCTTCGAACTTTCATGTACTGAAAAGTAGACTAAAGAATATTAAAATTTAATTTGAATTTAAATTAAATTTAAAGCAATGCGCAACACCGAAAAGGCCGAAAGAAACAACTAATCATTTACACGTGCTTTAAGTGAAAAGAAAAAATGGTTTAACCGTTTTTCACTGACCGTGGTACAACATCATATGTAGAACAACCTCCTATATACAAGAACATCATATGTACAACAACATCATATGGTCAACAACATCATATGTACCACAACAACATATATACAACAACATACTCGGTTCCAGAATATCACCTGTTTTAGAATCCATCACATGAAGACAACCGGAGGCGAAAATATCCTAATGGATAATTATATGATAAGATAATTGATACTTTCCTTTAATTTCATCCTTTACTTTAATAATAGTTAAAATCTTCTTAAATTCCATTAATTAGGTATATGTAAAAGAAATAACAGTTAATAATAAGGTCATACCAAGATTAAGAAAAAGAAGAATAGACAATTAAAGTTAAATATAAATACCGTAACTCCTTATATAAAAGGAAAGGATAAAAAAAACGAGAGTAGAATACATGCATACATAAAATAAGTAATTCTATATATTTCTTTCTTGTCACTTCGATAAGCTTTTTTCAGGTTCCTCCTCATCGATCTGAGCGACACGATTCCTGCCCTCGGGTCGTCTACTACCAGAAGTTGTTGCCTTCTCCTCATCGACACGCAGGCACTGCAGGTCCTTGGCTAGTGCTGTCGATTCGGCTCGAAAAATCTTTCCTTTTGATGTACAGTTGGTAACCGTTTTGACTGTTTCGGAATATCCTTTCCAACTGTCGAGACTCGTCGTATCCGGCATGTCTCATCAAGTCCTTTAACGCCACAACGTAATCGTTGAAGAGCTCACCCTGTTGTTGACGGCGGCTCCGAATTTCATCGTCTAGTTTCTCGAAATACCGCGAGGATAAGAAAAACTTCAGAAAGTCTCGCTTAAATTCGTCCCATTTCTCCCAATGGCGATTATTATTTCGCAGCCATGTGAGTGCCTTTTCTCGTAGTAGTTCGGCCATCTTTCGGGGTAAGAGGTTGACATTTAAATTGTACGTGATCGCCAATTCCTCGACGCGTTCAATAAACTTTAGAGGGTTCTTCATGCCATCAAATTTCACGGCCCACTTCCGTACATGGTCGAGCCCCGCAAAGGGGCTTGGATGCTATGGAACTGTTACCGAGATTCCCATTTTCCAGGCAAAAATATATCATCTTCATCACGGCCTTTTATATAAGATGAAAACAAGTTGTTATGTTAAGTTAATTCTTTTAAACGAATTTACAAATATGAATACAGTTATAATAACGTAAAAAATATAGCTGAGATATTTTAAATAAAAATAAAAATATTTTTATATTTTTTATATTTTTCAAATAAACATAAAAAAGGTCAACAAATGCACGGTCAATTATAATAAATCAAAATAAAGCAATTCAGAAATCTTGAAAAGCACAACAAAGAAAACAAAAGCAAGGAAAGCAGACACACAGCCATACCGGTCACTCGAATGGAGTGTCATAAGCCTAGAAACGAAGAACGTGAAATACAGGCATCCCTCGAATAGTACTTCGGTACTTTAGTTGAACGAAGTCCACGAATGTTGCTATTCTAATATATATAATTTCTGTGTTCTTATTTCCAAATTTTTCTTAATTAATCTTATTAACAAAATTTACAAATTTGTATAAATCACATTTGTATAATTCACATGTTTTTCTAGGGATGTCTGTACAAATGAAAGGTAAAGTTGTGAGCAATGGAGGAAGAAAGAAATTGAAAAATTGTATATTCTCTGTTGAAACTTCAAATATTACACCACATTCACCTCGCTGCCTTGAGAGAGGCAGAACATTGAGTAATTTCAGTTGATAATGGCGCAGGATATGTTGTTGCTGTTTGAGTCATAATATCTCTTTTCTATTTTGCTCGTTGCTTGCGTCAACGAGCATAAATTCGACTTCGTGCAACTAAAGTACCGAAGTACTGTTCGAGGGATGCCTGTATTTCACATTCTTCGTTTCTAGCCTTTGACACTCCATTCGAGTGACCGGTTCTCGTGTTCGATCGCTTTGTACGCCTATGTGTGGCTATGTGTATGCTTTCCTTGCTTTTGTTTTCTTTGTTGTGCTTTTCAAGATCTCTGAATTGCTTTATTTTGATTTATTATAATTGACCGTGCATTTGTTGACCTTTTGAAATGTTTATTTAAAGAATAAAAAATATATAAAAAATATAAAAATATAAAAAAATTCAAGTTTATTTAAAATATCTCAAAAATTAAAACAATTGTGGATTTGCGAAAAGCATTTCGCAATTCACAGATTTCACAGAAAACGAGCTAGTGAACCAATATTGTGATAACTGCCAAAAATATTATATATAATATTTTATAACTTATATATATGTTTTATAACTAATATTTTATTAGATAACTGCAAACTAGCAACTTATTACCAAAAACCTAACATTGAGTTACAGAGAAAAATTAAACATAATGACTTAATTTAGGAAAAGAAAATTGATGCTTTTCATTTTCACACTATATTCGATGCTGGATTAGTAAAACTAATTGACGACTTATTTCAGGACCCCAAAATTGAATTTATTATGTCGGGGAGGTTTAACCAAAATTTTTTGGAAAACTTTCTTTCTGTTATGCGATCAACATTTCGAAATAATATTAATCCATCTGTAAGAGATATTCAGTACGTTTAGGCAAGAATATTATCTATCCATGAAATTTGTAACGTACAACAGTGAAAAAAAAGCTGCAAAAAAGACGATGACTTAATGCTGGAATGGAATTTTGAACCCGAAAATCTAAATTCTTCAGCCAGTCTCATTCAAAATGAAGAAACCATAGATCCTACCTCAACCACAGCATGTACCTCTCTAACACCGTTAGAAAATAGTGTGGGTCGATACTTTGTAGGCTATGAATTAAATCTAAAACAATGCGTCAACTGCGAAGAAGACCTTTTGAAATTAGAAATTTTTATACTTAATTCGGAGAGTTTTATTTTGGAAAAAAACTACAGAAATAACCACCTTTTTCTAAAAAAATCCATCTGACGGATTTTTCGAAATTTCTCAAAAACATTTTTAAATTTATAAAAGTATTTTTTACAGTTCCTGTCATGAACCGAATTTGAAAAAAAAGAATAATTGAAAAATGTATAACAAAAACCGAAATATTTTCTCCAGATTGGTTCAGCGAAACCGGAAGTTGCTATGGCCATATGTATTCAATTTTAGAGCACCTCATAACCGTTCTCATTTGAAAAATTTCAAGGTGGTTAAAAGAAAAATATGTAACAGAAGAAATAGAATTCAGATCTGGTTTAAGACGAACGGGTTTAAGGACTGACGGTGGCAGCAATAATAAAATACAAAGACTTCTTGTTCGCTAAATGTTTTTTTCGCTAAACATAAATTTAACACGTTGACTGCCAACTATGAGATATCTCGTAGGTTGTTTACTTGCCCAGGGCGCCTACTACGAGTTGTATCGTCCTTTCATTACTTGCCATATTTGTTCAGCTGTACACAGGGAAAATATGAATACTCGTAGATGACCTCAGGAAAGAGAATAAAAAATCAATTTAAAAAACATTTTGAACCTTTTTGATTATTACTAAGCACTATTATTAAAGTTAATAATATAACATGATTAAATCAAATTGGCTCTGTAGACTGGAATCGTGAAAAATTGCGTAGCAGTCAACGTGTTAAATTATATTTTTATTACGTATAAGTAAATTTGTATAATTTATATAAAAAATTACTATTATTTTTTTTTTTATATCAAAATCTAGCAGTAGCCCTTAAGAGATCAATTTATTATTTATTTAAATAAAAAAATTATTGCATTTAAATAATAAAATTAAAATACAATATAATATATATTTAAAAATTAAACTGCTGTTTAATTTAATTAAAATATTTCTTTTAATTTTTATTCTTATTTATTTGTATATTAAATATATTTTTAAACACTTCCCATAACTAAAATATCGTCATTTAAAATATAAATCTAAAAAGCCCAGAAACCACAAAACAAAAAGTCCAAAAATTGAAAAAAGCAAAATTTTCAAATTCAAACAAATGGAATTGCCTCATTCCCTCTTCTCTTCTCGTCAATATTTACGAAGTAAAACCAAATTCACCACGAATTTCTCTGCTAGCATCTTAGTGGCTGCGCTCTCGACTGCACTGCATTGTAATAATGACACATGAAAATCTGCCGTTAGTCGAAAATTTTGGGTGATAATATCTCTTTTCTATTTATGCCCGTTGCTTGCGTTCCCTCTCCGAAAACTGAAAGGGAGTTCATTGATGCCGAACTAAAGCGTGAAGGCCTCAAAGTTCAGCAGTACCAGTGAAACAAAGAGGTAATTCGATTTTCACGCCAGACGCAGACACCACAACTCGCACTTCATTTCAAGTTCTACTGTCGAACGGAGGATACACGATCTACTGCTGCTTTAATTTCGAAAGCGTTCCCATCGACTCGCTTGATGAGCCATCCATTGATTTCAAATTTTAACTTGAAATATACACTTACATTTTCTTTGCTTTGCAATATTTATTAATACACATATTATATTACAGGCAGAGCCTAAAAATAACTCTTACTAAAATGAATTTTTAGGTAAAAGTCAACTTTTAACTTTTATTTCTAAACATAAAAGTTTTCGGTCAACTTCTACATTTAAAAATAAAAGTCTTTAAAGACTTTTATTTTTAAAACCCATCGATAAAAGTCTTTTAAGGACTTTTATTTTTCTTTTATAAGAATTATTTGAGATTTTTGTTTTCAAAATAAATTTTTATTTTTAAAATAAAAAAATTTTTATTTTTAAAAAGTCTTAAGTTTAAAGACGTCGAGTCCTTATAGCTTCCATACTAAGTGAGTGCCGAAGATGACAACTACACCGAAAAATTTCTAAAATTATGTAGAATGAGGCGGCACTTTCAAATATTTGTCACTCGACGGTCTTCATATCCTTTACGTGGCTCAAAATTTTCATATCCTTATAGTTCGAGCCCTTATAGCTTCTATACTAAATGAGTGCCGAAGATGACAACCCCACCGAAAAATTTCTAAAATTATGTAGAATGAGGCGGCACTTTCAAATTTTTGTCACTCGACGGTTTTCATATCCTTTACGCGGCTCAAAGTTTATATATCCTTAAAATTTGAGTCTTTATAGCTTCTATACTAAGTGAGTGCCGAAGATGACAATCACACCGAAAAATTTCTAAAATGATGTAGAATGAGGCGGCACTTTCAAATTTTTGTCGCTCGACGGTTTTCATATTCTTTACGCGGCTCAAAGTTTTTATATCCTTAAAGGTCGAGTCCTTATAGCGTCTATACTAAGTGAGTGCCGAAGATGACAACACCACCGAAAAATTTCTAAAATTATGTAGAATTAGGCGGCACTTTCAAATTTTTGTCACTCGACGGTTTTCATATCCTTTACGCGGGTCAAAGTTTTTATATCCTTAAAGGTCGAGTCCTTATAGCGTCTATACTAAGTGAGTGCCGAAGATGACAACACCACCGAAAAATTTCTAAAATTATGTAGAATTAGGCGGCACTTTCAAATTTTTGTCACTCGACGGTTTTCATATCCTTTACGCGGGTCAAAGTTTTTATATCCTTAAAGGTCGAGTCCTTATAGCGTCTATACTAAGTGAGTGCCGAAGATGACAACACCACCGAAAAATTTCTAAAATTATGTAGAATTAGGCGGCACTTTCAAATTTTTGTCACTCGACGGTTTCTATATCCTTTACGCGGGTCAAAGTTTTTATATCCTTAAAGGTCGAGTCCTTATAGCGTCTATACTAAGTGAGTGCCGAAGATGACAATACCACCGAAAAATTTCTAAAATTATGTAGAATTAGGCGGCACTTTCAAATTTTTGTCACTCGACGGTTTTCATATCCTTTACGCGGGTCAAAGTTTTTATATCCTTAAAGGTCGAGTCCTTATAGCGTCTATACTAAGTGAGTGCCGAAGATGACAACACCACCGAAAAATTTCTAAAATTATGTAGAATTAGGCGGCACTTTCAAATTTTTGTCACTCGACGTTTTTCATATCCTTTACGCGGGTCAAAGTTTTTATATCCTTAAAGGTCGAGTCCTTATAGCGTCTATACTAAGTGAGTGCCGAAGATGACAACACCACCGAAAAATTTCTAAAATTATGTAGAATTAGGCGGCACTTTCAAATTTTTGTCACTCGACGGTTTTCATATCCTTTACGCGGGTCAAAGTTTTTATATCCTTAAAGGTCGAGTCCTTATAGCGTCTATACTAAGTGAGTGCCGAAGATGACAACACCACCGAAAAATTTCTAAAATTATGTAGAATTAGGCGGCACTTTCAAATTTTTGTCACTCGACGGTTTTCATATCCTTTACGCGGGTCAAAGTTTTTATATCCTTAAAGGTCGAGTCCTTATAGCGTCTATACTAAGTGAGTGCCGAAGATGACAACACCACCGAAAAATTTCTAAAATTATGTAGAATTAGGCGGCACTTTCAAATTTTTGTCACTCGACGGTTTTCATATCCTTTACGCGGGTCAAAGTTTTTATATCCTTAAAGGTCGAGTCCTTATAGCGTCTATACTAAGTGAGTGCCGAAGATGACAACACCACCGAAAAATTTCTAAAATTATGTAGAATTAGGCGGCACTTTCAAATTTTTGTCACTCGACGGTTTTCATATCCTTTACGCGGGTCAAAGTTTTTATATCCTTAAAGGTCGAGTCCTTATAGCGTCTATACTAAGTGAGTGCCGAAGATGACAACACCACCGAAAAATTTCTAAAATTATGTAGAATTAGGCGGCACTTTCAAATTTTTGTCACTCGACGGTTTTCATATCCTTTACGCGGGTCAAAGTTTTTATATCCTTAAAGGTCGAGTCCTTATAGCGTCTATACTAAGTGAGTGCCGAAGATGACAACACCACCGAAAAATTTCTAAAATTATGTAGAACCATTTGGCATATTCATATTTTTGTCACCCGTGAATTTTCATATTAACAGCGCGGAACCAAATTTCTACATCCCCACTTGCTATGAAAAACAGCTGTTTACAAGGTTTCAGCAACGTTGCTGGCTTATATACTTCAAGGTATATAAGGTTTTTCAATGTTCTGAGCGCCTCTGTGGCCCACTTCCATTTTGTAGCGTTGCTGGTTTGACAGTTCCAGCAACGTTGCTATCTTAGCGCAGGTTTTATCTCTGTTGATAACTCAGGACGTTCGGTTAAAATCTTACATGTTGTAGGAGTCAACGGCAGGCGAAATGTCTCTCCATTGGTGTGAAAATCTTCATACTACTGTATTTACTCCCCGCGATTACGAGGTAGAACTTCTAGCTTCGGCCTTTGAAAGAAATACGATGGTTTGTTTAGGGCACAAATCATCCAAGGAATTCATTGCACTCAAATTGCTTCAGGAATTGGCCAAAAAATTTCGAGCAAGGGGTAAATTCTGCGTCTACCTCTCAAGTGGTGAAGTGCCCTCGATACTCACAATGGTAAAAAATTTGACGGATTTGAAAATTTGTCAATCTCCTGAGGAGATTCCTCTCGAACAAATACCAGGTGGTTACGAAGTGCTAACAATGCGGCCTCCAAGTTTTTTTACGGTTTTACAAAGTCGCGCCTCTGCTCTAGACAATATTCAGTTAATTATAATCGAAAATTGTCACGAGGTGGACATGTACGAAACGTTAGTTCCCATATTTAAGGATTTATATCGCCGTTCAAATAGTTCGGATTTGCCGAAGGTCCTGAGTCTGGCAGGACCGTTGCATAGTGCTGCATGCGAAACGAAAGAGTTAAGTGCAATGCTCAGCACTTTGGAAGAAGTGGTATGTTGTAAAGCGGAAACGGCAAGCGATATAGTCACTGTACTAAGGTGGAACTGGTTTTATGTATTTTCCAAATTGAGCTTAACGTATAACTTTTGATTTTTAAGATATTGCTCCAAACCCAAAGAGTACATTTTACAATGTGCACCGCTTAAGAGCAATGAATTAACAGCAGTTCTGGACGATATAATATGCACGCGTAAGACGTTTCTCAAAAATCATCGCTATGATCCCACAGAAATTTATAACACCGACGAATTTTTGGAGGAACTTAAAGGTTTGAAAAAAATATCTTGAGTTAGTTGTCATAGACTAATATTACCTTAGATATACCCGATCCGAAAAGGGAACCACTCGATTACCTCAACACCATCCTGGAAGTGCTGCACGAAATGGGTCCGTGGTCAGCAGACCGCGTAGCTGTTGGTTTACTTCATCATATAGAAAAGCATAAAATAAAAACTCCACACGAGCGTCATTATATTTTACTATGTTTAGTAAACACGGCAATTTCTGAAATTCACTCTATATGCGAGCATGCCTTCCGAAAATATAGTAGTGACACCAAGTCATTAATTGAGGATTATTCCTCTCCTAAAGTTTTACGGTTATTAGAAGTTCTACGACTTTTTAGACCGAATGATTCCGTGTCGGAAAATAGTGCAATTGAGAAAATGAGGAAGGAGCTCGAACACATAGATTTTCAAAAACTGAGTCGCTCACTTCAGTATAGTTGTAAAAGTGTGGAAGAATTTAATAGACATCAACTCAAATCACGGTCAAGATACAACAACTCGGATACTACGTACGACGCTAGCGAGTTACACAACTCTGAAGTTTCATTTAATGTGCAAAGCAATTTAGCATGTCCGGCAACGTACGTAAAGTCAAATATGGAAAATGTTCGTCAAGTTAGTCATACACGATCGAAGCGCAGATCGGGTTTTACACGTAAACCAAATCGTGATATAGGAGATGGAGCATTATGCGCCCTAGTTTTCTGTAATCATAATCATATTGCTAAAGTTCTTTTTGAACTTCTTGCAGCTTTTAGTCGAATTGATTCAGACCTCAAGTTTCTGAGATGTCAATATACTACCGACCGAGTTGCCAATCCACTGACTGAGCCTAAGGAGGCTGAAATAGAACATCGTCGCCAGGAAGATGTGTTGAAACGCTTTCGAACACACGACTGCAATGTGCTCATCGGAACTTCCGTTTTGGAAGAAGGGATCGAATTGCCCAAATGCAACTTGGTAGTTCGCTGGGATCCACCCAAAACATACCGTAGTTACGTACAATGTAAAGGCCGTTCTAAGGCGGTACCCGCTTATCATGTAATTTTAGTTGCACCTCGATTTAACATGGAAACACATGCAGCCACACACTTTAAGGAGCAACTCAGTGATTTCAGTCATAAATTTTTATGTAAAAATGATGAATTCCAAGAGGATATCATTTTGCAAGAATCTGATATATCCCATGAAGAAGAAAAAGCAACTAATCGAGATATATATACAGTAGGTTCGGCGAAAGGTATTGTAAAAATACTAAATCCTGAGATAATCAGTATCAAACCAACAACATTTATTGAGAGTTCTTTAAAAGAGATAAAATATGAACGAGATGAAGATTTAGATAAAAAACAAAAGTACGCAGGAGGAATGAAAGGGGTTTCTGATGTGTATAATCAATCGTCTGATAGAGAAGGGGCAAAATCGAATTCCAAAAAATGTGCAACAGATTACTTTGATGTTTTAGATCTGAGCGATGCTGTTTCCGAGATGAGCGAAAAAATAAATGACTCGGTAATAAGTTCGCCTGGATCAAAACACAGCGTTTCCCACGAAGAAGAAATTCCAGTATACCCGAAATGTAAGTGTCAATGTTTTGTGGAGGAGCACGATAATTGGCGAAGTAACGAAGCAACTTTTATTGATATGGAATACATGCAGAATACAACTAACGATGTTGTTAACCAGTTGGCACAATACCGCGAAATTGAAAAGGTTTACAAAGCTAATATTTCTATTATTGTTGACGAAGAATTATTTTTACCCATACTTGTGTCAAGAAAGCTTAATTTTTTAACGCTCACATTTTTACCTGAATTGTGAAAGAATTATGTCTGTAACCATATCCACTTTAAGTAGTACAGGCTGCAGGTTTTTATACCCTACACCCGAAGGGAGTAGGGTATATTCACTTTGTTCTTCCGTTTCTAACGCAGAGAAGGAGACGAGATAGATAGAGAAAAGTATATATATTCTTTCTCAGCGTCACCTCCTGAATCGATTTAGCCCTGTCCGTCCGTCTGTCTGTCTGTCTGTCTGTTGAAATCACGATTACGAGAGAACGAAAAGAGATATGGCGATGAAATTTGGCACAAATATTCTTTGTTATGTAGGGCTGTTTGGGATTGAAAATGGGCGAGATCGGTAAACAGCCACGCCTACTTTACATACGGAATGTAAAGGCACCTCGTTTAAAAAAAAATTTTATAATCTGAATATTTCATAAACCGTGTATATATTCCGTAATATATTCCGGAACATATAGCGTCATTACTAAAACGTTTGAAAAAACTTGGCGTGCCACAACTTATAACAAAGTTGGCAATATCATGAACGGTATAAGATATTGATATGTAATTTTATCGGGATATATAGGCGAGCATTACCAATAAGCTTGCCAAAAATGGGCGTGCCACGCTCACTGATAACAAAGTTGGCAATATCTCATGAAAGGTATAAGATATTGATATGTAATTTTATCAGGATATATAGGGAAGCATTACCAATAAGCTTGACAAAAATGGGCCCACTCATACAAAAGTTGTCAATATCTGGTAAACGGCATTAGATATTAAAACGAAATTTTATCACGAGGTATCTACAAGTATTAATTTAATTTAATTTGTGTACAAAATGGACGTGATCCGGCCACTTATACAAAAATTGTCAATATCCCATAAACGGGTCAATATATTAATACGTTCGTAATTCTATCTAGCAGTACTTAGAGACATTACAAAAACATTTGCCCGAAATGGGCGTGGTACGTCTACTTACACAAAAGTTGTTAAGAGACGAAATTATAATGTTTTCAGTTACTCGGGCGTAGGGTATTTAGATTTCGGCCAGGCCGAAGACAACACTTCTACTTGTTTTTGCTTGTAAACCGAGCTCCTACTTTTTATACTCTACACCCGAAGAGAGAGGATATATTAATTTTGTTCTTCCGTTTATAATGGAAGAAGGAGACGAAATAGATAAATAAAAGTATTTATTTTCCTGCTCAGCGTCACCACTTGAGTCGATTTAACCCTGTCCGTCCGTCTGTCTGTTGAAATCACGATTACAGGAGAAGCAGTTTGGTATTGAAAATGTGTGAAATCGGTTAATAACCACGTCTACTTTTCATATCAAATTCAAGGACTTACTATATTCAGGAACATATGTATAGCTAAATACCGGAAAATTCCGGAACATATAACTAAAATATTTGCAAAATTGGGGGTGGTTCACCCGCTCACAATATGCCAATATCTCATACACGTTGCAAGATATTAATACGTTAGACTCCGGGGGGAGGGGGGGGGGTTCCCAGAGACATTACCAAATTGTTTGCCAAAAATGGGCGAGTTCGCCGACTTGTACAGAAATTGTCAACTGGAGAAATTATTATTTTTTTAGCTACTCGGGTGTAGGATACCTTAGACTTCGGCCTGGGCGAAGACAACACTTTTACTTGTTTATAATTTCTGTAATATTTGCACAGTGAGCTGCTAATGCTCTTTTGTTATCTTTCAATCCTTTCTTTGTTTTGTGGTCCGATTTGTGTGTAAATAGGCTTGTTCGTAATTTTAATTTAATTGTTCCCATATATACTTTTTGGTATATGTTGGAGTCTTCTCCATAGCATGGCATTTTATAAATTATGTCAGATTTGTCCAATTTGTCAAGTGTTAATTTTGTATTCGAAAATACTTGGTTAACAGTGTTACATGTTTTGTTGGTAATTTTAATTTTTGACCCGACAAATATATTAGAATGTATAATTCTATAATTGGAAAATTTAGGATGTGTAAAATCGATTTATATATGTGTGGTTGCTTGTCCGTTTTTTCCACATTTAATTTTTCAATCGTATTTATTACGTTACATATAATTTTGTCTGTGGAATTGTTCTTTCTTTAATATTGTCCTTTTTATACCCTACACCCGAAGCATTACCAAAAAGCTTGCCAAAAATGTGCGTGCCACGTCCACTCATACAAAAGTTGTCAATAACTTGTAAACGGTACAATATATTAACACGTAATTATATCTAGCAGTATCTAGAGACATTACAAAAACATTTGCCCAAAATGCGCGTGGTCCGCCTACTTATACAAAGTTGTTAAGTGGCGAAATTATAATTTTTTCAGTTACTCGGTTGTAGGGTATTTAGATTTCGGCCAGGCCGAAGACAACACTTTTACTTGTTGCTTTTTATTTTCCTGTCCAAACGTAAATTTTGTCAAAGAAGTATAATAAACAACCTTAATAAATCATTCATAATATTATAATTTAGCCTTAGCTCCGTTAATGTCACCCGGTCCGACGACACTCTGTAATAATAAGTTTCATTCAATTCGATATAGAAAACCAATAATAGATCAATAATTCACTAATAGGGATCATCCCAAGATTGCTCAAAATCTCTACTGTAGTACATTAACCTAATGCTCATAACAAGGCATTTCTAATCTCATTGCAAATAGATACTTTCAGCCATAAATACCCTGACTCAGAGGCAATCTTATGCTTGTTCACGCATTCAATTTTAATTCAAAATACTTTCAGCCGTGAATACCGCGACTCAGAGGTTGTTTTAAGCTTGTTCACGCATTCACTTTTGATTCAAAATACTTTCAGCCGTTAATACCGCGACTCAGAGGCAGTCTTAAGCTTGTTTACGCATTCACTTTTAATTCAAAATGATTTCAGCCATGAATCCCGCGACTCAGAGGCAATCTTAAGCTTGTTCACGCATTCACTTAAAATTATAACCCAATTTCAACGTTAAAACCCAGCTCACCTTTAATTAATATTATCCTTCTTAGTTACATTTTCTTCCATAGGCCACCTTCTGGCGTATTTCTAGTTGGGTCGATTTATATTTGCTAGCATCTAATCGCGCCTTCCTTCATGTCTTTTGCATTGTGTTCGGTTCGTTCGTTGAAAAGTCGCGCAACGCCTCCACATCGTCATATTATGGTTCAATTTGCAGTTCTGAAAAAAAAAGAGCGCCAATATCTGGAGTGTGTCCTGTAATTCCAGTCAGCAATTTCAAAGGGAAAAATCCGTGTCTGTGAAGTTGGCACCTCATTTTTTAAAAAGTCAACTTTTTTTTGGAGTTCTGAGTGCACCCCAAAGAGTTCTGGAGTTCTCTACCAGTTTTGGAAATAGTTCTGGCGAATTAAGCAAAAAAAACCACTATGAAAGTTTGGGGTGCTAACTTCACGAATTGGATTTTGAATTTCGGCCATAAATCTTAAACTACTATATTGGAGATAGATATATCGTGTAGTACACTTTTCTGTAGAACTATGGGGGGCTATTCAGAACTCTAAAAAAATTTCAGAAATTCAAATTTTTTTTTCAAAATCCAAAATTTATATTTTTTTTTAGAGTTCTGGATAGCCCCCCGAATATATTGAGATACCAATAAATCCCAGAAAAAGCTCTGGCGAACTAAGTGCAAAGAACATGATTTTTTTTTTAAATTTTCAAAAACGGCCATAACTTTCAAAATACTGGATATAGAGCATGAAGTTTCTAGACGAAATCTTTAGAACTATGGGTGGCTATTCAGAACTCTAGAAAAATTTCAGAAATTCGAAAATTTTTTTTTTCACAGTCCAAAATTTCAATTTTTTTTTTTTTGAGTTCTGGATAGCCCCCCCGAATATATTGAGATACTAATAACTCCCAGAAAAAGTTCTAGCGAACTAAGTGCAAAGAACATGATTTTTTTTTAAAAATTTTCAAAAACGGCCATAACTTTCAAAATACTGGATATAGAGCATGAAGTTTCTAGACGAAATCTTTAGAACTATAGGGGCTATCCAGAATTATAATAAAATTTTTAGATTTCCGAAAAAAAAATTTTTAGTACTTATACCGGATGTAGGGTTCCAAGTTACTATACTAAATCTTCAGAACTATTGTAGCAATGCTCAGAACTGCAATAATTTTCTTACATTTCTAAGATACATTTGTTGGTACTTGAAATTTTCAAAAAATGAAAATGAAAATCGGCCATAACTTTTAATATGGTCCTGGTCCCGTTAGGTGTGTAGGCGACTGTGAGTGCACCGTGGGCTGAAGCGTGGCAAGTTAAAGGCATAACACTTGCCTTGTCGCGTTTTGCTTTGCCTGCGGTGCAGCTGACTTTATACCTCTTTACAGTGGGTGGCGATGACAATATTTCGTATAGACTCCACAAATGTGCGTGGCTTGAGGGCGAATTTCTTCGCGGTCTATGCGTATGTTTCTACTCACCATCCGCATATAATGGCACTAGGTGAAACCCAGGTGTCTGAGGGTGCAGATCCACTGGATTTTCACTTGCCTGGGTACCACTTACTGCCATTATTTTCATCACACAGAGGGTTCGCCTTATATATTCGCAGTGATGTTGCGTACCAGTGTCAGCAACACCTTTGCACGTCGGATGCCGAATTAAGCTCCATGTGGGTTAAGTTCAAAATCCAGTCGCACATCCTGCACTTCTGCTTCATTTATAGAAGCCCGGGGGCTGCCAACTTTTGATAAATTGGACAGTCTCTCTGATTCGATTTCTAAAATTCTGGAATCGTATCCGAACAGTGAAAATGTTGCTGGTGATTTCAAAACCAAAATATTCTGGACCTTTTTCTAACTTCACATCACAGCAAGTATGATGTGAATGTTCTTGCACCTCTTGGTAATTCGGACCACGCTACAATTTCTGCTACCTTCCCATATTCTAGTCTTCAATCCGCTCATCAGTCAGCTCCGAAGCGGACAGTGTGGCTTTATGAGAAGGCTAATTGGGATGCGCTGAACTCCTTTTTCAGCCGTTTCAATTGGCAATTGTGTTTCAGGGATAGAAACATAAATGCTGCAGCAAAATTAGTAAAAAATATAATTTTATTTGGTATGAGGTCTTTCATACCTAATAAAAGAATTTCCATTAAACCAAAAGACCATTCCTGGTTTAATGCGACTTGCAGACAAGCAGTCAGGTCTAAAGAGCATTTAGAAAAAGGAAAGGAAAGCAAAAAGGAAGCATTTAGGAATTGGTGTTTAAACAAAACTGCTGATACTAAATTGCTGCGCAATCAGGCCAAAAATAGTTGCAACGCCACTCTAAAGCGCGAAAAAGTTCTTTACGAACAGCGCCTTAGACGCAGAGTTCTTGAATACCATAAAGGTAAGCAAGAACTTTTGGTCGTTCGTGGGGAGAGTGAAGAATCAGACGCGGTCGTCCATTCCAACTCTCCTCAAGGATGATCAGATCTTCACTCACTCGGTCGATAAGGCAAACTTATTAGCCAAAATGTTTGCTGAAAACTGCTCTCTTCCTGAGAGTAGCCAACCACTGCCCGCGGTCGATGGTGTATCTCATGCTATGCCAGAGATGCACTTTCGAATGCGGGCTGTTAAAAGAGTGCTTGTAAACCTCAACGTTAATAAATCCTCGGGACCCGATGGCATTTCAGCCCATGTGTTGAGAAAGTGCGCCTCAACAATGGCTCGCCCATTGCGCAATCTGTTTTATTTATCGTTCACTTCAGGAGTTTTTTCTACTTCCTGGAAGATTGCCAATGTGTAGCCAGTTCCTAAAAAAGGTGAGGCTACGAATCCTGCCAATTACCGGCCCATAGCAATCTGTTCAATGCTCTCCAAAGTTATGGAGAGCGTTATAAATTTTAACCTGATGAGGTATCTAGAGAGCAACCAATTGGTCAGCGATCGCCAGTACGGTTTCCGTGCTCACCGCTCCACAGGCGATTTGATGGCGTTCCTCACTGAGCGGTGGAACAGTTGTGTTCACCAATTCGGTGAGAGTAAGGTTGTTGCTTTGGATATCTCCAAGGCATTTGACCGAGTGTGGCATAAAGCACTTGTGTCTAAACTGGCTGCTTATGGTGTCGGTGATACATTCACTCGATGAATATCGAGTTTCCTCAGCGGCCGTTCTATTCGGATTGTGATAGACGGCTTTGCTTCCGAAGAGCACTCCATTAATGCTGGAGTTCCACAGGGTTCGGCCCTGTCTCCAACACTTTTTCTCATTTTTATCAATGACCTTCTGTCATTGACATCAAACCCCGTCTACTCGTTTGCTGATGACAGCAGCATTTGTCATTCATATTCATTCTCCAGGCGTCCTTCTATTCTGGAGATCAATAGAAAACGCAGAAATATGAATGACACACTCCAATCCGACCTTAACAAAATCCATGAGTGGGGTCGAGCGAATCGGGTCGATTTTAATGCGCGGAAGACCCAATGCTGTTTGTTGACCCACAAGCGTCTGGCGGGCGACAACTTTCCACCTTTAAATATGGGTGGTGTAGATATTAATGAGTCGGAGGCTCCTGATGTTCTGGGCATGTCAATACAATGCGATCTTCGTTGGAACGATCACATTTTTGATGTGTCGAAAGAAGCAGCCAAGTGCTTAGGCTTTTTAAAGCGGTGCAAGAAATACTTCACTCCAACCGACCTTCGTTGTGTCTACACCACTTATATCCGGCCGAAAATGGAGTACAACTCGCATATTTGGTCGGGAGCTTCGAAAACGTATCTTCAGCTTCTGGACCGTATACAAGGTCGTGCGATAAAACTTATAGGGGACAGTAGGGTATCCAGCTCTATTGAAACCTAGGGATGTCGTCGGGATGTGGGGGTGTGTAACCTTATTTTACCGTTACTTTAATGGTAATTGTTCCTCAGAAGTAGCCAGCCTGATTCCTTTGGTTCAGGTATTCAACAGATCTACTCGGCTTTCCAGAGCGGTGCACCCCTTTTACGTATCGATCCCGTTCCAACGCACTACCCACTACCGCGAGAATTCGTTTTTCGGTCGCGCAGTTAAGTTGTGGAATAGTCTCCCTGCGCATATTTTCCCTCCCACTTATAACGTCAATGCTTTTAAAAGAGGTGTAATTCGACACTACTCCCACTTTTCTCCTTCCCACTAACCTTTTCCCTTCTAAACCAACGAATGCTTTGGATAGATAGGGGGCATCCCCTGAGTTTAGTTCTATCTGTCATAAAAACAAAAAAAAAAAAGATGTACTGTAAGTGCCACAGTGCTACTGTGTCATTTCCCTCTCGGCCACTCCCACTAAATTATGAAGTGCCTTCTCCGTAGATCTCCCCGCTCTATATGCATGCTGTAACGTACTCAAATGACGTTCCACAAGTAGGGTTGCCTCCAGATAGTCAGCCACCACTTTCTCTATATATATATATTTCTATATATATATATATATAGAATATATATATATATATATATATATATATATATATATATATATATATATATATATATATATATATATATATATATATATATATATATATATATTCTACTCCAGTTCTATTTGGGGGAACCCTTGTGTGTATGTAACAGCCCCTCCGTAGCCAGACTCAGCCACAAGATCAAGTATAAAGGAGTCTTGCCTAGAATTGTACTTTTCACATCAAACACCATTACATTGTACTTACTTGTTTTTCAAATGTTATGCGAAATGATAATTTTTTTAGCTACTCGGGTATAGGATGTTTAGTCTTCGGTTTGACCGAAGACAACACTTTTACTTGTTCACTTTCTCCTTCCGTTTGTAACGCAGAGAAGTATATGAGATAGATATAGAAAAGTATATATCCGTATACTCGGCTCAGCGTCACCTCCTGAATAGATTTAGCCCTATTTAGTCTGTCTGTCTGGCTGTTGAAATCAAGATTACGGGAGACCAAAAAGAGATATCGCAATGAAATGGCATAAATCTGTTATGTAGGGCAGTTTGGTAAGGAAAATGGGCGAGATCGGTTAAAAACCACGCCTACTTTACATACGGAATGTATAGGTACCTCGTTTTAAAAAATGTTATAAGGTGAATATACCGTGCTAGATATTGAGGTCTAATGCTATACCTGAACTCATAGACCATTAGCCATTATAGACCATAGAGCCATTATAAAAATGTTTTACCTATCTGCTTACCGAAAGTGGCGCGCCCATTCATACAAAAGTTGTCAATATTCCATAAACGGTTCAAAATATTCATACGTGATTCTATCCCGAGGTACCTAAATATATTAGTAAAATGTTTGCAAAAAATGGGCTTGGCACAGCACTTGCTACCCCAGCACCATTTCTATTTTTCACCATTCAAATTTTCTCAGCAGCACTTTTCACTAGTCGTGATCGACAATTATTGATTGATTTATGATTATGTGATAATAATGACTAATTACCGAAAACCGAACGTATTTCATAATTTTGTTTTTCGGGATTCTTTGGCCCCTCAAATTTTTAAGAACTATTGGAGTTTTCTAAAAAAAATTTGGATAATTTTGAAAAGTCGTGAAATCAAATTGAAATTTTTGGGCTGGGCTTTTCTTAACTACATAACTGCAGCTTAAATTTATGCGAATATACGTACGACGTCATATGTACAATATACATATGTACGTACGACGACATTTAAACATTCATTTAGATCTAGTACAAATATTTATAAATTTTAGATGCTGTTGCAAAATTGCGCTAATTCTGAACCTTCTGAAAGAGAACATCACAACGCTGATGAGCTGACTCCTTGTGTTGCTGCCTACAAACCGCTTACAAAAATGCTTACAGGTCCATCAGTTGACCTTAGCTCGGCAATTTCCTTGGTGAATAAATATTGTTCAAAACTGCCAAGTGACACCTTCACTAAGCTGACTCCACGCTGGCGTTGTGCAAAAGCAGTGCGAAATGGTGTGGATATGTTTCAGTGTACTTTGCGTCTTCCAATTAATTCTCCGCTTAAATATGACATAATAGTAAAAAGCAAGACTTAGTTTTTGTTAAGCATGTATTTATTTCCCTAATCGATTTCCGCAGGGATTGCCAATGAGCACAGAGATATTAGCCAGAAGAATGGTTGCTCTTCAAGCCTGTAAAGAATTACACATTTGTGGTGAACTGGATGATAATCTTCAACCTATTGGAAAGGATGGATTTAAAGCCTTTGAATCAGACTGGGAGATTTTTGAGTTAGAGGAACAAGACGAACGTATCGTGCAAGCTAACTTAGAGCCTCGTCCAGGAACTACAAAAAGAAGACAGTACTATTATAAACGAGTATGTTGATTGCAGAGTTTTTCTACTTTTTTTGATATATTTTTACTCAATTGTTAGATTGCGTCCGAATTCTGTGATTGCCGACCTATTCCGGGCACCCCTTGCTTTTTATATTTCCTTGACTTGACACTGCAATGCCCTATACCTGAGGAGCAAAATACGCGTGGTCGTAAAATTTATCCACCAGAAGATGCGCAGCAAGGGTTTGGTATACTAACCCGTAAAAAAATACCAAAAATCAACTCGTTTCCTATATTTACACGTTCCGGTGAAGTAAAGGTCTCTATACAGCTTTGCCATGAAATGATTGTTTTGACTGAAGAGCAAATACGAAGCATTAATACATTTCTTAATTACACTTTCACTAATGTGTTACGTTTACAAAAATTTTTAATGCTCTTCGATCCAGATTCCACTGAAAACTGTATTTTCATTGTTCCAACTTCAAAACTTCCTATAGATAAAGGAAACCGCGTAATTGACTGGAAATTTTTGGAATTAATTGAACAGAATGCCAACAATATGCCAACAGTTATTCCAGAAGAAGTGCGCCGAGAACAGGTATTTTCTGCTGGCAAATTTAGAGATGCCGTCGTTATGCCCTGGTATCGCAATCAGGATCAGCCGCAGTATTTTTATGTGGCTGAAATTTGCTCCAATTTAACACCACTTAGTTGTTTTCCGGGCGAAAATTATAGAACCTTCAAACATTATTACTTCTTAAAATATGGCATCACTATACAAAATATCAAACAGCCTTTACTGGATGTCGACCACACTAGTGCGCGTCTAAATTTCTTAACGCCACGTTACGTAAATAGGAAAGGCGTGGCCTTACCGACGAGTTCAGAAGAAACTAAACGAGCCAAACGCGAGAATCTTGAACAGAAGCAGATTCTGGTACCGGAGCTATGCACAGTACATCCATTTCCAGCCTCTTTATGGCGCACAGCTGTGTGTCTGCCCTGTATACTATATCGTATAAATGGCCTACTGTTGGCTGATGATATACGAAGAAAAGTGTCACGTGAAATCGGTTTGGGCCAGCAAGAAGTAGATAATGATTTTGAATGGCCGACGCTTGATTTCGGCTGGAGTTTATCGGAGGTCTTACGAAAATCTAAAGGTAGTGTGAAGGGCGGTAATGTTAATGCAGCCCATAAAATCATCGAAGAAGAAAAACTTGCACATAAGCCGGACAAGGGAAATCAGACAAAAATAGATAAATACGAAACTTCAAACTATAAAACTGAGAAAAGCGCAAACGAGATAGTTATTGAAGGCGAGAAACAGTTACAAGTAAGTAAAAAAAAGTATACTCTAATTAAATTGCATATTTTTTTTGTCTGAGACATAACATTGACCAAGAAACTTTTTGCAAAAATCTTAGAAATCACAACATAATTGATAACCCACTTTATATGTTAAAATTCATGCAAACTCACTGTGCTATTGTCAGTTTTTGCTGTGTTGCCATCATACTCATCTCTCTGAGTTTGATAATGAAACAGCAAACTTTTCTGCAGATTTTCAGAATCACTATGTCTTTCATGCAAAACTTTCAAAAAATTGCTGTGGTTTAATAAGTAAAAAACATTATTTCAATGTAATAAAATGTGAAAGCATAACAAAGAAGGATGTAAAATATAATATTAATAATATTATGTAAGTATATAGCAGATATAGTGATACAGACACAGGTGCTAATAACACAAGAGTAATGTGTTTTTTCTCAAAGTTCAGTCAAATGGTACCTAAATGCAGATTGAACCGAAACCGGTTAAATTGAAAACTGTCCTTAACCCATTAAAACCCGTTCATGAATCCTGTTATTCCATAGCTGTGAAATTTTGTGAGGATACTTATGTAGGATATAGTAGTCCTTATTTTAAGCTTGTAATTTTCATAAAACTGATATATGAAATGGGTATTTTAATACCCAATAGTGAGTATTCCTGATCGTAACTAAATTTGCTTTTCCAATGCTTTTGTCTGAGCAAACGAATTCGGACAAAATCAAACAAAAGCAGACACCAGCAAACACAAACAGGCAAAAAGAACCTCAGGCTAGTTAAAAAAGAAAGCAATAGAATGTGTCATATCGATAAGTGTCAAGCATTCAACATGCGTAGTGCGTCACAGTATTATGTCGAAGGATTTAGTAATTTTCTTTGTGCGGGCAAAGAATACATAAATCTAACTAATTCCAAAAGATTTTTTCAGCATTTGTATGTTTTAGATTTTAATTTGACTTTTTGTTTAAAAAATTTTTACTTATGAAAATTAACAAACTTTGAATTTAAAAAAGTTAACTTCATTGTAGGAACTCACTCTTGGTGTACACAGATAAAATATAGCCCTATATATTCTTACATAATTATAAAAAACCCAACACTATAGGTCATAGTAATCCTAAGTTATGGATTAAACAAAGTTATGGATTAAACAAAAATCATTTTTTTGGGTATTTAAATACCCAGCGGGTTGAAATGGGTTAAGACAATAAATTAAATTGAGTGGAATATCTTCTGAAATATGTGGAATATATTTAACTCCCTTAGCATTTTACTTGTTCAACTTTGATTGACGAGATGATTTTTTAGGATACTTCCCTAATAGAGATAGGAACTTGGTCCAATGATATGGCCGATAGTATTTGTTCAAATAAAAAATATGAGTACGATGAGGTCGAATGTATGAAATTCCTACCTCCAAACCTAAGTTTCTGTGATAGTTCATTTGGTAAGTAAGCGTAGCTAAATAAAACTTGGTGTATAACTTCGACATGAACACGTAGATCAACCCATACGCTATGGGTCACCTACCTTTTGGGACTTGAAAAATTCCAATACGATAAACAACGATTCTGAAGCCGAAATTTTTGATACGATGAAGTCAGACAAGGTTCTTAACTATAAAATTAAGACTACACCTTGTACATATTACGATTCCGATGATTCTTTCACGTCCAGTTATGGCAGAGAATTTGATAATGGCGCCTACACCAGTGAGGAAGATGATGACGGACAGCTACGCATAGCCTTCACATCAAAAAACGAAGCGGAATCTGTTGAAACTGAGCAGGAAATTAAAAAACAAAACAAGCAAATGTTCATTATTAAAAATACAACCGAGAATGAACGTAATTATCAGGAGACGAAAAATATAAAAGTTGGTTACAATTTCGCTGGTGTGCATTATCTTAATGAAGATCTACTAATCAAAACAATAGAAAATTTTAAATTATCCACAGAAATGTTTAAAGAAGATATCAAGACTTCTGGCATGCTTGTGGAATATAATAAAGCTCTAAAGCTACCGAACGAAAAAATGTTACCCGAAGACCCATTGCTTAAGGCTATAAACTTAGACAATTTTCAGAAAGTGATACCTTATGTTCCGATTGCGGAATTAGATGAAGTTTTGAAACGTCGCTCAAATGCATTTAGCATCGATGATATTGAACACTTTAACCTTACTTATATAAAAAATAATCCCGATGAAAAGTTCACGATCTTAGGCTGTGGCGACGTATTTGATTGCTTTAATGATAATTCAAACCTAGAAATATTGGAAAACAACCAGCAGATCTACAAATTAATTAAGCTTGATTTTGAAAACAAGCAACAAAGATTACATCAGACAAATCTGCGGTCACCTCGTGGAAAAAAGGTGGCATTGGAACGTTGTAGAGATAGCAGCGGGAACAATTTTAGCTTTGATTATCAACCTAATTTGATTGGTCATCCTGGCCCGAGTCCTAGCATTATACTGCAGGCTTTGACCATGTCAAATGCTAACGATGGCATAAATTTGGAACGTTTAGAAACCATTGGTGATTCCTTCTTAAAATACGCAATAACTACTTACTTATACATAACTTACGATAATGTGCATGAGGGTAAGCTGAGCCACTTGCGATCGAAACAAGTGGCAAATTTAAATTTATATCGTTTGGGACGTAAAAAAATGTTGGGCGAATATATGATCGCAACTAAATTTGAGCCGCACGATAATTGGTTGCCCCCTTGTTATTATGTTCCAAAAGAGCTGGAGAAAGCGCTTATTGAAGCAAAGGTATCCTCATATTGAAAGAAATCTAACAAATTTAGTTACATTAAATATTTATGTTCAAGATCCCACCTCACCATTGGAAACTGGTCGATTTGCCGAAAATAAAGAAATTAACGAGTACAGAGATTTGTGAGCTGGTGCGCCAAAAGGCTGAGTCATTGGGATTATTTAATGATGTGAGATTTTGAACGCAAGACATTGTCAAATCTATAATCAGGAATTTTTTAATATAAATTGATTTTTGTTATTTCAGGATTCAATTTATGCTGAAGATGCAAATGTACAGGATGAAGAATCAGATTTCACTTGTTTTATTCCATATAATTTAGTGACTCAGCATAGCATACCGGGTTCGTTATCCAATATACAAAAGTTAAAGAAAGCAAATACATTTTTACATAGGTTTCACTTTTTATAGATAAATCGGTGGCAGATTGCGTAGAGGCGCTTATTGGTGCCTATCTAATTGAATGTGGACCTCGTGGAGCTCTACTGTTTATGGCGTGGCTTGGTATTCGGGTTTTACCGTTTAATCGGAAGATGCAACATTCTTGTGGGTTAAGAGAGCCTGGTAGCACAAATCCCAGTAGTGACCACAAAGTTACAATATACGGAAAGTGGGAACCACCAAAGAGCCCCCTTTTACACCACTCTCCAAATGCAATCCAAGAGCTCGAATCACATTTGGATGGTTTCGATCAATTTGAAGTGACTTTAGGATATAAGTTTCGAGATCGTTCCTATCTGTTGCAGGCAATGACTCATGCCAGTTATTCACCAAATCGTTTAACTGATTGCTATCAGCGCTTAGAATTTCTCGGCGATGCAGTATTGGATTATTTAATAACTCGTCATTTATATGAAGACCCGAGACAGCATTCGCCGGGGGCACTTACAGATTTGAGATCAGCTTTGGTCAACAACACAATATTCGCTTCCCTCGCGGTCCGACATGGCTTTCACAAATATTTTAGACACTTGTCACCCGGTTTAAACGAGGTTATCGATCGGTTTGTACGAATTCAGAATGAAAATGGACACAGCATTAGTGAAGAGGTAATCGTAATCATGTGACATGGGCTGCATCCCCGGCTCGTCACATTTCGCCACATATCCATATGCATTCCCATGCATAATGTTACTACATGAAAAAGGTAGCAGACATATTTTTCCTGTTTTTGTTGATGTTGAACTGTTACACCGTATGACAGAAAATTCGTCGGAGATAGCATAGTGAATTTTTTACCGAAACTTTGTCCAGAAAACTATCAAAACCACAGATCCCAACGTGGCGAGTCAGGAATGCCATGATTGTTGTATTTATATAAATATGCACAGTATTATGTAGTTTTTTATAATTTTTGTAGTATTATCTACTCTCTGAGGAAGAGTGCGATGATGCCATAGATGTTGAGGTACCAAAAGCGTTGGGTGATGTTTTTGAATCTATTGCTGGTGCAATTTTTTTGGATTCCAATTTGTCCCTTGATGTAGTTTGGCAAGTCTATAGCAATATGATGAAGCCAGAAATTGAACAGTTTAGTAATTCAGTACCAAAATCGCCTATACGAGAATTGCTAGAATTAGAACCAGAAACAGCAAAATTCGGGTAAGTTTCGTTATTGTATATTATATGCGTAACAATAGTAATAAGACCGTTTTCTATATTAAGCAAACCCGAGAAGCTAGCTGATGGAAGGCGAGTTCGAGTAACCGTAGAAGTTTTCTGTAAAGGCACATTTCGCGGTATCGGACGTAATTATCGTATCGCGAAGTGTACGGCGGCAAAATGTGCCTTACGTCACTTAAAAAAACAAGGCTTAACAGCGAAGAAGGAGGGATGATCGATGTATCAATAATACTGGTAGATTGTGACTTTAAGCAGTAAATATATATGTGCATTTATTTTTATTTTAACCAAGAGTACAAAATGAAATATTATTTTATTTATGATATATATATATACATATATATTTATGATATATATATAAATTTATGATATGATTTATTTATGATATATATAGCATCGATATTCCGCGAAGACACCTCAACCACCCAAAACACCCAATTATATATATATATATATATATATATATATATATATAATATATATATATATAATATATATATATATATATATATATATATATATATATATATATATATATATATATATATATATATATATATATATATATATATATATATATATATATATATATATATATATATATATATATATATATATATATATATATATATATATATATATATATATATATATATATATATATATATATATATATATATATATATATATATATATATATATATATATATATATATATATATATTCTTCTTCACTAATATATTTGGGTGTTTTGGGTGGTTGAGGTGTCTTCGCGGAATATCGATGCTGCTGATGAAATTGGCATTGCGTAGTCTGTCCAATATGTGGGTGATCCACGGGAATGGGTAGGCGTCAGGTATTGATCGGCTATTTAATTGCCGGTAGTCGATACAGAGGCGCCATGCGTCCGTCTTTGTTTTTTTTATGGCAGATAGAATCAAACTAAGGGGATGTCCCCTATCTATCTAAAGCATTCGTTGGTTTAGAAGGGAAAAGGTTAGTGTGAAGGGGAAAAGTGGGAGTAGTGTCGATTTACACCTCTTTTAAAAGCTTCGACGTTATAAGTGGGTGGGAAAACATGCGCAGGGAGAATTCCACAATTTAACTGCGCGACCGAACAACGAATTTTCGCGGTAATGGGTAATGCGTTGGAACGAGATCGAGACGTAAAACGGCTGCACCGCTCTGGAAAGCCGAGTAGATCTGTTGAATACCTGAACCGAAGGAATCAGGCTGGCTACTTCAGAGGAACAATTACCATTAAAGTATCGGTAAAATAAGGTTACACATCCCGACGACATCCCAAGGTTTCAAAGAGCTGAAGATATCTTTTCGAAGCTCCCGACCAAATATGCGAGTTGTACTCCATTTTCGGACGGATATAAGTGGTGTAGATACAACGAAGGTCGGCTAGAGTGAAGTATTTCTTACACCGCTTTAAGAAGCCTAAGCACTTTTAATGAAATTAACTAAAACATCAAAACGGAGTGTGTTGACTGATTGACACCTTAAAAATACATTTCGATTGGCGTCGAGTAACATATAACACCGAATATAGCAGACATATTAAAATAACACCAATTTCAAAAATCACATTAAATTCGAGTTCGTTTCAAATTACCACATTATATTGCATACCAAGATTATATTATTATATACATGACATATACAATGTATTTTTATTTTCATAACAAAACTAAACTTTTTAATGTAGTTGAATTTTTAATGTGGCCCGCCTGCCTTCGGAAATTTACCATGAGTTTAATAGTGCATGTTGATGTGTGTGACGCTTAACGGCCGAAATAAACGAACAGAACGATTATCAAAGTACTAAAAAACAGATGGCTGTTCGCGAAGTGAATATTTCGATGAGTTGTAATACACAGGTTCATATGAAGGACATCAAACAAAGAAAATGCATTGTTTACTTTCGTCGCGATGGATTTTTCGCGTCGCAATGCGAAAGTTTACAAAATTCTGTATTACAGTGCGTGTTTTGTGAGTGGGGAAGTGTAAAAATGCTCAGTTCATGGATTTTTTGAGTTGCCAGAAAAATTGTGGTTAGTTGAAAGCAAAAACAACAAGACTGAAAACCCATTTTTTGCTTTCACTGTGTTAGTAAAATCAGGCTGAAGTGTGTAAATTACACAAAAAAATTCCAGCATGCACCACCTCAAATATGGTGTGGAAATGCACCAGAAGCTTGGTAATTTAGTGAAGTTTGTTTTAGCTTTGAATAATTTTTAAAATAGCTAAAAAGTAACTTAAAAATCATTGTGATGCAATTGTTTAAAATAATTTGTTTTTCTTTTACAAATTACAAAAACAAGCAAGTTTTCATTATATTTTAATATTTCCAAATAGTTAAGAAATCATCAAAACCGCGAAGGCTCTTAAATGAAATTAAGTTTTTCTATTAATGCTTACTTAAAAATCCATACAAGTAATATTTAATAATTGTGACCTGTTGGTATCCCTGTCATGAACTCACCCCATCATCTTTTGACGGTGTGGTAACAAGCCGAAATGGTTTACTTTTCCAGCTAACTTCCTTTGCAATAGCCAGTTTTATTTTGTATCAAGGAGACAATTTCACCATAAAACTCCCATACGCTGTACGTGACGCGCGGACGGACATGTTTTTTAGCTCGCTCACGAAATGAGAGGAGTTTCCAGTCTTGTTGTCTTTGGTTGAAAGTTGAGGCTAAACCTAAACACAAGAAGTGCTGCTGGTCCATTGAAATATGAATTTGTTGAAAATTTTTAAAAGTCACTGTAGTTATAAAAAGTTTAAAAAAATTTTGGAGGCATTAATAGCATTTATTTGTAGAAATCCTTCTCTATATAACACCTCAACCCCGGAGTACAAGAATTTGGTGGGAAAAATTGTACAACTGATAAAAAAATCACCAAGGGAAAGTGGGAAATCTCATAAAAAGAAAATCTGTTTGTACAAATATGGCATTCTGCTATCTACAAATGGACACCAACGCGAAGAGCGAAAAATCGTCGCTTCGGGCGCGACGCGTATTTAGTGTTGTGTTTGTCCGCAGCTTTAAGTTTTTCCATCTTCTTGACCAGAGTTGTTCTTGACGCAAATGTAAGTGTAATTTCTGGCAGTAATTTGCAATGAGTTGTCATTAATATTCACTGTTTACTATTCCTATAGCATGGTCGCGAAAAATACGTTTCGGTGCTTGCTTAAAGAATTACGCCTTGCCATGCCTTCTGGGTATTTTCGAGATTCGCTTGCCAAACGCTATATAATGGCAGAGTTCAAGGCATTAACCACAACTGATCAGCAGTTCTGCAAAGCGCGAGACGAGGTGCTCTTTTTAAGTAAAATGTACCTCACTTATCTCTGCAGTCAACGTCAATACACCAAGTTGCAGAGAGAATTTCTAGGGAAGGGCGAACTCACAGTGAAAGAAACTGCAGATATGATGGGCTTTAAGCTTCCCACGGATTCTAAGTAAAAGTTTCTGAGATTCTGTTTTTTCATTCTGCCATAAGGTCTGTACGCACTTCAAAAACCTAAGCCTTGCACTTTTGCTCGTAATAGGAGCTCGAGCTTTACCGGAAATTAATTTCAAAGAGTACGGGTACACATCTTAACAATAAATATAATATTACATATCTACTTGTGTTAATATATATGAGAAATAATTTGTCTGTAGCGCAGTTTTTAAAAACTGCATCTACATTAGGTTTCGCGAGTAGAGATGCGCGATATTTTATCGGTGTTTTTGTCACTGGTATTTTGATCACTGGAGCGACAGAATAATATTTTAAGGGGTGACAGTGACCACTGCCTTCGTTCCACGATTTTTATTCGTTGCTGTCACTTTCTTGTAGGCGTGTTTCCTGTAGGCGTGAATTCAATTTGTGGCGGATAAATTAGAAATAAATTATTAATTAGAATAAATTATTTCTTACAGGTATTTGGCGCGGGGATGCAGCTTTCAAATTCATGGTCCTTCAAACTGGGTGCAGTAAGAAAGTAAGAAAGATAGTGTATGTCCAGAATGAAAGAAAGATAGTGTACATCCAGTTTATTTGGCGCTCCCAAATGCAGACTGGAAGCATAGTTCACAGGTTTTCTTCGAAAGAACTGGCATGCCCAATTGCTTAGGAGCGATTGATGGCAAATTAGTAAATATAGTTTGCCCCAAAAAATCGGATCACTTTTCTATAAATACAAGAAGCAATTCGGATTACTCGTTCACTTTAGTGGACGTTGGGGCTTTCGGTAGCCAAAGTGATAGCGGTGTTTTTACTCGCAGCGTGACTGGAAAGAAAATATTGGACCACTTCCAGCAGCCAGAAGGCTTTCGTGATCGGACATTGTTTTCCCTTATTATTTCGTTGCCGATGCCGCTTCTCCTTTGCCCACAGATCTAATACGTCCGTTTCTGGGAAGAAATTTGCCATTTGACAAAAGCAATTTCAATAAAACTTTGTCAAAGGCGTGTCGCATGGAAATTACTTTTAGCATTTTGGCAAATCGTTGGAAAGTCCTGCATTCGACAATAACTGCTTGTTGATAAGATTGTGCTAACAACTGTACTTCACAACTTTTTAATGATTCGAAGAGAGCACACATTTTATCGCAAATGGTGTCTTACTTGAAGACCCAAATAAGAATAATTTACCATCGCCCACTGACAACAAAGTTGGCAATATCTCATGAACGGTATAAGATATTGGTGTATAATTATATATAGAGAAGCATATAGATGCATGGAGATATAGGGAAGCATTACCAATAAGCTTGCCAAAAATGGGCGTGCCACGCCCACTCATACAAAAGTCAATATCCCATAAACGGTTCAAAATGTTAATACTTTCGTAATTCTATCTAGCAGTACATAGAGACATTACAAAAACATTTGCCCGAAATGGGCATGGTACGCCTACTTATACAAAAGTTGTTAAGTGGCGATATTATAATTTTTTCAGTTACTCGGGTGTATGGTATTTAGATTTCGGCCAGGCCGAAGACAAACTTCTACTTGTTTCTGTGGTTATAAAAAAGTAAAGTGGGGAAAAATGGAGGATGCACTAGTGGCATTATTTTCGAAAATAAAATCAATTACTTTCATTGCGTAAGAACGCAATGGAGCGAAGCGAATGGAGTTGCTATTTGCTTAGCAAATTTAACAAACAAAAAAAAGAAGAGCAGCGATTACACTGTGAAAATAGAATTGGATCTATCGCTAGCGATGGTTTTGCTATTCGCTCATTCGATGAGCGATAATTATTTTTTTTTAAAGCTAGCTAGCGCGCTGTTATGATTGTGTTCAGTATATTAAGCATATAATAAATTGTAATAAAGCATATATTAAACTATGAAGTGAGTGAATTTAAGTGAGATATGAGACGTTTATTTTGAAAGTGGCCTAAGTTCATTTATCAAAAAAATCAAGCTGGCTATTTTAATATTTACATTTCTATGTTATTTTTTAATTTTGAAGCAAGTTTTTACTAATATTTTTAAAATCACTAAAATTTTGTAAAACGGATATTTGCTGCCTAAGGAAATGATAAAAGTGTTTATTTTTAAAGCGATTTAAGTCCTTTTTTTAACCAAACCAAACCCAGGGGATGCCCCCTATCCATGAAAGCATTCTTTGGTTTAGATTGGAAGATAGGTTAGTGGGAAGGGAAAAGTTGATGTAGTGTAGCTAACAACCTGTTTACACCAAACCCCTGCTCCCGTACCACGCTTATGACGATGTACTGAGCTCAACTCCTTTACCACCGCTCACTTAACGGGAACTTGCACTGCTCTGCCGACTGGCTCAGCCCATTCGGCTTCCTGATGTGACTGCTTGCGATCCTTCTTTCTTGTGATCTACCGCAAATTGAACGCCATGTGCAATGAAAATGATAAGTGTATTATTAACTACTATAATTAACTACGCCAAACCAAAACTTGGAGTCAATTACCACAGCATCCAACAATAACCACAATTGAATACACAGAAGTAAAGTAAACCAGGTAAGTTCTGTGATATTTTCATTCAAATATTTTGTCCATTCGACAAAAGCAAAGCATTTGGCTTCCCCCTTTTTTTTTTTTGCTTCACTAGCAAACAAAAGTTTGGTCCAATCGAGCCGGATATTGATCCGCCCGCTCCAAGCCGCTTGCTTTGCAAAGTAATAAATTTTTGAATTAACCAGTACCAGGAGTGCTATGAATAGAGTGCTATATACATAGCACTCCTTGCATTCATAAATATATACCAGCTGTTCGTTAGCAAAGCGCAGCGCCAACTCAGTGCAAAACCGCATTTTTTCCTTCGTCACACTCGTGCGTTTTACTCGGTCCTTGTACTCTCTCGTTATAAAATGCCGAGTTACATATAGCAACTCCGTTGCTAGGGGAAACTTTGTAAATTGCATTCCGTGCAACTACGTTCACTGCTTTATCATCGACTCAGTACATCAACTCATTTTATTTCCCCATGCTCCCGCGTCATTTTCTGTTGCTGTTTTTGCTCTTCACTCTGTTAATGTTAAGATTGTAACATTTCTGTTGCGCTTAACATTATGAGCCACTGTTACAGCAATTGCTAATTGCAAAGTGACGTTAAAGTAATAGAATAACAGAATCTGTAAATAGGAGAAAGTAAAATTTTTAGTTAATAATAAGAAATTACCAAGTGAATATGTGCATTGCTCTTTTTGAATTTTCTGCCCCGCAGAAATATTCACAATTAAAGTCAATCCTTTGCTGTGATTTTCTAAAACGAAAAATACTTAAGATAAATTTACGAAGTGAATCTGTACATTGCTTCTTTGAATTTTTTGCTCCGCAGGCTTATTCTCAGTAGCATTTAAAAACTATTTGTGTGCATTTTTTATTATTCTCTGCTTTATTTTCTATTCTTTGTATTATTCTTTGCTGCAGAAGTACTCTAAATAACATTTCTGATATTAACTCGAGTGGCATCTTTATTAGAAATTAAACTGTTTGAATTTAATTCACATCAATATAACAAATTTGTGGAAGTTTATATCGGTAAAGCTCTCATGTTAATAAAATTGCAGACCACCTCCACGGAAAAATTAAATTTATATTCTCCCAACATCATTTGGTTTTATTTTGATTGAACCATTTTCAATTACCAATTCTTAACCAACAATGGTTAATAAATATATCCAAGTTTTCGACGCATTGGAGGAATTTAAAGGCGCATATCTCAGGATTCTGGAACGAGATCACTCTGAGTTCACACACCCATATGGAAGAACTGAGGTTCAGGGTGCGGATTCAGACGTTCGTGTTGCGAATGTAACCGTAATTAAAACGAAATATCAGTGCTGTTACCAGATTTACATGCGCTGTTCAGTAAAAATTAGTGAACAGCATCATCTCGTCGCAGTTCGTCCCTTTTCTGGAGATTCAGTGGCACCCGCGACACCCCCTCCCGAATATAATATATCGGACCATAAGATTAGTCTCCCATCATGCGGTACAGATGCTTTTGATGGTGATTAGTCTTTGCCAACGTTTCGCGACTTGTTTTCAGCGCTATACATTCGCAACCATAACATGTCTCCAGTCGAGAAATTATTTAATCTACTATACATAAAAAAAACGCGAGATGAAGCAAAAGAGATCGTACAAGAATCTACTCTCGCCGATAGCGGATTCGAACAAGCTTGGAGGAACTTGTCGGACCACTTCGAAAACAAACGAATCCTTATCAGTTCGCAACTCCGGACTCTGTTCAATCTTACTCCAATCATGAAAGAATGCGGATCGGCTATTAAAAATCTTCAACGAGAAATAAATAATTGCTTGTCAGCTCTCACTCTATATGATGAAGATGTCGACAGCTGGGATGCCATTATTAAACATTTATGTTCTAAACGGCTTCCGGAAGCCACTCTATTCTTAACCAACAGTAGAAACGTCCTTTGACATCCGGAAAGCCCCGATTCAGTAAAAAAGGTCAGTATATATTATATGAAAAGTCTCCGCGGTTTTTTGGTAAATTTTTTAACAAAAATGTTCTTAATGAAAATTAATCAAGTACATATTGACCACTATAATCTATGACCTTTTGCCATTTTTCGGGTAGCTTCATAATTCCATCGGTGTAGAACTTCTGTGGTTTATCGTCGAAAAACTTGGCCAAGTTTCAGCGCCGTTTCGGTGGGCCAACTTTCTACGATCAAGAGAGTTTTTTTTGCAAAGACCGAAAGAAATGATAGTCAGACGGTGCAAGGTCCGGGATATACGATGGATGCAACAAAACTTCCCAACCAAGCAACACACACACACACCAGTTTTTTTCCAACCCTGAGAAACTTGTCTCGCTTATTAAACTTGTATTAATCCAATTCTGTGTTAGCTCAGAACACCATCTTCGGATGGGTCCTGTTCGGTAGCTGCAATCCTTAAGCGCTGCACCTACTTCCACCCACTCAACGGCAGTCGAAGCGCTTCGGTTATCCTTCACATCACACCCTATGGCTGCAGTCAAAACGCTGTAGTCAACCATCTTCACAATAACAAGTAACTGCAGTCTAAGCGTTGCAGATTCCCCCTCATCGCCTTCGACGGCGTCAGTCAAAGCGCTGCCGATTCCCCACAGTGGCTATATTTTGCTGTTCCTGCAAGGCGGCGGCATGTTTAAGCCGAACCCCTGTCCCGTCCCCCGCTTATGTCAATGGCACTGGCTACACCTTTGCCATCGCTCACTTAATGGGATCTTCCGAACGAGTATGCGAAAGAGATAGACGAGATTTTGTCGCTGGCAATAGATCAGCTCAATCAACTGTCCGACAAATAATTCCTGCAAACTTAACTATTGTGTTTATTCGTCATTGGTTATTCGGTACCGTACAGTGGTTATAATTCTAAATAATCATAAATTAATAAACCAGTGACTTCAGTGCTAATTTATCAGTATAACAAAGGTATATAATTTACGTATATAACTACAGTTAACATGCAGTCTTCACTTGACAAAGCAAGAGAGCTAAGCTAAGAGAGAAACACGCAACAATGCGCTCTTAGTTACGGGACGTGCTCTCGGGCTCTCCGTCTCCCTCTCCACATATTGATGATTCCTTCATGAAGGCACTCGATGTGAAGCTAAATAAACTTCGTGAAAGCATCATAGATGAAGTCAACATAACAGTTCTGCAATCAGAGGAGCGTATCATGAATGAGGTTGGAGAGCTGACGGCAACGATTACTAACATTAAAACAGAAATGAGAGCTATGTTCGATCGCTTAAAAGTGGTGGAGGTTGCTGCTAATGATGTTGTTACTCTGAGAGCACAGGTGCAAAGTTTGACTGAGAGGACTTCTAAACTTGAGGATGATGCAGCCGCTACTGACGTTGTTTCTGGTGTTCCGTTTCGTAACGATGAAAATCTGCAGGAGGTATATACCACAATTTGTACTGCAATTGGCTTTAGTTCCCGCAATTCAACACTGCGTGATGTTTTTCGTGTAAAAACAAATGCGGAAGGAAAAAGCGGAAGTATAATATTTTAAAATTCTTTTCTGCGTATGATCGAAAAGGATTTCTGCGCTCTGTTGCCGCCTTTTGTCGTCAGTAATATCGTGCCATTAATTTTGGAGATTTGGGACTTCAAGGTGTTGGGAAAGTTCATGTGCATGAAAGTTTGTCCAAATCAAAACGTGAACTCCTGCAGCATGCTATAAAACTTAGTCCTGAGAATAAACTTAATGCAGTTTTCTCATTCAACAGAAAAATCTTCATTAAAACTAGAGCTGATGGCAACCCTGTTCTGGCAGTGGATTTCTCTGGTGTGGACTCTCTCGTCGAAAATGCTAGCTGATCTATATGCCATTGGTTTTTATTTAAGTTATAAGTTACATTCTTTTAATAATGTTCATATGCCCTTACCTACCTTTATATGTCTACTTACTTCTACTCTATACTTCTTTGCTCTATTTCTCATATACTTCTCTCTTTTTGTATTTTATGATTTTGGTACGTAAGGAGGTTTCACAACGTATTATTTTTTTGTACTACCCTAATGCCTGATTACACAACTGACAGTGTTGATACCAGAACTCTCTTGAAAATTTTGTGTAGAATGAGGGATGGGCTCATGGTGTTGAATTTTAATGCTAGAAGTTTGAATGCGTACAATAAGAACTACAATATCTTTCGGAATGACAGATCTCAGAGGAGAGGTGGTGGGGTTGCGATTTATGTTCGCAGTAATCTTAAAGTTAAAAATAATAACAAATCATGTAATCGGTGTGTTGAATATATGAATATCTTCATTTATGGTAATTACGTTGTTTTCGTATCATGTGTATATAATCCCTCCAAGCTTTTTAATATTGATTTCTTCATGAACTAGAAAATATACTAATTGAATATAACTATTTTATTATTGTGGGGTATTTCAATATGAATTTGTTAGTAAACGACTCTTTGTCTGAGTCACTTTTTGAAAGTATATCTTCCATTCCATTCTCCGTTGTTAATGATAAAATGCCAACTCGTTTCTCCGGTTCTGATTGTCCTAGCCTTTCTTTCAGTACTTCGATTACAAATCACTTGATTACTAGCGACTCTTTAATGAACTTAGCATTATTTATTGGAATGATATCTGGTTTTGCCCCTCTGTTGATGAAAAGTTGTCCATATTCACCAATTGTATAAATAATTTGTTTATTAAGCATGTTCCACTTAAATCGGTTCAGATAAATAAGAATTTCTGTCAGTAGTTTACTATTCGTGTTCAGGATGCCATTCGCGAACGCAATCGACAACGTTGCTTATTGAGGAGGAATCCATCTTCTGAGATGTGGGTGAGATTCAGAAAGGCCAGATATAAATCTGTGCGCTGTATTAGACAGGCTAAATTGCGTTATATTTCTTCCATTATTTCCAAACTTAAAACGTCCTTGCCATCTAAAGTCCTCTGGAATAACCTGAAAAAACTTGACCTCTGGAATAACCTGAAAACATGAAAAAACTAATTCTAAACCTTGTAACTCTCCTGTTGTTGGTCCAGACTCGCTGAACTATCACTTTCTTTCATGTCACTCTGATACTAATTGTTCCCTCTCATGCTCTTTTGATGACTTTTCTATACCAGCTTATACTTCTCTATTTAAATTTTCCGTAGTGTGTGAAGCAGATGTTGTAAGGGCTCTATACGAAATTAGTTCTAATTCTGTTAGCTCCGATGAGGTTCACCTTAGATTTATCAAAATTATTCTTCCGTATATAAGTCCACTCACTCATATAATTAATCATTGTCTTACAACATCTACATTTCCCTGTCTTTGGAAAAGTGCAATAGTTACACCTATACCCAAAAAACTTAACCCTTGCTCCCCTGCTGATTATAGACCAATCAGCATCTTATCGCCTTTGTCAAAGGCATTCGAATCACTTCTTGCAAAACAAATATCGTTGTATATAACTGAAAATAACTTCCTACACCCTTTCCAGTCTGGTTTTTGGCCGGGCACAGTTGTTCAACAGATGTGCTTAAAGTTATAGATGATATTCGTTCGTTCTTATGATGAACGTATGCTCACTCTTGTGTTTGCTTGCTTTTCCAAAGGCTTTCGACATGGTAAATCATATGTTACTCTGTTTAAAACTTAAGTATTTCTTCGCGTTCTCTGATAGTGCGGTTAGTCTCCTTAAGAGCTATTTATCGAATAGAACGCAAAACGTCAAGGATGCCTCCAGCTTTTCACAACTGGGGCATATTGTGGAGTGCCAGGCTCGTATATTTTCGACTTACGTGCACTTCTCTATTCATGCGTATGCAGATGACATCCAAATTTACTTATCTAGCAGTAGTAATCTTAAGGAGGATCTTTTTCTTTTAAGTTGAACGAGGATTTAAATTTCATTCTGCGTTGGGCTAATAAAAACAGTCTCATCCTTAATCCGACGAAAAGCTTTGTGCTTTGTGCTATCTCCAAAGAAGCAGTGTACTTTTGTGATTTTTCGGATGTTTATCTGGGGATTCATAAATTAAATTTTGTTGATAAGATCTTAAAAATCTTATAAAATCTTGGTTATAGGATTAATTCCAAACTCACTTGTACTTATCTTGTCCGTCAGATCTACCTGGCATTGCGTAATCTAAGACCTTCTGCTGCATTCACACCGTTGGAGATCAGGCACAAACGTGTCATGCAGCTTATACTCCCTTATATAACCTATTCATGTGTTATTTTTAGTAAGCTTGATTCGTGCTCGTGTATGAAGCTCTCTCTTGCTTTTAAAAATGCCACAAAGTATGTCTACGGTATCCGTTACTTTGAACACCTGGGAGATTATAAGCGTGGTATACTTGGATGTGACATAATCAGTTATCTTAATGCTAGAAACTGTTTTTTCCTGCACAATCTTATCTACAAAACGACACATATTTATTTGTTTGACAAATTGAGAGTTGGGCACTCGCGGAGAAGTGTTCTACTTATTATTCCATCCTTCAAATCGCTCAACGCTTCGAGATTCATCAATGCTGTCAGGCTATGGAATTCTTTGCTCAGTAGCCTTAGGGCAATTTCATCGACTGAGACCTTTAAGCGTGCCATTTTAAATCATTTTTCTTCCTGATCTATTACTTTAATTAAATTACTTTTCTCCTTCTCTTTCTCTTCCTAACATTTAATTTCGATTCATTTACTTCACATATAATAACATCAGTTTAAGCTACTCTCCTGTTCTCTTCACTTCTACCCTCTTCTTCTATCCTCTAAATACACTTTATCTGAAATGTATCCCTTAGATTTTCTTATGCCGCATTTTGTATTATAAAAGAAATTTATTTCTTATTGTACTGCCGATATATTTTTAATTATTACACACGATATATTTTTAATTGAAATAAATTGAAATTAAAATCTTGCCACTGCTCTGCCGACTGCCTCAGCTTGGTCGGCTCCCTACTGTGTCTGCATCCACTCAATTATTTATTTTTTCTTATGATCAAATATTTTACCCATTTGACAAAAGCATTTGGCTTCCCCCTTTTTTGAGACAAACACACCTTTTAAAAGTTATAAGTGGGGGGGAAGACATGCGCAGGGAGATTATTCCACAATCTAACAGCGCGACCGAAAAACGAATTCTCGCGGTAATCGGTAATGCGTTGGAACGGGATCTGGGGATGCAAAAAAGGTGCACCACTCTGGAAAGTCGATTAGATCTGTTAAATACCTGAACCGAAGGAATCAGTCTGTCTACATCAGATAAGCATTTACTATTAAAGTAGCGGTAAATTAAAGCAGCCATTGCTCTATGATCCTTTGGAGTGTTTACACAATCATTTTGCCAAATTTTCTTTATTGGATCTCAAATGTAAAATTTTTACAACCTTCAACTGGAGTGAGTACTGTGTTTTGGACTGGAGGTCTGCCACTCATTAACTTGGTGGCTGTATCGGAAGTGTCTGTTGCTGTGGACAACATTAAAAACATTAATAAATTAAAATCTTCTGAAAATTAAAATAAAAATCATTAATTAATAAATTATAACAACAAAAACTAAGACATTGCACAGTTACATGTACTCTCGGACGTCAAACAATAACAACGTGTTCACTGTCCTACGGATTAAGCGCAAATCTCTTCATATTTGGCAGCTGTAGTGGTGAATTCACAACTGATTACAATAAGCTATCTCCGCCTCTCACGCGTCAACAAATGCAGCTTCAGCAGAAAACACTTACAGCTGTCAACAAATCTTGTGGAACTCCGAAGCAAAGACAACAAGACTGGAAACTCATTTTTTGCTTTCACTGTGTTAGTGAAATCAGGCTGAAGTGTGTAAATTACACAAACAAAATGCATGCAATTTTGACAACTTGAAGAAAATTTTGACAACTTGGAAAAAGATTGTTTACAAAATTTTGAGAGAGGATTTACATTTTTTGAGAGAGAATTGCAACTCTTGTTCTTCTTCACCGCACTGGCCTAGAAGCATAATTTTTAAAATACGTAAAGAAGACAAGGAGATAGGCTTTAAACCAACTTATGCTTTTAGAAATGCACAAGAAATATTTTCCAAGTCATGTAGCTGCATTATATCATATATTTTGCGAAGGAAACCAAGTCAAATTCCATAAAATTTGCTCGATTCGCAAATATAAACAGCTGTTTTTACCTACCACACGAACTTTTAGCTGTAAGAGATGCCAACATATTTTACTTTAGAATGTGGTGTAAATTTCCACACCACCTCAAAGATGGTGTGGAAATGTAGCAAAAACTTTTTTATAAAGTTATTAAAATAGTTAGGAAGTAACTTAAAAATCATTGTGTTATAATGTTTAAAAGGCTTTTCTTTTACAAATTACAAAACAAGTCAGTTTACATTACTGCTTACATATTGCTTATTGTTTACATACTGTTTGTTGTGTATTTCCAAACAGTTAAGGAATCATCAAAACCGCGCAGGATCTTACATGCAATGAAGTTTTTCTATTAAAGCTTACGTAAAAATCTATATAAGTAATATTTAATAATTGTGTCTCGTTGGTATCCCTGTCATGAACTCACCCCATCATCTTAAGACGGTGTGGTAACAAGCCGGAATGGTTTACTTTTCCAGTTAACTTACTTTGCAATAGCCAGTTTTAGCTTGTAACAAGCAGGCAATTTCACCATAAAACTCACATACGCTGTACGTGAGCGCGCGGACGGACATGTTTTCGAGCTCGCTCACGAAATGAGAGGAGTTTCCAGTCTTGTTGTCTTTGCTCCGAAGTTGGAGTACAGAACTTCATCGCTGCCTGCACTTCTTCATGAACTATAGAAAGGTTTGAATAGTAACATCAAGACAGAAATGCGACAATTAGAGGATCGCATTTTTCTTCATTATGAGAATTCGTCTAAGGGATTAGCTGAAAATATTAAGTGCGTGGAAGTTAAGCTGACCTTTGCATTGAAAAGACAAATTTGTGAGCTCAACTCAAAATTTAAGGAGTTCGATGATAAAATTCTTTCTCTCGAGCATGAGATTAGTGCTCTCACTGCACGTATTAATAATTTAGAAAAACTTAAACCCGATTTTGATAAAATTTACCCGAATGTAAGAAACGCTCCTAAATCAAGCTCTGCTGACTTCTCTGCTGATGTTATTCTCTTTGGTCTGCCACACTCTTCTGAAGAAAGATTAAAGAGTGTCTTTAATCTAATTTGTCACTCTATAGATTTTCGGCCACCAAACCAAACAAAGAAAATGCTAACTCTTTGATGAGAATAAAATTCTTTTCACCTTATGAACGCAATAGAGTGCTAAGGGCGATCGGAGATTACAGGAAGCGTGTTAAGTCAGCTGTAAGCTTACGAATTATTCGTTATGATGCCGACGGGGTTGTCTACATCCATGAAAGTCTCTCTGTTGACAACCAGAGGATTCTGCAAAAGGCAATTGCCTTCAGGCGTCAACAGAGGATTCTCAGGGTGTTCACTATTCGTGGTACTGTCTATGTTAAGCTATGCAAAACTTCCAATGCAATTTCTATTGATAATTATGAAGAGCATAATAAAATTATCAGAGATGCTAGCGTCCAGTCACCAGACACATAAATCTTTGTATGTACTTATATTTTTTATTTCTTTCTGAATTGTAATTTAAATACTAGTGAAAATGTTAACTTAATGTACGTACTTAAATTATGTATTTTTAATGTAATTATCTCAGCGTTTTTCTCCGTAAGAAGGGTTCCTTTGTGGCTCATTATACTTTCTTTGCTATCTGTTTTCAATTCTTTAATGCTCTTACAAGGTTGCTTGTGTGTGTGCTAGTTAATAATTCTCATAGCTGCTTACGCTAGTCTCGATAGTGGTGCTAACGAGAATCATAAAGTTATGGTTGCCATTTTCTGTAATAGATACTGATGATGAATATTGTTGATTTATTTGGTTAATTTTATTTAAACAGTTCCTCATAATTTTACACCGATAATACTATAAAATGTGTTGCGTAAATAAATTGTGCGCTGTGAGCCTTCTCGATGCGATGATGAGAAAGAAAAAAAAAAGAAATTGGTTGACGACTCATGTGTAGTCGACGGCTTCTAAATCAGACTGAAATATTCACAAGTCAGCGAGCGATTCCTGGCCTACCGCAACAATGCAATTTGCAAAATAAACCGCTAGTCCAGACCTTATGAACAAGTATGTGTAGAAAAACGAATTTCGTGGCGCGACCGCAACAACAACGCGCAATGAATCAGACGTCAGCTGCAATCTGAGTTGCGGAATAATACCGTACAGAATCTACACATGAGATGACCAGGCATTCATGATCATCCACAGTGGTTTAAATATCGTTCATTTCAACGTGAGAAGTCTGAACGCAGAGACAATGGACTATATTAAATATATATTTTTCAACATTGATTAGTTATATGTGTGTCAGAGACTTGAGACTTGGTTTCAGCAAGGTGTCAGTGACACTCATTACTATCTGCCAAATTATAAGCAGGCTAATAAATAAGTCTTGTTGTTTAGGTGTTGAATTTTTTAATGTAATGGTTTTTGACCGTTTGTAAAAGAATTCTTCTTTTTTTAGTGTACAACCCTAGCCGCGCGACTAGTCTTTAAACATTTTATGATTCTGATATCTTAATCAATTGTGATTATTTTGTTACATGTGGTGATCTTAATATTAGGCGATGATCTGAGATAAAGGATATTTGATCGAGCAACACGATCTGATGACGGTTTTACCAGCAACCTTGTAGATAATCTGATTGATTTAGGATGTTATATATTCAACCTTCATGAACCGATACGATTTTGTAATAATGCTAGGCCTAGCATTATTGCTTGATATTTTTTTTGTATCTGACATGTCTAAGTACTGTTGCTCGATCAAATATCCTTTATCTCAGATCATCGCCTAATATTTTGTAAGCTGGATGTTGTCTTTGAGCACACAGCAGTTCCGAATACGTTTTCATATTATTACTTTAGGTCAATTAACATTGATATTGATGAAAAATTAAGTCTTTTTAATACCCTTATTAGCTCACGTTTTGAGTGCCATGTTCCATTTCGAACCGTTAGGATAAGGAATAGAGCTTGTCCTTGGTACACTAACCTCGTTAAAGCCGCTATCAAGAGACGTAACAAGGCATATAATAAGTGGAATATATATATAGACTTAATGCTGACTGGAATTCTTATTAAACGGAGAGGAATGAGGCAACTATAGTAATTCGTTCCTCAAAAGCTAGCTATTTTAGATCTAAGCTGAATTTATCCTTGCCTCCCAAGAAATTGTGGTTTAATTTAAGTAAAATCGGCATTGGAAAAAGTGCATATAAAAGCTGTAAGATAGAACCTGATAAACTAAACGAATTCTTTGGGTACGTTCCTGACTGTGTTAATCATCCAAAACTCTCAATCAATAATACTGCTACTTCATGTAACGAATTCAATTTACTTCCTGTGTCTGAGTATGACGTGTGGCTGTGTTTACGTAAAACTAGAGGTAATTCTGTTGGAAGCGATAATATTAATCTAAAGTTTATTAAACTTATTTTACTCCATGTTACTATACCAAGCACACATCTAATTAATCATTGCTTTTGCAGTTCTGCGTTTCCAAAAGAATGGAAATCTGCCATAATTGTTCAAATTGCAAAAAAGCTGCGGCGTCTGAGCTGAGTGTGAGGCTCTAATGGCGCAGCAAATTACTTGGCGTATTAATACAAATAGTCTTTTGTCGTTCCTCCAATCAGGGTTTCGTCGTGACATAGCTGCTCCACTGATTTAATAAGATTCTTGACGATATTAAGACATTTTACGATAAAGGTTATGTGACCTGACTATGAGTTATTGTTTATTGTAATGATTTAAGAAGACTTTTTGGCTTTTACGTAGACCAATTTATTCAACCTTATTCCGCCAAAAATACAAGATGGTGGACTGTAACTTTCCATTGTCCAAAGTTGCCAAAAATAGTTCTCAGTAATAATTGTACATAGTACTAAAAGAGTACTTAAGGTCCGAAAAGTACTAAAAGAGTACTTAAGGTCCGAATATCTCGTCCCACCTTGAAAGCACTCCTTTCACATATCCAAAAAGAGTGGATCCATATCCATAGTTCGCGAGTGGATGTTTAATGGTTCCCTTGGATCAATCAATCAATTATCAACGTTGCTACTCCAACCAGTCCGTCTGCACCAGGATGTAACTTAATAATTTTGCCAATGAGCCAATATGATGGAGAGAGATTCTCTTCCTTACAAGCACAATGTCATTAATACTAATATTATGCAACTTGTGTTTCCATTTAGGTCGTTGTTGCAGTTGAGCTTAATATTCAACTGACCATTTTCTCTAAAATTGTCGTATCAATCGTTGCAGTTATTGCCAGCGAGTTAAGTAGTTCTACTTAAGATGACCGACTTTTTTATCTTGAACCGATGTCATGAGACGCATTATGAGAAAATGTGCTGGAGTTAAGGGATCTGTATCGCCTTCAATTTAGTACAGAAGGGCCTTGAATTTAGGCAGCCTTCAATCTGACATAGCACTGTTAGCATTTCTTCGTACGTCATTGAAGTGTTAGTAAGAACACGTCTCAGATGATATTTGATTGATTTGATGCCCGCCTCCCAAATTCCAGCGCAGTGAGGCCCCGCTGGAGGTGAGCAATGACATTGGATCTGTCAACACCCTCGTGATCGCTTCTTGTGTTGATCGTGACTTCAGAAAGGTGTATAAATCCTGAAGATATTGGTTAGCGCCAACAAAATTAGTTCCGTTGTCGGAATATTTGTGGGCTGGTCTTCCTCGTCTGGCGACAAATCGACGCAATGACGCAATTAATGCTGCAGTTGTCAGTTCTGTTACCAATTCTATGTGAATAGCCTGGGTGACTATACACATAAACAGTGCAATCCAACATTTATACTTCTTCGAACCTCTCCCCTTCCAGGTTCGTACTTGTAATGGCCCTGCAAAATCTGTTGTAGTGTTGAGGAATGCTGATCCGGGGTCCAAACGATGCTTCGGAAAGTTTCCCATCTGCTGTTCGTATGGTTTCCCTCGTTGTCGTATGCAGCGTATACACTTATAAATGCATTACTTGATCACATGTGGTGCAGATGAGATCCAATATCTCAAGCTCAGTGTGTATTGCAATAATCGTTTTCCAGCATGTAATTGCTTAAGGTGATTATATTGAACAATGAGCTTTGTCAGCTGATGTTGCTTGTTGAATAGCATGGGATGTTGCTGATCATATGGGACGGTTCCGTTCTCGAGTCTACCATCCACTCTAAGCAACCCTTTGTCATCTATAAATTAAGCAAGTGGCGTCAGTTTATGTTTAATGCAAGTTGCTTACCAGCTGATAAAACGCTGATCTCTTCTTTATACGTTTCTTGCTGTGCTTTTCGTATTAAGGTGTCATGTGCATTTCGTAATTCAGCTGTAGTAAAAAATCCGGTGGTGTTGCATATGTTAATCTTACAATTGTTTTTAAAACGCAAAATCAAAGCGGTCACTCTAATCAATTTTGTTACATCAGAATATCGGTTGACTATGTCGCAGTTCGCTGTTGTTGAACTGTTGATGAGTACCTTCTTCCGCTCCTCCATGTCGACATCGTCAGTAACTGGTGGACAGGCCTCAACGTTCATTGGTACTTATTGTAACGACGTAGGTCCGTGCCACCATAGTTCGTTGTTAATCAACTCGGCAGGCCACATACCCCTAGTGACAAGATCTGCAGGATTGTTCTGCGATGACACATGTCGCCATTGTTGTCCTGGAATCTCGCTGCTTATTTGAGATGTTCGATTTGCGATGAATGATTTCCATCTGCGTGGATGATCTGATATCCATGCAAGTACCACAGTTGAATCACTCCATCCAAATGATCTGGCCTTTTGGATACATAATGCTATTCTAACCTTAGCCACCAGTTTAACCATCAGGTGAGCTGCGCACAGCTCAAGTCGCGGCTGTGTTATTTGTTTAACAGGTGATACTCGCGTTTTTGCTGCAATTAAGTTCACGTGAACTTCTCCATTTTCACGCTGTACACACAAGTAAATTGTTGCTGAGTATGCTAACTCCGATGCATCACAGAAACCGTGCAGCTTAACAGTGTTATCATCATCGTTCTGCAGCCACCTTGGAATTTTTAAATTTGAAATATCTCTGACATGAAACACTGCATTTGAAGCCATCACTGTTTGTGTCCCAAAATAAACCTAAAGTGCTCACTGTTGTTGACTGGTTGATACTTGTATTTGCTGATGTGGCTCTGTCTTCTGGTTTCACAGTATTCAACAAGGTTGATGAGTTTGATGACCATTTGCGTAGATGAAACCCTGAGTACCCCAAAATTTTACAAAACTCGTCTTTCAGTTGTGTGGCTTGTTCTAAGTCGGGTGCGCAACACATGAAATCATCCACATAGAAGTTTTCCTTAATGGCATCGGCCGTCAACGGATGTGCTTGGATGTTGTCAATGGCAATCTGTTGCAGGGTTCGTGTTGCCGAAAATGGTGCTGCTGATGTCCCGTATGTTACAGTTTTGAGGTCGTACTCCTTTACTGGTTCTGAGCTGGACGTTCTCCATACGATTCTCTGCAACGACCGATCATCTGGGTGCACCAAAACCTGCCGGTACATCTTCTCAATGTCAGATATGAACCCAATTCTATATTTGCGGAATTTGATGACAATGTCAAATAGGTCGTTTTGTACTGTTGGTCCTACCATCAGATTGTCGTTCAGCGAGAGGCCATTCGTTGACTTGCATGAAGCGTCAAACACGACACGGAGTTTAGTCGTTGTACTTGTTGGCTTCAACACTGCGTGATGTGGAATATAACACGTTCTCTGTGTTGTATCTGATGCCAATTTGATGTGGCCCAAGTTCTCATAATTATGAATGAATTCACAATATTGCTCTTGCAGCTCTTTATTATTTTTGAACATGCATTTCATTGCATATAAACGATTAATTTCAGCATTCAGATTCAGCATTTGCTTTAGACTGACCGATATTGATGTTGTCCTTTATCGGCAGTCTCACGACGTAACGACCATGCTGATTGCGGTATGTGTTTTGTTGGTAGTGAACTGAGTATCACTTTCTTTTCGTCTGGAGTCAAAATCTGTGTTGTTGAATGTAGTTCGTCTACTTCCCAAAATCGTTGAAGTTGCGCGTCAAGGTCGTTACTTACGAGCGTAGATACAACTCCTGCCACTGCTGTTTCCTTAATTTTCACCATCATGACCCATCCGATCACCGTATTTTTTACAGTAGGTGCACCACTAGGATCAGTAAATACATCCGCACCTAAAATAAGTTCAATTTGTCCAGGAATATACAGTCTGCTAACTTTAGATCTTTGAAAAAATTTAGTTTCTCACATGTTATTCTGTCAGTTGGTAGATTATGTGTTAATTTGGCTAAGCAGAAAGCTTCTGTATAAAATTCCGTTCTCTCGTTCGCCTGAGATCTGCTGCACAGCTGGACTTTACCTCTTGTGTGACTGCCATTACCTGTACCAACACCGAACAACACTGTTTTATCGTATGTGCGTGTCAGACCCAAGCGCTGCATGCACGCTTCCGACAGAAGAGTACTCTGTGACCCTGAGTCCAAAAGCGCTCGGCACTGTTGGAAGCAGGACGTATGATCGTTGATAACAGTCGCTTGGTTACCTGAATGTTCAGCGTAAGTGGTTCCACTTACCGATGAAATCCTTCATCAATCATCATCAGCATCGGATTCACATGCCCAGAACATCAAGAGCCTCCAACTCATCTACACCAACCATATTCAGAGGTGGAAAGTTGTTAGCCGCCAGACGTTTGTGGTTCAACACACAGCATTGGGTCTTCCGCGCATTAAAATCGACCCGATTCGCTCGACCCCACTTCTGATTTTGTTGAGGTCAGATTAGAGTGTAACATTCATAATTCTGCGCCTTCTATTGATCTCCAGTTTAGAAGGAAGCCTGGAGAATTAAAAAGAATGATAAATGCTGCTGTCATCAGCAAACGAATAGACGGGATTTGATGTCAATAACAGAAGGTTATTGATAAAAATGAGAAAAAGAGTTGGAGACAATACCAAACTGCAGAACTCCAGCATTAATGGTGTGCTCTTCGGAAGCAAAAAAGCCGCAGAGGAAACTCGCTAGCCATGAGTGGAAGTATTATCCACCACTCAGTGAGGAAGACCATCAGATCACCGGTGAAGCGGTGAGCACGGAAGCCGTACTGGCGATCACTGACTAACTGGTTTCTCTTCAGATAACTAGTCAAGTTAAAATTTACAATACTCTCTATGACTTTGGATAAAAATGAGAAAAAGTGTTGGAGACAGGACCGAACCCTGCGGAACTCCAGCATTAATGGAGTGCTCTTCGGAAGCAAAACCGTCTATCACAACCCGAATAGAACGGCCACTGAGGAAACTCGATATCCATCGAGTGAATGTATTATAGACACCATAAGCAGCCAGTTTAGACACGAGTGCTTTATGCTACACCCGGTCAAATGCCTTGGAGATATCCAAAGCAACAATCTTACTCTCACCGAATTGGTGAACACAACTGTTCCACCGCTCAGTGAGGAACGCCATCAAATCGCCTGTGGAGCGGTGAGCACGGAAACCGTACTGGCGATCACTGACCAATTGGTTGCTCTCCAGATACTTCATCAAGTTAAAATTTATAACGCTCTCCATAACATTGGAGAGCATTGAACGGATTGCTATGGGCTGGTAATTTGCAAATTTCGAAGCCTCACCTTTCTTGGGAACTGGCTGTACATTGGCAATCTGCCAGGAAATACGAAACCAGTTGTTGTGGGTCAATCTGCACACCCTAAAACCAGCGCAAGTATTTTGATGAATACGGTACTTTGCCCGTTTACACTGCATACTTCCAACGTGGAGGCTTGCAGTTATTTTTTGGAAGGCATACTTTTAGGCCAAACTGTGGTCGCTTCTCGATCACAGTTCAATAAATTTAAAGTAGAATTTAAATTGCGCAAGAGTATTTTTTCTCCAAAATAGCAAGTCCGCTTGCGGAACTTGGATGGATAGAGACATTAAAGTCTTATGGTGACATTAAAGTCTTGGATGGATAGAGACATGAAAGTCTCTAAAGCAGAGACTTTCAATAATTCTAGCAGAATTCCAATTCTGCAAGAAAGGCATATTGCACAATGGGACAAAGTGCAGCGATTGACCCACTTAGCTGGCTCAACAGAGCTGGCTAGTATGTTTTAATTTTAAGAAAAGAGTCTGATTTGGAATTGAATAAAGAGCGGACGTGGTTTCCGCATTAGAATTTGAAAAGGTAGTGTTTGCTTTGCCGCGGGTATCCTTCAACGGAAGGATACCACAACATGCTTTAAGTGTAATTTCATATGTCGTGGGTGTCCTTCAGCGGAAGGATACCACAACACAGTGTTGAGGCGCACTTTTCCAAAACGTGGGCTGAAATGCCATCCGGTCCCGAGGATTTATTGGCGTTGAGGTTTACAAGCACTCTCTTAACAGCGCGCGGTTGAAAATGCATCTTAGGCATAATATGAGACACACCATCGATCACGGGTAGTGGTTGGCTACTCTCAGGAAGAGAGCAGTTTTCAGCTAATAAATTTACCTTATCAACCGAGTGAGTGAAGGTCTGATCATACTTGAGGAGAGTTGATGATGCCGTCTAATTCTTCACCTTTCCCTCGAACGATCAAAAGTTCTTACTAGCTTTATGGTATTGAAGAACTCTACTTCCTGTTCGTAGAGAACTCTACTGTGCTGTTCGTAGAGAACTTTTTTCGCGCTTTAGAGTGCCATTACAACTGTTTCTGGACTGGTTGCGCAAGTCGTATTAAACTAGGAATGGTCTTTTGGTTAATGCAAATCCTTTTATTGTGTATGAAAGACCTCGTACTAAATAAAATTGTATTTTCTACCAATTTTGCCGCAGTATTTATGTTTCTATCCCTGAAACAAAATTGCCAATTGAAACGCCTGAAAATGGAGTTCAGCTCATTCCAACTAGCCTTCCAGTAAAGCTGCAAGTCCCGTTTCGGAGCTGGCTGAGTAGATTGAAAAAGAATATGGGAAGGTAGCAGAAATTGTAGCGTGGTTCGAATTACCACGAGGTGCAAAAACATTTACATCATACTTGCAGTGATCTAAAGCTAGAAAAGGGTCCAAAATATTTTGGTTTTGTCCATGAACGTAAGGAAAGTGCGTTGTTTCCTTCACTAATTGAGTCAAATTGTTAGACTCAGCAAATAGCTCAACATTCAAACCCTCAGGTGTTGTGTGACTCGAATGACGTAGCCAATGGAATTATGAACATTGAAGTCACCAGCAACAACAATTTCACAATTTCAGAGATTGTCCAGTTTATCAAAAATTGGCAGCCTCTTTAGACCCGGGCTTCTATAAATGAAGCAGAAGTGCAGGTTGTGCGACTGGATTTTGAACTTAACCCACATGGCGCTAAATTCGGCATCCGTCGTGCAAAGGTGTTGCTGACACTGATACGCAACCACTGCGAATATATAAGGCGAAGCCTCTATGTGATGAAAACAATGGCAGTAGATGGTACCCAGGTATGTGAAAATCCAGTGGATCTGCACCCTCAGACACCTGGGTCTCACCTCGTGCCATTATATGCGGTTGGTAAGTACAAATATGCGCATACAAAAAATTCGAAAAGAGAGAAATCGCCCTCAAGCCACGCACATTAGTGGAATCTATGCGGAATTTTGTCATCGCCACCCACTGTAAAGAATTGTAAAGTCAGCTGCACAAGCGATGCCTTTATCTTGCCGCCCTTCAGCTCACGGCGCACTCACAGCCGTCTGCAGACCTAACGGGACCAGGAAGAAATGGAAAAAATTGAAACAATCTGAATGCCGAGCTTTACCGCGGAGAGCATAAATAAGCCCTTCGCTTGGTTCTCTGCATTCCGTTAGATTGGCTATTGGTTTATTGGTTTTTGATTTTTGTTTATTGGTTTTTGGTTAATGCTACACTGTGTTTCTATTTTTTCTTGTGATGTTTCAGGATATAGTAGGTTTCATTGTTTTAACAATTTTTCGCGAGCACTCGTCGCGAGCACTGAACTGCGGTGGGAAGTAACATCCACCTTCGACCGCGATCACGACCCTTTTTCGAGAGTAGATATGCAAAATAATAGCCGTGCTTATTTTGCTGCGGGTATCCGCTTATTTTTGCGGCGTGAAATAAGGCGCGCATCCCGCTTACGAAAGTTGTATAAAAATTTTTAGTGATATAAGAAAATAAAAGTAGTGATTTGACCACACTACTCTCTCCCCGTTTAGTGGCATATTACACGGTGACACTTGACGCATGAGTCAAATGTATTTTGTTGTTGTGTGAGAGAATGGGAGAAAAACTTCGCTGCGTTTTTCGCCCTGTAGTGGGTTAATTTTTGACGCCAGACCAGTACTGGCGTCATGTAGGTCAAAAAGTTTCTTTTGGTCACATAAGTCAAAAAGTTGGAAACATCGAAGGCGGTAGCAAAACTATTACGTTTCTTTACCAAGCGTAGTTTTATTTTGGCAAAACCCAACCCCCACTTTCTTCATTTACCCTGACTTGATTAGTATTAACTGACAAGAATTAATTGCGATGTAAGTTTTAATGTATTTTGTTTCTTAATATTATTTTTATTGATCTAAATTATTTATTGTTAACAGAAAATGTCCCTGTTCCGTTATTATTATGGTGCCCTAAATTTGCGCAAAACCACTCTACCTTGCTTCGTCAGGAACACAAACGAAATAATAATACAAATATAATTTGTATTTTTATTATTCCATCTAAGAAGTTCATTTTGCTTATCAACTTTTATTTATATCAGAGCGCTAAAATATTGCTCTTCTCACACGGCTTGCTGCCTGCATACATATATTCAAAAACGAGTTACAGTAAATAGTAAAATAGAGTATAAAAGTACTAAATAGCAAAATTTTGGCAAGCGACTTCGTGTAAACAGTTAGTCTTCAAAGACAGAAGCAATGATATCACGGCGAGTTATCCGAAGGTCAAGCGTGTATATTCTACCATAGTTATTGCCGTTTAGCTAAGCCGCTTTAGAGAAGCCACTTATTTTCTCATAGAAAATTTTTCATTAGAGATTTGTTGTTCATTAGCGGCAACTTGTTGTTAGCCTCACATGTAAAAAAGAACTGAATAGTTTGAGTTAGCCAAAATGAGCACTGCATCCACTTGGTAAAATATTGACGCAGCTCGATATCTGAATCACACGATCAAGAGTTGAACCATGGTTGCAATATAAATTATGTTTTGTAGAGCAAAAGAATACGAAAATATTGCAGTTCTGTTGTAAAATATACGTGCACAAGAACTTTTCTGTGAACATCGTTTCTTGCGTAAATCGGTTTTGCTGATAATTTGGGTATCAACCGTTTTGCTTCTATACATACAATGTTAGTATACCGAAAGTGTCAAGTAAAAAAAAAGTGAAGTGAAGAGAACATTAAGGTAAGTGGAGAGAACGGTTACTTCATAATTATTATAGATAAAACATATGTGAAAAATATTTTCTCAAAAGTGATGATTTTTTATTTTTATTTATATTTTCATATCGCATCCAAGAAAATTATGACTCATTTGGGATAGACAACTAAGGGAAAAAAATAATATTAGAATTTGAAAAGCATCCATCACTTAGGGATATTATATCAAGATCCGGCATATCAAGAAAAAAAAAACTTTCCTTGAGGACATTTGATCGCACAATAAAATATTTAACAAGTATCAGAGCGCGCAAATCAGATAAATCAAACAAACACGTGTAATGCTGAAAACAGAACCAAGGCTTTTTAGTGTCGTTTGCAGCATGTGTAATTTTCACGAGAGCGAAAAGGAGAGGAAAATGTTTGATTATCGTTGGTAAAATGATCATCGTGTGAGCTCACCCTACGCGGGGATAGGTGCATATTACACGGTGATGCTTGACCTATGATTAAAAGTATTTTGTTGTTGTTTGAGTCGGAGAAAAACTTCGGCGCGTTTTTCGCTCTCTTGTTATCTTTATAACAATTTCTTACTGACAAAACATAAACACATCCCACAGACAAAACACAAAATCTGTCCTTTCCGTCAATTCCTGTGTTGAAATCTAAATAAAGGAATAGCAAAAGAAGAAAAAGGAGAGCACTTTGCGTGTGTCAAATTAGAAATAGATCTAACCACAAGACATTTTTCTTTTTATCTACGGACAATTGTTCTCAATAAATCATTTTTTTCTCGTTTCCCATAAGAGCCTATGTAATTTTAACAGTTGATTTTGTGTTTAGTGTTTCGTTCCCCCATTGTGTTTATGGCATTTGTTTTTAGTGCTTCCAATTGTGTTTCAGGCATAACAGTGCCTAAAAATGTTTTAATGGATTTATTACACTATATACCAACTGTACAAGGCAATTATTTTAAATCCCTTTCGCATACGCAAACTGGTGGATGAATAACTAGACGCAAAATGTTATTATTTTGATATAACACTTATTTAATAGAGAATAAAACTTGAATATTTTTTAATTTATAACATTAGGTATATATATTTCCTTTTATTTCTTGGGAATGTTTTTTGTTTCCATGAAATTGTGCTTTCCTAAGAATAGGAAAAGTTATTTCAGTAATGGCTTATGTCCATGAAAATGGCTTATGTCCATGAAAATGGCTTATGTCCATGAAAATGGCTTATGTCCATTTATACTTAAATATCTCGATTTTAACATAAGTGGATTTAGGTCACTTTCAAAATAAACCGTTCATATGTAAAATTATTTTCATCGTATTTGTGTCAAAGTTGTGCCCGAAGTTGACGATGAAAATATATAATATCTATTATGACGCCCTTCCCTAATTTGGCGTTCAATTTTTTTATGAAAATAACAAACGGTTGCTTTGGGCACGAACTGAATTTTAGCCAACGCCGCTAGAAAACAGGTTGAGCTGGCATATATTGGAGTTTTCTTGTCGACGAGAAAAATCTCGGCGTGGAGCATTGGTTGTAATTGTGTTCAAAGTTGGAATGAGTCAAGTGATTCGTAACTGGAAATGCAACGGTTGGAGAGTTCTACAGTATCTTCATCCACATTGTGCACACTTAAACATCACAAGCAGTAATAAGGGAACATTTCGGAAGAACTGTAGATGTAGATTACATTCAACCCCAGTATGCTATACATTTTGGGAGAAGGATAAGAAAGGTGGTTACAACACTGAGCTTGCAAAGAAGTCATATAAGGAAATTATATTAGATGGGTATAGAGAACTTAAGAACGAGATACAGTTGTGGAAGACCGAAATTAAAGAAAAAATTCGAAGTGATCCGGTTTTAATATATAGACCCGGTAGTGTAAAACTTTAGATGTGTTTACTTTAGGCGGTCCACCCAGATTTTTAAAGTCAGTAACGAAATATTTCCATGATAACTGGAAATGTACTCGGTTAGTTCTGGAATTATAGCGGTTCATGATGGGAGTGGGAATCAGCTTAGATACTTCATAACCATTTTTGCTGCTAACTTACAATATCTTGTAGTTTTTGGCATTATAGTTCGTGACAAAGAGCGATCTTTTTAGTTGATTTGTTTTTCGAGGACTAATTCGTTTTTTTAATTCACTAGTTTGTCTAGCACGTTTTGTTTTTAAACGTTCATTTGTTACCTCGTATTTGTATATGTATATATATGAAAACATTTGTAATTATTTACTTTAACTTTTCTCAGCGAACTCTTTGTAGTTTAACCTTTTATAAAATTTTAATTTTAAGTTGCTGAAGTTTAGCTTGTTACATTTTTGTTAAATATACTCAAGTTATACATGTAATTTTTTCGAGCCGCAATAAAAATAGAAGTATAACTTGAGACTACATATTATTATGCAAAAATATTAACTTTGAAGCATGCTGAGAACTTATAAGTGCTCTTCTCTCTCATTATTTGAGCAGCAGCTGAAAAAATCGGTCACAGGGAAATGATGTATTTTGGAACGAATTTCCGTCATCCCTCGTCAAATTTGTTCTGTTGACAAGCCGGTTTCGGCCTTGTACCATCTTCAGTGTCGTTTTTCGTTCACAGAGAACGTTCAGGTTCCCTCAGGAAATCGTACGACCGTGGTTACGTTATCAAGTATGCCCGGCGGAAATTTTACTCTCATTTTTGTGATCGGAGTACGTGTTTAAATTGTGGTTACGCTTGTGCTCGACCCACGTTTGCATTTTTTAAAACTAGGTTTTTTTCACCTTCAACAGCAACCCGTCTACTACACATATGAGAAAACGTATTCCTTGAGCTGTAGTTTTCGACGCGATGGAAGCCCAAGTGTCTGTGTTACTTGAAATGTGTTTAATTTTTTTAATAATTAATAAATTGATTGTCTTATTGAAAATATATCAGCAAATAAAAGAAAAAAGAGATCACGCGAAATAAAATTAACTTAAAATACAAGAAATTATTGCAAAAAAACACACAACGCGGACTTGCATTTTTAATATGTATATTTGCTGCTTTTACATACCTTTTACTCCATTTTTCAATACTTTTCTGGATATTAAGAACAAGCAACACCGGTGAATTCGACTTGCTTGGTGTAGGCTACATAGAGTTTTCGTGCTTGATGTGATAGCGTGGTGTAGAGAACGGAAAAAATCCCATTCTCTCTTTTACACAAAAAACAACAACAAAAGTCTTACTTGTCGAGTATGCTCGGAGGAAATTTTGCATAAATAAAAATAAGCATTAGAAAATTTTGTACAACTTAGAAAATATGTATTTTATATGGAAAGTTTCTTTCACATCAAATAACAGCAATTAACGAATCTCTCGTTCAAGATTATTGTTGCGGTAACTCGTCAGTTCGGGAAATACAGTTCCACACATACACGCTATTTTTAGAAATTGGAACCGCTGTAACTATAAAACAAACTAAACCGACATTTTTTATTGTCATGAAAATATTCAGTCTTAAAAATGCTTAAAAGTTTAAAAAAAATGTGGGCTGATCGCGAGGAGTCAACTTATGCCAAGGATGTCAACTGAAGATTTACTTAATTCTAGGAGAAGTTGATGTTGTGTTCAGTTTCAAGACTCCTGAAATGTTAGACAATTGGGTGGTTACCAGTGACAGTGACCATAACGAAGGTAGAAGCTTTGCAAACCTGGAAATAAGTAACGCAGGCACTGGCTTATTTCAAGGTGTTGTAGATTCTGAATGCGTACAAGACGGGCGTATCAAACGCACGGGCTATGCTAACATACGCACGAAGCGCGTTCGGGTAAATTTCCAAAATTCAGAATATATCATTATATATATTAAATCATTTCTTCCACAAATTAAAATTCCTTTATCGATATCTGTAGAAGTCTTTCAAACGCGAAACAACATACGACTGGACGCAGTACAACACTTTAGTGCTGAAAATTCGTGGCGATGGACGCAATTATTTACTAAACCTACACACTGAGGGCTATTTTGATATAATGTGGAATGATGTTTATCATTACGTACTGTATACGCGCGGCGGACCACATTGGCAAATTGCTAAGGTACCCCTGGTTGCATAGTATAAGAAATAACAAATACCCATTTTCTACATTTCCAGATTCCTTTTTCAAAATTTTTTTTCTCGTCGAAAGGACGCATTCAAGATAGGCAAAATCCATTGTGTCTAAATCGAGTGACGCATATCGGTTTAACAGTTGGCGCCAAAAGTAACCTCAGTGGGCCATTTCGTTTGGAAATAGATTATATTGGCTTAGAATTTGATCCCAGTCATAGAGAAGAGTTCGCCTATGAAATGTACAAAACTGATAAATATATATGTGCTACATAGTGTGGAGGAATTATTACATTATTTCCAATTATAAATCTAAACCCATCAAACAACATCACATTTTTGCATTCTAAAATGAGAATAAATCAATTAAAAATGATAATAAATAAATTAAAAATGAGAAACGATCAGTTGAGGATGATATCAGTTTTGATGTGACCGCGGACGGAGGCGGATGGTGTGCCCGCCAGTACTTTTCGTTAATCAATGTTCGGGCATATAAAATCGAAAACAATAGTGAAAAGAATTACCTACGCCGCGAAACACGTTTAACACAATAATAACACTTCACCAAACAACACTAAAAAACAATAGTGCACTACTTATTAACAACAATAACAAATAAATAAAATTTTATCAAATTACAACAAATAAATACACAATCAAACGGGACGCAGAGAACCATGCGAGGGGCTTTTTTATGCTCTCCCCAGTAAAGCTCAGCATTTCGTTTGCTTTCACTCGTCCTCCTTCTTCCTGGTCCCGTTAGGTGTGCATGCGGCTGTGAGTGCACCGTGGGCTGAAGCGCGGCAAGATACAGGCATAACACTTGTCTTGTCGCGTTTTGCTTTGCTTGCGACGTACGCGTGGCTGCTTGTACGGCTGACCTTACACTTCGCTACAGTGGGCGGCGATGACAAAATTCCGCATAGACTCCACTAATGCACGGCTTGAGGGCGAATTTCTTCGCGGTCTATGCGCATATTTGTACTCACCAACCTCATATAGTGGCACTAGGTGAGACCCAGGTGTCTGAGGGTGCAGATCCACTGGATTTTCACATGCGTGGGTACCACTTACTGCCATTGTTTTTACCACACAGAGGCCTTGCCTTATATATTCGCAGTGATGTTGCGTACCAGTGTCAGCAACACCTTTGCACGACGGATGCCGAATGTAGCTCCATGTGGGTTAAGTTCAAAATCCAGTCGCACATCCTGCATTTCTGCTTCATTTATCGAAGCCCGTGTCTGGTTTTTGGCTATAAACTTGACAGTCTCTCTGATTCAATCTTAAAATTCTGGAATCGTATCCGAACAGTGAAATTGCTGTTGCTGGTGATTTCAATGTTCATAATTCCAATTGGCTACATCATTCGAGTCACACGACACCCGAGGGTTTGTATGTTGAGTTATTTGCTGAGTCTAATAATTTGACTCAATTAGTGAAGGAATCAACGCACTTTCCCTGCGTTGATGGGCAAAACCAAAATATTCTGGACCTTTTTCTAACTTCACAATGCCACTCTAAAGCGCGAAAAAGTTCTTTACGAACAGCGCCTTAGACGCAGAGTTCTTGAATACAATAAGGGTAGCAAGAGCTTTTGGTCGTTCGTGGGGAGGGTGAAGAATCAGACGCGATCGTCTATTCCAACTCGCCTCAAGGACGACCAGATCTTCACTCACTCGGTTGATAAGGCAAAGTTATTAGCCAAAATATTTGCTGAAAACTGCTCTCTTCCTGAGAGTAGCCAACTACTGCCCGCGGTCGATGTATCTCATGCTATGCCTCCGATGCATTTTCGAACGCGAGCTGTTAAAAGAGTGCTTGCAGACTTCAATGTCAATAAGTCCTCGGGACCGGATGGCATTTCAGCCCATGTTTTGAGAAAGTGCGCCTCAACACTGGCTCGCCCATTGCACAATCTCCTTAATTTATCATTTACTTCAGGAGTTTTTCCCACTTCCTGGAAGATTGCCAATCTGCAGCCAGTTCCCAAAAAAGGTGAGGCTACAAATCCTGCAAATTACCGACCCATAGCAGTCTGCTCAGTGCTTTCCAAAGTCATGGAGAGCATTGTAAATTTTAACTTGATGAGGTATCTAGAGAGCAACGAGTAGATCAGCCATCGTCAGTACGGCTTCCGTGCTCACCGTTTCACCGGCGATCTGATGGCGATTCTCCCTGAACTGTGGAGCAGTTAAATTCACCAGTTCGGTGAGAGCAAGGTTGTTGCTCTGGATATCTCCAAGGAATTTGACCGGGTGTGGCATAAAGCACTCGTGTCTAAACTGACTGCTTATGGTGTCGGTAATACTCGATACGATGGATATCGAGTTTCCTCATCGGGCGTTCTATTCGGGTTGTGATAGACGGCTTTGCTTCCGAAGAGCACTCAATTAACGCTGGAGTTCCGTAGTGTTCGGTCCTGTCTCCAACTATTTTTCTCATTTTTATCAATGACCTTCTGTCATTGACATCAAACCCCGTCTACTCGTTTGCTGATGACAGCAGCATTTATCATTCGTATTCATTCTCCAGGCGTCCTTCTATTCTGGAGATCACTAGAAGAAGCAGAATTATGAATGACACACTTCAATCCGACCTCAACAAAATCCAGGAGTGGGGTCCTCGAAATATGGGTGGTGTGGATATTAATGAGTCGGAGGATCTTGATGTTCTGGGCATGTCAATCCAATGCGATCTTCGCTGGAACGATCATTTATGACGTGTCGAAAGAAGCAGCTAAGTGCTTAGGCTTTCTTAAGCGGTGTAAGATATACTTAACTCCAAGCGGATCTTCGTTGTATCTACACCACCTATATCCGTCCGAAAATGGAGTACAATTCGCATATATGGTCGGGAGCTTCGCGAACATATCTTCATCTCCTAGACCGTGTCCAATGTCGTGCGTTAAAACTTATAGGGGACAATAGGGTATCCAGCTCTATTGAAACCTTGGAGCGTCGTCGTGATGTAGGGTGTGTATCATTATTTTACCGTTACTTTCATGGTAAATGTTCCTCTGAAGTAGCCAGCCTGATTCCTCCTGTTCAGGTATTTAGCAGAACTACTCGGCTTTCCAGAGCGGTGCACCCTTTTTATTTCGCGATTCCGTTCCGGATTAACCGGATATCCGGTTAATCGAATAAAATGGGTCTATTCGATAGGTCTACTAATCGAATAGCAACATAGTTGAAATTACTCGGATAGTTCGAATAGTTGATAATCGATTATTATTCGAAACTGCGGTTCGGAGACAGGACCGAACCCTGTGGAACTCCAGCATTGATTGAGTGCTCTTCGGAAGCAGAGCCGTCTATCACAACCCGAATAGAACGGCCGCTGAGGAAACTCGATATCCATCGAGTGAATGTATTACCGACACCATAAGCAGCCAGTTTAGACACGAGTGCTTTATGCCACACTCGGTCAAATGCCTTGGAGATATCCAAAGCAACAACCTTACTCTCACCGAACACAGCTATTCCACCGCTCAGTGAGGAACGCCATCAAATCGCCTGTGGAGCGGTGAGCACGGAAACCGTACTGGCGATCACTGACCAATTGGTTGCTCTCCAGATACCTCATCAAGTTAAATTTATAATGCTCTCCATAACTTTGCAAAGCATTGAAGAGATTGTTATGGGTCGGTAATTGGCAGAATTCGTAGCCTCACATTTTTTGGGAACTGGCTGCACATTGGCAATCTTCCAGGAAGTAGGATTTCCTGAAGTAAACGATAAATTAAAGAGATTGCGCAATGGGCGAGCCAGTGTTGAGGCGCACTTTCTCAACACATGGTCCCGAGGATTTATTAACGTTGAGGTTTACAAGCACGTATTCGAAAGTGCATCTCTGGCATAGAATGAGATACATTTTCGACCACTGGCAGTGATTGGCTACTCTCAGGAAAAGAGCAGTTTTCAGCAAACATTTTGGCTAATAAGTTTGCCTTATCAACCGTGAGTGAAGATCTGATCATCCTTGAGGAGAGTTGGAATAGACGATCGCGTCTGATTCTTCACTCTTCCCACGAACGACCAAAAGTTCTTACTACCCTTATGGTATTCAAGAACTCTACATCTAAGCCACTGTTCGTAGAAAACTTTTTCGCGCTTTAGAGTGGCATTGCACCTATTTCTGGCCTGATTGCGCAGCAGTTTAGTATCAGCAGTTTTCTTTAAACGCCAATTCCTAAATGCTTCCTCTTTAAACCTGACTGCTTGTCTGCATGTCGCATTAAACCAGGAATGGTCTTTTGGTTTAATGGAAATTCTTTTAATGAGTATGAAAGACCTCATACCAAATAAAATTATATTTTCTACCAATTTTGCCGCGGATTTTATATTTCTATCCCTGAAACACAATTGCCAATTGAAACGGCTGAAAAAGGAGTTCAGCGCATCCCAATCAGCCTTCTCATAAAGCCACACTGTCCGCTTCGGAGCTGGCTGATGAGCGGATTGAAGGCTAGAGTATGGGAAGGTAGAAGAAATTGTAGCGTGACCAGAATTACCAAGAGGTACAAGAACATTCACATCATACTTGCTGTGATGTGAAGCTAGCAAAAGGTCCTTAATATTTCGGTTTTGCCCATCAACGCAGGGAAAGTGCGTTGGTTTCTTCACTAATTGAGTCAAAACATTAGATTTAGCAAATAACTCAACATAGAAACCCTACGTGTGTATGGTGCCGTGTGACTCGAATGACGTAGCCAATTGGAATTATGAACATTGAACATTGTTCGGATACGATTCCAGAATTTTAAAAATCGAATCAGAGATACGTCCAGTTTATCAAAAGTTGGCAGCCTCTCTATACCCCGGCTTCTATAAATGAAGCAGAAGTGCAGGATGTGCGACTGGATTTTGAACTTAACTCACATGGAGCTAAATTTGGCATCCATCGTGCAAAGGTGTTGCCGGTACGCAACATTACTGCGAATATATAAGGCGAAGACTCTATGTGATGAAAACAATGGCAGTAGATGGTACCCAGGCATGTGAAAGATCCAGTGGATCTGCACCCTCAGACACCTGGGTCTCACATAGTGCCATTTTATGCGGTTGGTGAGTACAAACATACGCATACACCTCGGAGAAATTCGTCCTCAAGCCACGCACATTCTTCTATGCGAAATTTTGTCATCGCCACCCACTGTAAAGAGGTATAAAATCAGCTGCACAAGCGATCAAGCCTACGCCGCAGGCAAAGCAAAACGCTACAAGACAAGTGTTATGCCTTTATCTTGCCACGCGTCAGCCCACGGTACACTCACAGCCGCCTGCACACCAATATTCAGCGTGCGTTGCAATGCCACTATAAAAAATAAAGTGTTTTTGTTTTAATTCTTTTGTGCGAATTGCTTATATAATATTTTTATACCCTACACCAGAAGGGAGTAGGGTCTATTCACTTTGTTCTTCCGTTTGGAACACAGAGGAGACGAGATAGTTATAGAAAAATATATATTCTTGCTCAGCGTCTTGCTCATATTCTTTGTTATGTAGGGCAGTTTGGGATTGAAAATGGGCGAGATCGGTTAACAACCACGCCTACTTTACATACGGAATGTAGAGGCACCTCGTTTAAAAAAATCTTATAATGTGAATATCTCATAAACCGTGCGAGATATTAAGGTATAGTTTTATTCCGGAACATATAGCGCTATTGCTAAAATTTTTCAAAAAAATGGGCGTATCACGCCCACCCAACAAAGTTGCCAATATCTCATGAACGGTACAAGATATTGAGTAATTTTACCACAATGTATCCGGAAGCATTGCCAAAAATGGGCGTGACACACCCACTCATACAAAAGTTGTCTATACCTAGTAAACGGTATAAGATATTAACACGTTATTACGAGGTATCGTCAGATATTACCAATTTATATACCAAAAATGGGCGTGGTCCACCTACTTATACATAAGTTGTCAATATTCCATAAACGGTTCAAAATATTAATACGTGATTCTATCCAGCAGCATCTAGAGCAATTACAAAAATATTTGCCCAAAATGGGCGTGGTGCGCCTACTTATACAAAAGTTGTTAAGTGGCGAAATTATAATTTTTTTTAGTTACTCGGGTGTAGGGTATTTAAACTTCGGCCAGGCCGAAAACAACACTTGTTTTATACAAAAAAATAATTTTTATTTTTACAATTAATATTTTCCTGTGAGTTACTAAAAACTCATGACTTCGAATTAAAAATATCGGTATATTTACGTGATTCATGTCGTTTTGTTAATAGTTTATTGTTAACTGACTTCTATTTCTTCTATCACATAATTTTATAAAGTGACGAAAACTAACTTACTTACGGTTGTGTACTTATCTCAAGAATTAAGCTAATTCCAAGAATTCAGAAATTATGTAAAACAAGATTTAAAATCTATGCATGTACACTTTTGCAACCTTAAATTGTGACGAAGAAATCAATGAATGCACACATGCACTCCTAAATTGTGTGCGATTTCATGATATTCTTGGAATTCAGTGAAATTCTTGGAAAATTAATTTAACTCATTCCAAATTCGAGTCAGGCTACTGTTCGACTCTAACTGAAAACAACTACAATAACAAGTTGGGCTTCATATTCGCACGCAAGCAATAAGCAACAACAACAAGAACAACAAGGCGAGCTTCATATTTCTTAAAATAACATTTCCGGTTTTCAGACCATGGATGCGAATCCACAGTTCGGAGCGAAAGTAAAATAATGAAGAAATCCGTACTTTTCCGTCGCTTCCGTTGATTCGATCGCAGACAATAAGCAATAACAACAAGAACAACTGCTTCATAATTCTTAATATAACATCAGACCGTGGATGCGAAGACACAGCTCGATCCGTTCCCTTAATGTTTACATTAAATTTCACTCCACTTCTGAGGCGGCGTCAGTCCGTCTAAGAAGCCGTCAGTCCATCGCCAGACGCCACCCACCAGCAGAGCGAACCGGGGTTACCACCTTACAAAATTCATTGAAAAATCCGCGACTATAAAAAAATAAAAAATTCCTCGGTATGGCAACTCCGTAAACAAAAATCCCTTCATCTGGCAACACCCTTCATCTGCACCAAGAAGAGAACAAGTCAAACACATTTATCTGTTAATGATTACCGCTATAAGATAATATGAGGATAAAGTGGCCACTGCGAGTTCTAGGAAATCATGCCTAGTATACGAATAAAAGGCCATGGTCACTGTTATTTATATATAACCAATAAAAGAACATGGTTACAGGTATTTATATTAACGAATAAAAGGCCACGGTAACAGGTATTTATGGTGAGAAAATCCAAGGGTCCGTTGTTCCCGATTTTTAAAAATCAATTTTGAAATTAGCACTTTGTGTAATTTCAGAATGACATAATCTGAATTTTCGAAGAGCCACTGTCTGTTGAGCTTTATATTTCTAGATATTTCCTTTTAATATCCACGCAAAGCGTTCGTTGGTTCAGGAAGGCAGATAGGTAAGTAGGAAGGGGGAAATATTTTATCAAGCTAAAAATTATTTTAGAGTTTAGCCAATTGAATAAGAAGTGTTGACACGTGCGTGAGCATTTTTTTCCTTAAATAAAGAGTGAGTATTTAAATATAAGAGTGAGCATTTTTGTAAATCTGCAATATTTACATTAAATAGTATTTTTTTCGAAAGAAATAAAATCGGCTAATATGGTATGGTTTACAGATTACATCGGCGAAACCAAAAAGGCACTCCTTACACCTGCAATGTTGAAGAAATTGCTAAAGTGGGCTAAAGCACACCAAAACTGGTCCATCAATGGTTGGAAAAGAGTGAGTGGCTGTTGCTACTTTTATTAGAACGGTTTTTAATCTTTTTTTAGAAATAAGTGTGAAAATATAATACTGTCGGCCGTATTCTCGTTTTTCCACATTTTTCAGGTTTGCTTTTCCGATGAATCAACCGTGTCTTTTTTAAACGACAAAGTAGTGTTCGTTAGACGGAGACCAGGAGAAAAATACAAAGAAGACTGCTTGGTTAGAAAAATAAAAAACTCATGGAGCATAATGGTATGGTCGGTAATACGAAGGTTGCCTTTTATATTTTGGGAATTGGCGATCCTAGTGCTGCGAACTAAAAACCGACGTCTCTGTTGTAAAGTTCGACTTTTTTGTCGGTATTCGTACTCCGAACGTTTTGACGTACAGACGCTATTTGTGTTGTTTACAGTGTTTCGAAAAATTTATCTCGGCGGAAAAATGGAATTGTCTCGTGAACATTTCCGTGCGATAATTTTTTTACAATTTTCGACGTCGGTTATCTCAACAACAGTCAATCGATGAACTTAATTCTAGTGGATTTTGCGATGAAGCACCATCACAAACCACTGTATATCTGTGGTACACCGAATTCAATCGTTGCCGTTTTTGCTCGCTGACAAATTTCGTGAAGGTCGTCCAAAATCGGTCGTTGTTTCAGAAAACATTGATGCTGTACGTGAACTGATATTGCAAGATCGTAATGTGACTTATCGTGAAATAGAGGCCGTCAAAAAAATATGTTCGCGTTGGATTCCACATAATTTGACAATAGCTAAAAAAAAGGCTGGAATCGATTGGTAAAAAAAATGCTAAAAAAATACGATCGCGGTGCTTCAAAACATGTGTATGACATCGTAACAGGGGACGAATCGTGGACCAATGCGTATAAGCCCGAAAGTAAAGAGCAGTCAACTGTATGAGTCAAGATGAGCCAAATCCAAAGGAAGTTGTTCGCGCACGAAGCACTTCGAAGCAAATGGTCGCCTGTTTCTTCGGAAAAACCGTGCATGTAACAACTGTACCATTAGTACAACAGCGAACGTTTTGCGACGCCCGAAGAAGCGGTTAATGCGTTCAAATTGGATGTTTTGGAGATACCTCAATCGGAGTGTATCGACTGTATCGATCTTCATGGAGAATATTTTGAAAAACTAAAGCCATTTACCATGATTTATTTTTGTTTTTTCTTCTCTATTCCCGAAATATAAAAGACAACCCTCCTAAGCAGTAAGGGAACTGGGCGTCTCTATATTGTGGAAAATATATTGAGGCAGGACCAGTACATCAAGGTCGTACAGACAAACGGGAGTTGTGTCGTGACGACGGTCGAAGGTGGATGCTGCTGCCCAACGCAGTGCAGTGTTTGCAAACTGTGCTCGCGGGAAAAGATAAAAATAAATAGAACAAACCTCGTTTTACACCAAACACAATAAAAACAGTGCGAAAACATTACATAAAAACACAGTGCATTAATAATATTAACATCAATAAATAAACAAAAATAATAGCACCAAATAAAACTAAATAACACTGTTTACGCGGGGATGCGTAATACAATATAATTAATTCCAAAGGCAAATTAATCCAAAGGCTTAGCGGATCGTTTTCCGTGCGTGGTGATGATTGTGATGGTGATGACGATGACGCTGACTTTATCGTTGATTGAAAACGGGTTTTTTTTCTATGCTTTCCGATGCACTTGGAAAATTGACACTTATTAGATTAGTTGATCTTTATGTTAAAGCGATCACTTCGAGAATGAAAGTTCCTGCTTCCGGGCACAATGTGGTGAGCTGCTTTCCCTTCCATTAAGATGTGGAAGAACCGGTTTCTCTCAGAACGCAAGAGAAAAGGAGGCAGACATCCTCAAGTGCCAAGAAGACCGAGAGAGAGAGGGGAGTTGAGTAAAACTTCTTCGCATAGAATGGTGAGCTTCTTACCCTTCTACTGGGATGCAGAAGAGCCGCTTTCACTCAGGAAGCGAGAGAAAGAGGCGGTAGACATCACCAATTGCCAAGAACAGGAGCAAAAGGGGAGTTGCAGTTGCTGGTTACAGCGGACAGCAGTTTGGCGTAAACATACCGCCCGCCATGCAGAACTGCAACTTTAGCTCAGTTTGATGGCCAGCGAAGGAGGGGTATTTCGTCTAAAGTACGGACTACGGTGATCGATGATATGGGAGAGGTGAACGATCAGATCGTCGTAATGGCTTTGGGCTCCGGGGAGGGGAGAAGCCGGCTGGATGGAATATGCACTACGAACAAATAGGGGCCACCAACACGAATACTTTTAAGATGTAGGTACAAAACTTGAGTTTTGGGCGAAAGGTTTCCCATACGTATAGAGTAGCGACCCTGGTAAAACTATACGCGTGCTGATATCGGCCCCGAGACGTAATCGGACGGTGTGGGACATATAAAAGTCGTCGTTGGCCAATTTGATAATGGAGAAGGAATGTCGAATCCTAGCATCGATGCAACGACTAGGGGTGACAATTTCCCAGTCAGTGATGACGGCGTGAAGTTCGATGTTCTCTGAATATTCTCCACGAAGACGGTGTATCAGCAGCACAACCGAATCGGACCGGAGTAAGACCGAGAGTGCGTACGAGCTAGCGAGAGATTTCGAAAGTCTCGCAGCCAGCGTCCAATAAAGCGCGCTCGTATACAGAGCCATCACTTCCTGTTGAATCAAATCAGAAGAGTGTAGTAGTGTATGATGCGGTTGGTGGCACTGTCTGCACTTTGTATGGCTCGAGCAATAAGCTCGAAAGTGTGCGAAAAAAAAATTCAATCTGAGCACCGTTTTGTTTCGCTTCTGCGACGTTTGCCGTAGAAGCTTTACACAACAGCGCAACGCATGCCGTCCTGCACAGAGCTTACAGGTGGTCGCCTCTTTTCGCGTAACTGCACGCGTGGACCCCTTTTACGTCTCGATACCGTTCCAACGCACTACCCACTACCGCGAGAATTCGTTTTTCGGTCGCGCAGTTAATTTGTGGAATAGTTTTCCTGCGCATGTTTTCCCACCAACTTATAACATCGATGCTTTTAAAAGGGGTGTAAATCGACACTACTCCCACTTTTTCCCTTCCCACTAACCTTTTCCCTTCTAAACCAACAAATGCTGTGCGTGGATAGGGGGCATCCCCTGAGTTTGGTTCTATCTGCCATAAAAAAAACCGGAAGATCGGTACCACTAACTGATCGCTGCTTTCGAGAGGAGGCAGCGAGAGAGTTTGAGGAAAGCTTCCCAATCCTTCCTTAGGGCTTTAGATGCTCCAACAAAATTTTTTTCATTATCGGAGTATAAATCCTTGGGACATCCTCTGAGTGCGGTGAAACGGTTGGGAGCAGCGAGAAAGGTGGAAGTCGACAGATCATTCTTGGCTTCGAGGTGTATAATTTTTCATAACAAACGGAGAGAACGCAGCTTTTGCTATAATGGACCGTGGTTCTTATAAGGTTTTTCACCTTTGGGATCCAATACTGCGTGTGAATCAGACGTAGCCTTAACTGATTTCCTCCATGTAAGCTGATACCGTGGATAAACCGGACTAAGAGTCGGGTAAAAATGCAATTGTAGGATGGCGTTCGTCATAAAAATTGGATGGCGTTCGTCATAGGAAAGTGACGGACATGAGGATAAACGTCCATCTACGCGTGGGATTCCATCTTGAGATAAGAATGGATTGAGTGACAGAATTGGACTTTTGCGGTCAAGATTCATTTTCATTTTTAGGCAGTGATATTAATTTGCAAAATGAACCTTTTGCGTAAGAATAGTAAGTCGTGCTTTAACATATTGAATCACATCAGAATGATAATTGTATCATTTCGCCGAGAAGAAAAGCGGTGTTGGGGGTGTGTGTGATGGAAAAATCTAAAAATATAAGATAGTACGCGAAGAGCTCGCGAAAGAGAAGATAACCTTTCCAATATGTCTTCATAATGATGGAAATATATAAAATTCGATTTAATTGGTTTCATTCGCCTAAAAGAGAAGCGGTGTTGGGGGTGTGTGTGATGGAAAAACCGAAAAATATAAGATAGTACGCTAGGAGCTCGCGAAAGAGGAGAAAATCTTTCCAATATGTTTTCATAATGATGGAAATATGTAAAATTCGATTTAATTTGTTTCACTTCTAGTTCGGTTTCGAACGTATCTGGGGTATTTGAGTAGGGCCAGTACTTATTTTCTTGCCGCAACCAATCAAGGCCTTGCCACCATAATGGTGTATTGAGAAATTCAAGCGGATACGAAATTCGCTGGGTTGTGTTGAGATTCAACATGAAACCAGTGAGTGGAATCTGTGATTTCAACGATCTTGGCGACACGATTAACGACAAACGTAGTCCATGTGCACGGAGGTCGTTTTAACCAAGCGAGCACGATTTTCGAGTCAGTGCAGTAGATATCGTACTGGGGAAAATCGAGATGAGGAAGAACCGCATTTAACATGTCGGCCAAGAGTGCGCACTTCGTCAGAGTTACGAATACGCACGTAAACAACGCCTGCATATGCTTTTTCGGAAACATCGCAAACGCATGGATTTCGACTGCATTAGTTGGAGTGAAATGAATCCATCGAGGGATTTTCAAGAGATTAATTTGGTAATAGCACTCGACAAATGTTATCTAGAGTTGTAGTTGTCCGGAACGTGGTTTGATCTGGGATCGATAGTAGATTCAGCACTTGAACTGAATCTACAATTGTATGATAATAGAATTTCCAGAACAGGCAATTGAACCAATTCTGACTTTTATTTATGCAGGAGTGAACAGACACGCTGAGAGTGATTTGCTACAATATATTACTCAAAACTTTATTAAAAACCTCGTCTTATATACTATTTTTACAATAGGTAGTCAATAAAATAATAAAATCAAAAGCATAAAAAGAAAATGCTAACTAAAAATACAATAAAGCAAATTTAATACTGTGAGGAACTCACCAAAGGTGGGTTCCCACAAAACAAGAGATGAGGACAACAACAGCGAGACATCGTCACCCTGTGGAGGGATCCACCACCGGTGGGTCCCCACCACTCAACACTTAGCGGCGACTACAACCTCGACGGTTGTAGCGCCATCTTTCGGCGGCAAGCGTCAGAAGTAAGAAAGTAGAGCCTTCCAACACCACCAGCCAGGGACGGGAAAAATCCCGCAACCAACAACGCGCTGAGTAAAAAGTTGACTCAGGAAGAGTGGCACGCGGATAACGGGATCCCCCGAGAGGGAGACAGCCGGACGCCGTGTGGCGAAGCCACTCACACTGCCGCCGTTGGAAGTCCAGCGGGAGACTATTTAAGAGGCCGACGTACAGGAATCGGTCTCTATTCTCTCTATTCGCTAGCCATCGCGCGACAAAGGAGTGTACCAATTTGAACAGTGACAAACGTTTCAGTGAACTAAGTGCTAACGTGCAGTGAATCAAGTGCTAACAACCGGAGGACACCGGTACAGAGGACACCACAACCGTGCCTTTACACCTCGAAGGACCCTTGCGAAACAGTACCGACGCCCGTCGAAGGACTAACAGCAGAGTGAGTCTTCATCGCATAGACATTTATAATTGCAACCAGTAGGTGCGAAACCTCATCACAATCCTGTCTCCCCGTGTGGTTTTTTAACCGACGGGCTCCCCTCCTGAATCCTTCACAATCCTGTCTCCCCGTGTGGTTTTTTAACCGACGGGCTCCCCTCCTAAATCCTTCACAATCCCATCCTTGACTTCCCCACGTCCCATACGTCTAGGTTATGTAAGTTCTAATTTAAGAACAAATCGGTAAAGTGATTGATGGATAAAACGCTTGTGTTCCCAAATTAGAAGGGTCAGGGAGGGTTTACGTATAGGTGACAACAGTGAACTATTGTCGTCAGATATTGTGACCCGAACCACTGGACGCGCAGTAGCTACTCCACGCCAGCCCAAGAAAGGTTCGTCACAATACTTAATCAGAAAAATCGGACAACGGCTGTCAATGAACTGCACCTGAGCGATCTTAAATTACAGCGCCTGCTACTGTTTGTAAAGTGCTGACTGGTAAGCAGCATACGTTGACCGCTGTTCGCCGGTTTGCATCCGCCAGAACTGCTGTATTCGCAGGTAGCGTTCACTGACCGCTGTTTGCCGGACTGCGTCCGCCAGAATTGCTGGATTAGCAGGTAGCGTTCACTGACCGCTGTTGCGACAAAAAATTAACTTAATGCGATGACAGCGAAAACTAAACATTTGAGCCGCGTTGAGCTTCGAAATATGGAGCTTAAGACTACCTGCTGGTTGTGGGCGTCTTGGGGCTGGTTGTGGAATCTGCAATTTCTGGGATGTTGCTGGATGGGGACGCGTAACTTCTGTCTGTTGATTGCGTGATTTGACCTTCCATATGGTGTAAATTGTGACAGCCATTGACAGAATTAACGCTGTCTAGCCGAATATTGATGTGTGATAGTTGACGGTTTGAATTTTTGTCGGCTGATCTAACATATCTTGGTGTGCAAGTGCGGTTTGAAGTTCACTAAGTTGTTGTAATTGAGTGGTGTAATTTTCGGTCCCGTGAACAATTGTATAAAGTTGTTTTGTCTCCATGATGTCTGCAACATTTACAAGAATTGTATATGATATATGAAGATTGCTGACATGTGTTCGCTGAGCCTGTACGGTTATGGATGATGACCACAGAAATCCACGCCACTATTTATGAATGGCCGGGCTGGCTGCACACGATGGTCAGGTAGATTACCCATTATTTGCGTGAGCAGTTTGTTTTTGGCTCGACAGCATTTTATGCACTTTTGGACGATCGATCGTGCCATAGTTTTCCCTTTCAGCGGCCAGAACTTCTGTCTGGTGTATCCGAGTAGAGCCTGTAGAATTCCCTCTCACCTCTTAGAATTCCGTCTTCATCTATAAAAGGTGATAGCACTAACAGTGAGCTCGATTTTTCAACATATCCCTTCTTCTTAAGCCGATGGATGTCTGCCTTAAAGTCAGCATATTGCACAACATTGATGATCACGATCATGGCGTCATGTAACTATCGCAATGAAAGATGTACACTGGTTTCTGTACGTGTATTGGTGTTTTTTAGATTTCGTATAAACCGAAGCACATACGCAACAACGCGCTGAAGGGTAAAAAAGGAGTTTCGATGTCAATTTTGTAGATGAGCTCTTCTAGGTCAGAATTTGTTGTTGCCAATACGCTGACAGCCTGCTTTCGCTCTTCCTCGGTTGGTGTCATGTGTTCCCTTTGAGGGGCTGATGAAATTTTCTGCTAGTAATTTACTGCCCAAAGGATAATTTGCTGCTCCTTCTTGCGATAATTTCTGCAGACACTTTGTGGAAAGGTAAGTAGCAGAGCGAGTTCCATAAGTCACTATGTTCAGCGTGTAATATTTCAGGGGCTTTCGAGGGTCGGTTCTCCAAATGATTATTTGGTAACGCCTATCTGCCGGGTGCACCAGAACTGGCCTAAACATTTTCTCAACGTCTGTGGTAAAAACGAAGCGTGGTAATCTAAATTTTAACAGCAAGGCAAACAAATCTTCTTGTACTGTAGGTCCATTGTGTAAAATATCATTAAGTGATACCGCAGATGATGATTTTGCGGAGGCCTCAAACACTACACGTAGTTTTGTTGTTGTACTGTCTGGCTTTAATACACAATGATGTGGAATCACATAGTTTGGAGATAATATTTCATCATGATTTAATTGAGTCATATGCCCAAGCCTTTCATATTCTTCCATAAATTCGCCATATCGCCTTTGAAGGGTGTCATCCCTTGCTAAACGTCGCTCTATCGCCAGGAATCTAGATAGTGCTAGGTCCTGGGAATTGCCGAGGGAAGATGTATCTTCGCAGAATGGGAGCCGTACTATGTATCGCCCTTCAGAAACTGGTTGTTGTTTTAATATGTCTGTTTTCTTTGCGGGAGGTAGCCTCTAAATATTGAAACCGTGATTCCAAGAAACTGAGAAAAGATTTGAAGTCTGGTAATTCCCTTGGATTGTGGAGTGACTGTTCGAACAAAAGGTGACTGGGTTTGTCTAGCTTCTTTAATAGTGTATAAAGAATCACTGGGCCCCAAGATGATGTTTCTATGCCGAGATTATTTAGCGCATTCAAACATTCAGTTGTTGTATCGTGGAGACTCTTTATTAATGCTGCGGATTTTTCATTACTGTTACCGGAAGGCTGATCCAACAATTTTTGCAGCAGCGTTGATTCTAGGATACGTTTGTTATTGTAGCGGTCCTGCAACATCTGCCAGGCTGTATCGTAATTACTTTCAGTAATTGGTAGATGATTAATCAGCCTTTCTGCTTCTCCAGTAAGATTTGATTTGAGGTACATTTTCTGAATAGTGGATATCGGCTTCTTATGAATCAGATCATCAAACATCTCGTAAAATTGACGCCATTTCAAATAATTCCATCGAAAGGCTGGAGCGAAATTCTTGGGAGCTGAATGTCAGCATTAAAATTGGATTGATGCGCTGAGTTGGTCAAAATTTTGCTTTTTTGTGTTAATTCAACTATGTTTCCTGACTTCATCTTCCATTTTTAAGTATGCGTCAAGATCGTAGCCTTCGGAAACTGGGTCGACGCTGACTTCCCAGATGAGAAAGTGTATATCCTCAATTTGCCTCCAAAGCTGGCGAATGTTGTCCAATTTAACATCGTAAAATTCGTGGGATTTAATATTTTCATCATTTAGCAACCTTTTTAATGAAGATGTTATTACATGTTGTCGACGAATATACCTTGTTATTTGTGAGTCAGGAGCGATGACTGGTTTGACACCGGTTTGCTCGTTCGACGTGCGTGTTGGCGGAAGTGACGCACCTTTGGGCATCGGTTCGCGTACCGTATTTATTGATTTCTCGGTGTCAGCCCAATATTCTGCCTTTTGAAAAAATTCTTGAATATATCCACTAGCGAGCTGAGCAACTTTATCGTAAAGACCGCTTGAAAAATACTCATATTCGAGTGGGTTGTCACAATGCACCCTAATCGTGGAACCTTGCTTCTCAAATACTTCAAATAAATTCTGAAGCTTACCCACTAACGTTTCTTCCCTTCTAAACCAAAGAATGCTTTGCATGGATGGGGGGCATACCCAGAGCTTGGTTACATCTGCCATAAAACAAAAAAAAAGTATTTACGAAATTCTTGGATGAAAATCAGATCAAGGTTCTGCAGTGGCCAGGGAACTCTCCTGCCATGAACCCCATTAAGAACCTCTGGGAACTGGTGAAATGAAAAATTGGGGCAGAATTAATAACAAATAAACGCCGATTGATCGGAAAACTGATTGAAGTGTAACATCATGACGAATAAATAAAAATAATATAACAAATAAATTGCATAAAATGCATTGAAAGCATGCCACAAATGGTCATGGCCGTAATCGCTGCGAAAGGAGGGGTAACAAAATAATACAATAATAAAATTTTTTTAAGTATTATAAACAAACATTTTCCTAAAATCTCCAACATAATCAATATTAATCACAATACATATTAACATATTTCATTTCATTTTCTAATAGTTTGGCCACCCATTATGGCTCACTGGAATAAAACCTCAAATGTTGTGTGCGTTGTTGTTAAATAATATATATTTTAATGTTCGTTAAATAATATATATTTTAATGTTCGTACGTTTTTATCATGCAGAAATCAAAGCCTCCGATTTTTTAGAATTTAATTTTTAATTGAGTACCTTGAGTCATTACTGCTATCAGAGCCTTCAATGGTGAAGTGGACGCGCACTCCCCGGATGGATTGTGTAACATGAGACCTAGTGTAATTAAAACTTTTTGGAAAAATATAACAATTTGATTCTGCAGATTCTCTGCGCCTAATCAGTTTTTTTTTTAGAAATTTAGCAAATGGAAGAAGTTTTGGAAGTATGTTAAGTTGTGGTGCTCTCAGCTTTGTTAGCGCGTTTCTCCATTAACCAAAAGTAAAGCCAGGGGCAAAAAAACCTTAAGTAATACGCAATCTTGGCCTGCGAATTGCAAATAACTATATCTTTTTCACTGCGTAATATTCCCAGAAATATATCGCGTGCCATGTAGTCTGGAGGTACCCCCGCAGCAGTAGTCTTATCCATTTCTTCAAAAATAGGAGTACAACATACGGTAATGATATTCAACTTATATATAAGCAATTTACTCACTGCCATATTTGTTGCCGTTTCCAGTCAAAGCGTTTACAGATAATTGCGTGCGTATATATCCAGGACTGACGCAGATTACTTGCACGCCTTTATCAGCCACTTCGGCACGAAGCGAATCGGCGAATGCCTGTAAAGCATGCTTGGAAGCCGAATACGCAGAGCGATGCGGTAAAGCAAATTTTCCCTGTACTGAGCCTACAAAGCATATCCTACCTGACTTCCGCTTCAGCATGGAAGGTAGCACAGCTGTTTGTAAATTATTATACAAAAATTAGTTGAGTTTATTTTGTACATTGCCAAAATGTCTTACATTTCGTCAACGCAACAGCTCCAAAGTAATTAACGAGCATCACCTTCAAATCTATATCTATAGAAGACGACAGTACATCAGCACGAACGCTAATGCCACCATTGTTGATCAATATATCAATTTGGTTGTACAAACTAAGCGCCTTCACAACCACTCCGGGAATAGCATTCAACTCAGATAGATCTAACGGTAGCACTGTTGGCGGATAGGAAAGTCGATTCTACAACAACCAATATTTGTATTTAAAATAGCTTATTTAAAGCCAACTTAACAAACCGTTTGGCCTGCCATCAAATCGCTCTTCACACGCTCAAGTTCTCTTACACGCCTGGCGCATAAAATAACTTTACAGCCAGCTTTGTAAAACCGGTGAGACAGTGCTTCACCTAGACCGGAACTGGCACCGGTTATAAGAACCACCTGAAAGAATTCTCTTAATTCAGTAATGGCATAGGTTTCCTTCAGGCGGTCAGACCCGATTTTTTTAATAGACCATTTTAAAGGACATATTTTTATGATAAAAAATTACGGACTCGCTTAGTTTGAGTTTTAGCGGTTCAAAATGGTAAAAGTGTTTACTGAGGTATTACAACAAAAGCTGATGAGATATCAAGTGTAAAAATTAAGTTTCTTAGACCCGACTTTTAAGTGCTAGTTTAACCTACATTCAACCATATATTCATTTATTAGAACCAAAAGCATCCTTAGCCAAAAAATAACTTTACTCGTGCAACTCATCCACACTATAATTTTCTCCACAGTTCAATTGGAAAGAAAAATGTCAAACAAAGCTTCGTAGCCAAATTTTGCAACATCCGATTTGGACCCACAAGATTTCTGCAAGACGAACGTCAGCAGTGTTGTACTGACCAGCAATTTAAATTCTTGAAACTATCTAAAGGTCCACGGAAGCGAGACTTCTCGATAGTGTGTTGGTCATGCCAGCTACATTAATCACCTAGCTTACTTCATCATCCAGCCCATCCATAATGCCCCATTCCTAACATGCCCATTGTACGGTTTTTGGAGTCATTCAGAAGAAGGTGATGTTTTTGGACGAAATTGAGATCTACTCATGGTCCATTACCATGACCAGAGCGTCCTCCAGACCAACAAAAAGTGAACTACTTGCCGCAATTGGTAATAACTCACCAAAACCATGAGCAAGGCGAGCTTCTCTTGCGTTACAAAAGGAAGAAGAAAGTGAATATACCCTACTCCACTTGGGCGTAGTGTATAAAAACCAGGCTGACCGTCTACATTGAACTCACTGAAGTTACCTTTCCGGGCAAGGTGCTTCTATACCTTCGTTCATTTTGCGTTTTTAATAGATTTAAAATGACTAACGGTACCGCAACTGGAGCGAAAATTATTCCCAGAATCCAGTAGAAGACACTCCAGTCGCCTTTAAGCAGGCGAAGCCCATCGAAATGCATATCCTATCTCCAGAGACCTACGCTTCGAATTTGGTCATCAGCGGCTGCTTGTTTAAAATGTTGCGGCGCAAGGAGAACAGAGGCAATATAGGTTCAGGGCCAGATTCTGCAAAGAGCTTACGTCGTTTTGATCATTTTATCGGAAGAAATGTGTATTTCGAAAGATGAAGGGTGGCGTTCGCACTGATAAATGAGACGGTAAAGAGAAGGCTGTCTTCATGAGGTTTTTTTTGTTTTGAATGTGCGGTAACTGAAACGAAATCCATGTGTGGTAACTAAAATTAACCTGCGACGCAGGCATGGTCAAATTTTAACTAAGTGCGGTTTTTTTTGGTTAATTTTCGCTCTCTCGAATCATTCATTAGCCTCACAAGCACCCTTTCTGTCTGCATATGGATATGTAATTAGAAGGAGCGCCATTATGTCGCCATTTATTATTTCGCGTGATCAGTTTCATTTTGATGTGTGCAAGGAAGGAGAAGCTATTTGTGAGCAGTTGAAAAATATATTTGTTGAAGAAATTTTGTTAAAAAGGCTGAGGTGGAAGGCGGGCCCTCAATCAAAATGTGCTGACCACTTTGGGGCAAACCGTTGCAAGCATTTTGCTTTTCCGATCATCGGCTTCGCCAATGGTCTTTTCTACGATGTAGGAGGGAAAGCAATTAGAAGGCAGGAAGACATCGCGGCGAAACAATCACCACTTAAACCACCAAATTCAGTAGCAGTGTAATCGGAAATATTGGACGAAGCATTTCTAGTTCTAGGTCTAGTTGTGGGAAGCTAGAACCATTAGCATACAGAAAAAACATCTGGTATTGATGTTTTCAGTGTTGGAGAAGATAGAATATAAAAATTTAGGTAATCAACCTGAGCGAAACAAAATACGATAACGGGTATAATTATATCTTAAAATTTTTGTTTCAATAATTTTTCAGTTTAGTTTTGTTCCTACGTCAGATATTTGCACAAAAAAACAATTTTATTGAGTGATAAAAAATTTCCACTTAAATGTTCTTAATTCACGACAAAAATGCTTTTAACAACACTGCAAAAATGAGATATATTATCGACATGCCGTAACTATTTAACTACAGCGTGAGTGCGACGTAAAGCCCTGACGAGACGAAATGTTCGTCTCTCAGAATTCCGTGACTATGACGTAGTGACTTGAAACGAAAGTTTCGTCTCACTCACCGTGACTTTTCAGAATCTGGCCGTTAAAGTTCGGCTTTGTGCTCAGTTTTTGTTTCTGCATTCCGTTTATTTTACCGTACAGTTACGTTTTAGCAACATCGATGCAGCAGACCGTAATAACACGAACGACAAGTTGGAAACCAACAACAAATGAGTTCATCTGCACGCAGACCGGTTTTTCAACACTGCGCTCATGTAAATTTAGGAAGAGGAAAAAGCAAAAACAAAACAAAGCAAATTGGCTGTCAAGAGCTATAGAGAAGAGAGCTAACAGTCAAAAGTTATAGAGAAGGGAGTCAGAACTCAAACACTCAGAAATGATTAAAAAGTGGATCTGCTACCAGCAAAGGCAACAAGACTGGAAACTCCTCTCTTTTCGTGAGCGAGCTGAAAAACATGTCCGTCCGCGCACTCACGTACAGCGTATGTGAGATTTATGGTGAAATATTCTCCTTGTTACAAGCTAAAACTGGCTATTGCAAAGGAAGTTAGCTGGAAAAGTAAACCATTTCGATTTATTACCACACCGTCACAAGATGATGGGGTGAGTTCATGACAGGGATACCAACACAATTATTAAATATTACTTTTATATAAATTACATATTTTAATATTTACCTTCAAATATTTTGATTTCAGACATTCGTACAGAGCCTCTCAACATTCCAACACAATCCTTGCAATCGTACATACAGGGATTCGAAACAAATACATAAGCGAATGAAAGGAATCGCCTACAAAATAAATATACTCATAATTTACATTTAATTTGAAATACTTATGAAAATAAAATGATTTAAAAAATATTTTTTTTGTTTTTTTTCTTACCTGTTGCCAAAAATCGAAGAGTAACTAAAAGCCGGTCTTTGGGAGGTATAGCCAATCTCATTTTAGTATCCTGCTTTTGAATACTTGTTTGAATTAAAGATAAAATGTATTCAAAATCATCATTAGACATTCTCAGAAAATTTTTCAGCTGCATGGAGTCTTCGGTCCGCAATTCTTCAAGTAATGTATTTTGGAAACTTAAATCTACGCGCCGCAGCACCCAATTTCTCACCCAAACACTTCTTTTTGTTTTTTTTTTTTTAATTTGTTTCTTTTTAATTAAATATGCTGCGATGGCAGCTGCCAATCTTATTTTGCCACAAGACATTTTTATACTGTCATTCGTAAAAAAAGCAAACTACTGCAAGCTGTACTCACATTGTGTGGAAACACGTCTGTAATTTCTTGCAGCAAGTTCGTCGTGATAACTTCTACAAACTACTTCTGGAAGCAGACTTCCGCAAGTTTCGGTTTGAGTGGAAAAACTTCTTCCGCAAGTGACTTGCTAGTGGACACACGGCTTAAGAGCGAGTTACTTGTGCGCTCAGTGCAAGTTGAAAAACCAGCACCTTTTGCTGGTTGGTTTATGCGTGTACTTTTTGCTTCGGCTCGCGCTCTTCTGCTTGCGCTGACCATACACAAGAGATAACGAGATGCGAAACTCTGCTTTCACAGCTGATAAAAATCGCTCTGATGTCTATTTTTTATACACTGTTGAATTCACGTACACTGTACGTGAAAAATCATGGTGAAAAAGTAAGGGCAAGCTCACATCACGGTCATTTGACCATCAAGAATCAAATTTGTTACTTTGATATGTAAAAAGAAAAATTAACGATTTGCGAGAGGCAAAATGAACACAATTTATCGCAATTTATTTTCAGTCATTTTTAGGATGGGCGAAAAAAAGAGTAAAATTTCTGATTTTCGTTGGTCAATTGACCGTCAGGTGAGCTTGCCCTAAACTTCAGTGAATATTTCACCTCAGTAATATGTTCTGAGGTGAAACCACTCCCATAGCAAATGAATACAAATATTAATTAACATATCAGCCAATTTATTTAAAAACCAACGCATTTCCTTACATATTTTCTCCTCATTTTGCTATCTGCAAATATAATTTTATTAATAAATTGTTCTAGAACCAATCTGAGTAACAAAAATCGCGATCACAAAATGAATTTTTAAATTTCACCACATGTAAACAAAGGTGGTGAAAACTTTTCTGGTCTAAAACAAGAGGTGCAGAAGAGAATTTATTCCCCCCAGTGTACCTAAAAACATTATTTTCAATGATTTTAGAAAAAATTTATAAATCTACCTTCGCATTTCGGCGGTATAAACTTGAACGACAATTATTTAAGTAGTTAATTTATAAATTCCTTGTTTTGAAAATTTTATAAATGATTTCTTGTAATTGTTCGTCTACAAATTTTTCCGAAATTGGTTTGTCTTCAAATTTGGTTTGCAGACAATCCAATTTCGGCGTTGTGCCATCTTCAGTGTCTATTTCCGTTCTTAGTTTTTTAGTTTTTTTTAATTATCAGAATAATGTAGGATGTATACGTTTGACATTTAGAATTAAAACCCTCCTAAATCCGAAATTGACTGCTACCATGCGCAAAAGAAAAGTACAGAATTCCGAGAATTGAGTACAGAATTCCGACTAATTTTGCCTGATTTCACTAACATCATCAAAGAAATCTGAAGAAATGTGCATGTAGTAGTTGAGAGTTTCGCATCTCGTTATCTCTGCCATACACACAGAGTGCACACAGAACACAAAAACCTGTTTTTTCTGTCTGCACTTTCCCAAGTGATAGCAGCGTGAAATTCACTATTCAACGGTGACCCTTCGCGAAATCGAAAAAACGAAACTCCCAGTAGGCAGAAGTGTTAGCAGCAACTAGTCTCTTTTTAACTAGTTGCAAGTACTTTAGAGAACAAGTGGTCAATCGTCTGCAGCAAGCTTTTCGAGCCCCAACGCCACCGCATAGCGACCCGAAACCATTTTTGCAATTTTGTCAAATAAAATAAAAAGTTTTTTTGTTTCCGAAATAAGTTTTCGGTGCGTTTTATTTCGATTTTGCGACCTCCTTCGCCGCCCCTAACCGAAACCGGGACATATAATGGCTGCGCTCGCATCATTTATTCGGATAGCCGATGCGCTGAGCGAGTTCGAGGTGAACTTCGACCAGACACCCACCACGGACCACACCTTTACACCCTTGTCATTCAGAGTGAAGAAATCCGGTCACAGTGGCTGCTGATTAAAAGCGCCTATGAAAGGGTGCTTGCGGAGCTGGACTCGACGAAGGACAAAGACAAAGAACTAGAAGGCGTAAAGGAGAAGCGCCGCCAATGCTATGCGGTATATCTGCGCTGCGCGGGAAAGATTGATCAACTGACCGAAGCCACAGCTACCCTTCAGGTTTCAGCGACCCCGGTGCCGGTGCAAGCTGAGATGCCCCAATCTGGCTATAATCTTAGCCTAACCCCTTGTGACACCCAATCCTTCCATGGCGATTACCTTTCGTGACCCTCTCTTAGGGATATGTTCACGGCCCTTTATATTCAAAATATCCGATTTGCGCCGGTTGAGAAGCTTTTCCACCTGAACCAGAAAACTACGGGCGAAGCGAAAGAAATCGTACAGAAATTTCCTCTCACGAATGAAGGTTTTGCCCAAGCGTGGAAAAATCTGTCCGACAGACACGAGAACAGGCGCGTCCTCACCAACGCCCATTTGAAGAAGCTCTTCGGCCTGTCCTCCATCACGAAGGAAACCGGTGGCGCTATCAAAGACCTGCAGCGCGAAATCAACAATATTCTCGCCGCACTCGCGCTACAAGGTGTCGATACCTCGCATTGGGACGCAATAATCGTTTTTTTGTGCTCCAGCAAGCTCCCAGAAGCAACGCTTTCCCTTTGGGAGCAATCTGTCACTAATAAAACGGAGATCCCTAAATGGACAGATCTGGATGCGTTTCTGACTCATCGCTTCCAGACCCTTGAAACGGTGCAAGATGTTAAGTGCACACCCGCCTCGAAATCAACACAGCCCCCAACTCCGAATCACTCGAATACAGCCTCTAAACGCGTCAACACCTTTCAATTGAAGGTGTCCCAAGATAGCTGCCCTCTTTGCCAGAAGCAGCACAAGTTGAGATCCTGTTCTCAGCTTGCCCGTTCCAAAGCGGCTGAATACCGTTCAGAAAAACCGCTTGTGCAGCAACTGCTTGGCCAGATCTCAATGCGTGAAGAACTGTCCAAGCAGATTCAATTGCGTCAAATGTAATGGCAGGCATCACACCCTCTTGCATCGTGAGCATGCTCCATCCTCCTAGAATGCTGCATCAGATTCGACCCAACGTGCCTCACACCAAGAGCGGCGGTTTGACAACGCTCCGCGTGCTCAAGCCCCTGTCTATTCGAACTTTATTCCAGGTTCGACACATCATGCTTCTCAGCAAGAAAGGCCGCATTCTTCAATGCGACCTCCCTCCAACATACAGTCCACTTCTCCCCCCATTCAACAGCGAAATCCACAGGACACTCATCAAGTGTGTTTCGCGAAATCTCCCAAACAGGTTCTTTTAGGAACTGCTATGGTAACAATACGCCACCAGGGTACATGTTACATCGCCCGAGCCTTAATTGGTTCTAAATCTGAAGTATCGTTCATCTCCGAACGCATACAAAAACTGTTAAAGCTCCCCGTGCGGCCAATTACCGCTGTAGTTTCAGGTCTCAACGAAACTGTTGCTGCAAAAATATCAAGATCGAGCGATTTTCTTCTGAATTTGCCACTTGATCCCAACTTTCAAATCAACATGACGACGCTCGTGCTCCACAAATTACAGGGCGGTTACCCTCCCACTCGTTAGACAGGTCACTTCTCAGTGGCCTCCCTCAAGACATCGAGCTCGCATATGTCAACTTCCCCAAAAGCGAGCAGGTCAACGTCCTCATCGGAGTCGATTTATACCCAGCAATCTTGCTGGACGGCATCCGCAGCCAAGTACTGGGCTCTCTCATGGCTCAGCAAACAGTGTTCGGTTGGATCCTAACCGGCACGGTTCCCACCATGCAATCTTCCACTGCACCTATCAAAGCGGCTTACACAACGAAGTCACCTTCGAACCACAGTTCGAACGTTTTTGGGAGGTGGAGGAACTTCCCAAAACTTGATTGCTATCCCACTCCGAAAAGTTTCGCGAAGAAAATTTCGATAAAACAACGCGAAGACGCGATGACAGCCGCTACATCTTGTCACTGCTTTTTAAAGTCGTCTTTCCAGACGCGCTCCGCTCATGGGCCTCGAGTCATTCAAAATATATCACCAAATCTTGGTCGACCCAAAGCACACACCATAATAGCGCATTTTCTTCCGAGACCCTCACAAGTCCGAACTTACCGACTTCGAGCTTCAAACGGTAACGTTTGGAGTTAATTGCGCCCCTTTCCTTGTCATATGCACTTTTCTTCAATTGGCAGACGATGTGAAGCACAACCTTCCGCTTGCGGCACACATTCTACAGCATTCCATGTACTTGGATGATGTGTTAGAAGGTACGCATGACCTGGTGACAGCTACCCAGACCCGCAACCAATTCATAGTGGCTCTCGACTCAGCAGGTTTTTTCCCTTCGCAAACGGACTGCCAACAAGTCTGGCAACAAGTTCTGATTCAATAAGTCTGGTTGGACAAAATCGAATGGGATGACATTCTCCCTCAGGTAATTCACGCTAACTGGTTAAATTTTCTACAGAATTACCAGCACATCCGCTCTATTCGCATCCCGCGATGGGTGAGTTACACCCCCGACAGCGAAGTCGAATTGAATGCCTTTTGCGATGCCTCACAAAAAGCCTACGCAGGTGTCATCTATGCCCGCATCAAGGTCGCTCAGGAAGTCCAAGTTTTCCTTTTGTACTTCAAAACTCGTGTAGGCCCGATTAAAACTTTGTCTTTACCAGGTTAGAATAGTGTGGAGCAACTTTAGTTGCTGATATGATCGACACTCTCGTGCCTAGGCTGCAGCTACCCCATTACACGATCTACTGTTGGACCGACTCCACCATTGTTTTGGCCTGGCGGAAATCCCCATGCGTTTGGGCGACGTTCGTGGCAAACCGAGTTGCCAAAAACATCGAGAAAGTACCACATTCGCAATGGTTCATGTGGAATCCCAGGACAACCCCGCGGATTTAGCCAGTCGCGGTGCCACGCCCCAAGATCTCGCTGAGAGCACCCTCTGGTGGAATGGACCTGCTTGGCTCGCCCACGACAAGGATCGCTGGCCCGAATTCCGCGCCTCAGACGAATATGTCACCACACTGGAGCAGAAGACTGTCAAAACGCTGGCCACCCACTGCGCTCCCGATGAGGATCCTCTCGAACGACTGTCGCTGCCACGAGCCTTACGCGTATACTCATACGTATATAGATTCCTCCACAACGAGGGCGTCTGCTGGCACCACCCGGGGCTGCCGACTCCAGCGCCGCGCCGCCTATTGCTGCCCACCGTCCTCGGGAGCCGTCCCCAACAGCTGACGTCCTGGTGCTCGACGTCTCGGCCGAGGAGGCACAAGCGATTGCCACGGCACGACGCGACCCGAGCTGTCCGGAGCTTTTTCGTCCGGCCCCAGCACAGATGCCCATCTACAGCGAAGACCTCCGAGGTCGTGGATGTCTGCGGGTTCGCTCGATGTCGGTGCGATATCCGCCGCGCCACTTGCCGCGTCCACCACCAGACCCGGCCCAGAGACGTGCGCCCTCACCAACCACGCCGGCCCCGAGACGTCTGCGGCCCGCCCCACCAGAACCGGCTCCGCGACGTGCACCACCAGCACCGCCGGCCCAACCAACACCGCCGGCCCTAAGACATGCGCCTCCAGGTCGTCCGGCCCCACGACGCGCGCCAATGATGCCGGCCAGGCGGCACGCCTGGTGCCCGCCAGCCCAGCGGCTTCCGACGCAGGGCCGCGAGCACGAGCTGTGCTGTTCCCTGTGTGCCGGAAGGGAAGTGCTGAGCCCTTGGCGTCTGTTTCTGTTGTAGACAAGCGCGCAGCGGAATTTAACGGCACACGCACTGCACATGTGCCGCAACTGCTTGGCGCGGTCGCACCGGTTGGCCGCGTGCCGGAGCCCCATGTGCTGCCGCAAGTGCGGGGAGGCGCACCACACGCTCCTCCACTAGGCCGGAGACGAGGCACGGCGCCAGTTATCGGGATTGGGGATTTGTAGTCCTGCAAGGCGGGCGGTATGTTAACGCCAACTGCCGCTCGCCAGAGGTGCTCCCTCATCGATCGGTAGGGTGTCAGGAGTGAGCACTGCCGTCTCTCTCTTGTCAGCCTGCCGGTCATGAGATGCGCCTCTCTCATGAGAGTAAGCTCGGCTGCGGGCTCTCCCCGCTGCAACTGGCGCAAATTGACCGGCCTCCAGCGATCGTCGCTGGACCCACACAACTCTCTTGCTTAAAAACCACGAACGCGTTCAGAGGCAAATGCAGCGAGTGCCATCAGCGGATAATTAAGGAACATATACTATTATTGAGAAAATACCTCAGCCTGGACAAGTTTCGTTTACCTATTGAACTTACGGAATTATTTTAAATTATTAATACGTTAAAAATCCATTTTTAAAAATACAAAAAGCTTTTCTCACGGCAGCCCGACACCGAAAGCTGCCACGAGAAAGCTAGCTGGCAATTTGGTTGAGTTTGGAGATTTTTTACTAATACAAAAAACTTTTAACAGCTGTAAGAGGAAGTTTCCTATCTCTTTATCTCTGGTCAGCACCAAAGGCCTATTAACACTATTTCCCGTGATTGAAATGAAATACTCGAAAATAATCTGTTCGAGTATCCAGTTATATAGGGTAGTAATTTAAATGTAGTTTTTTTTGAAATTCACGCGGCAAATGAGATTTTTTATTCTTTTTGTATCGATATATTTCTATTAATTATTTTAATTAATAAGTAATTACTAGAATTTTTTTAAATGACAGAAACATAACAGAACAACAATATAATCTATTTGCTTTATTTCAAGTTTGACACTTGTAAGTGTCAAGGTTGACACTTGTAAGTTTCTAATTTAACTGTAAATATATTTGGTTTCAAGAAATTTGAAATAAAAACTAAATTTCCATATTCCACAAATTTTTTCTTGAATAACAATGAAAACTTAAAAAAAAATATTTTCGTTTCTAAAAAGGTATGGAGATAAGAAATTGTAAGTGTACAATCTTTCTTTTCGAAAAATTAAAATATGAGATGAATATTAACAATATATTGAACTCAAGAAGTTTTAAGCTTTGCGTATTCTATTTTCGCAGTTAAAAAGTACAGATCCTTTTTAAGTTTAAAACAAAACTAGAAAAATGTTATACTCTTATCGCAGGTATGAAAATTGGCATTGCAGTTGTGATATCCTTCCCCTAAAGGATACAAGCGGCAAAGAAAACACTACTTTTAAAATTTAACTGCGGACACGATGTCCTCTCTTTATTAACTTAAAATCAGACTCTAAAACAAATTACTAGCCAGCTCGGTTGAGCCAGCTAAGTGGGTCAATCTCTGCACTTTGTCCCATTGTGCATTATGCCTTTCTTGCAGAATTGGAATTCTGCAAAAAACCGTATTGGCTATTGGGCAAGTGAGAGTTTTTTAACTTTAAATTTTTTTTAATTGTATCGCTTGCGGAACTGGCAAGCGGACTTGCTGTCTTTAAGAAATTGCTCTTACGCAATTTGTGTTCTCATTAAATTTATTGAACTGTTATCAAGAAGCGATCACAGTTTAGCCTAAAAGTATTCCTTCCGAAAAATAACTGCAAACCTCCACGTTGGAAATATGCAGCGTAAAACGACAAAGTACTGTCATAATGAAATGCGCTTGTTTTAGGGTGTGCAGATTGACCCACAACATCCCTGCACCCTTAGAGAAAGAAAAACATTAATATCGTGAAGCGATATGAATTTTTTCTGTACATAATGATACTAGGGTGGCTTAAAATTAAGTCTTTAAAATTGTCTATCTTGAATCCCATCCTAGTGCATTTGTTGATTGTAGTATTCATACCTCTGTTGCTCATGTGGACCGTTGCATTTGTTGATTGTAGTATTCATACCTCTGTTGCTCATGTGGACCATTGAAAGATGTGTTGTGTAGTTGTAGATGTTTGTTGAAAATATTGTACGTTTTGTTTCTTAATGGAGAGTGGCATATAATTGATCAAATGAGTGTTGTGTGGAATGATGGTCCGGCGTATTTGGATATTACATCCCCTTGCTATGTACTTTTGTGGTCCCTTTGCTCATATATTAGGGCCGGTTAGGTATCGGTGATGAATTTGTCGACTTGTATATCATGCTGGATGGTGCTCAATTGTTAACACATTTAGAGGGGAAAACTCAAGTTTTTGAAGCTGTGCTCACGAATTAACGTAGCGTAATATCCGTAGCTGTGCCAGATTGGAGCCTCACTCGGTGTCAGAGAAAAGAGGTAATCGCATTAATTTATGCCACTAATTGTCCCGTGATAAACTGCAGGTGTGGTTTGTTATTTGCTTTTCAGATTTGTGACGACATCCAGGAAATTAATCGGTATGAAGCAGTATTCGAATTTTGTAGTTTTCTGTCGCCGTTGTTATTGCTACTTATATTACTGGCAATGTTGTTGTTGCCGAGGGTTTTAGTTTTTATTATACCCTACACCCGAAAGGAGTAGGGTATATTCACTTTCTTCTTCCATTTGTGACGCAGAGAAGGAGACGAGATAGATATAGAAAATTATATATATTCTCAGCGTCACCCCCCGAATCGATTTAGCCCAGTCTGTCTGTCTGTTGAAATCACGATTACGGGAGAACGAAAAGAGATATCGCGATGAAATTTGGCACAAATATTCTTTGTTATGTAGGGCTATTTGGGATTTTGGGCGAGATCGGTAAACAGCCACGCCTACATTACATACGGAATGTTAAGGCAACTCGTTTCAAACAATGTTGTAATCTGAATATCTCATAAACCGTACGAGATATTAAAGTATGATTTTATTCCGGAACATGTAGCGCCATTACTAATTTTTTACAAAAAATGGGCGTGGCACGCCCACTCATACAAAAGTTGTCAATATCTTTTAAACCGTATAAGATATTAACACGTAATTATCACGAGGTATCTACAGGTATTACCAGTTTGTGTAAAATAATGGGCGTGATCCGCCCACTTATAAAAAAGTCGTCAATATCCCATAAACGGTTCAAAATATTAATACGTTATTCTATCTAGCAGTATCTAGAGACATTACAAAAACATTTTCCCGAAATAGGCGTGGTCCGCCTACCTATACAAAACTGTCTCAATTTCGAAATTATAATTTTTGCAGTTACTCGGGTGTAGGGTATTTAGATTTCGTCCAGGTTGAACACAACTCTTTTACGTGTTTTATTTTTATGACAGATGAAACCAGGCTCAGGGGATGCCCCCTATCTATGCACAGCATTTTTTGGTTCCGAAGGGATGACAGGTTAGAGGGAAGGGGGGAAAAGGGAAGTACTGACGGTTTACACTTCGCTTAAAGGTTTCGACGCTGTAAGTGGGCGGGAAGACATTTGCAGGGAGATTATTCCACAATTTAATGACGCGACCAAAAAACCAATTCTCACGATAATGGTTCATTGGAACGGAATCGTGACATAAAAAGGATACACCACTCTGGAAAGCCGAGTAGTTCTGCTAAATACCTGAACCGGTGGAATCGGGCTGGTTACTTCTGACGAACATTTATCATGAAAGTAACGGTAAAATAATGATACAAACCCTACATCACGACGACGCTCCGAGGTCCCAATAGAGCTGGATACCCTACTGCCCACTATAAGTTTTAACGCACGACATTGAATACGGTCTAGAAGCTGAAGATATGTTCGCGAAGCTCCCGACCATATATGCGAATTACAACATTGGGTTTTGCGAGCACTAAAATCGACTCGATTCGCTCGACCCCACTCTTGGATTTTATTGAGGTAATGGGAGTGTGCCATTCATAATTCTGCGTATTTCAATGATCTCCAGAATAGAAGGACGCCTGGAGAATGCGTATGAATGACAAATGCTGCTGTCATCAGCAAACAAATAGACGGGGTTTGATGTAAGTGACAGAAGGTCATTGATGAAAATAAGAAAAAGTGTCGGAGACAGGACCGAACCCTGTGGAACTCCAGCATTAATGGAGTGCTCTTCAGATGCAAAGCCGTGTATCACAATCCAAATAGAACGGCCGCTGAGGAAACTCGATATCCGTCGAGTAAATGTATTACCGACACCATAAGCAGCCAGTTTGGACACGAGTGCTTTATGCCACACCCGGTCAAATGCCTTGGTGATATCCAAAGCAACAACCTTACTCTCGCCGAATTGGCAATGTTCTCCATAACTTTGGAGAGGAGTGAACAGGTTGCTATGGGCCGGTAATTGGCAGGATTCGTAGCCTTACCTTTTTTTGGAAACTGGCTGCACATTGGCAATATTCCAGGAAATAAGAAAAACTCCTGAAATATATGATAAATTAAAGATATTGCGCAATGAGCGAGCCAGTGTTGAGGCGCACTTTCTCAACACGTGGGCTGAAATGCACTCCGGTCCCGAGGATTTATTGAAGTTGAGGTTTACAAGCACTATTTGAACAACCTGCGCTCGAAAATGCATCTCTGGCATAGAATGAGATACATTTTCGACCACGGGCAGTGGTTGGCTACTCTCAGGAAAAGAGCAGTTCTCAGCAAACATTTTGGCTAATAAGTTTTCCTCTTCAACCGAGTGAGTGAAGATCTTATCATCCTTGAGAAGAGTTGGAATAGACGATCCCGTCTGTTTCTTCACTCTCCCCACGAGCGACCAAAAGTTCTTACTACCCTTATTGTATCGAAGAACTCTACGTCTAAGGCGCTGTTCGTAGATAACTTTTTGTGCTTTAGAGTGGCATTGCAACTATTTCTGGCCTGATTGCGCAGCAGTTTAGTATTAGCAGTTTTGTTTAAACGCCAATTCCTAAATGCTTCCTCTTTATACTTGACTGTTTGTCGGCAAGTCGCATTAAACCAGGAATGGTCTTTTGGTTTAATGGAAATTCTTTTGTTGGGTATGAAAGACCTCATACCAAATAGAATTATATTTTCTACCAATTTTGCTGCAGCATTTATGCTTCTATCCCTGAAACACAATTGCCAATTGAAACGACTGAAAAAGGAGTTCAGCGCATCCCAATTAGCCTTCTCATGAAGCCACACTGTCCGCTTCGGAGCCGGATTGAACACTAGAATATGGGAAGATAGCAGAAATTGTAGCGTTTATGCTTCTATCCCTGAAACACAATTGCCAATTGAAACGACTGAAAAAGGAGTTCAGCGCATCCCAATTAGCCTTCTCATGAAGCCACACTGTCCGCTTCGGAGCCGGATTGAACACTAGAATATGGGAAGATAGCAGAAATTGTAGCGTGGTCCGAATTACCAAGAGGTGCAAAAACATTCACATCATACTTGCTGTGATGTGAAGTTAGAAAAAGGTCCAGAATATTTTCGTTTTGCCCATCAAGGCAGGGAAAGTGCGTTAGTTTCTTCACTAATTGAGTCAAATTATTAGACTCAACAAATAACTCTTGTACGTTGAGCTGACAACACCCATTCGAGTGTGATGGAAATAGAAATAGCATTCAATATTAGATTCACATTTATAACGTTCACAAATATACGAATAGACGACAGTAACGTTTTTCGAAATGTATAAAATATCAATTTATAAATATTAAATGACATCATAAAAAATTTAGTGTTGATGTAAATAACAATTCGAACGAAAGCTACAAAATCGGTAGAAAGACGCGCCATCGTCTTTATAAGAATTTTAAACCTTAATTTTGAGGTCTTTTTATATGCCACGACTGAGTGGGGTTCTATCAAAAATTAATTGGCAATAATTTGATTTAATTTTACTTTATTATTTTGTGTCAAGTTGACAGCGAGAATAGCCCTGGTTTCTGTAACACTCAGCTTTTCAGCATGTTAATTATGCAAAGCTTTCATGGTGTCAATTGACAACCAGAATACCAATTTTAAAAGCTGTGATAAGAACTGAGACAATTTTACCTTATTATTTCGTGTCTAGTTGACAGCGAGAATAGAATAGTAAGTCATTAGTCTATATTTAGAACGTGTCCAATTAATCTAATATTACGACCTAATACATCAAGACTTTGCCACTAAAATTTTTGGTTTTTGTATTAATGCAACCTTAACGTTTACCAGAGATAACGAGATGCGAAACTCTGTATACATTCAACATACTAAATACAATATAATACACGACTTATTCTTCTTAGCGGCCGCTGCCGACATTTTGGACCCTGGCGCCTGCTTCCAAAATACGATGGCGTACCGGTGGGATTTCCTTATCTTTAAAATCACAATAGTCACCGATACTTATCTGGGTATATGTAATTTGTTTCCTTAGTATGCTGCTCCACCAAGCTCCTACTCCTTCTGCTCCACGTAGAAATGGCTGATTTAGGGCGGCGAATCTTGCGCCTGCTCTCGGACTCCCAGCACTGATCTTCTCTGGTCTTCTAAGTATTTCTCCGGAGCGCTGTGTTGTGAGTCACTGGTTCCGCTAGGCATACTTTCGGGCGATACTTAAAATTATGACTTCGCACTGAACATTTTTTGCACGTTGTGCTTGTTGGTTTAATTCCGCATTGCCGTTTCTAGAGCAATTCGTCGAATGATCGCAGGTCGCTGAGGCCGCGGTTTCGTTTTCATTAAATATTGTTGGCCATGGAACTAGTGACCCACTTTCTTGCGCTCAGGTGTTGAAGCGGCGCTTTTCCGCTACAGTCAGCGTATTATTGTTATTTCCGTGTTTAAGCTTCCGCATGCATGAATATAAATAAGACTGGTATGAGTTAGTTGAGTAGAGTTGAGTCGCATAAGTCAACTAGTGAATAGTGAGTAGTGAACGTGGAAACGATCTCCATACAATAAAGTGTCCAAAGTAAGATACAGTGTTTTTATTCAGACGGTCTGTGGTCTTTGGAGTAGCCCACAGCGAGGACTTCCAGAAAAACCACAACATATTTGGCGCAGCCGGTAATTAAGTACCGAAAATCGTTCGCTCAGGTGAGTTTGTATCAAAAGAAAAATTTTAAAGGGAGGAATTTGTAGCGAATAGATAATAATACTAACACACATAAATAATCCTGGGCAAGACTCCCTTACCCGTAATCCTGTGGCTGAGTCTGGCTATAGGGGGATTATTATATTAATTTGTCGAGCAAATTTAAAAATTATCAGAAGAATCGAAAATTGAATATTTTCTGATTTAGCAGTTTTGCGAATGCTACGAGGAAAAAAAAAATTTTTGAAAGAAAATTCGCGAAGTGTAGCTGTAATTAAAAAGTAACGCGAAACTCGAGAGTGGCGGTGGCGCTTACGCTTGAGGTTGGATTTCAGCGCAAAACATTGCGGAGGTTTTGATTGTTTTTGCTCATTTGCTCGTTAGACCTAAAGTGTCGGCAAAATTGCAAGCGTTGTCTTTTTATTTTTGTGGCTTTTTGTTGCTCTTTTATGGATATTTCATTCGATTTGGAGGCACGATTAAGGGATTTAGGAAGGGATTATAAAAATTTGGTTGGACAGTTAGATAGGTTCATTGAAAAAATTTGGGATAATCTTTCGTCTACTGTTAACAATAAAGAGAATTTGGTTTTAATAAAGGAAAAAATTAAAGATCTAGGTAATCTCTCCAAGGTAGAGAAGGCGGATGCAATTTTAGAAGAATTGCTCAATTTTGTATCAAATAAAAATAAAAGTGCACTAAAGGAATTAGAAAGGTGGAAAGCTGAATTTCACGCCTTAAAGAATAGATACGACAACTACTTGACGGACAGAGAATTAGAGGCAATTTTAATAAAGGAAGTAGAAGAGGAAAATATCAGATTGAGAAAGTTGATTGAGAAAAAAGGAGTTTCGGGAAATTTGCTCTCAACAGTTTTAAACCAAAAAAGCAGGGAAAGTTTTGAATCTTTAGAAGAGGCTCATAGGAGAATAGAGGAGTTAAAAGAAGAAAATAGACTCCTGCGACAGGAAGAATTGTTAGCAGATAAGACCCTGCCACACAAAGATCCGACTGGCCGTCCTTCACTACCTGCAACAGGTTTAAAAAGCATCAGGAGTAACACAGGGTTAAAAATGAGTATAGAAGCAATTGCGAAGAATGTAAACAGATTAGTACCTTTTTTCTCAGGTACCCGTTCACCAGATTTGAGAAATGAAGTGTATAAATTTATTGAGGGATGTGAACTTGCGAGAAGAGGTATATCGGATTCCGAAATAGGTGACTTCTTGGCGTGCGTAAAACAAAGATTTCATGGGAACGCATACGGGTTAATTAGAGGAAAGAAAATAGCAAGCGTAGAAGAGCTATACAGTACCTTAAAGCTGTCCTATCTGAAGTGTAGATCTTTAGATACAATAATATCGGAAATACAGACAGTGTCCCAACTCCCAGGGGAAGAAATAGTGGAGTTCGGAGAAAGGTTAATAAATCTAAGGACACAGGCAGAGGATATTACGAAATCCCATTATAATGAGGCCCAGGATCATGGACTGCGACTTGAGATTAATAAATCATTAGCAAGGACATTCGTGTTGGGGTTAAGAGACCCAACGATAAGGATGAAGATGTTGGGCACCAACGTGATCGAGATGGAAAGACTGATCGCAGAAGCAATACAGCTAGACGAGATCATCAGCAGATCTCTCGGGGCCCAACCAAACCTTTTAGCGAGCATGAATCCGGTCTGGACGGCAGAAATGAACCAAAGGACTGCATGCCATACACCCGTGGATGCCCCAAGGAAAATAAATACACAGCATGGCGAGAACTTCATGCAAAACCCGAGTATCACTCGGGACGGAAAAAGGATGGGACGTCCACAAGGTGGGGAAGCCAGTGCCAAAGCGCGAATAGTATGTAGTTTCTGCGGAAGGAAAGGCCATACTAGGGACGAGTGTCTCGTAAGGAAAAATAGTCCATTCTGTGAGAAATGCATGATGTATGGGCATGAACTAAGTTGGAGATGTCAGTCACAAGGGCAGCCAACGAGAGGAAATTTACCCGAACGTCAGGTAAGTTATCAGAGAAGAAATAGTAGCGACCACATGAGTAGCGGTAGACATCAGCCACAATCTAATGAGGGTAGATGGAATACGAGTAATAGGGAAAGCAGAAGCAGGGGAGATGATATTAAGTGTTTCCGTTGTGAAAAAACAGGACACATAGCAATAAATTGCCCCACCAAGAGAAATCAAGGAACAGTGCAGGGAAACTATCGAGGGCCCAGCCAAGGCCACTAAGCTGGGAACCCGAAAAGAAAAGTAACTCGAGGCCACACATCATGGGAGTGACGAGTCATACATCGAAAACGATTGTTGAACCGTCCTCCTCTGATCGTTGCGAGAAAGTCGATCACGGGCGGGTCGATAGTGCAGACGGGAGCATTGAAAGTGTTAAATCAGTCCCAGAAGAAGTTTACAGTTGTGAGGAGGTGAGCGAAATTGGAGTTAAGCAAGCAGTCAATAACAAACAAACAGTAAAGCCGACGGCCGTTGAGTCAGTGGATACGTTTGGAGTTTTGACTTCATGCTTAAGTGCAAGCATTGCACAAATTTTCGTTTTAATTATATTGTTTCTGGGTATAATAAAAGAAGTAGTAAAAGAGACAAAAATTAAAGTTGTTAATTATGCTGAGCAATTTTTAAACAACAACATGACAAACGTGAATTCATGGCAAAAAGACGCAACGAAAATGTTAGAAAATATTTTCTCAAAGGTAAATAGTACAAGTAAGAGCAATAATATAAAACTGAATACAACGGAGAGAAGGGGACAAATAAATTCAGGAGTGAACTGGCAGAAGGGTCGCCCAGACACTATAGATGACGTGTTCATTGAAATATCTTATGAAGGTGCAAAAAATGGAAGACTCATCCTATTAGTAGATACTGGAGCAGACACGAGCCTGGTAAAGGAGAACGCGTTGAGGGGATCATTGCCGGTAAATATGAAAGACGTAAAAACCCTTAATGGAGCTTTCGGTGGATGTGTAACAACGAAGGGTTCCATACTGATCACACCTAACGATATGAATCACCTTTGTTTAAAGCTACAAGTGGTGCCACTTGGACAGGGAGTGTCAGCGGATGGCATAATTGGTAGGGACAATTTATGGAATCGGTCAATTATAAACTCAATTAAAAAACGAGTAACGTTTATGGATGCGAATAGGAAACATATTAAGACGCTGGTTATGCGTTCAATGGAAGAAATAGATCGAGTTTTACATATTGAAGATTCAAGAGTAATGGCGAGAACTATTAGAGTAGTTCCAGTTAGGGTTAAAACCAATATTCCGGAAATAGTAGTTCACAAACAGGAAATTGTTCCAGGAGTGTATATGGGGGAAACTTTAGCAAAAGTAAAGAGGGGCGTAATTTACGTTCCGGTACTAAATTCAACGGAAAAGGATATAGAGATAGACAGTAATTTTAGGCCAGGGTTTTCTAATTTCAATGAGTTTGAAACACCCCGTCCTAGTATGATAAATAGAGTGGGAGAGATGGAAGGTATAAATGTGGAGAAAAGGTTAGAGACCTTGAGGAAAGAAATAATACTAGACCCCACCCTGAATCCGGAGGAAATGGAATCTATGGAAAGAATAATTTCCACGTTTCATGATGTATTTCTGCTAGAGGGTGACAGTTTAACGTGCACAGCGGTGTTGAAACATACAATTCCAACGGGGGCTGAACAGGCTCCGATAAATCAGAGGCAGTATAGACTCCCACAGGCTCATAGGGAGGAAGTGAACAGACAGGTAGCTAAGCTTTTACATGACGGAATAGTGAGACCAAGTACTTCTCCGTGGAACTCTCCATTGTTGATAGTTCCCAAGAAAGCTGGTGAAGACGGAGAACAGAAGTGGAGACTAGTAGTGGACTACAGGAAACTAAACGAAGTCACAATCAGACAAGTTTTTCCAATTCCTAGAATTGATGAGATTCTAGATCAGTTAGGTAATAGTAGATACTTCACGACCTTAGATTTAGCAAGTGGGTATCATCAGGTGTTAGTAGATAAGAGTGATAGAGGAAAAACTGCGTTTAGTACAGGATTGGGACATTTTGAGTTTAAGAGAATGCCGTTTGGGTTAACGGGCGCGCCTGCTACCTTTCAGAGGATCATGAATCACATCCTCACAGGTCTCCAAGGAATAGATTGTTTTGTATATTTAGATGATATTGTAGTTTATGGTAGTAATTTAGAGCAGCACGAGGTTAGATTAGCGAAAGTGTTAGAAGCCTTAAGAATCAATAATCTTAAGTTAAATATTAGGAAATGCCAGTTTTTGCGGCGCGAAGTCGTGTATTTAGGTCATAAGTGCTCGGAAAATGGTGCACTTCCGGACCCACAGAAGGTAGAATGTGTTAAGAATATTTTGCCACCTAGGAATAAGAAGGAGGTGCAAGCATTTTTGGGTTTAGTAAATTATTATAGGAAATTCATAGACAATATGGCAAAGATAGCTTTACCTATTAATAAGCTGTTGAGGAAGAATGTAGTTTTTAAATGGTCCGATGATTGCCAAAAGGCTTTCGAGACGTTGAAGCGAGCAATAATTTCACCACCGGTATTGACATATCCAGATTTTAGCAGAGAATTTCTCTTGACCACCGATGCTAGCAACGAAGTTCTGGGAGCAGTATTGTCCCAAGGGGAGGTAGGCAAGGACAGGCCAATAGCTTTCGCCAGTAGGGCGTTGAGTGGAGCCGAGAAACGGTACTCCACAATCGAAAAGGAATTCTTGGCCATAGTGTGGGCAACGAAGAATTTTAGAGCATATCTTTTGGGGAGGCCGTTCAAAGTATTTACAGACCACCAGCCCTTAAAGGGTATAGCAAATTTAAGGGATCAGACCTCTCGTCTAGCCAGGTTTAGACATAAACTATCGGAGTACGATTTCGAAATTATATATAAACCTGGGAAGAAAAATTTAAATGCGGACGCTCTGAGTAGAATACCCCAAAATAGCAGCGAGGTGGCGGCAGTCCAAACGCGCTCTAAGGCAAAAGAACAAAAGAACCAAGAAAACGACAGGCCGCAGGAAATCTCCGCATCAGTGGAACCGGATAGTCCAAAGGCGGAACAGGGTAATAGCACAATTCTTCTGGAAGACCCAAAGGAAATTAAGACAATAATAAAGGATTTCCATGATAAACCATTAGGAGGTCATCAAGGGGCGGTAAAAACCTATTTACGCATTAGGCAAGAATACAGGTGGCCAGGCATGCAAAAGCAGATAAAAGAATACGTTAGAGCATGTCCCAAATGTCAAGTGAACAAGAGTTCGAAATTAACGAAAATGCCCCTAGTATTAACAGACACGCCAGTGCGGCCCTTCGATAAGGTTTATATGGACATTGTAGGTATTTTACCGGAGACTGTATCTGGTAATAAATACATCCTCACATTCCAAGACGATTTTTCAAAATTTATGGCTTGCACAGCTATTCCTGACGCAGAAGCGAGTACCGTAGCCAGAGCCTTCTACGACGAAGTGGTAACGCGATACGGAATTCCACGAATTCTAGTAACAGATAACGGTACCAACTTCACTTCAAAATTATTCAGTGACACATGTAAGTTGTTAGGAATTAAAAAATTACACATAACACCGTACCACCCACAGGCCAATGGTTCCTTAGAACGAAGCCATAGACCCTTGGCAGAATATTTGCGTAGTTTTGCGAAAGAGGACGGATCCAATTGGGACCAGTGGTTATCAGCGGCAATGCACGTGCATAATCACACTCCGCATACAACCACCAAACAAACCCCTTTTCGCACACTGTATGGATTCGACGCGCAGATACCAACAAATTTGAAGAAAAAATGTGGCCCACTCTATAATGCGGACGATCCCGTCAAGGTGCAGAAATTCCAAATACAAAGGGCCCATGAGATGGTTAGGCAGAATCAGGAACGTGCAAAGGAAGCGGCCAAAAAACAGTACGATGACAGGCTAAACCCAATAATTTTTAAAGCTGGAGATAAAGTAATGCTGAAAAATCAAACGAGGAAAAATAAATTTTCACCGATTTGGTTAGGCCCATATGAGGTGATAGGCATTAGAAGCCCAGTCACGACAGTTCTAAAAATTAAGAACAGGGATAAGCCATTCCATAACAATTTGCTTAAACATTACAACAATTCAATTAAAATAGGAACAGCTACGGATGCAGTAAATCGGAACCGGAAAACCACGCTCAACACATACAATTCAACAAAAAATTTAGTAAATAGGGAAAAATGAAGAACGTAAAATAACATATATTTTTGTATTTCAAGGCGGTCATAGGTGGGAAAAAAAAGAGAGGGCTGGATCCCATTAATTGCGACGCCGCAAATAATTGCTCAGTGCGCTTGAGTGAGTACGTCAGGAATGTCCTTATTAACACAAAACGGTTTCGGGTTTAATATGTAATTTTCGAGGAAATTTTGTTTGAACTTAATAACAAAATATATTAATTATAGAATTTGTTTAGAACATATATTTCATTAACTAACCGGATACTTACTTTGTTTACTAACAAAATATGTTAATTAATTATAGAGTTAGTTTTAACTATATATCTAGGTTTGGTTAAGGCAATGTATTAATTATGTTGTTTATTTTGCATTTTATATTGTTTTATTGCTTTATTATGTTGTTTACATTGTTTCCAAGTGCATGTATATGGTTGAAACAATGTAAACTTAATTTTAATTCAATTCTTGCTTGGACCTAATTCTATTTAACAGAAGTCCAAGTTGCAATAATTTTTGGGTAGAAAATTCGGAGACGGTTTTGTCACATGGTGTCAGGGCGCCATGACATTATGTGGCATCGTGAATTGGTTACCGTTACTTGTATATAGATAATGTTAAATGCACACGGAAGCGTCTAGTAAGGAGGAAGCAACTAGAAGAGTATTTTAAATGAAGTAATTACACAGAGGTTCGAATGAATAATAGCAATGAATAATGGTTGAAATAGAAAATTGTAAATACGGAAGATTGAAAATTACTCGGGAAATTATAAGAATAAAAATATTTTAAAAAAAAGGGGGCAAGTAAAATAGAATTTAAAGGTTACTTTTCAACTTGCTAAAGAGTTAAATTAAATAAAGTAAATTAAATAATTGTAAAATTTCATTAATTAAATAATTGTAATGGTAATATAGAAGTCACAAATTAATAGAGCTTTTAGTTGTGGATAGCAATAAGAGAAAAATAGTTGAAGTAATTGTACATAGGGGAAAAAAAAACAAACTGACAAAACTCTTGATTGAAAGGAAAAAGAACGAAAAAGAGAGAAGAGAAGAAAAAAGAAGAGAAAAGGAAAACAAAAAAGAAATAAATAAATAAATAATAAGTATCAAAAAACAAAAGAAAGAAAACAAAGGAACAATAAATATATGAAAGGGAAAAAAAATAAGAAAGAAAAAACATTCTGAAAAATGTATGAAAATAAAGTACATAAATTTTAAAATAAAGGGAAAAGGAAATGAGAATATGTATAAAAAAAACAAGAGAAACTAGATAAGAGGCACTAGAAAAATATTTTTAAGGACACATAACGAGAATTGTAAAAATTTTTTTTTTAACCTAAGATTTAATGATTTCACTCAATAAATGTATTGATTTTAGTTGATAGTCGAATACGCACGCAAATTGTACATAGTCATAAGTGTGTATATACTCGCATTTATTGCAGCATAAATATTAAGGAACAAGCATAAGCTACTCATGGAATAACATTAAATAATTTCGTAGTATAAATCTTAGAAAATAAATATGATAAGCCACCAACAACATCAACACCTATGGTAGCTTCAGTTTGGTTATGGACTCCAAGATACGAGCGGTACATCGAAGTTGCTTCTCCGAATCATCACGTTGTACGGCACCATCACAGAAGTGAGAGACAGCATTGTTCGACAAAGACGGCCATGGCGATGTTTTCTCGCTTACACTAGTCAACAGGGTGGACGTGCTAAAACATTTTTCTTTTGGGCACTCCACGCAAATTAACATCTTACTATAGTCGCAAATTAGAGCTAACGTCCCGAAGTGAGACAAGGAAATCGTGAAGCCACAGTCAGAGCTTCTTCGATCAATTAGCGTCAAGTAAGGTAGGAGGTCCACCAGACAGTCAACAACGTAGCACACAACTCCAGCAGTCCAAGAAAACGAGAAAGAAACACCGAAGGCCACATCACTCCGTTCAAGGTAGATCAGTACTACGAAGAGCATGTCCAATCGGTGCAGTCACATAGTTACACACCGTTTCTTCAAATGTGGGTGCCCTGCAACGTGTCATACAAGAAAACATCACCCAAAGACGAGATGACAGTTCGTAGCAGCAAAAGCATAATTCGGCAGAGCCATCATCATCTTCTTCTCCAATCAGCAGGTCCGAGGGAGGCCAGACAAGAACCATTATCGTATTTACTTAAGAAATTTGTAATAGCATTAAGGCTAACATCAAACAATTGACCACCCAGTAGAAACATTGTAATAAAAGGAAAAATTAACATCGCTTCACGATATTAATTTTTCCTTTCCCTAGGGGTGGAGGGATGTTGTGAGTCACTGGTTCCGCTAGGCATACTTTCGGGCGATACTTAAAATTATGACTTCGCACTGAACATTTTTTGCACGTTGTGCTTGTTGGTTTAATTCCGCATTGCCGTTTCTAGAGCAATTCGTCGAATGATCGCAGGTCGCTGAGGCCGCGGTTTCGTTTTCATTAAATATTGTTGGCCATGGAACTAGTGACCCACTTTCTTGCGCTCAGGTGTTGAAGCGGCGCTTTTCCTCTACAGTCAGCGTATTATTGTTATTTCTGTGTTTAAGTTTCCGCATGCATGAATATAAATAAGACTGGTATGGAGAGTTAGGAGAGTTGAGTTGCGTAAGTCAATTAGTGAGTAGTGATTAGTGAAGCAGGGCTTGGAAAACGTGTGCGAGCTGCATAGAATAAAGTGTCTAAAACGGAATTAAAGTGTTTTTATTCAGACGGTCTGTGGTCTTTGGAGTAGCCCACAGCCAGGACTTCCAGAAAAACCACAACAGCTGTCTTGTTTCGGACGCCTTCGCACATTACTTCTCCTTCTCCAGTTTTTACGATTTTAGGATAAATTATGTTTTCACACACTCCTGGTATTATTGAAGTTTTCTCAAAATTTTTCTATTTTAAATAAGCCTCCAATCTTGTCTTCACGACAGGGCTTGCTCATCCCTTTTTCATGTTCATCTACCCAGCTCCTCGCCGCCGTTCCACGTCCTCACATTCCACACTCCCGTAGGACGCGTGGAAGTTGGGCCACCACCTACCTACTGCCTTTTCTGCGCTCAACCGGTTTTTATGTCGTGATACCACAAAATTCTATCATTTACAGTTTCCTATAGAACCTTCTAGAAGTTTCTCCATTTCCATATTCGGTCTAATTTGTTTGAATACGTATTCAGCCTTTCAACAAACATACTCAAATTTCCCTGACACCCAGGCACAAATAGACTTGCGGCATGCCGAATTTTGATTGTCTTATCAGGCGCGCAGGAGTTGGGAGGTCGTCACACATCTCATTTGTTTATTTTTCCCTTCCTTCTCAAAATTCATTCATAATAACTTCAATTGTTGCCCATTCCTTCTTTACATTTTCCTTCTCTGGCTTACAACCGTTACCGTTACGATTTACTAGTTAGAGATGAGTATGGTCACTAGAGAGCACAAATAATTATGCTCGCCTGTTATCTGACTTGTTTATAGTGACCCAACTAATTTTGGGTACGAGGAGCATCACGCAACACTGAGTAACAAAAATCGCGATCACATTATGAATTTTTTAATTTCATCACATGTAAACAAAGGTGGTGAAAACATTTATAGTCTAAAACAAGAGGTGCGAAAGAGAATTTTTTCCCCCCCCCCCCCCCCGCCGTATCTTAAAACATTATTTTCAAATGATTTTAAAAAAAATTTATAAATCCACCTTTGCATTTCGGCGGTATAAACTTGAACGAGAATTCTTTAAGTAGCTAAACTATAAATTCCTTTTTTTGGAAATTAAATAAATAATTTCTTGTAATTGTTCGTCTACACATTTGTGCGAAATTTGTTTGTCTACAAATTTGGTTTGTAGATAAACCAATTTAGGCGTTGTGCCATCTTCAGTGTCTATTTCCGTTCTTAGTTTTTTAATTTTTTTTAATTATCATTAGAATAATGTAGGATGCATATGTTTGACGTTTTGAATTAACAACTCTCCTAAATCCGAAATTGACTGCTACCATGCGCAAAAGCAAAGTACAGAATTCCGAGAATCGAGTACAGAATTCCAACTAATTTTGCCTGATTTCACTAACTCCATCAAAGAAATCTGAAGAAATGTTCATGTAGTACTGGAGAGTTTATCGCATCTCGTTATCTCTGACGTGTAGTGACCACGTTAATGTAGTAGTGAGTAAAGCCACTAACCATATAACATATGCAGATATACAAACGACTGAATCAGTAGACGGGGGAGGGGGAGAGGAAGGGAAAGCGAAAAAAGAGTTTCCAAGCCTGGAAACTCTTTTTTCGCTTTCACTGTGTTAGTGAAATCAGTCTGAAGTGTGTAAATTACACAAACAAAATTAATACAATTTTGATAACTTGAGAAAAATTTTTGACAACTTGAAAAATTTGTTTACAAAATTGGAAACATTATTTGAGAGAGGATTGCAACTCTTGTTTCTCTTCACCGCACTAGCCAAGAAACATAATTTGTAATATACGTAAAGAAGACAAGGAGATAGGCTTTAAACCAACTTGTGCTTCTAGAAATGCACATGAAATCTTTCCCATGTCATGTACTTGTATTATATTAAATGTTTTGCAAAGGACACCAAGTCAAATTCCATAAAATTTGCTCGATTCGCAAATATAGTCGGCTGTTTTTACCTACCACACGTACTTTTGGCCGTAAGAGATACGAACATATTTTATTTGTGGTAATTATCGGGATGCCAACTGTTGTGCTTGATGAAGTTTTATATTTACAAATTGTTTATTTATAATTATTTTATCCAGTATACAGCGGATTTTCTGGCGTAATATATAGTAGGCATATTTTTTGTATGTAATAAATGCCAATTATGATAAGCATAGGCAGAATTTTCGAGAGCATTTCCCTTATACATTTCAGAGTATTAGACAGGATGATTTGAGATCTCTAACCTTAAACAGAAAACTCAACACAGCAAAAAGCATGAGTTCTTCTGTGCAGATAGCAGAAAATAAGTTTTCCTGTGAATAATTTGCCTTAATAAATATAATATATTGTAACATTGGGAGTACAAATTAATTCGGTCCGTTTTCAAAAGGTGCTTGTGGCTGTTACGAATATTTAATAGTAACAGCTGATGTTGGTAGTCCCAGAGAGGTTATACATCCGTCAAAAATATTGTTTATATCGCTTCGAGTTTCATAAAAAAACCTTGTTTTTCACTGTGTCAAATATGTCCAATTTTGTGTTAAATAAGCAGCATTTGCGGGAGGTTTTAGTTTTTGGTTTTAATTGGAACAAAAGTGCAGCTGTGCTTGTGGAAGTTTATGGTGACAATGCTCCAACTGATAAATCATGTCGGGAACGGTTTTGACGTTTCAGGAATGGAGATTTCAGCGTTGAAGACAAGCCTTGCTCTGGACAGCCAAAAAAATTCGAGGACAAAGAGTTGGAGGCATTACTCGATGAAGATCGGAGTCAAACGCAAGAGGAGCTTGGAGAATCATTGGGAGTGACTCAAAAAGTAGTTTCTGTACGATTTAAATCCATGGGAATGTTTCAAAAGCAAGGCAATTGGGTGCCTTATGAACTGAAACCGAGAGACATTGAAAGGCGATTTTTCACTTGCGAGCAGCTGATTCAAAGGCAACAAAGAAAGGGTTTTTTACATAGAATTGTAACAGAGGATGAAAAATGGATATTCTATGACAACCCTAAGAAGAAAAAATACTACGCTATGCCCGGCCAATCATTGCTATCGACCTCAACATCAACTCCAACGAATATTCATGGTTCGAAGGTCACGTTGTGTATCTGGTGTGAACAAAAGGGTGTTGTGTACTATGAGCTGCTACAACCTGGCGATACCATAACGGGCGATCGGTATAGGCTGCAATTGATTCGCTTGAGCCTTGCATTACGAGAAAGACGGCCGGAATACAAGCAAAGACATGACAAAGTTATTTTACTGCATGACAGTAAATCGAAATTTGGCTCCTAACTTGGATCACCTCAAAGGACGAGACATTTTTTCGAGATGGAATTCGAAAACTGCCTGAGAGGTGGGAAAAAGTAGCAACTAGCTATGGACGATACTATGATTACTCTTTTCATTCTTGTTATTTTGAAATAAATGCATTTTTGATCACAAAAAACCGAGCGAATTAATTTGTACTCCCAATATAATTTCTTCAGAATGAATCAAGTACCGAAGTGTGTGCTGAAATGCAACATTCCCAGGATGAAGAATCATCACTTTCCTGATGAGGTCAAGGAGTCTGGCCGGTAAGTCGTTATAATCAGTTTATCCGTTAAATACAAATTTTCCCGTTATTTAAAAAACCTTTATTGAAAATGGTTTCTGCCCAGTTTGCACCTTCCATTTCTCCTTTGGAAATACTACCGCGTGGCAGAATGCATTTCGTCTTGTGTTAAGATTTTTTCCTTTATGTAAATATGAATTTGCAGAATTAATTTGATTTTCAGTAAAGGCCAATCTTTTTATAGGAGGAAAGATTGGCTTTGTAGTCCTTCAAATATAGTCCATGACGATTTGAATCTGGGTTTGTTGATTTTTAAACTTTTATGAATTATCTCATATTTAAGCTATTTTGCTCTCATTTTTTATATTATGTATATTATATTATGTATAATATATATATTATATTATGTATATTATATATATTTCCATATATTAAGTATTGAATATTAATCTGTGATTTAGTTTTAATTTTTACTTAATTGTGATTTTATTTGTTTTGATCCTTTTTTATTTCGAATGAATGAATTGATTTTATTTGTTTTTATCATATTTTAATTTTAAAGAATGAATATTGTAATGGGTGAAATAGGCCTGTAGGGGAACCGACACAAAAAAAAACGGTAATGCGTCATTGTGCATACCTCAGAGGTGGCGTGGAAATGCACGAAAGCTTGGTAATTTGGGGAGGTTTTTTCTAGCTAGCTAATAGTTGAAAAGTAACTTAAAAATCATTGTGTTACAATCTTTAAAAGACAAACAAAAAATTACAAAAACAGGTAAATTTACATTGCTCTTTAATATTTCCAAACAGTTAAGAAATCATCAAAACAGTGGGGCTCTTAAATGCAATGAAGTTTTTCTATTAATGGTATAAGGTATTGAGATGTAATTTTATCACGATGTATCCGGAAGCATTACCAATAAGCTTGCAAAAAATAGGCATACCACGCCCACTCATAAAAAAGTTTCAGTATCTCATGAACGGATTAAGATATTGAGACGTTATTTTACCACGATGTATCCGACAGTATTACAAATAATTTTGAAAATGGGCGTGCCACGTCCACTCATAAAAAAGTTGCCAATATCTTGTAAACGGTATAAGATATTAATACGTAATTTTATCACGAAGTATCCACATGTATTACCAATTTGTATACCTAAAATGAGCGTGGTCGGGCCACTTATACAAAAGTTGTCAATATCCCATAAACGGTTCAAAATATTAATACATGATTCTATCCAACAGTATGTAGAGACATTACAAAAAATATTTGCCAAAAATGGGCGTGGTCCTTGTACAAAAGTTGTTAAGTGGCGAAATTATAATTTTTTAGTTACTCGGGTGTTTAGACTTCGGCCAGGCCGACGACAACACTTACTTGTTTCCTTTTTATATATATATATATATATATATATATATATATATATATATATATATATATATATATATATATATATATATATATAAATATATATATATATATATATATATATATATATGTATATATATATATATATACGAAATTTTGGTCCACCCTGTATATATATATATATATATATATATATATATAAATTTCCAAAACCAAATTTTCGTTTATATTTCGTTTATATTTCAAATGCTGATTTAAAAGAAACTAGTTATGTGAGATAAAAACTGTTAATTTATTATTACAGTACACAAATAGGGATTTAATTTTTTTTAAATTACATCATCCATATGTGATCCTTGACTATTTTGACACTGCTGCAACCTGGAGCGGAAATTTTCAATGACGGCCTCACAAGTGTTTCGTTTTTCTCACGTTTTGCATTTTCTCTCGAATATTTTCCTTTAATTCATCTAGGGATACTGGGTAGCTGTTAAAAACTTTACTTTTAAGTTATCTCCAAAAAAATAAGTCCATTGGGGATAAGTCCGTGCTACGAGGTGGCCAGTTAATGTCACCTCTTTTGGATATCACTTTTTGTCCAAAAATTCCACGAACAGCACTTAATAAGTTGTTGGAAGTGTGGCATGTTGCCCCATCTTGCTGAAACCACGGTCGTTGATTAAAACTATCGAAATCCTGTAGCTACCGATTCAAATTTAAACGGATTTTTGGTCCACCCTGTATATATGTATCGTAATTGTTTGGATAGGGAAGGACCTGGTTTTGATTCACGCTAACTCCAGAGTCAACTTCCTCGTTCACTCTCCACACTCATTCTAACATTGGAATTCTATAGATACTAAAAAAACCAACTACTTCTCCGATAGCGGTAATTTCTCTCGGTGCAACTAGATTTGGCTTAAGATGCCAATCTAACCGAACCAGATTGCGACGGAACAAACGTCCACCTATTGGCACACATCCGACAAAATCTTGCACCAAAAAAAATATAATCTAGCCCCATAAGGAAACCCTGCGTTTTTCAGTCTCAGCGTTTTTCTCACCAGGTACAATTTTGGAAAGCTCCGCAGAGGACAGATCACGAAGCCTACTCTTCCGCTGGACCCCTTATATTTAGGGCGGTATTTCATATTCACTTAAAATCAAAAAGGAAATACTATCTTCGCCATATACAACTCTTTCCATTTCTTGTTGTTCATACGTAGATGTTCCTTTTCTGATGCAGTTGGAGTCGGAAGATTAGCCACTCCGAGCCACCAGATTTGGGATCCCCGCGTAGGAAAAACCCAACACCAGCTTTCAAAAGAGCATAAATTATTCTTCTTTCCTTCGGTGCAGTTGGTCTTAGCCTATTGCTAGTCCAAGCCACCAGTTTCAGGAAACCCCGGGAAGGAAAAACCGCGAAGCCTTATCATTAGGCGCCATATTGTTAACGCGACTCTATTTTCTCCATCCCCGAAACGGCATGGCCACCCCAGCTAGCTCATCTCGTAGTGGCCGCGGTCCTCAAACCGCCATGCCATCCCAGAGTCGCGAACAATAGTTTGACTTCCGTCTTCGGCTGAGGTCAGATTTTCACACAAAAAAAACTTACTATATTGTAATTCATACACATCTAAACACCTTCTCTCCTCACACTGTTTACATCCTTCGATACAGGGGCCCCGGAAACACTCCGCCATGTTCATCCCCTTCCCTTTTCAAAAAAAAAACTAAAATCAGCACATCGTATTAAATATATTCAACAAAATTTATTAATTTTTCCACAAAAAAAAATTAAAATACACTATTTCTTACAACATTTTTACGCATTATATCAATACAGTTCACAAATTATTATTTATTTCTAAATATACAAATTAGGTGAAAACCATTGGCAAGAGGCAAAATAAATTCTTTACTGACGATGTGCAGTGTCAAACTTTGGATTGGAGCCAGATTCGCAGTGACATTTTCATTCCTTGCATTTGTTAAGTGGCTGAGGAAGCTTCTAACCACACCAACGGATTACTGTCGTTCTTCTTGTTGCCGCTCATAAGCTCTTGCAGCACTTGGTTTTCGACAGCGTATGGAATGAATCGCCTGTAGAAATTTATCATTCGAAAAAATCGTTTCAATTCGCGCGCTGCCGTAGGTCGCTTGAACTTCTGGATCGCTTCTACTTTCTCACGCTGCGGGTGAATCTCCGTACTCGTGACGGTATGCCCCAACAATTTCACTTCAGCCTTACCCAGGTTACATTTCGCGGCGTTGATTGCGAGACCGTTTTCCTGCAGCAACTGGAAAATTCGTTGGAGGTGTCTAGCGTGCTCTTCCTAGTTCTTAAATGCTACGCATATGTCATCAATGTATACGAAGGCGTAGCTGGTCTCGTTCGTTAAAACATTGTTGATGTGTCGCTGGAAAGTCTGCGCTGCGTTACATAGAGATTTTCTTACACATTTTCACATTTGCTCAGAATGTGGGTAAAGTCCTATATAAACGGTGTCAGGTTCCGATCCGGTACCGTGATGGCATCCACAGCGCGGTAGTCGCCACACGGACGCCAGGACCCGTCAGACTTCACCATATGAAGACGGCTAAACCAGTTGCTGCTCGACGACTGACAAATCCCTTTCTCAACCAGGAAACGAAATTCTTCCATGGCGGCCTTGAGCTTGTCTAGAGCGAGGCCACGCGGTCGCGCGCAAACTGGAGGTCCATTCGTGATGATATGGTGAGTCCCTTTCTTCGCCGTCCAAAAAATCAGCCAAAATTTCGAAAAATGATTCGAGGACGTTGTAGGTAAATATTCTTCCAGGTGCCGGGCGCATTGTTCCCTCCGTGTGCAGCTGCGTAGTAGCGTCAATAAGCCTCTCGTTCTTCATGTCGACAAGTAGGCCGAAGTGTCTCAGGAAATCAGCACCTATGATCTCATTGCTGACTCGTGCTTTAATAAACTCCCAGGTGAAGTCCCTTATAAAACCCAGATCCTGCTTAACCCGCTTCCTCACGAAAGTAGCGATATTGGAACCTTTTGCCGCAAAGAGTTAGTAGGAGTCTGGTTGGCTGAACTTCTTGTTGAAGGTCGGCGAAATGAGGACACGTCCGCGCCAGTGCCGATTAAAAAACTTCGGCTCATTGCCGCGTCTCTTAGAAATAACCTGCAGGTCTTAAATGACGCAGTGGTGCTCTCGCTGTGGCTGGGAAGCGAAGTATAAAGCTCTCACAACAGCGACAATACCGACAGCGTACCGGTACATAATTATTATTTTTCTTTTTAAAAAGAGCATCGTTGCATTTCATTTTATACTGCCAGCGACCAAAACAGCGAGCGGAAATGCAGCGCTGACGCAATCGAAAGTTGTTGTCTTTGGACGCAACTAAACGAACTTTGGTCGAAAAACTGTCGCCAGTGCCTGCGCCAAAAAGGATTCGGGTAGCTAAGCCGACTATCCAAATGGAACGCGGACACTGTTGCGAAAATGCTCGCTCATCATTGCTGTATCGTTTATAGCAAGGATTTCGGCACGTCCTCATCGATCGTACGATGAATCACGGAGCGTTAGTCTTATGATCTGAGAACCGCAACAAAGTGTTGCGCGACTCAGGATCATATTGCTGACCGAGCGGTCCACGCAAATTCTGTCGCGGAAATCTGCATACATATATGCGTTTAATAAATAAATTATAAATGCATACGAACATAGTTTCGATAATATTGTTCATCTTTCTCACTGAAAGTCTGGTATAGTTACAAAGTTGTGTTAAATTCTTGTTTCCCAGAAGAATGATAAGCACTCCAATTTTCAATGTTAAAACGTGCGGTGAGATGCCTTGCAAATCAATTTAATTCAAGAATTCATTTGGATAAAAAAAATACTGAAACTTTCGCGAGCGTGAGCACAACATCTCACAAAAGTTCTATTGCAATCGGATGAATGGTATAGGAATACATACGGGATAAACAGAAGAACATACATTTTCATATACATATATATAGATAAAAGCCGATCTGGCTTACAACAGTCTGAATTCAGGTCATATAAGAATTTAAAGGTCGAACAGACTTTGGTTCTAAGCTTCTGCTCCTATGTCATGTCTGAATCCAACATCCAGGTCGCAATCTCTCCTATCGATAAGAACTCTCCATGAAAATTACGCTGTTATCCATAATGTAGCTTTTATTTTTAAACTAAATTTTACATCATCAAGCCGAACATTATAAACAAAAATCAAAAGATCAAATTTCAACATCAGCCCAATGAAATAAACAAATATATGATTTCTAAATTCATATAAATAATTATCATAAAAAGCATATAAAGATTAATAGTCTTTTAAAATTTTAAATCTAAAATTAAAATTTTAGCTTTATTAAAAAATAATATTCTAATATAAACAGATTGGAAACAAAAACCTTCCAGTGGGCAAGCCTACTCGTGTAGGGAATTATATTATCTTAAGAAAAAAGGGATTTCAGAGTCTAAGTACTTTCTAAAATAGTTTTTAACTTTGCGTTTGTTTCAGACTTCGGCCCGGCTTTTTTACCAGTTTTTATCACGACTTTATTAGGTAGGAGTATTCAATGCAATCTTATACTAGTCATTAAAAATACCAGCTTGAAAAGAATTAAAAATAAAATTAAGTGGATAAGTTAAAGAATCTGCACGAATTGTAATAAGAAACCTCAAATAATATAAATGCAGATAAACCATCTGTCTGCTTTAATCGATTTACTAAGTTTTCTAATACATTTTAAATCAGCTATAGACAAATCTAATGAATCAAAATCAATTGGCGAATTAATGTCTATATTATACATATTTAGATATGTATTTCTAACCATATTTTGAATAACTTAACGCATATTAAATGACAATACAAATACAATCTTAATTCTTCTTTCTCAAAACTAAACGATTACAGATGTTTTAAAAATATCGAACACAAATTTAGCTGTTAAATTGTTTTTATTTCTTGTGGCATTATATATTTACAAGAATATACTTCACAACACTTAGTTTATAAAAGTACTTTTAAATGGCAAAATGACCACAACCTTATTACACCAAGACGTGAAATGAAAGCATAAAAAGAAGGAAATAGATATTAATTTATAAATAAAAACACAAATAAGATAAAATGTAAGACCTAAGTATTATAGTACTACATATATTATAGCGAGTAAGCAAAGTATATGGAAATGGAACGATTATTGTAAATATAAGAAAAAAGCAGACACTTTTGAACTTCACATGTTCAAAACATACCATCCTCGACCAGCGTTACACAAAAAGTGCAAAACTGAAAGCTGTTGATGTAAGCATTCAGATCCTACACCTATAAATCAATCAAAAGCATTTAGGTAAAACTGAGAAATGAAGAACACGCCTTTGTTCTTCAAAGAATGAAGAACATATTTTTGAATTATCGTTCTATAACTCTTAAGCGGCTATTATGTAAATATTACATAATAAATAATAAAAGGGCTCCAAAGGCTGACTTGAAAAGGTTCTTCGTGCGCTTAAGATCCTTATATTTTAACTAGATAAATACGAAAATTCTGATAATATAGTGACGACATCATTCGAACTCGAGATTTAAATAACCTCTAAGAGCAAGTTTATGTATTAAGGCTGTTCTTCTTTTTCTTCTATTTATTAAAATTTTAAAGCTTTGATTTACTGGTAACGCTGGTGGCTGATTGTCAGGAGACACAGTTGAGGCTCACTGTTTGGCCATTACTGGATGACGTTTCACTTGCATTGAGTCTTACTACGTCTGCATTGACAGCTTTATCGTAACGTATAGTCATCGAGTTGGAGTTGCCTGGTAAGAGCACATAACCCAAGCTTTCATAGAATTTAATCAGCTTATCCTTGCATTCCAACGTTATTTTGTAACAGCCCAGATGCTCAGCGAGAAGGCTTACGGTAACAACGATTCTATAAACAATTAAAAACAGAAATAAAGCATTTTTAGGAGAAACCATATATATTTGAAGACTTACAGTTTCCCCAGTTGATTGCCACGATAAATATCGTTAACCACTACATCTTCCAGGTGTCCTCGCTGAAAGGACAGGACTTACATCAACTTCTCATTTCAAATACAACTTACAATGGCACAATTGTGTATGAATTTTTTCTCAATAACGAGCGACGCTGACCCAATAATTACGTTCTTACGGGTGTCTTCAATAACTGTTACGAAGTAGTCACCACTAGCTTTCATTTGAGCAAAGCGTGCTGTGTAAACAGGAAATCCATAAGACGTTGTTTTCATTTATTCACATACGCATACTTAGAAATTGGGTGCGTGTCACTTGACCCACGTCGGTAAGTTGAGACAGCAGCTGGAGAAAACCGCGATCGTAATCACCATCTTTAAGTGGACGCACTTTTAGCCAGGATTCCCCAGGACAGGCAGCAGATATAAATGGATCAAATGTCGCCTGACTCTGATGAAAGTCTAATTTAAGCAGTAGACTAGGATCGTAGAGGTATGTCTCAACCTGTTTAAAAGCGCGATTATATAAAATTGCTCACCAAAAAATATCTTTACATAAGCAAACGTCAGAAATTACTTTACATAAGTAAATATCGGAAAATATTTGTGATTTGATATACGTTCACTCAGTTATAAATATGCGAAATATGTACACCCTACCATATCGAAAGTCTGCCCTATAGAAAACGATACAGCCACAACGTGCCTTCAATCCTATAGTATAGTTCGTGAATGGACTAATGGTCTGATTATGCTCACTTGAATGGTTCGTAATGGCATAGAATAAATGAAGAGCGAGGGGAAATCAGTGAACCGAAGTTTACTTCGTGGCTGCTCTTCCATTTTGTGTACGTTGCCACTATCGTGAAAAACTATATGCTCTATATGTATTTCGAGTTCCCTTCGGGGATTTTTTAAACTTTGTTAAACTTGTGTACACAACCAATTTTGTTACGCTATTTATTTATTAGTTGCTTTATTACATTATTCATTATTATTTAAATTATTATTTTGTTGTTATGAAGAATTTTTAATACCAAGTTATGGCTATAAAGCATTTCAATATTAAATACACATTCTTCAAATATCGTTATTTGTTGTATCTAATTTCTGAATTTTTATCGGAGGTTAATTTTCAAAAGCAAACCTTTATTAAGAATTAAAAATTTACGTTAAGGTTAACAATTATGGTTATTAAGTGTTAAGTAAAATTTAACTTAAATATTTTATAAATTAATATTTTTCAAAATCCTAAATGCAAAATTTTTTACATCCATATATTCTGTCAAATACATCTGTGCATTCTGTGTATTCCATTAAAAAACCTCTTGCTTTGATTGTCATAATTTACTTGTGTGAATTCGAATATCGTTCAGTTTAACATTCGATTTTATTCAACATTATGGATATGGAGCAAGAATTTTTAATGCACTTGCAGTATTTAAAGATTGTGCAGTTGTATGCAGAGAGTTCGCCCAGTTGATCAGGACCGTGTCTCAAATGGATACTTCAGGAAAGTATTTAAAAAAATAAAAAAATTGACGAAGAGCAATTTTTTTATACATACCAGGATGACGATTTTACGTCATCCTTACGTAGAAACGTCTCGTCAACTCATTGGAGTCAACGAGCGGCTTTGCATAACGCTGAAGTAATATTACAAAAATTTTCGTTTCTTTTCTAGAAACTATACGCATTCACTCAAAGGTACCTTGCCCATGGAGCGTCTTTTCAAACAATTGCATGGAGCTTCAAGATGGGGAAAGCAATAGTGAGAAACATTGTTCTGGAAATGTGCGAAGTATTGTGGACCCTGCTTTCGCCAGTATATGAGCGAACCGACAGAGCGCGCTATACAAGGACATCGCAGATGAATTCAGAACATTTGGAATATACCAAATTGTGTAGGGGCCATAGATGGAAAACATGATATATTTTGTTTTTAAACTTAAATTACACCCCATGCAATTTTAACATGCTAATAGAAAATTTCCTAAGATCTGGCAACCTAATCATAGTAATGAGTAAAGAATAAAGGCAGCAATACAATTTCATCTGTTGTTCTAATGGGCTTAAGAGAAGATGGCATGGCATTTCACGAATATTAAAAACATTTTGATATTCGTGTTATGCCATACCAAGCCGTCGCACACACACCCAAACCTGTATGGCTGATTGGAATTTGACATTTCCTATTCTATCCCAAACGAGCGATGCAACAATTTCCAAATACACTACCAGAGATGTACTATGTAGAATTTCCAGAGCGTACTCGGCTGACGACTCTTTCTCGATCAACCACCTCCTAAAATGAAAATCGTAGCTCCTGTCATGAATTCAATTTCTTTACATTTTTCTTCCGTATGCTAAATAAATTTGTTTATTTCATGTTTTTGTTTAGATTTTTTATATAAAAGTTGGCAACGCAACAAAAATTAGCCACGCGTCTGAACACAATATTAGGCCGAGCGACTGGAGTTGTACGCCAGCGATTGAAAACAATTCCAGCGATAACGATGAGGGTTGGGCGCTGTCATTTGCTTAAAAAATTTCTGTATACCAACATAAAAAAGAAGAAGAGCAGCGATCCCGCTATGAAAATAGAAATATATTTATTACTAATGACGGCTGCTAACGACGATCGATGGGCAATATGCGTAAATCAATGATTTTTCGTTTCCCATAAAAGCCTAGTAATTTTGACAGCCAACAGTAATAGTTATCACTCGTTGCTATGATTATGGCTTAAAAGGTAAGCAATACTTTTCTTTTAAACAAAGAGAATAAGAATCGCGATAGAATAGATTCATCGCCGCGGCTCTAATCCGAGGACTGGTTCGCTATAGAAAATTGAGTTTTTATCCTTGACGGTTCGTCATTGTGCGGACGCTGTTACTTACGAAAACGGACGTAAACGTAAATGTCAATATATATGTATACCTTATGGGAGCATTTGGAATTTCTGACATCTGGACGTTCGACGTTGCGATTAATCAATTTCAATTTACTCCCCGATGTTTTTTGATGATTTTTCAAAAAAAAAAACGCCGAGCTTACGCTCTGTGTTTTCGTAAAAGTATTGCCTACCTTTTCCCGATAAGCGTAGGGATTTTTGTTGCGTTGGCAACTTTTATATAGAAAATGTACACTTACGTTTTGTTTTTGAAAAAGTATTGCCTAATCCCTTGATTAGCGAGTTTCAAATGAAGGGTAAAGAGGGAGGCAATTTGTAAATACATGAAAATCAGCTGATGTTGGAAAAAGGTTTGAAAAATAATATTATATATAAGTATTTTCTTTAATAAAATCCAATTGTTAGAAATCTCAGTGTGAATTTCAATCCCGAGTGCAAAGTACAATACTTTATTGCGGAAAATATATGGCAACTGTAAGACGAAGGGTTCAACAAAACTTAATATCAATAAATCGAAGATACATTAAATAGCTCTCCAACCGTTCCAAAATGTGAATGTCTTCTAAACATGTTAGTTATTGAAAAATTTAAATTAAAAAACAAAATTTTTTATGGTAACTGGAGATTTGAAATAAATTATTGAATCCTTTAAAAATCCCACGTAATTTCCAAAAACCAAGTATAGAAGATCAAAGTGGTTGGCAATCCAGAAGATTCAGAGGAAGATTTGGCATCCACATTTGGCTGTTATCGGAATTGTGTGCGTCAAAATATCTAATCTCAGCAGATATTTGCCATCGTGTTGGTTTCGAAGATTATTTCGCTTAACGGATACGTGCAGTCCCCGTAATGTAGATATTGATTTTGACACTTGTCCTAGCTCGGCTGAAAAGACACTAAGTGATTACAATTGCAAATTATGTGAAGAAAAGCATAGTGAGCAAATGGTTCAGTGCGACAGGTGTGATCAGTGGTATCACTTCACTTGTGTATGCGTAATATCTGCTCAACCATGGAAGCGTGTAAAATGGAAGCACATCTGAATAACCAAACACTGGTAGCGAGATGGTAGACAAATTACCGTATCAACACAAACTGAGCTGGGCAATGTATCCAAGTGACAAACGAGTTCCCGTTGTCAAGGCATTTAGTGATTGAATGTTATAGCCGAAGCCGTCATTGAGGAGTTGTGATGTGACCGCGGACGGAGCGTTGGTGCGTCCGCCAATATTTTAGTTTACTCAGTGTTCGCGCAAATAAAAATAAAACAAAAGTGCAAAACAATTTTACCCACGCCAAAAAACACTTTCCAACAAACAAAACAATAGTGAACAACGATAAGCCGAAAACAACTAACTTAATAACAAATAAATAAAATTTGAATAACATTAAAAAAAAAAACAAATAGACAATCAAACGGGACGCAGAGAACCATGCGAGGGACATTTCGTTTGTTATCACCTTTACCTACTCCTTGTCGCGTTTTGCTTTGCTTGCGACGTACGCGTGGCCGTTTCATAGTTGATATACCTAATCTTGATAACTGACAGCTGATTGAAGACACTGAAGATGAATATTAAACTATTGAAAGAACTTGTAAAAGCTAGACGAGAACTGAAACAAAAATTTAGGGCTTTAAAGTTAAGAAAGTCAGTTGTGTCGTGACCGCGGACGAGGGTGGATGCTGCTACCCACCGCAGTGCAGTGTTTAGTGTGCTCGCGGGAAAAAAACACAAACAGATATAAACAAATATCTTCCAAAACATAAAAAGTCACAAGTGCAATAGAACTGGATTTAATACAGTGCATTAAAATATAACAATAAACATTAATAAATTCACAAAAACAATAATACAAAATAGCAACCAAATAACACAAACAGATAATCAAACGGAATGCAGAGAACCAAGCAAAGGGCTTTTTTATGCTCTCCGCAGTAAAGCTCAGCATTTCGTTTCTTTCTTCTCCCCCTCCTTCTTCCTAGTCCTGTTAGGTGTGCAGGCGGCTGTGAGTGCACCGTGGACTGAAGCGTGGCAAGATAAAGGCATAACACTTGTCTTGTCGCGTTTTGCTTTGCCTGCGGTGTAGGCTTGACCGCTTGTGCAGCTGACTTTATACCTCTTTACAGTGATTGGCGATGACAAAATTTCGTATAGACTCCACAAATGTGCATGGCTTGAGGGCGAATTTCTTCGCGGGGTATGCGTATGTTTCTACTCACCAACCGCATATAGTGGCACTAGGTAAGACCCAGGTGTCTGAGGGTGCAGATCCACTGGATTTTCACTTGCCTGCGTACCACTTACTGCCATTATTTTCATCACACAGAGGCCTCGCCTTATATATTCGCAGTGATGTTGCGTACCAGTGTCAGCAACACCTTTGCACGACGGATGCCGAATTTAGCTCCATGTGAGTTAAGTTCAAAATCCAGTCGCACATCCTGCACTTCTGCTTCATTTATAGAAGCCCGGATCTAGAGAGGCTGCCAACTTTTAATAAACTTGACAGTCTCTCTGATTCGATTTCTAAAATCCTGAAATCGTATCCGAATAGTGAAATTGCTGTTGCTGGTGATTTCAATGTTCATAATTCCAATTGGCTACGTCATTCGAGTCACACAACACCTGAGGGTTTGTATGTTGAGATATTTGCTGAGTCTAATAATTTGACTCAATTAGTGAAGGAACCAACGCACTTTCCCTGCGTTAATGTGCAAAACCAAAATATTCTGGACCTTTTTCTAACTTCACATCACAGCAAGTATGATGTGAATGTTCTTGTACCTCTTGGTAATTCGGACCATGCTACAATTTCTGCTACCTTCCCATAATCTAGTTTTCAATCCGCTCATCAGCCAGCTCCGAAGCGGAGAGTGTGGCTTTATGAGAAGGCTAATTGGGATGCGCTGAACTCCTTTTTCAGCCGTTTCAATTGGTAATTGTGTTTCAGGGATAGAAACATAAATGCTGCAGCAAAATTGGTAGAAAATATAATTTTATTTGGTATGAGGTCTTTCATACCTAATAAAAGAATTTCCATTAAACCAAAAGACCATTACTGGTTTAATGCGACTTGCAGACTAGCAGTCAAGTCTAAAGAGGAAGCATTTAGGAATTGGTGTTTAAACAAAACTGCTGATACTAAATTCCTGCGCAATCAGGCCAGAAAAAGGTGCAATGCCACTCTAAAGCGCGAAGAAGTTCTTTACCAACAGCGCCTTAGACGCAAAGTTCTAGAATACCATAAGGGTAGAAGAACTTTTGGTCGTTCGTAGGGAGAGTAAAGAATCAGACGCGGTCGTCCATTCCACCTCTCCTCAAGGATGATCAGATCTTCACTCACTCGGTTGATAAGGCAAACTTATTAGCTAAAATGTTTGCTGAAAACTGCTCTCTTCCTAAGAGTAGCCAACTACTGCCCGCGGTCGATGGTGTATCTCATGCTATGCCTGAGATGCATTTTCGAACGCGAGATGTTAAAAGAGTGCTTGTAAACCTCAACGTAAATAAATCCTCGGGACCGGATGGCATTTCAGCCTACGTGTTGAGAAAGTGCGCCTCAACACTGGCTCGCCCATTGCGCAATCTGTTTAATTTATTGTTCACTTCAGGAGTTTTTCCTACTTCCTGGAAGATTGCCAATGTGCAGCCAGTTCCTAAAAAAGGTGAGGCTACGAATCCTGCTAATTACCGGCCCATAGCAATCTGTTTAATGCTCTCCAAAGTTATGGAGAGCGTTATAAATTTTAACCTGATGAGGTATCTGGAGAGCAACCAATTGGTCAGCGATCGCCAGTACGGTTTCCGTGCTCACCGCTCCACAGGCGATTTGATGGCGTTCCTCACTGAGCGGTGGAACAGTTGTGTTCACCAATTCGGTGAGAGTAAGGTTGTTGCTTTGGATATCTCCAAGGCATTTGACCGAGTGTGGCATAAAGCACTCGTGTCTAAACTGGCTGCTTATGGTGTCGGTAATACAATCCATCCACTCGATGGATATCGAGTTTCCTCAGCGGCCGTTCTATTCGGGTTGTGATAGACGGCTTTGCTTCCGAAGAGCACTCCATTAATGCTGGAGTTCCGCAGGGTTCGGTCCTGTCTCCTACACTTTTTCTCATTTTTATCAATGACCTTCTGTCATTGACATCAAACCCGTTTGCTGATGACAGCAGCATTTGTCATTCATATTCATTCTCCAGGCGTCCCTCTATTCTGGAGATCACTAGAAAACGCAGAAATATGAATGACACACTCCAATCCGACCTTAACAAAATCCATGAGTGGGGTTGAGCGAATCGGGTCGATTTTAATGCGCGGAAGACCCAATGCTGTTTTTTGACCCACAAGCGTCTGGCGGGCAACAACTTCCCACCGTTAAATATGGGTGGTGTGGATATTAATGAGTCGGAGGCTCTTGGTGTTCTGGGCATGTCAATACAATGCGATCTTCGTTGGAACGATCATATTTTTGATGTGTCGAAAGAAGCAGCCAAGTGCTTAGGCTTTTTAAAGCGGTACAAGAAATACTTCACTCCAACCGACCTTCGTTGTATCTACACCACTTATATCCGTCCGAAAATGGAGTACAACTCGCGTATTTGGTCTGGAGCTTCGAAAACATATCTTCAGCTTCTGGACCGTATACAAGGTCGTGCGATAAAACTTATAGGGGACAGTAGGGTATCCAGCTCTATTGAAACCTTGGTATGTCGTCGGGATGTGGGGTGTGTAACCTTATTTTACCGTTACTTTAATGGTAATTGTTCCTCTGAAGTAGCTAGCCTGATTCCTTCGGTTCTGGTATTCAACAGATCTACTCGGCTTTCCAGAGCGGTGCACCCCTTTTACGTCTCGATCCCGTTCCAACGCACTACCCACTACCGCGAGAATTCGTTTTTCGGTCGCGCAGTTAAGCTGTGGAATAGTCTCCCTGCGCATGTTTTCCCCACCCACGTCAATGCTTTTAAAAGAGGTGTAAATCGACACTACTCCCACTTTTCCCCTTCCCTCTAACCTTTTCCCTTCTAACCAACGAATGCTTTGCATGGATAGGGGGCATCCCCTGAGTTTGGTTCTATCTGCCATAAAAAAAAAAACAACAGAAAAGCCGATTTAGTGAATCAATTGAATGAGACTTTTAAACCGGTTACAGTACCTTTGAAGGAATTAGTGAGGATATAAAACAAACAATACAACTAAAACAAATGCTAACAAGGATGACCGAGAATCTATGCATAATGAGCTACCACTCAAACTAAAAACAAGTACCACACACAAAATAAAGAAAGAGATCGATTTTACAGGCGAAACTCTTATCAAGAGGCATGATGACGATGATAATGATGATGATGATTGGTACCTTTTTCTCTCAAATGGTTGTTTCAGAGGAAGATGCAAACAAATCAACTGAAGACATGGATTTATCTAAATTAGAGCAGCAAATGAGCTGGATACAGCATACGGACTGAACAGAGGATTATATGGTGAATGGAGATTCCGAAACAGTGCTTTCAAAATACAAAACGGTGAAATATTCGTGTCAAACAAACCTTTTGGTACCTCACCTCCTATTACCTTCAACCTTACACCCGGTCTCTTCCAATTACTTTTCCACAAGACACAACTGTCTCACAAACGTAACTATGATGAAAATAAGCAAATTTACTAAGGCTTACAAGTACACCAACATCATAAACGGATTATTCAGCGATAAGTCTTTATTAACGTCCACACCACTTCACCATAAAAAAGGAACGGGTGTGATGAATTTACAGCCTCAAACACATAATTATATTCAACAGAATGATGCTAAGGCTATGCATATTGTAAAAGCACTAACCAATGATAAAGAATCATCAACGACATACAAAGGAAATGGTTTAATGCAAGTAAATTCACAGAAACCCGAATTTATTTATTGGAATGATCCCAATAAGCTGGTAGAAAAATTACGCCTTTTGTTATTATCTGCTTCGGATGAAGGTAACTTCTATATCAACGGAGTAATTTCCATTATCGAAGAATTACTAGAAGCCGACATAATTGAGTAACTTTCACATACATATTGTGCATACCAAGAGAACATTATATCAACAGATAATCATAACCACATCATTTTTATGAACATGTAAATCGAAATTAGCTTTACAATTGTATTATGATAATCATAACCACATCATTTTTATGAACATGTAAATCGAAATTAGCTTTACAATTGTATTATGATTTCTTGAAATATGTATTATTGGAAGTATTATATTTTTATTAAAATTAAATGCATACATGTGTATATGAACAACATATATAAGCGTTTGAGCTGTTTTATTTTTTCAGTAATAAAATCCATATAAATACGGTTGCTTATATGATATGTACGACCTTTGTGTTTCTTTCCTGATTTGATAACACTGATGTGTTTGCTATTTGAACTAATCAGATGACTGATCCGATAGCTAATATACATGACCTGGTCTAATTTGACAGCTGATATACAGGATCTTATCTAATATGAACTGATTTGATAGCTGTTATGATTGACCAGATAGCCGTTATGATGAATCATCAACGACATACAAAGGAAATGGTTTAATACCACTAGGTATTATTTGTTTTCCAAAATATTCATACATGATTTTATCCTGGTACGTAGAGAGCAAAATGTTGGCCAAAAATGGGCGTGGTCCGCCTGTTTATACGGGGGTTGTTGACTGGCGGAATTATTATTTTTTTAGCTACTCGGGTGTAGGATGCTTGGACTTCGGCCTGGCCGAGGACAGCACTTTTACTTGTTTGAATATTACCATAATAATCTCAGTACATTCGATTAAATATTGAAATCCGTTAAGTTTATAGCAAAGAAAGATCCTTATTTTTTAACAGCACCACTGAATTCATTCGCTTCTAAATGCTTGAGTAGTCTTCGGTGGCTCGGTGGCGCAGTGCGTGGCACACTCGTCAACGGATTCGGGGGATGTGGGTTCTAATCGTGCCTGCGCGCATGGTTGTCAACTTCTAAAAATTTGTGCTGTTTAAATCTTTCTTAGCGTACTTGATTGCCTAGCGCAATTATTGTATAAGTGATAATTCCATTCCCTTCCCCTCTCTCTGTCAACCCAACAAACAGTTGCTCGTGCTAAATGCATAAGAAAAGAGCAGCTTCTCTTAAGAGAGCTATGGTAAAATCTGTTATAAAAAAAAAATAATTTCCATTATCGAAGAATAATGATTAATAAGATTTTCTATGAATTGTATAAACTACTTTGTGTTATAAATAAACACAACACAAGTAAAAACCTCTGATATTGTTTCGTTTGTGGAATTATATCAACTTTCGCATCAATTATATCACCTATCAGATGAGACAAACAGCTATCTTGCATTAAACCATTTCCTTTGTAAGTCGTTGATGATTCATCATAACGGCTATCTGGTCTATCATAACAGCTATCACATCAATTCAGGTTAGATAAGATCCTGTATATCAGCTGCCAGATTAGATCAGGTCACGTATATTAGCTATTAGATCAGATATAACAGCAATCAGATCTGCCCAGGTGCAACTGCTAACAGATCAGATCAGACCAGGTTATCGGCTATCAGATCAGATCTAGCATATCAACTCACAGATCAGTCATCTGATTAGTTCAACCAGCAAACATATCAGTGTTATCATATCAGGAACGAAACATAAAGGTCGTACATATCATGTAAGCGACCGTATTTATATGGATTTTATTGCTGAAAAAATAAAACAACTCAAACGCTTATATATGTTGTTCATATACACATGTATGCATTTAATTTAAATAAAAATACAATAGTTCCAATAATACATATTTCAAGAAATCATAATACAATTGTAAAGCTAATTTCCATTTACATGTTCATAAAAATGATGTGGTTATGTATGATTATCTGTTGATAAGATGTTGTCTTGGCATACAAAATATGTGTGTGAAGGGTACTCAATTACGTCGGCTTCTCGTAATTCTTCGATAATGGAAATTATTTCGTTGATATAGAAGTTACCTTCATCCGAGCAGATAATAACAAAAGGCGTAATCTATCTACCAGCTTTGGGATCATTCCATTAAATAAATTCGGGTTTCTGTGAATTTACTTGCATTAAACCATTTCCTTTGTATGTCGTTGATGATTCTTTATCATTGGTTAGTGCTTTTACAATATGCATAGCCTTAGTATCATTCTGATGAATATAATTATGTGTTTGAGGGTGTGAAGTCATCACACCCGTTCCTTTTTTATGGTGAAGTGGTGTGGACCTTAATAAAGACTTATCGCTGAATAATCCGTTTATGATGTTGGTGTACTTGTAAGCCTTAGTAATTTGCTTATTTTCATCATAGTTACGTTTGTGAGCATTAGTATTGATTAGAAACTTGTAGATCTGCTTTGTTGCAATTTGATGGTGTCTTGTGGAACACTAACTTAAAGAGACCGGGTGTAAGGTTGAAAGAGGTGGGGGATGAGGTGTCAAACGGTTTATCGGATATTAATATTTCGCCGTTTTGTATTTTGAAAGCGCTGCTTCCGAATCTCCATTCACCATCTAATCCTCTGTTCAGTCCATATGCAGTCCTTCCGCAGAAGTATCAGTTGGCATATAAATAGCCCACAGAGCGTCTCAATTAATGAATTCGAGTTTGGTTCTTGAACGAAATACATCGACCATCTTGTGAACAAAGTGTAAAGTAATAAGTGTTAAGAAGTGCAATCAGAAAAGAATAAATTTGTGAAATTTAAAACAACAACACTTTTGAGTTTTGTTAGGTTATTCACAAACCAGAGATCGAACCTGAGAGTCGTAACCGTAAATCTAAATATACGTAACAATATTTATTGTAACAAATTTTCAGTCGCGGTTTTGCGAAACTCCTGGAAACCATTCAAATGCTTTAGTCGCGAGATCTACATGTTACCTAGCGCAAGAGAGAAAGAAAAATAGTTAGTTCCACAACCTTCCACAGCAATGCAAGACGACATCTAGTGCGAGATAGAACAAATAGACAGATCGACAATTTGCTAGATAGTTGCAGAACGTTCCGCAGCAGTATCAGCTGGCATATAAATAGTCTGCAGGGCGTCTCGAGTTTAGTTCTTGAACGAATTAATTCGAGTTTGGTTCTTGAACGAAATACAATACATCGACCAATACCGAATCGCTGTGAAGATTTCAGACGAATGAATTTAAATTTTAAGGCAGTGGTAGCATATCCCTGAGGGAATGACACCACCACCACTTCATAATGTATTTTAGTGCAAAGAATACAGCGGTTATTATAAACAAATTCGCGGTTATGTACTTGAACATTGCTGCAGTGAGTCTCGGTGTGCCTTCGCACTCGGCCTTATAAACAAGCCTCCGATCGTCAGCGCTAACGATAGGAGAGTAGCGCCGGCCAGCGCTCGTATGCTCACACTGCGTATTCCGCTCTTAAAACGTAAAACAGCAGAAAAGAAAACGAAAACTAATTTAACTTTGACAACTCGCGATTTCGACCTACTTGGTATTACAGAAGTGGCCCTCGTACCGTGGCTGGAAAGGGCACTGGACCTTGTCAACTCTCACGAAGGCATGAGAGCGCGTCATAAGCTGTGGGTGGATAAAAACTTTCGTTGTGTCGTGATGCGCGGCCGGAACTGGTGCAACCTTCGCCGTTCCGCGTCGCAGGTCCTTATTAAATTCGAACTCGGAAACATTCGATGGCGTAGACGCTAGGAATTCGCCTGGTATTCTGAGGGTAGAACCATACAATAACTCCTCTGGTGTCGCAGCGATCTCTTCCTTGAAAGTAGCATGCCGTCGTAGCAGCACGAGTGGTAGAATTTCGCTCCACTCGTCATGTTTGTAACCAGTTTTCAGCGTTTTGTGCCAGCGCTCTATCATCCGGTTTTCTTGCGGATGGTAGGAAGTCATCCTATAGCGCTGAATGCCGAACATTTAATTTAATTGCTTGAAAAGCTCGGACTCGAATTGTCGGCCGAGGTCGATAGAGATCCTTACTGGAATTCCAAACTTCGCGAATCAACCGGAGATGAGATCGCGATGTTCTCCGCCGAGATATCGGTAAGCAAGGTGGCCTCCACCTGGTGAACATGTCGATCAACGTGAGGCAGTACCTGTGACCTGTCGATCAACGTGACGGTATCCTTCGGACGACGGAAGGGGTCCAATTAAGTCGATGTTTAGGTGCTCGAATCTCTCGAATGGACCCTTTTACGTGCCGACCTCGGCCCTATTGTGACGCTGCACCTTACTGTGTTGACAAGGGCCGCAGCAGCGGAAGAACTCGCGTATGTCCTTGTTCATTCTCGGCCAAAAAAAACGTTGTTTAATAAGTTCCAAAGTCGCCTTCACGCCCGAATGTGCTAGTCCATGCATTTTTTTCATTACCGATTTCCGGCATCGGCTGGGTACTAATGGTCGAATTCTACCGTGCGCCACGTCGCAAACCAAAGCCTCGTTTGATTGCAGAAGCGTGAGGGGTTGCAGCTGTAGCGTTGATGTTGGCTGCGCCGATCTGTAAAAGTTTGATATGTGCTGATATCGGTCGTGAATTGTCACAATTTTTATAAAAACACAGTTCCTGATTCTCATAGAGGTTAGCACTCAAATGTGTCTAAAAGGTTTGTTTTCTCTTTTTTGGTTTTGTATTAATTTTTTATTATTTTTTTTTTCTTTATTTTTCTTTTCTTAGAGCACTAAGTTAGCATTAAGTTAGCATTAAGATCTAATCTAGGTTAAGTGATCTATATATCTCAATCCATGTCAGCTCCGGGAGCAAGAGCGTTTAATGTTCATGTTATTGTTTTCTTCAATGTTCTCTTCTTATTAATAAGTTTGATACTGCTGTACATATATGTTTTTTAGATAATACATTATAGTCTTTAATTTTTATCCACAATTGTAATTTGAATTTTTGTAAACTTATAATGTTGTTGAAAAAAAGGCTCAATAAAATTTCAATTCAATTCAATTCGGTCGTGAACTGACCAATGTAGTCTAGTTGTCGCAGTGCTGCTCGCTCGGAGTTTTGTTTAAAAGCGAACGTTAGAGGCTTATGGTCCGTGAAAACCGTGAAGCACCTGCCCTCGACCATTTGTTTGAAGTGTCGCACCGCTTGATATATCGCTGTTATCTCTCAGTTGTAGGTGCTATACTTCCGTTGGGCATCAGTCAGTTTTTTGGAGTAAAAGCCTAACGGCTGAAGTTCGTTACCCACCTGCTGCTGCAACACCGTTCAGACTGCCGTATCCAATGCGTCGACGTTAAGGCATAATGCCGTGTTCGACGCTGGATGGAATAACATCGTCTTTATTCTTCCTGCCGTGTTCGACGCTGGATGGAATAACATCGTCTTTATTCTTCCTGCTTCCGCACATCAAACTTTGTAGTACCATTTGGCTTTCTACCGCGCGCGGGGTACGCGTCAGTAGAAATTTATCATGCCAAGGAATATATATATGAAGATATATAGATATATATATCTCTATATATATATCTATATATCTTATAGATCTTACGATATATATATCTCTCAGGTTTTCTGGGGCAAAAGACCCCCTATCATTTACAGAGAGAATAACCGAGCTGGCCGAAGCCTACAATATCGACCAAAATCAACTGCCGCGAGCGATGCCGGAATTACTCCAAGACGACGCACTCATCTGGTATCGAAACAACAACAAATCCTGGGAATCATGGGAATCATTCGAGAGAGACTTCTTGAAATTTTTCCTACCCGCCAGACACTGGAGGCATCTGCAAGACGACATCAGAAACAGGGAGGAAAAGAATCTTTAAAAACATATGTACTTGCTTTGCAAAACCTCATGCAACACTCCCAGCTAAGCGAAGCGAAAAATTGGAGCGGATCTACAACAATGCTTTATCTGAATATCAACTTCGCATTCGCCGAAGAGATTTTACCACATTAGAAGAACTCATAGATATGGCTGAAAACCTTGAAGACATCACGAACAGAGCTGAAGCATCGCAAACTAATTCCACCAGGAAACAACAACATCACATGATGACAAAAGGCACCCACACTGCAAGACATCCAGCTCGGCCCAAAGACCATCCCCCGACATCATCAAAAACCCTCAAACCGCCTGTCGTAACTGTGGAACCTAGCGACATTATGTAGAGGTCTGCCAAAAAACCGAAAAATCTTCTGTTGGGAGTGTGAAAGACTAAACGTACGCACTATTTACTGCTGCAAAAGAAAACTGGAAAACGATTTCTCTCAAAAACCCTCACCAAATCTCGAAACAACAAACCTGCCACAACTGATTACAATAATTACGATGGAAGGGAAAGAAATGCACGCTATGCAGCTTCATGGGCAGGAAAGTGGCACGCACACTCAAAACCAAGCCAAGAACTCTCTCCACGTCAGTCCAGATTACCTTAGCCGACAATTCTTCCATAACTCTGAAGAAAGCACTCACAATTCTACTACAGCTCGGGGAATTCCCCGACTACTGCCGATTTTTAATCACGGAAACCCCATCCGACATCATATTAGGGTTAGATTTCCTGAATCACACTCTCCTGCGGAGGAGTCAACATCTTAGAAGGAAAGAAGCAAACCATCTCCAACAAACACCACCACAAGTCCGCAGTCGAGAAAACAATCACGGAAGAAATAAACACTGAATACTTTCTCAAAGAGAAACTCGAACAATTCGACCAGATCACTGGACCAACTAACATAACCGAGCTTAAGATTATAATGGCCGACGACCGATCAATTAAACAAAGGTATTTTCCCCGTAACCCAGCAATGCAGACTATCATCAATGAGGAGGTGGATAAACTTCTCGGAAAAAAGTGCATCGAGCCTTCACACAGCTCATTTAGCGCGCCTATAGTATTAGCAAAGAAAAACGCAAGAACATGACTGTGCATCGACTACAGGCAACTCAACAAAAACTGAATTCCCGATGCATATCCACTTCCGCGCATTATCAGTATATTAGTAAATATATCAGTAGCCTCGATTTGAAAGATGGCTACTGATAGGTTGCCATGGCTTTCCACAGCAGAAAATACACCACATTAACCGTACCTGGCAGAGGTCTTTTTTCAATGGCGAGTGATGCCATTTGGATTACACTCTGTCCCTGCAACTTTTCAGCGAGCATTAGATCAAATTATTGGACCAGAACTAGAACCCTTCGCCTTCGCATACCTGGACGACATCGTCGTAACAGGCAGAACACTAAACGAACACATGCACAACTTACGGAAAGTATTCCAGCGACTGCGAGCAGCCAAACTAAAAATCAATGCAGACAAATGTAGTTTTTTCCAGACTAAAATCTAGTACCTCGAGTATATGGTCAGCGAGGCCGGCATACTTCAAATCGAAGGCCGGCATACTTCAGTCCTCACACAAAACCTGGACGACACAGAAAGAGTCATAGCATACGCCAGCCGTCATTTGAAGAAAGCAGAGAAAAACTATTCAGCAACCGAAAAAAATGTCTCGCCATTGTATGGGTCATAAGAAAGATGCGACCCTACCTCGAAAGGTACAAATTTTTAGTGATAACCGACCACCTGGCGTTAAAGGGGCTCAACTCTATTGAGAGCCCAAGCGGACGCATTGCAAGGTGGGCCTTAGAACTACAGCAATACCAATTCACGGTCCAATACCGCTGAGACAACAGAATATATTGGCAGATGCGCTGTCACGACAACCAATCCACAGCTGCCACCAGGCCACCGACACGACCGGCAATCTGGAATGCAACTGGCTGTCCCAAAAGAAAGCCAGCATACAACAAAACCCGGGAAAATTTCCCGACTATAGGATCATAAATTATCAATTCTATCGACACATCTCGCAAAATCCACACGACGATAATTCCACACCGGTGGAAACTTTGTGTTGCCTCAACACTCCGTAAAGGAGTCTTTCAGGAAAATCACGATGCCCCTACAGGAGGACACCTTGGCATACGGAAAACTAGACAACGAATCATCAGTCGATACTACTGGCCAGGAATGTTTAGAGACATCCGGCAGTATGTACTGGCATGCTACTCATGTCAACGCTACAAAGCCAGCCAGCAGACCCCATCAGGCGAAGTGTTAAGTAAAATCCCTAACGAACCATGGGCTACGATAACCACAGATTTTGTTGTACCACTGTTCCACGCTTAAAACATGGAAACACCATGTTATTGGTATTTTTTACCCATACTCAAAATGGACCGAACTAATAGCATTACGAAAGCCACAAGCCAAGCAACCATCAAAGCATTCCGAGAAAGAATATTACCAAGATATGGTACTCCAAAAGTCCTAAATACGGATAATTGTACTCAATTTTTAAGCAGAGAGTTTAAAAACTTCGTGAATACTAATGGAGTCAGGCAACAGTTCACGGCACCCTATTCGCCTCAAAAAATCCGACAGAACGAGCTAACCGAACTGTCAAAAGAGTGTGTCAGCCACCACCGGCTATAGCGACGCTTTCTTAACACTGGGAAGAGAACCCAAGTTACCTAACGACCTCTACGATGCTGTTACACTGGGCATCGGCGGAAGCCGGAAAATCCAGATGATTGGGCCAAATCTCTTCGAGGAATCTTTGCCAAGTGATTGGCTGCCGTTTTTACCTGTTCGGCCGTCTCGACCGAAGACTTTGCCAGGGTTTCTCGGCTGCCTCAGTCGGAAAACCAAATTCTTAGCTTGCTGTTGTCTGTTCAGCCGTCTCGACCGAAGACAACAAAAACTTTGCCAGAGTTTCTCGGCTGCCTCAGCCGGAAAACCAAATTCTTAGCTTGCTGTTGTCTGTTCGGCCGTCTCGACCGATGATAACAAAAACTTTTCCAGGGTTTCTCGGTTGCCTCAGCCAGAAAACCAAACTCTCAGTTTGCTGTTGTATGATCGGCCGATCGGCCGATGTTGTATGATCGGTATAATGATTTGATGACTCTGCAGCTCAGCATATTCATTATTCATCTGACCACAGAGAGAGGTACTCCGAATGCTGTTAATTGCATAGGGAATATCACAGAATATCATATCGAATATATCTGTCAATAATTTTTTCCATGCCCTTCAATACAAAGGACATAAAAAGGACTAATGGGTCGGAAGAATTTTGGATTATAAATATCATTCCTGCTTCGTTTAGGTAAGTACTTAACTATTACTATCCTCCAGACTTCAGGGATATGTCCATAAGCTAGACTACAGGTATATAGATTAGATAAAATTAGAGCTAGTATATCAACTCCATGTTGCAGTAACGCAGGAAATACGCCATTCTCTCCAGGCGACTTAAACGGTTGAAAAGATTGCAATGACATTTAACTGCATGAGTACTGCATGTGTTTTTTGCAACCCTCCAATCCTCTCTGCAAGTTTGATTCACCACTACTCTTGTTGAGTGATTGTTAACTATGAGTTGATTCAGTATAATATTGTAGAATCAGTAAAATGAGTTCTAAACGCAATTTCTAAAGCATATTTTGAGTATAACTACCATTTCCACTCAGTAAAGTAGCAAGGGAGTAGCCTTATCTGAAGCCAGAATCTTTATCAAGTGACAACCCGACTGGACATCAGAGATATTGTAACAGTACAACCTGAAAGATTCTATCTTGGCTTTCTTAATTTCTTTATTATAATTTTTTTAGAGCTAAAGAAGTTTGTAGGATACAAACACCATGGTGGAATTCACGTCTTATTGCTTTAAGTAAAAATGTTAGGAAGCTATTCAAGAGGGCCAAATGGAATAGCGGTTGGCGCACTTATTCTTTAGCTCTAAAAAATTATAATAAAGAAATGAAGAAATTAAGGTCAATTAAAAGCGACCTCCGCTTTTAATTAACCTTATCTGCTCAAGGGGCTCTACGCGGATGGACCTCCTTTCCCCATCACTCGTGGGAACAAAATAGAACCACAAATAATTTAAAATCAGGGGAACTGGAATTATCCGTTCCCAGCAATCAGTCTTGGCTAAAACAATCAACTCTCCTGAACGGATAGCACGTTCAGCGGAGTTGACCAGTAGTGAGGAGAGCGACTCTACTCAGACGGAGGTATCCAATGCATCTGTCGCCAGTGGGGAAACCGTCAGAGTTGAATTTGGGCAAGTTAAGCCTCAAGAGGAGACCGCTGAGAACGTCTCAACGCAAAGTTCTCTCGAACTTATGGCAGACGCGCTGAAGAAAGTACTTGCGGACCCTATCCAGGCCTCGGTCGAAAAGTTCACAAAAAGACGGAGATCTGGAGGACCACCAACGGCACCTAGCAAGAAGAAATGAGTAAACGCTTCTATCGCCGATGTTGCTCTGACCCACATAGTTGGTGTGATACCGGTGGAATCTCCGGACGTCTATCTTGGAATGGAGCAACAGAAGCTCGGGGAGGGTGATGCAAACGCCCACCACACTATCTAGAGAAGTATGAATACTAACGCCAGAGGTGAGTGTCTCCTGGACTTTATAAGTAGTTCAGAAATTAATATATATAATGTAGGAAGTATACCTACCTTTATTACAATAAATATGAGAGAGGTATTGGATTTAATCTTGACCTCCTCCTTTCATTCTGGGTTAGTTAGGGATGGCGTATATCAGACGAACCATCTTGCTTAGATCATATAAGTATATTAGATTCGAGATTGAAACAGGCATCTCCAATATCAAATCACCATGTCGACAGAAAGAGAAAACCAATTGAAACTGCTATAAGGAGATCACTAATCGTTGACAAAGTACCAACTAGAATTGATAGGGTAGAAAAAATGGAGCAATCTACATAAATCGTCCCATTATAGAAGCCTTTTGGGATAAATGAAGGCTGCCTAAATTCACACTCCATGGTGGAATGACCACCTAGCGAAATTACGTAAAATGGTTAGGAAGCTATTTAACAAAACCAGTGGGAATAACGGGACATATGCTAGTCCTAACCGAATACAATAAAGAAATTACGAAAGTAAAAACATAATCTTTCGGTTTTGCAGCAATCTGGTTGAGCTTCAAACAGGGTGTCGGTTGATTAAGGCACTAATGGTAGACAAGTCCTCCTCCTTGGGCACATTAACAAAAGAAGATGGAAGTCTAACTGAAAGAGAGACTAACTGAAGAGAAACTAAGAGAGCTTAGAAGGCTCAATAGTGATTCCTGGGTCAATAGTGATTGAATTGAATGCCAAGGATGAAATGTCGCAAATAGGAGTGAGAAGTATATTTCCAGCAGTGTTACAATATGGAGGAGAATAACTCTTCCCTATATTGACAAAAATTTATAGCTGTAGCCTATCGTACGGACAATTACCGTTAGTATGGAAAGCAGTAATAGTACGGTATATTCCGAAAACGGGTAGAAGTGATAGTGACAATCAGGTCAGGACAGTGACTCTGAGGTCTTGACAAGAAATCCCTTGAGTGGCATGCAACATGCATGCCTTTTACGTACAGAAGGATGATGGAAAATCTTCTTCCTCCTGTGGGAAGACTTCTTCCTCCTGTGGGAAGACTTCTTCCTCCTGTGGGAAGACTTCTTCCTCCTGTGGGAAGACTTCTTCCTCCTATGGGGAACGGGGTTGGTGGCCACATGCATGATAGGGTGCTTGAGGTCCACACCTACTGCTACTCTAAATGTCGCTCTTGGGATTCCCCCACTTCACATCTATCTTTAGATGCAAGTCAGGATGTGTCTACATAGGCCTTATCATTGGATAGGATGTGGAAAAGCACCCCCACGGAACGAGCACTTACAAATTATCGAGACTTTGGAACAGTCCAAAAAGTTTGAAATGCCATTGGACCACATGCTTTCATGTTATAAGTTTGATAAAAAATACTCCGTATATATTCCGGATAAAAATACTCCGTATATATTAACGGACTGAACTGGGAAAAAGAAAGACTTAGACCCAGGGAAGGAGATATCGTTTGGTACACGGATGGATCCAAAACAGATAACGGTACGGACTCATGCATCTTTGTTGCATCTAATGGAATTTGATATACCATTAGCCTATGCACTGTGACTTCGGTGTTCCAAGCTGAAGTAATTCGGCAACAAGAACAGTGTGGAAGCTCAGTATGGACAGAAATAGTATCAGAGCCTTAATTGGAATTATGAGCCGGCACTGCAGTTTGATTTATTATCTGCATAAACTCAAGCCTTTGTAGATTTTGAAATGAAGCCGAGGAGACGTCTCTTCATGTGATTGCAGAATATCCAGTCTTGGTAGGTTCCCTAGGAAGGTCGAGTCTGAAGGAAATCTGTCCACAAAACTCCTAAACTTTTTACTCTGCGCCTCTAGCCATTCTGACTGGTTCCATTTCATTTGGAACCTAATGCCATGACATTTGATTGGTTAACAGTTGGATACGGCTTATACGATTTGAAACGAAGGTTGATGAAAGGAGTCAGGAATTTGGAACAAGAACCTCTTCACTGAATTAAATCGTCGGCCCAGAAATCCCGTCAAGGTACGTGCGCACCAACTCGATATACATAATTTACCTTCATCTGCAGCAAGTTGCTGCGTAGAACGTATAGCCTGAAAAGAGCGGGTTTGGTGCCGTATGTATCAAGTTTAAAAATTTCATCCTCAGGCTGTTTCCTTCATAAAATGCACGTAATGCAAGTAATTCTCTGGATGCAAAACCCTTACGCAGGTGTACATTTTGCAAACAACACCAGTAAGCGCAATTTCTAAAGTACGAGGGCATAAAATATCGAAAATATTGACTGTGTGACAGAAGATGTTCAGGCGGATCCATCAAAGGCCTCGCGTATTCTTGTGGTTGTGCTGCCTGCCCTAATGATGCAATGACGCGGTAGAAAATATGCTGTAATACCGACTGGAATACTACGAACATGTGACATGTGACGTAGTTCGAAGTATTCCTTTAAAATTAACGAGTACTAAGCTTTTAACCCAGAAGGCGCCGCTCCAAATATTTAAAACGTTAAAGCTTCTGAGTAAAGTAATTTCTAAGCAAAGTGGCGCTGGATTTGAGCGGCAATCTAATCGAATAGAAACTACAAACAAAGCGAGTGTGATTTAAAAAAAAACTGCTTTTCGACATCGAGCTATTTCTTAGGAGTTTTTGTTGTGATATCGAGATTTTTTCAACTTCCCAGAATCTTTTTACCAATTCATGTAAATAATATTCTGATGCATGCTGGATGGGAGTTTGTTCTGGAACGACGAGACATGAAAGCTTTTCTGCAAGACCACCAATGGCACTTCCCACCACGATTCACACCAAATTTAGTCTTTTGTAATGAATGGGATTGTAGACCGAGACGCAACTGACTGGCACACAATAAATTATAAAAAATCAACAAGTCTATATGCTTAGATTTATAGTGGATCGGCCAGATGTTGTTCGGTGGAATATTCAGATCTGTAATACATACACTATTCGCAGGTTGTTAATTATGGTTTGCACAATGACAGCCGATAATGAGCCTTGGAAATTGCTGTTGCTGATTTAAATGGTGAGTTTACGATTTTGTTTGCAAAAGACATGAAAGGTTTTTCCTTTGTTGGTTTAAGTTGAAACTGTCTTATCGTACAATGCTGCTGGTGACGAAATGAACCTGCGAAGCTGAATCCAAAATTGCTCAGAATGGGATCAGCGAGCCAGTCTTGTTACTGATAAATATTATGGCCATTTCAAAAAAACGAAGTCTTGTGATGTCTAAATTTGCATGTCAGGCTCAGAGTCATAAAGTGACGCGGCAACGAGAGCAGTTTTCAAAACTTGAGAAAAAGACTCGTCCTCCTGTCCAAAGCAGCAGCGGACGTGCATTCGATGATGAAAAAGGAGACTTAAGATGAAGGAGTGTTACGCTTCAAAGAGCAGTGGTGGGAGCACCCTAATTGGCAACTTTTAAGAGAATGACCACGTCATACACAATTCAAACACAATTGGAGTAACACAGGGAATATAACTCAGTGTTAGAGCGTCCGTCTGAATAATAAATATATAATAAAAAAAAAAAAAAAAGTATGTGCTAAATTTAAAGATTTAATATTGACGTTCCAACTGACGTAAATTATAACAAGTAAAAGTGTTGTCTTCGGCCTGGGCGAAGTCTAAATACCCTACACCCAAGTAACTAAAAAAATTATAATTTCTCCACTTAACAACTTTTGTATAAGTGGGCTGACCACCATTTTTTATACCATTTTTGGTTAAAAAATTATATAATTGGTAATATCTATAGATATGTCGTGATGAAATCACGTTTTAATATCTTGTACCGTTTACAAGATCTTGACAACTTTTGTATGAATGAGCGTGGCACGCCCATTTTTGGCAAGTGTATTGGTAATGCTTCCGCATATATCGTGATAAAATTGCTTCTCAATATCTTTAACCGTTCATGAGATATTGCGAACTTTGTTAAGAATTAAGGGCGTGACACGCCCATTTTTTGACAAAATTTTAGTAATGTTCCGCCATAAAATTATACCTGAATATTTCGCACGGTTTATGAGATATTCACATTATAACATTTTTAAAATTAGGTGCCTTTACATTCCGTATGCAAAGTAAGCGTGGTTGTTAACCGATCTCGCCCATTCTCAATCCCAAACTTCACTACATAACAAAGAATATTTGTGCCGAATTTCATTGCGATATCTATTTTCGTTCTCCGTAATCGTGATCTCAACATACAGACAGATGTATGTATGTATCGATCGGCCGATGTTGTATGATCGGTATAATGATTTGATGACTCTGCAGCTCAGCATATTCATTATTCATCTGACCACAGAGAGAGGTACTCCGAATGCTGTTAATTGCATAGGGAATATCACAGAATATCATATCGAATATATCTGTCAATAATTTTTTCCATGCCCTTCAATACAAAGGACATAAAAAGGACTAATGGGTCGGAAGAATTTTGGATTATAAATATCATTCCTGCTTCGTTTAGGAAAGTACTTAACTATTACTATCCTCCAGACTTCAGGGATATGTCCATAAGCTAGACTACAGGTATATAGATTAGATAAAATTAGAGCTAGTATATCAACTCCATGTTGCAGTAACGCAGGAAATACGCCATTCTCTCCAGGCGACTTAAACGGTTGAAAAGATTGCAATGACATTTAACTGCATGAGTACTGCATGTGTTTTTTGCAACCCTCCAATCCTCTCTGCAAGTTTGATTCACCACTACTCTTGTTGAGTGATTGTTAACTATGAGTTGATTCAGTATAATATTGTAGAATCAGTAAAATGAGTTCTAAACGCAATTTCTAAAGCATATTTTGAGTATAACTACCATTTCCACTCAGTAAAGTAGCAAGGGAGTAGCCTTATCTGAAGCCAGAATCTTTATCAAGTGACAACCCGACTGGACATCAGAGATATTGTAACAGTACAACCTGAAAGATTCTATCTTGGCTTTCTTAATTTCTTTATTATAATTTTTTTAGAGCTAAAGAAGTTTGTAGGATACAAACACCATGGTGGAATTCACGTCTTATTGCTTTAAGTAAAAATGTTAGGAAGCTATTCAAGAGGGCCAAATGGAATAGCGGTTGGCGCACTTATTCTTTAGCTCTAAAAAATTATAATAAAGAAATGAAGAAATTAAGGTCAATTAAAAGCGACCTCCGCTTTTAATTAACCTTATCTGCTCAAGGGGCTCTACGCGGATGGACCTCCTTTCCCCATCACTCGTGGGAACAAAATAGAACCACAAATAATTTAAAATCAGGGGAACTGGAATTATCCGTTCCCAGCAATCAGTCTTGGCTAAAACAATCAACTCTCCTGAACGGATAGCACGTTCAGCGGAGTTGACCAGTAGTGAGGAGAGCGACTCTACTCAGACGGAGGTATCCAATGCATCTGTCGCCAGTGGGGAAACCGTCAGAGTTGAATTTGGGCAAGTTAAGCCTCAAGAGGAGACCGCTGAGAACGTCTCAACGCAAAGTTCTCTCGAACTTATGGCAGACGCGCTGAAGAAAGTACTTGCGGACCCTATCCAGGCCTCGGTCGAAAAGTTCACAAAAAGACGGAGATCTGGAGGACCACCAACGGCACCTAGCAAGAAGAAATGAGTAAACGCTTCTATCGCCGATGTTGCTCTGACCCACATAGTTGGTGTGATACCGGTGGAATCTCCGGACGTCTATCTTGGAATGGAGCAACAGAAGCTCGGGGAGGGTGATGCAAACGCCCACCACACTATCTAGAGAAGTATGAATACTAACGCCAGAGGTGAGTGTCTCCTGGACTTTATAAGTAGTTCAGAAATTAATATATATAATGTAGGAAGTATACCTACCTTTATTACAATAAATATGAGAGAGGTATTGGATTTAACCTTGACCTCCTCCTTTCATTCTGGGTTAGTTAGGGATGGCGTATATCAGACGAACCATCTTGCTTAGATCATATAAGTATATTAGATTCGAGATTGAAACAGGCATCTCCAATATCAAATCACCATGTCGACAGAAAGAGAAAACCAATTGAAACTGCTATAAGGAGATCACTAATCGTTGACAAAGTACCAACTAGAATTGATAGGGTAGAAAAAATGGAGCAATCTACATAAATCGTCCCATTATAGAAGCCTTTTGGGATAAATGAAGGCTGCCTAAATTCACACTCCATGGTGGAATGACCACCTAGCGAAATTACGTAAAATGGTTAGGAAGCTATTTAACAAAACCAGTGGGAATAACGGGACATATGCTAGTCCTAACCGAATACAATAAAGAAATTACGAAAGTAAAAACATAATCTTTCGGTTTTGCAGCAATCTGGTTGAGCTTCAAACAGGGTGTCGGTTGATTAAGGCACTAATGGTAGACAAGTCCTCCTCCTTGGGCACATTAACAAAAGAAGATGGAAGTCTAACTGAAAGAGAGACTAACTGAAGAGAAACTAAGAGAGCTTAGAAGGCTCAATAGTGATTCCTGGGTCAATAGTGATTGAATTGAATGCCAAGGATGAAATGTCGCAAATAGGAGTGAGAAGTATATTTCCAGCAGTGTTACAATATGGAGGAGAATATCTCTTCCCTATATTGACAAAAATTTATAGCTGTAGCCTATCGTACGGACAATTACCGTTAGTATGGAAAGCAGTAATAGTACGGTATATTCCGAAAACGGGTAGAAGTGATAGTGACAATCAGGTCAGGACAGTGACTCTGAGGTCTTGACAAGAAATCCCTTGAGTGGCATGCAACATGCATGCCTTTTACGTACAGAAGGATGATGGAAAATCTTCTTCCTCCTGTGGGAAGACTTCTTCCTCCTGTGGGAAGACTTCTTCCTCCTGTGGGAAGACTTCTTCCTCCTGTGGGAAGACTTCTTCCTCCTATGGGGAACGGGGTTGGTGGCCACATGCATGATAGGGTGCTTGAGGTCCACACCTACTGCTACTCTAAATGTCGCTCTTGGGATTCCCCCACTTCACATCTATCTTTAGATGCAAGTCAGGATGTGTCTACATAGGCCTTATCATTGGATAGGATGTGGAAAAGCACCCCCACGGAACGAGCACTTACAAATTATCGAGACTTTGGAACAGTCCAAAAAGTTTGAAATGCCATTGGACCACATGCTTTCATGTTATAAGTTTGATAAAAAATACTCCGTATATATTCCGGATAAAAATACTCCGTATATATTAACGGACTGAACTGGGAAAAAGAAAGACTTAGACCCAGGGAAGGAGATATCGTTTGGTACACGGATGGATCCAAAACAGATAACGGTACGGACTCATGCATCTTTGTTGCATCTAATGGAATTTGATATACCATTAGCCTATGCACTGTGACTTCGGTGTTCCAAGCTGAAGTAATTCGGCAACAAGAACAGTGTGGAAGCTCAGTATGGACAGAAATAGTATCAGAGCCTTAATTGGAATTATGAGCCGGCACTGCAGTTTGATTTATTATCTGCATAAACTCAAGCCTTTGTAGATTTTGAAATGAAGCCGAGGAGACGTCTCTTCATGTGATTGCAGAATATCCAGTCTTGGTAGGTTCCCTAGGAAGGTCGAGTCTGAAGGAAATCTGTCCACAAAACTCCTAAACTTTTTACTCTGCGCCTCTAGCCATTCTGACTGGTTCCATTTCATTTGGAACCTAATGCCATGACATTTGATTGGTTAACAGTTGGATACGGCTTATACGATTTGAAACGAAGGTTGATGAAAGGAGTCAGGAATTTGGAACAAGAACCTCTTCACTGAATTAAATCGTCGGCCCAGAAATCCCGTCAAGGTACGTGCGCACCAACTCGATATACATAATTTACCTTCATCTGCAGCAAGTTGCTGCGTAGAACGTATAGCCTGAAAAGAGCGGGTTTGGTGCCGTATGTATCAAGTTTAAAAATTTCATCCTCAGGCTGTTTCCTTCATAAAATGCACGTAATGCAAGTAATTCTCTGGATGCAAAACCCTTACGCAGGTGTACATTTTGCAAACAACACCAGTAAGCGCAATTTCTAAAGTACGAGGGCATAAAATATCGAAAATATTGACTGTGTGACAGAAGATGTTCAGGCGGATCCATCAAAGGCCTCGCGTATTCTTGTGGTTGTGCTGCCTGCCCTAATGATGCAATGACGCGGTAGAAAATATGCTGTAATACCGACTGGAATACTACGAACATGTGACATGTGACGTAGTTCGAAGTATTCCTTTAAAATTAACGAGTACTAAGCTTTTAACCCAGAAGGCGCCGCTCCAAATATTTAAAACGTTAAAGCTTCTGAGTAAAGTAATTTCTAAGCAAAGTGGCGCTGGATTTGAGCGGCAATCTAATCGAATAGAAACTACAAACAAAGCGAGTGTGATTTAAAAAAAAACTGCTTTTCGACATCGAGCTATTTCTTAGGAGTTTTTGTTGTGATATCGAGATTTTTTCAACTTCCCAGAATCTTTTTACCAATTCATGTAAATAATATTCTGATGCATGCTGGATGGGAGTTTGTTCTGGAACGACGAGACATGAAAGCTTTTCTGCAAGACCACCAATGGCACTTCCCACCACGATTCACACCAAATTTAGTCTTTTGTAATGAATGGGATTGTAGACCGAGACGCAACTGACTGGCACACAATAAATTATAAAAAATCAACAAGTCTATATGCTTAGATTTATAGTGGATCGGCCAGATGTTGTTCGGTGGAATATTCAGATCTGTAATACATACACTATTCGCAGGTTGTTAATTATGGTTTGCACAATGACAGCCGATAATGAGCCTTGGAAATTGCTGTTGCTGATTTAAATGGTGAGTTTACGATTTTGTTTGCAAAAGACATGAAAGGTTTTTCCTTTGTTGGTTTAAGTTGAAACTGTCTTATCGTACAATGCTGCTGGTGACGAAATGAACCTGCGAAGCTGAATCCAAAATTGCTCAGAATGGGATCAGCGAGCCAGTCTTGTTACTGATAAATATTATGGCCATTTCAAAAAAACGAAGTCTTGTGATGTCTAAATTTGCATGTCAGGCTCAGAGTCATAAAGTGACGCGGCAACGAGAGCAGTTTTCAAAACTTGAGAAAAAGACTCGTCCTCCTGTCCAAAGCAGCAGCGGACGTGCATTCGATGATGAAAAAGGAGACTTAAGATGAAGGAGTGTTACGCTTCAAAGAGCAGTGGTGGGAGCACCCTAATTGGCAACTTTTAAGAGAATGACCACGTCATACACAATTCAAACACAATTGGAGTAACACAGGGAATATAACTCAGTGTTAGAGCGTCCGTCTGAATAATAAATATATAATAAAAAAAAAAAAAAAAGTATGTGCTAAATTTAAAGATTTAATATTGACGTTCCAACTGACGTAAATTATAACAAGTAAAAGTGTTGTCTTCGGCCTGGGCGAAGTCTAAATACCCTACACCCAAGTAACTAAAAAAATTATAATTTCTCCACTTAACAACTTTTGTATAAGTGGGCTGACCACCATTTTTTATACCATTTTTGGTTAAAAAATTATATAATTGGTAATATCTATAGATATGTCGTGATGAAATCACGTTTTAATATCTTGTACCGTTTACAAGATCTTGACAACTTTTGTATGAATGAGCGTGGCACGCCCATTTTTGGCAAGTGTATTGGTAATGCTTCCGCATATATCGTGATAAAATTGCTTCTCAATATCTTTAACCGTTCATGAGATATTGCGAACTTTGTTAAGAATTAAGGGCGTGACACGCCCATTTTTTGACAAAATTTTAGTAATGTTCCGCCATAAAATTATACCTGAATATTTCGCACGGTTTATGAGATATTCACATTATAACATTTTTAAAATTAGGTGCCTTTACATTCCGTATGCAAAGTAAGCGTGGTTGTTAACCGATCTCGCCCATTCTCAATCCCAAACTTCACTACATAACAAAGAATATTTGTGCCGAATTTCATTGCGATATCTATTTTCGTTCTCCGTAATCGTGATCTCAACATACAGACAGATGTATGTATGTATCGATCGGCCGATGTTGTATGATCGGTATAATGATTTGATGACTCTGCAGCTCAGCATATTCATTATTCATCTGACCACAGAGAGAGGTACTCCGAATGCTGTTAATTGCATAGGGAATATCACAGAATATCATATCGAATATATCTGTCAATAATTTTTTCCATGCCCTTCAATACAAAGGACATAAAAAGGACTAATGGGTCGGAAGAATTTTGGATTATAAATATCATTCCTGCTTCGTTTAGGAAAGTACTTAACTATTACTATCCTCCAGACTTCAGGGATATGTCCATAAGCTAGACTACAGGTATATAGATTAGATAAAATTAGAGCTAGTATATCAACTCCATGTTGCAGTAACGCAGGAAATACGCCATTCTCTCCAGGCGACTTAAACGGTTGAAAAGATTGCAATGACATTTAACTGCATGAGTACTGCATGTGTTTTTTGCAACCCTCCAATCCTCTCTGCAAGTTTGATTCACCACTACTCTTGTTGAGTGATTGTTAACTATGAGTTGATTCAGTATAATATTGTAGAATCAGTAAAATGAGTTCTAAACGCAATTTCTAAAGCATATTTTGAGTATAACTACCATTTCCACTCAGTAAAGTAGCAAGGGAGTAGCCTTATCTGAAGCCAGAATCTTTATCAAGTGACAACCCGACTGGACATCAGAGATATTGTAACAGTACAACCTGAAAGATTCTATCTTGGCTTTCTTAATTTCTTTATTATAATTTTTTTAGAGCTAAAGAAGTTTGTAGGATACAAACACCATGGTGGAATTCACGTCTTATTGCTTTAAGTAAAAATGTTAGGAAGCTATTCAAGAGGGCCAAATGGAATAGCGGTTGGCGCACTTATTCTTTAGCTCTAAAAAATTATAATAAAGAAATGAAGAAATTAAGGTCAATTAAAAGCGACCTCCGCTTTTAATTAACCTTATCTGCTCAAGGGGCTCTACGCGGATGGACCTCCTTTCCCCATCACTCGTGGGAACAAAATAGAACCACAAATAATTTAAAATCAGGGGAACTGGAATTATCCGTTCCCAGCAATCAGTCTTGGCTAAAACAATCAACTCTCCTGAACGGATAGCACGTTCAGCGGAGTTGACCAGTAGTGAGGAGAGCGACTCTACTCAGACGGAGGTATCCAATGCATCTGTCGCCAGTGGGGAAACCGTCAGAGTTGAATTTGGGCAAGTTAAGCCTCAAGAGGAGACCGCTGAGAACGTCTCAACGCAAAGTTCTCTCGAACTTATGGCAGACGCGCTGAAGAAAGTACTTGCGGACCCTATCCAGGCCTCGGTCGAAAAGTTCACAAAAAGACGGAGATCTGGAGGACCACCAACGGCACCTAGCAAGAAGAAATGAGTAAACGCTTCTATCGCCGATGTTGCTCTGACCCACATAGTTGGTGTGATACCGGTGGAATCTCCGGACGTCTATCTTGGAATGGAGCAACAGAAGCTCGGGGAGGGTGATGCAAACGCCCACCACACTATCTAGAGAAGTATGAATACTAACGCCAGAGGTGAGTGTCTCCTGGACTTTATAAGTAGTTCAGAAATTAATATATATAATGTAGGAAGTATACCTACCTTTATTACAATAAATATGAGAGAGGTATTGGATTTAACCTTGACCTCCTCCTTTCATTCTGGGTTAGTTAGGGATGGCGTATATCAGACGAACCATCTTGCTTAGATCATATAAGTATATTAGATTCGAGATTGAAACAGGCATCTCCAATATCAAATCACCATGTCGACAGAAAGAGAAAACCAATTGAAACTGCTATAAGGAGATCACTAATCGTTGACAAAGTACCAACTAGAATTGATAGGGTAGAAAAAATGGAGCAATCTACATAAATCGTCCCATTATAGAAGCCTTTTGGGATAAATGAAGGCTGCCTAAATTCACACTCCATGGTGGAATGACCACCTAGCGAAATTACGTAAAATGGTTAGGAAGCTATTTAACAAAACCAGTGGGAATAACGGGACATATGCTAGTCCTAACCGAATACAATAAAGAAATTACGAAAGTAAAAACATAATCTTTCGGTTTTGCAGCAATCTGGTTGAGCTTCAAACAGGGTGTCGGTTGATTAAGGCACTAATGGTAGACAAGTCCTCCTCCTTGGGCACATTAACAAAAGAAGATGGAAGTCTAACTGAAAGAGAGACTAACTGAAGAGAAACTAAGAGAGCTTAGAAGGCTCAATAGTGATTCCTGGGTCAATAGTGATTGAATTGAATGCCAAGGATGAAATGTCGCAAATAGGAGTGAGAAGTATATTTCCAGCAGTGTTACAATATGGAGGAGAATATCTCTTCCCTATATTGACAAAAATTTATAGCTGTAGCCTATCGTACGGACAATTACCGTTAGTATGGAAAGCAGTAATAGTACGGTATATTCCGAAAACGGGTAGAAGTGATAGTGACAATCAGGTCAGGACAGTGACTCTGAGGTCTTGACAAGAAATCCCTTGAGTGGCATGCAACATGCATGCCTTTTACGTACAGAAGGATGATGGAAAATCTTCTTCCTCCTGTGGGAAGACTTCTTCCTCCTGTGGGAAGACTTCTTCCTCCTGTGGGAAGACTTCTTCCTCCTGTGGGAAGACTTCTTCCTCCTATGGGGAACGGGGTTGGTGGCCACATGCATGATAGGGTGCTTGAGGTCCACACCTACTGCTACTCTAAATGTCGCTCTTGGGATTCCCCCACTTCACATCTATCTTTAGATGCAAGTCAGGATGTGTCTACATAGGCCTTATCATTGGATAGGATGTGGAAAAGCACCCCCACGGAACGAGCACTTACAAATTATCGAGACTTTGGAACAGTCCAAAAAGTTTGAAATGCCATTGGACCACATGCTTTCATGTTATAAGTTTGATAAAAAATACTCCGTATATATTCCGGATAAAAATACTCCGTATATATTAACGGACTGAACTGGGAAAAAGAAAGACTTAGACCCAGGGAAGGAGATATCGTTTGGTACACGGATGGATCCAAAACAGATAACGGTACGGACTCATGCATCTTTGTTGCATCTAATGGAATTTGATATACCATTAGCCTATGCACTGTGACTTCGGTGTTCCAAGCTGAAGTAATTCGGCAACAAGAACAGTGTGGAAGCTCAGTATGGACAGAAATAGTATCAGAGCCTTAATTGGAATTATGAGCCGGCACTGCAGTTTGATTTATTATCTGCATAAACTCAAGCCTTTGTAGATTTTGAAATGAAGCCGAGGAGACGTCTCTTCATGTGATTGCAGAATATCCAGTCTTGGTAGGTTCCCTAGGAAGGTCGAGTCTGAAGGAAATCTGTCCACAAAACTCCTAAACTTTTTACTCTGCGCCTCTAGCCATTCTGACTGGTTCCATTTCATTTGGAACCTAATGCCATGACATTTGATTGGTTAACAGTTGGATACGGCTTATACGATTTGAAACGAAGGTTGATGAAAGGAGTCAGGAATTTGGAACAAGAACCTCTTCACTGAATTAAATCGTCGGCCCAGAAATCCCGTCAAGGTACGTGCGCACCAACTCGATATACATAATTTACCTTCATCTGCAGCAAGTTGCTGCGTAGAACGTATAGCCTGAAAAGAGCGGGTTTGGTGCCGTATGTATCAAGTTTAAAAATTTCATCCTCAGGCTGTTTCCTTCATAAAATGCACGTAATGCAAGTAATTCTCTGGATGCAAAACCCTTACGCAGGTGTACATTTTGCAAACAACACCAGTAAGCGCAATTTCTAAAGTACGAGGGCATAAAATATCGAAAATATTGACTGTGTGACAGAAGATGTTCAGGCGGATCCATCAAAGGCCTCGCGTATTCTTGTGGTTGTGCTGCCTGCCCTAATGATGCAATGACGCGGTAGAAAATATGCTGTAATACCGACTGGAATACTACGAACATGTGACATGTGACGTAGTTCGAAGTATTCCTTTAAAATTAACGAGTACTAAGCTTTTAACCCAGAAGGCGCCGCTCCAAATATTTAAAACGTTAAAGCTTCTGAGTAAAGTAATTTCTAAGCAAAGTGGCGCTGGATTTGAGCGGCAATCTAATCGAATAGAAACTACAAACAAAGCGAGTGTGATTTAAAAAAAAACTGCTTTTCGACATCGAGCTATTTCTTAGGAGTTTTTGTTGTGATATCGAGATTTTTTCAACTTCCCAGAATCTTTTTACCAATTCATGTAAATAATATTCTGATGCATGCTGGATGGGAGTTTGTTCTGGAACGACGAGACATGAAAGCTTTTCTGCAAGACCACCAATGGCACTTCCCACCACGATTCACACCAAATTTAGTCTTTTGTAATGAATGGGATTGTAGACCGAGACGCAACTGACTGGCACACAATAAATTATAAAAAATCAACAAGTCTATATGCTTAGATTTATAGTGGATCGGCCAGATGTTGTTCGGTGGAATATTCAGATCTGTAATACATACACTATTCGCAGGTTGTTAATTATGGTTTGCACAATGACAGCCGATAATGAGCCTTGGAAATTGCTGTTGCTGATTTAAATGGTGAGTTTACGATTTTGTTTGCAAAAGACATGAAAGGTTTTTCCTTTGTTGGTTTAAGTTGAAACTGTCTTATCGTACAATGCTGCTGGTGACGAAATGAACCTGCGAAGCTGAATCCAAAATTGCTCAGAATGGGATCAGCGAGCCAGTCTTGTTACTGATAAATATTATGGCCATTTCAAAAAAACGAAGTCTTGTGATGTCTAAATTTGCATGTCAGGCTCAGAGTCATAAAGTGACGCGGCAACGAGAGCAGTTTTCAAAACTTGAGAAAAAGACTCGTCCTCCTGTCCAAAGCAGCAGCGGACGTGCATTCGATGATGAAAAAGGAGACTTAAGATGAAGGAGTGTTACGCTTCAAAGAGCAGTGGTGGGAGCACCCTAATTGGCAACTTTTAAGAGAATGACCACGTCATACACAATTCAAACACAATTGGAGTAACACAGGGAATATAACTCAGTGTTAGAGCGTCCGTCTGAATAATAAATATATAATAAAAAAATAATAATAAGTATGTGCTAAATTTAAAGATTTAATATTGACGTTCCAACTGACGTAAATTATAACAAGTAAAAGTGTTGTCTTCGGCCTGGGCGAAGTCTAAATACCCTACACCCAAGTAACTAAAAAAATTATAATTTCTCCACTTAACAACTTTTGTATAAGTGGGCTGACCACCATTTTTTATACCATTTTTGGTTAAAAAATTATATAATTGGTAATATCTATAGATATGTCGTGATGAAATCACGTTTTAATATCTTGTACCGTTTACAAGATCTTGACAACTTTTGTATGAATGAGCGTGGCACGCCCATTTTTGGCAAGTGTATTGGTAATGCTTCCGCATATATCGTGATAAAATTGCTTCTCAATATCTTTAACCGTTCATGAGATATTGCGAACTTTGTTAAGAATTAAGGGCGTGACACGCCCATTTTTTGACAAAATTTTAGTAATGTTCCGCCATAAAATTATACCTGAATATTTCGCACGGTTTATGAGATATTCACATTATAACATTTTTAAAATTAGGTGCCTTTACATTCCGTATGCAAAGTAAGCGTGGTTGTTAACCGATCTCGCCCATTCTCAATCCCAAACTTCACTACATAACAAAGAATATTTGTGCCGAATTTCATTGCGATATCTATTTTCGTTCTCCCGTAATCGTGATCTCAACATACAGACAGACGGACGGACGGATTCAGGAGGTGACGCTGAGAAAGAATATATATACTTTTCTATCTCGTCTCCTTCTCTGCGTTGCAAACGGAAGAGCAAAGTGAATGTACTCCCTTCGGGTGTAGGGTATAAAAATTTCTTTACAAGGAAGTACTTACATTAAAGTCGGATAATCTCCTAAACTACTTATCGCAGATAGAAAAAAATTACATTACACGTTCGCAAGATAACGTAGATGGGAATTAATATGTATATGTCAGATAGCATATTAATTACCATCTACGCAAGTACCGTTGTCCGCTCAACGGCGGAGGTAGTTTCAGCCAAAACCTGACCTAAGGAGACAGACAATACCTGTTTTCATTAAGTTTGTATAAAATTTCAATTATTAGGCTCAATTTTGTTCCCACAAGTGTAGGCGAAAGGAAGTCCATCCACACAGAGCCTCTGTGCATGGACAAGGCTAATTAAAACCGGAGGCCGCCACTTGTCCGCAGTCCACCGTTAGTGAAATGGCTATTTAGGGGTCTCCAGCATCGTCGGTCCTCAGCAAGGTGCGAATGACACCTTGACCCAAATACTTGTTGAATTTAAGTTTTCGGAAACCTTCTCATTAAACTTATCTCATTTCCGTAGTTTGCTTCTACATAAGACAAACCCCCCAACGACGAAATAAATAACCGAGAGGGAGGTCTGCTGGTAATTAGCATACTGCGGTGTATTACCTTTTTACATTTGAATTTGCCGCGATTAGGTTCGTGTCAGAAAGAATAAGGTCCTGTCTTATCTAATTTATGGCCTCTTTTTATAAAAAAAAAACAAAATATTGAGTTGGATTTTATTTTTATATTTGAATTTGCCGCGATAAGAGGTTCATGTCAAAAAGAATACGTTTCGTGTCCTTTACATAAAAAAACATCTTTTTACAACAATTTCATTGCACTGTTTTAGGCAACTAAGTTAGCCACAAAATTATGGAAGATTATGAGCAAATTTTCAACCTGAAATGACAGAATAAAATTTTTAAGAGTGTCTCCTTCAGCTCTTGTCATATGTTTCTTTTTACCAAATGAGGCACTGTACATTTTACGGAACCTGTAATTTATACAGAAAAGTACTATAAGGTATTCAGGTTCCACAACCCAGAACAGCATGAAGCCAGATCAAAGTCTTCCCGTTGATTTGCCTAAACGGAATAGCTGTCATATGTAGTGGAAACATTCAGAGTTTATAATTGCTGTTAAAAAAAATTCTCTTAAGATAGATTTTTAATTCTTTGTTAGAATTTTTTCCTAGGCCAATAGTTACTATTTTGCTTAAGTTTAAGTTTTTGTTTAAGTTTAGTTTTTGTTTAAGTTTAAGTGGCTGTTTTAGAAGTGGAGGAAAATCGCTTATAGTGATGGAAGCTTTAACATTTTATTAATGAATTTGAAGAATTCTGTGATATTATTTATAATGAGAAAACTATAATTTTTGAGGGAATTTGGCCTTGTAGCTTTGTTACACGGTACTTTTGTCACAGAATAATATTAATTTCACGAGGCATTTCATCTCAAGTTGAAGCTCGACGCATAATAACGCTTAATCAAATGTGGTCTCTGGTCTCAAAGATATCGGGACTAGAACCTCTTTTTCACTTTAAATCCCTAACTTTTTCGCAAATTTCCAAGATGAAAAAATAAAAATAACAGCAGAAAGAAATAAGAATATATGTTTTTTCATTAAGCTACAATACTTCATTCAACCAATTGGTTTTCCATCGCGCTGCACTAGACTGATAAATGAAATGTTACAAAAATTTTACATTTTTGAACATTTTGTACGAACATTTTAAACATTTTTCACAGTTCTGTGATCAGTGTACGTAAAACCCTTAGCAAACACGGACACAGCATTACAAAAACAAAGTACATGCATTTTGACACCTTGAAATATATTTTTTTTACTCGGAACAATTATTCCAGAGGAATGTAACTCTTGTTCTTTACGAAATTTAATTTGTAAAATAAGTAAGGAGGACCAAGGAAGTAGACTTTAAGCCTTCTTGCTTCTAGAAATGTCCATAAAAATAATTTTAAAGTCATGTAGATGCATTATGTTAAATCTTTTGTAAAGTAAACAAATTCAATTTCCATAAAATTTTCTGGATTCATAAATATAGTCAGCTTGTCCTTGGTTGAATTAAATGTGAGAAGGGCCGCAATTGAAGAAGAAATTTTTAAATTTCTGATAAAAAATCAAATGGATTGCATTATAAAATCAAATAAAAAGCGTACAAAAGATATACATATATAAAATAAGAAATAAGTTTTCGTATGTAGGGAATTTTTAGGGAATAGTCTTGCAGTTAGTTATTAAATTTGTAAACTTTATTATTACTTATTTTATTATTATAATTTGTCTTATATTATATATGATAGTTTTACGGATTGCCTTTACATATGGGCAGATATTTAGAGATCGTAACAATTAATATTAAAATTTTTGAGCTATCGAGCGTTTTTTGCTAATAAAAGGCGGTGAGAAAGGAAATATTCTGATGTAGGAGTAAGACAAGACTATTTAAATATCTTTCGCCGTAAAAGAGAGGCAACGTGCAATATCTGAAGGAAGTTGGCAATATCTGAAGGAAGGTGGTGGACCTGGGCCTTAACACCAAATGATTTGCGAACCCATAATGGGAGAGAAAATTCCCAATGGCAACAATGGACTGATATAAATACTGACTTTTGAACATTAATGTTCCTACGGCCTGTCGACGCTAGACATTGCGGTTGTTCTGTGATGCAAAACCGCACAGACGAGAGGAGATTTTTAGCGTGGTTAAAGTCCCGCACTGACTATAGGCTTTCGATGCTTTTACTCTTCGTTAAAAAAAAAAAATAATTTTGAATTCCACAGCGTTCCGTATGTGGTCTTGTAGAGGGGACTTAGGACCACACCCTGTATAAATTTGGTGAAATGGTGTTTTCGTATTTTGAAGAAAATCTCGTTACAGTTCCGGCTTTCGTACTGAAGTCAGGCTTCTGATAGAATAACTTTGAAAAAAATACAACTATGGAAAAACGGGGTATGTGGTCTTGTAGAGGGGACTTAGGACTACACCCTGTATAAATTTGGTGAAATGGTTTTTTCTTGTTTTGAAGAAAAACGCGTTTAAGCTTTTACTTGCGTACTAAGTTACTTAAATTGAGTCGATAAAAACGCAGCTTGGAAAAAGCGCAGAAATTTCGGCATTGCCTTTTTGTTGTCGTCTTCGAAGCTCTGTTTTCCTATCCGTAATAATTATTAAGTTGGATTTTACTGATCATTACCATAACTTTTCTTCACTTAATGAATGAAATTGAAACTTTATAAACATTAAAGAATCTAAAAATACTAGTAAATATAGTAATAATAAAAAATAACCAATATAGAAATAGTAAAATATTCCCGTACTTCGTACGCTAATTTAGGTTTGAGTTGATCCTCCTCTGAATTTCCGTTACTTTAAATTAATTCTGTTAAGGCTTGGTATTTAAAATTTTCACCTCTGTTAAAGGTAGGTTTATAACATTGCACCTCTATTAAAGATGGGTTTTAACATTTTTGCTTCTGTTCAATAGATGTTATTACCGTTTTCTGGTTTTTCGCCGGATTGTAACTTCACGCCAGTTCGGTTTGGGGGATTAGTATGTGCAGCTCTTTTCAATGACCCCTTGATAGCTGTGAGTGCTACATTGTCTTCGCTGTGCTACTGAGTAGGTTTAATAGAGATCGTACAGAGTTTCGAAATTTATAGCTCGTTATTATAACTTGTTATAATGCTCGTTATTATAACTCGTGCCTATTTATTATAACTTTCGATGCTCTCTACATATTGGCTCTGGTTTTACTTCCCTGGGAACATTCCCCAGATTGTTTTCAAAAAGATCGTCAATATCAACTTCGTCATCTGCGTTGCCTTTCTACAGCGCACCAAACTCCACACAACTGGTAATACGCACGAATAGTAAGAAAACTGTGAGAAACTGTTATTTGTTTTATCTTACTGAAAGTGTTGTTATGTTGTGCATACATGCAGTGTATATATACTATAAATCTATAATTGTTTAAAAAAATGCGTTAGCTAAACAGTGGTGGGATCTCAAAAATTGGCAACTTTTTGTAAACAAGTATATACACCAAGTAAAGTTCACTTTAAAATGTGTTTTCAAGTTTTTAAGAAAAAGAAAAAAAATATTTCGTTTCAAACAAGAACTATTTTTTTAAACTCTGCGAGAAAACTAGCAAAAGTTCGTTAATATTTAATAAAAAACTGTACAGCTATAACAAATAATCTAACTTAGAAAAATCACGCTGCTACAAAATTACATTTTGGATAAATAATTAATTGCTTGAATTTTAAAGCCATTTCACATATTTGTTTGTGGGTGCGTTGTTAATATATTTTTAAGTTATTTTGCTTTATTACTATCTGTTCTTGACGATTTTATTATTTTAAAAGTATCTTTGCGTACAATATAACTCCAAGCGGCTGCAAATGTTGTTGCGCTCGTTAGATACCAAAGTCCGTGCAGAGATGAATGATCTGTAAAAATATGTTTCTTTAGAAATAATTAACAAACACTAATAGTCAAAAAGAATTACCTAAGTAATTCCAAATGGGTGCACCCAAGCTTATGCCAATTGTGGCTAATTGAACCACGGTATTAATTTTGCTAATCAATGTTGGCTCCAGCTGCGCTGTAACACGAGAACAATCAAAATAACGCGATAATGTCCTCTGCAAAAAAAGAAAACAAAAGCAGTCTAGTAAATCCGTCTATGATGAGATACACGTATACGTAAGAGATCTGAAATATGATGAATATGCAGTCAATTGTAGTTCAGAAAGAATAAATTGTTTTCAGAACAGTAAAATGTAGTTCAGAAACGGTAATTTATATTTCAGTATTGTAAAATGTAGTTTAGAAAGGTACTAAGAACATTTGCAAAACACCGAAAATTATTGTTACACACAGAAAGTTGTCCAAAGATTTTAAATTTTTTCATAGATATGTGGCGATTGTATACATAGATATATATTATGGAATATATGTATGCGTACTCTCGCGCTAGAATTTACGTGGGCCTCTCCTTGTTGCAACCTTCAAGAGATAAGGCTCACGCTCCGTGACTAATCATACGATCGATGAGTACGTGGCGAAATCACTTTTCTAAACGATACAGCAACGATGAGCGAGCATTTTTGGCAGCAGAGTCTGCATTCCATTTGGGTAGTCGGCTTAGCTATCCGACTTCTTTTTGGAGTGTATGCGAAGGCGACAGTTATGTAACGCTCGTTTTTGTTGCCGCGTCAGCATTGCATTCCGTTGAGCGCTGCTCTGGTTGCTGTTAGCACTAGCAGCGACTGGAGAACTAGGTATCAGTATGATGTCCGGATTCTCGCTGCACAGCCAGCTTTATATTTCGCAGCAAAGTATTTAATTTCATAGTCATAGTTCCAAAGTCAATAGTCATACCATGGTCCGCATTTTTTGCAAACTAAAGCAAGGTCTTAAAATATGTCACATCAATGCACAGAGCCCTTATAATAAAATTTATGAATTCCGATACATATTTGAAAACTATGGTGTTGAGGTGATTTGCATCTCGGAGACTTGGTTTAACTCCACGATGAATGATGAACTTCTTCATGTACACAATTACAGAATTTTCCGAGCTCATGGACATGCGGGTGGATAGCAATTTTCGTTAAATGTAGTATTCCTTGTAAGCTTGTTTATAGATCAGCTATTGACTCCAGAATTGAGTGTTTGTTTGTTGAGCTCATGTCCTTATATGTTAATATTTCAGTTGGTTGTATTTATAGGCCAAATAGATGTGTTGATTTGAGCCCTTGCATGGAGAAAGTTGCTGATTTATCACTTTCCTATTGTGATATTATAATTGCAGGTGATTTTAACTATAACTTGATAAGTGGCAGTAGCATTGTTGATTATTTGCGTGTGATTAGCTTGTTCCCTGTTAATACATATATACCTACTCATTATATTCGTACAAGTGAGACATTGCTGGACGTGTTTTTTGTTTCTGACATAATTAAAATTAAACTATTTGACCAGACTTCTCATGTTTTTTCTAAGTATAATCTAATTTTTTTTAACCTATGATTTTGTTGTAATAGATCGTAACGAATATTTGTAATTTCATGATTTTAGAGCTCTTGACTACCCAGACTTATCTTCTGATTTTGATAGCATTGACTGAAGTATTTATAGCATGCCATCTGTTGATCAACAATTGGAGCATAATATTAAAATACTGTTTGATAAACATGTTCCAGTGAAAACGAAAATGTTAAAGGATGCTGGCAGACTTTGGTACAATAGTCCAATCAAAGTGTTTATAAGCCATCGTAATATTGCATGTTATCACATTCGGAAAATTGGGATTGTCAAAAGTACCACAAGGCCTGATGACTCCATTGATTGTAATAAGCTTAATTCTGACTTTGTTAATATACTTCTAATACTAGCAAATTGTAATTTTTATAGTAACTGTGAAAGTAAATTAAGTTCTGATTGCTCTTTTAGTTTTAAATGTGTAAGTCAATCATCTGTACTCAATTCTTTATTGTCCATCAAATCTAACGCTGTTGGTTTTGATTATGTCAATCCTACATTTTTAAAAATATTGCTCCCAAAACTATTGCCTGTTGTTGAGTACATCATAAACACTGCTCTTATGATATCTGTTTTTCTTCTGGCTAAAGTAGTTCCTAAGTCTAGGAACGAATATCGACCTGTGGCTATTTTGCCATTTATTTCTAAAGCGCTTGAAGCTTTGATGCATCAACAAACCACTGAATATTGTGCTAAGAACTCCTTATTATCAAATAAACGGTCTGGTTTTCGGGCTAAACATAGTTGCATTACTGCTTTAATTTATATAAAAGAAGATATACGAACTGCTTTGGATGGTAATGATATGGCCATTTTGGTTCTCCTCGATCACTCCAAGGCGTTTTTCACCGTCGACCATGACTTACTCGCAATGAAGCTTGCTCGTATATACAATTTTTCTGAACCTGCAACTAAGCTAATATTTTTCATACTTATCAGATCGTTCGCAAGCAGTTTGTCTTAATGAGTTGGTATCCAGCACTTTGCTTGTAATTCGTGGGGTTCCACACGGTTCAGTACTTGACCCACTACTGTTTTCTCTGTATGCTAACGACCATCCTGATGTGCTTAATGGGTGTAACATTCATATGTATTCTGATGATGTGCAAGTATACTTATCTTGTAGTGTTGATTATATTAACACATGAATCATTAATCTAAATGAAAATCTTGAGACTATATTTCATTGGGCAGTTAATAATGGGTTATGATTTAATCCAAATAAATCTAAGTGTCTTGTGTTATATAAGAAACCATTTAATCTTGATGCACTGCCATCCATTCATTTGGCTGGTTTTGTTATTGTTCTGTTATTTATCGAATGTTAATATTTCTTCATAAGATCATAACATCACACGTACCGGAATATTTGTTCCTTAGGCTCAAATTTTCGAGATCTAGACGCTGTAATGTATTAATCTCTCCACGTCATGTTCATTTATTGTCAGAAAGGCAGTTTTTTATTTGTGCGATTAGACTTTGGAACTCTCGACAAACCAGCAACACCGTGCAATTTAAAAATAGACTTTTTGCTTATCTCTCTGGCTTTTAAAACCTCCTCTCCATTCTCATCTAGTTGTATTTTTTTAGTTCTTATGATTTGTTTTATAATTTTTTGTCAATGAAATTGTATAATTTTTAACCTTTGCTTTAAAATAACATTTTTATGTCTTGTAGCATCGGTATATTTAATAATAATTAAATAAATAAATAAATAATAAAATTCACATAATAATAAAACTCAATTCAAATAATTAAATCAGCTTGTAGTCATCTACACACCAAGAGTCGATCGCTTCACAATCCAGAGATCGAACCTAAGAGAGTCGTACCCGTAAATGTAAATTTACGTAACAATTGGTGTCAGAAGTGGGATTGCTGAATAATCATGGTAAAATTTGTTGAACTAAGAATACCCCAGCTGAGGGAAAAGCTGGAGGCTAGAGGTTTACCTGTGACAGGGCAGAAGGCAGATCTACAAGGCCGTTTGCGTAAAGCAATGGAGAGTGAGGGCATCGATGTTGAAGAACATGAGTTCTGTCATGATGCTTCAGGAGCTTCAACTAAAGTTGAGGAGCAGTTGGTAGAGCCGCAACCAGCTCCAGCATTTGACATGAATGTGCTTTTAGCAGCAATGGCACAAAACACTTCACAACTGCAAGAGCAACTATCGCGCATAGAAGGGAATTCTTCCATATTGCAGGCGAGGCAGGACAAAATGGAGGATGAATTACACAGATTAGAATCCAGACTAGAATCAGAAATACTGCGGCTGGATGGTCATGTGCGAGAAATACAGTCCAGTGGTCCAGTTACAGCTGTTAGCGCAACGAAATTGCAAGCGCCATTGAAAGGCTCCGCCGTCGAAGTTCTGCAAACAGTTCCTGAAATTGAACGTGGTAATTATGACACGTTAATGGCAGCGATTGAACGACGATATGGTAGCGACCATAGAAAACAAGTGTTTCAAATGGAGCTGATGAATCGTTACCAAAAAGCAAACGAGTCGTTACAAGAATATGCAACGGAGATAGAGCGGCTCGCGCATTTGGCCAACGCAGATGCACCAGCGGAAGTAACTGAATTACTTAAAATTCAGGCGTTTATGAGTGGTATACGAGATGCGGATACCAAACGTGCAGTCTACTCCATGCCAAAGAAGACGTTTGCCGAAACAGTGTCATTTGCCTTGACGCAGGAAACAGCATGCCTTTTAAGCAATAAAACACATAGAGTTCATCGGCTGGAAGTTGAGCCAAGTGAATCCCTAGAGAAAACCATAAGGGATCTCATCCAGACTATTTCTCAGAGGATGCCAACCTCGCGCAAGGGCTTTGAACTAAAGTGTTACAGCTGTGGAAAATCAGGACACCTGGCACGAAATTGTAATGCGTCTGGTAAGAAAAACGTAAATGCAAGGAAAAGAAGCAACGAAGATGCAAGTGGCGCTTCTGAAGAGAAACGATCACGGACCAGTTCAAAGGAGCGTGAGTTGATTCCCGCAACTGATTGCCCCACTGTCTCCGTTTCACAAATACAGCATCGAAAAGGTGGGCAACATGGAAACGCCGATGCACTATCTCGACGCCCATGTGCATTGAAGTGTAAGCATTGCTCCAAGGCTGAAAGAAGCGAAGGTATAGTCGACATCCGATTAACAAGTCTGCAACCTGATGATGAATGGGAATCCAGCGCTGTAAGGAAAAGCCAACTGAAGGATGCAGACTTGGTTAAGGTCATGAAAGCGAAAGAAACAGACAAAAGACCAACCAAGAAAGAAATGGCATCAGAAAGTCCGTTGGCCAAGGCGTATTGGGCGCAATGGAATAGCTTGAAGTTGATAAACGGGGTTTTGCATCGTTCATGGGAAAGTGATGATGGTAAACACACTCGCGATTTGGTTGTCCTACCAAAGTCTAGAATAGCAGCTGTATTAGAAGAGTTTCACAATGGACCAAGTGGAGGGCATCTTGGCATCACGAAAACTCTGGAAAAGATTAAACAACGGTTTTACTGGGTGAATTGCCAAGGATCAGTTGCTGAATGGATTAAAAACTGCGCGCAATGCATGGCAGCTAAGGGTCCGAAAGTTAGAAGCAGAGGAAGGTTGCAGCAGTACAATGCGGGAGCACCATTTGAACGCGTTGCGATGGATGTAGCCGGTCCATTCCCTACTAGCCACTCTGTGAACAAATATATGTTGGTGATCATGGACTATTTCAGTAAGTGGCCTGAAGTATATGCTATACCAAATCAGGAGGCTAAAACTGTAGCCGAAGCTTTTGTGCAGAATTGGGTCACGCGATTTGGAATACCAATTGAGTTGCATTCAGATCAAAGGAGGAACTTTGAGTCTGCTATATTTCAAGAAATGTGCTCATTGTTGGGTATCAAGAAAACTCGAACCACAGCTCTACATCCACAATCGGATGGCATGGTGGAAAGGTTTAACTGTACATTAGAAGAGCATTTACGAAAAGTACTGGGCAAATGTCAGCGCAATTGGGACAAGCACATTCAAATGTTTTTATTGGCTTACCGATCAGCAGTCCATGACACTACCGGCCATCCACCTGCGAGGATTATTTTTGGTACAGATTTGAGACTCCCGTCAGACTTGAAATATGGAAAGAGCAATCAACTTACTGAAACTGGAGGCAGCTATTGGGAATTGCTTCCGTCCGAAATGGATGAAATACATCAACATGTGAGGCAGCGAACACAGCTAATGAGCAATAAAATGAAGGATCGTTACGACCGAGCTATGAATTCAGAAGGATTGCAAGAAGGCGACTTGGTGCTGCTGTACAATCCGCAACGGAAAAAGGATATGTCTCCAAAGGTGCAAACATCGTGGGAAGGTCCATATAAAGTCATAAAGCGACTGAACGATGTTGTGAACCGCATACAATCCCACACGCAGAGATGAGGTAAAATTAAAGTCGTTCACTTGGAGAGACTAGCCCCATATGGATCAAGGAATTTGGTGTCTGATCGGGACAATCAGACTTAAGTGGAGGGCAGTGTGACGAATTTACAATGTAACTTTCGCGAAACCACTGGAAACCATTCAAATCGCGACATCTACATGCATCTAGCGTAAGATAGAAAGAGATAGGCGGTGGCGAGATCTGTCTTCGTGAAGCGGCTTCTTGAAGCCGGCTTCGAGAAGAAAGCGTGGCGACACCTAGTTTCTTCTTTCATGATAAAATTCATATACGTGTGATTTCTAAATGTGTGTGAGTGAAATTTACTGAATTTCCGAATGTTCGCCAGAGTTGCCATAATTATATTGCATGATTAACAATTAAAAAAAAAGGAATTTCTATGTGTGTATAATTTCTTTTAAATTAAAATGAACCGCATAGTTGCAAAATACGACCGTATTCGTGGCCAAAATATGATCAGTAAACTAAATTTCTAAAAAAAAAACAATTTTTACAAGAAATTTCGGTATGGCAATCACACAATTTCATGATGGCGGACACTTCGTTTGTTGTTCTTTTGTTCTTCAGTTTTATACTTGCTTGTTTTTATTTTATATCAACACTTTATGATTTTAAATATATTTATTTTATTTTATTTATTGTTTTTTAATCATATTTTTCAATTTTCACTTTATTTAACACTTTATTTTCACTTCCAAAGCGCAGTATAAATGTAAACAAATCTTCGGGAAACCTCGTCGGAACTCGTTCGGGCGACAACTGTTTAATTGTGTGCGTAAGAAGAACCAAGAATCCAACAGGATTTTCGCTTCAAAAAAACTCTCCACTTGAAGAATGTGTGGAGACTTTTCTCTCCTCACATCCCCTCTCTTTCCCAGAAACTTTTGAAGAAAGAAGCCTTAATCTCGCCAGGCGGATATATAGCTAGTTTCACAACCTTCCACAACTTTGTACGGCGACATCTAGCGCGAGATAGTTCAAATAGATAGATCGACAATTTGCTAGATAATTCCAGAACCTTCTGCAGCAGTATGAGCTGCCCTATAAATAGCTGCAGGAAGACTCAGAGAATTAATTCGAGTTTGGTTTTTGAACAGAACACATCGACACCTTGTGAGCACAGCGTCAAGTAATAAGTGTTAATAAGTGCAATAAGAAAAGAATAAATTTGTGAAATTAAGAACAGCAACACTTTTGAGTTTTATTGGATTATTCACAATCCAGAGATCGAACCTAAGAGAGAGTCGTACCCGTAAATCTAAATGTACGTAACAGTATATATAAAAGAAAATTATAGTCATGAAAACATATTTGTTCAATAATATTTTAATTTTTAATTGCTAAAATTTTTTTAATATATTTGCAATTATTATATAGTTATTTATTTAACATCAATATCTAACTATCACAAAAGTAAGGCTTCCAACATTTTTTAGACAAACTCTAAAAACCACCTTGGTGCAATAATTCGTACATTTCTCCACAGTTCTAGGGCAGCCCTTCATAAAAAATTACATTTAAAACGACTTTTATTACAAAAAACTTGTATCGATTACTTTTAAATATGTCTTTAAACTTATAATGACTTTTAAAAATAAAAGTATCAAATAAATCTTATGAAAGACTTTTAAATGTCTTTAAAAACTTTTTAAATGACTTTTAAAAATAACAGTCTCAAAATAACTCTTATGAAAGACTTTTAAAAATAAAAGTTATTTTTATTTATTTTTGAAATAAACCACTCTTTTTAAAATAAATAACTTTTTTCGATCTCTTATTTCACTGACTTTCTTTATAAAAGTTATAAAAGTCTGAAGGCCTGACTGTTATTTCACAAAATAAAGAAATCCATGTGGTTGGTTAAAGAAATTAATGTGGATTAATTTTTTCTTTAAAAATTCGAAATTTCTGTGAACCATACAAAATCGTATTGATTTAAGCAAGCACAATTACAGCTCCTTATGTCAGGATACATATGTCCCGGGATCTCTTGGTTTCTCTTTGCGTTTTCTTCAATTTTTGGTCCTTAAGGTGATACTGCCTTTGCTCTAACTTAGCATGTTTCCTACGTTCCTCCTCTTCGTATACACTGGTATCAGTGGTTTCTAAATGAATGCCGTTTGACTTCAATACGCATGTATGTACTTGACATCCACATACGCCTTTGTGTAACTCATTTAGGGAGTGTTTAAGCCATCGCACACTTCGCTCCGATGCATCTAACTTGCTCTGAAGTTTTGCTTTTTCAGTCTCTAATTCCATGTGCTTAGTAGAATATTCCAGTAAACTTTTACGAAGTTGGGCTTCAACACGACGAGCTTCGTCGATGTTATTATGTAGTTGATTTTCGAAATTTTTTGACTTAGCTAAGGTGTCCAAAAATTCTTCTTTCGCGATCTTAAGATCCTGACTTTTGTAATGAAATTCTGTCTTGAGGTCTTGCAGCTTATAATGGAACCCTTCGCTAAGTGTTTTCTCTTTGGCCATCGCTTTGTGCATCGTTACTTCCAAATTGGCTATTCTTCCTTCGAGGGTTTCGATTTTGTTGCGATAGCTTTCGGTTTCCATTCGGTGCTTTACTTTAAGTATGTGCATTTCTTTTTCAAGCTGCTCAATGTTTTCCCTCGTAAAGATATTCCGATTTACTTCTCCTGATGTTTCAGCTATGGAGTTTTTTGCTGTTGGAACTGCCCTCCCATTGCTTATGTCTTTCACCGATATTTCAAAAGTTAAGAAAAACTTCTGAGTTCTGCAGCCCACACGACACTGCGGACATGTTGGCGACTGAAGCAACCATCTTTGAATGCAGCCAGCATGAAAAATATGTCCACATGATGTACCTAACAAGTCGTCATCCTTCTTAATAGTCTCCCAACAAATAGAGCACACAATTGAGTACATATTTCAGATTTTTCGCTCTTCAATTTTCTGTAGAAAATTTTCTTTTTTTCAGCTCTTCCTGTTTTTTTTTATTTGTTCTTTTTTATTCTAACTAGTTTAATTTATCGTTTTTACTATCGCCAAGAAAAATTTTATTGAAACTCAATAACGACCCAATCGGAAGCTTAACCGGTCGTGGCTTGGAATACAACTAGTTTTCAACTACTTCAAACCCATCATTTTGTAAGGGACTGGCCACCGATTCACGTCACCTGTGCGTAAAGATAACTAGGCTCAGGGAATCTGGGGGTGGGCTGTTTCTCTTGTGATGCTAATTCGTCATGCTACAGAAATAAATTCTAAGCAGACACAATTATAGCCTGAACACAATCATAGAGACGAGCGATAGCGGTGACTCTCAACTGTCAAAATTACATGGGCTCTTACGGAAACGAACGAAAAATTATTTTCGTTTATCGCCCAGCGTTCGCTAGCGATATATCTATTACTATTTTCATAGCGGCATCGTTACACATCTACGTTTTTTTGTTGGTATACAGAAATTCATTAAGCAAATGACAGTGCCCGTCGCTTATCGCTATCGCTGCAAATATGTTTAATCGATGGCGTATTAGATCTCCAGTCGCTCCAGTTTGATTCGCGTGCCGGCTCCGGTTGAGTAAGGAAGTCTGGACATCTGCTCCCTTTGTGGGATATTACATGGTGACGCTTGACGCATGAGTCAAATGTATTTTGTTGTTGTGTGAGAGTGGGAGAAAAACTTCGCCGCGTTTTGCACCCTGTAATGGGTTAATTTTTGATGCCAGACCAGTACTGGCGTCACTTAGGTCAGTGTTCCTTTGCTAAAAAAAGTTGGAAACGTCGAGAATAGGACCAAAACTACTCCGCTTCTTTACAAAGTGTAATTTTATTTTTCTAACAGAACAGAAAGATTTTGACAAGCGTCAAGGGGCATCGTGTAATCAGTTTGTCTTCAAAGAGAGAGACAAATAATATCACGGAGAGTTATCCATGGGTCAAGCGTCACCGTGTAACATGCGCCTTTCTGCGAAAGTGGAAGTAGGATGTTCTCAGCCACGCGTTTCCGTTTTAAGGTTTCTCGAACAGTAATAATAAACAAATGTGACCGGAGAAGCGGAAAAATTAATACGGCATTTGGCACTCATCGAAAGCAACTATGACGTTGCATGGAATATGCTGAAAGAAAGATACAACAATACTGTTTGTGCTCCACCTTAATTCAAAGGCTGGTGGGACAAACATTCAATGCAACTTGGTAACATTCATCAAGAGCTTACATGACACTACACGTGAGTGTCTGTTAACTTTGGTAACATCCATCAAGAGCTTACATGAGTAAGCTCTTGATGGTGAGTGTCTGATGTCTCTACACGTGAGTGTCTGATGTCTCTAAAGTCTTGGCATACCAACATCATCATGGGATCCTCTTCTTCTACAACTTCTACTAAAGAAGCCGGACAAATAGACTCATGTTATGTATGAGCGATCATTAATGAAACAAGGGCAATTTTCCAGCATCAATGATTTTTTACTTTTCTTCAAGCGAAATTTTAAGCATTATATGCGATTGATCACAAAGAAAAGCAGGGACAACCATCACAACATCGTGTACATCAGCAATTTCAACAAATCAAGAAATACAAATTGAGTGTAAAATATGCAGAAGTGGAATGCATCAACTCTTTGTATGCAAGTCCTTTTTGAAATTGAAACCAGCAGAGCGCCTTCAAGTTGTAAAGAACAACAAATTGTGTTTAAATTGTCTTAAAGGACATTTTGCAAAAAATTTTGCATCACGAAGGTGCAGCAAGTGCAACAAAACCCACATTACCCTACTGCACATTGATGGTAGGAGCGTTGGTTTCAGGGACGGAATCGCCCAGCGTTAAAAAAACTGTGGTTATTATAATACATCAAAGCCAGTGAGTTTATCTGCTTCAGATGACTACCCTTCTAAGAAATATCTTGTCATTGAGTGACTGATAAAGCAGCTAGGACTCCAATCAAAACATCCGTCAATTGCAATAAAGGAGATTGGTTTTTACAGGAAGAATTGCAGACATCGAATTATTGTGGAGATGAGGACCAACTTGAAAAGATTCTCAATAGGACTAGAGGCATTAGTGTTGCCAAAAATAGTAATTGATTAACCCTCACTACTTCCTGGCATATGGAAGTAGTTGGAAAGACGTTGGAATCGCATTTGACACCTTGAGAACTCCTGAAGGACGCTTCATGGTAAGATTGCCGTTTACTGACAACCCAGCATCATTAGGAGACTCAAGAAAGTTGACCTCCAATCGATTTCTGGCATTAGAAAAACTAATGAAATTTCCAGTCGTCAGTTGAGCAACGCTTGCTATTTTATTCTACATGATTGTGTTATAAAAACACTTTGCATGGTTTTCGATACCTCAGCAAAAACGTCATCAGGCCGATCTTTGAACGACATCATGCACATGGGACTGGTCATTCAAAATAAGCTTCTCACAGTATTGCCACGTTTTAGGCTGCTATGATACGTATTTACTGCAGACATCCAAAAGATGTATAGGCAAATTCTTATCAACCCCGCTGATGGAACGTATCAATCGATCATCTGGAGATAAGGTCCGAAAGCGGAATTGAAGTACTATCAACTAAACACGGTGACCTATGGAACTAAAGCAGCACCGTATTTAGCCTTTAAAATTTGTTGCAGTTAGCCGAGGAAAATCGCATAAAACATCCACTTGGAACTGATTCTCTAAAAAATAATTTCTACGCCAATGATTGTCTAACTGGAAGTGACAGCCTATCTTTGATCATCTTAGTTCAAAAGGAAGTCACACAATTTTAAAATCATCCGGATTCGAACCAAGAAAATGGTGCGGAAATCATCTTCAACTGCTTCAAGGGATTCCAACAGACCACATAGAAATAATCCTGGATTTAAATGCTGACTCACGTGACTGTAAGACGTTAGGATTATAACTTTCGAGACTGACTCAAGGAGTAAAATGACTGGCAAATTTCTCGTCATATCTATAACCATAAAATACCAAGCTCATGGCAATTACCGACGCCTCTGAAAAGGCATATGGTGCTGTTGTATACCTTCGTTCAGTAACAAGAAAAGCAAGGATACTCGTGAGACTGTTATGCGCAAAATTCACGCGTCGCACCCATCAATCGCCAACGTCAGACAATTGCACGACTAGAATTGTGTGCATCACTACTAGGAGCTCAGTTAACCACTCGAGTTCAACGAGATCTTAAATACGGAAGCAAGTCCACCTATTTTTGGACTGACTCTGAGGCCGTCCTTGCATGGATAAATGCGGACTCTTCATCATACGAAGTTTTTGTAGCCAATAGAATTGCCAAAATTCAAACTCTTTCACTTGACCAACAATGACGGTACGTAGCATCAAGGCAAAATTCAACAGATATATCAAGAGGACGTGATTCAAGGGCATTTACTCAGTGCAATTTATGGTTATTGGGACCATTTTTTCTACATGGGAGAGAATCAGCATGGATGTAATCTATCCACAAGGATAGACTCAAAACAACCAAAGAAAACAGAAGAAAGGTTCCAGTATCTTTAATAACTACACGAAGTGATGCAGAAAAAATGATTTATTCGTCAGTCATGGCAATTCCTTAAAAAAATTGCAACGAATTAATGCATCTAACGCATATGTTGAATCACTGATGATTCCAGACAGGACATTTCGTCCATGCAGTTTGACTTCACAACTTCAGTGAATCTTCGCTTGATCTTGAACGTTTTTTATTTAAAAATTTCTTTGCTCTGCATCTTCAATGCAGCCAATGTAGAAACCTATGCGAAAAAAATGCGTGAAATTGCCCGCGACGTTGTTGGTATGGTTTTAAAGTAAATAGGAACGATGGAAGTGAAGTTGGGTAGCGAAAGTTTTTGAGGGACTTGTCTTGAGACCGTTGAAGAGAAAGGTTCACTGAAGTTGGTGTCGAATCAACTATAAAATTTTAGAATTCTTAGTAATAGTGATTCAAATTAAGTTCAACCACTTAAAATAAAATTATGAATACTTGGATAGAACTTGGGTTTTAACATCAAGTGCAACGTAAGTATCACAATTAGCCACACACAACCCTTCTAGTCACGTCATTCAATCTCTAGAAGTGATGCCTGAAAATTATCAACGCGCACATGATTTACTCATCGCTAGGTATAATAACAAAAGGCATATATTTCAATCGCACGTGCAGCATATATTCGATGCTCAAAAAATCTGTAATCCTAATGTATCGGCATTACGCAATTATATCGACACAATCAACGCAAATTTGAGAGCCATGCAATCGTTTGCCAACAGGGCTCAAATTGGTGATGAGATCTTACTTCAGTTGGTATTGTCCAAATTAGATGTCGAAACACACTCCAAATGGGTGGAGTTCCTCGCGTCAACTGGTGACGCGAGTTCGTTCACACTACCGGCTTGGGAGGACTTCGCAAGGTTCTTAGATCGTCATTGTCAAGCCATAGACATCGTCAGCAGAAACAATTCCCCAAAACCTAATCACCCACCACTTTGTTCGTCTAGTTCAGCAATCACCACACCACACGTCAAAATCGTCGACACTAATGATTTCGAAAGCCTCTTGAAACTTGTGCAAGGAGTCCGTATACCACAACGCCTTTAAGTGTGCTAAGTTCGTTGCACTCGGTCCTGTAGAACTAGCAAAACGAAAAAGCCTGTGCCTGAATTGCCTCGAAACGAAGCGACGACACGGAGATGTCCTGAGACAGGTAAATTTATCGTCCGGCTGCCCTTTAGGGAGTCTCCAACCATACTAGGTCAGTCATTCGAAAATGCAAAAAAACGGCTTCACTCAGTTGAAAAACGAATACATCACAATGGGGACATTAACACGTAATACCAAGAATCTATGAAATAATATGGTGACTTGAATCATATGACATTTTTTTTTTTTTTTATGACATGAAACCAAGCTCAGGGGATGCCCCCTATCCATGCACAACATTTGTTGGTTCCAGGCAACAGGTTAGTGGGAAGGGGGAAAGAGGGAATAGTGACGGTTTACACTTCGCTTGAATGTTTCGACGCTGTAAGTGGGCGGGAAGACATTCGCAGGGAGATTATTCCACAATCTAACGACGCGACCGAAAAACGAACTCTCACGGTAATGCGTGGTTCGTTGGAACGGAATCGCGACATAAAACGGTTGCACCGCTCTGGAAAGCCGAGTAGTTCTGCTAAATACCTGAATCGGAGGAATCAGGCTGGCTACTTCAGAAGAACATTTACCGTGAAAGTAGCGGTAAAATAGTGATACACACCCCACATCACGACGACGCTCCAAGGTTTCAATACAGCTGGATACCCTACTGTCCCCTATAAGTTTTAACGCACGACATTGGACACGGTCGAGAAGCTGAAGATATGCCCGCGAAGCTCCCGACCATATATGCGAATTGTACTCCATTTTCGGACGGATATAAGTGGTGTAGATACAACGAAGATCGGTTGGAGTGAAGTACTTCTTACACCGCTTAAGAAAGCCTAAGCACTTGGCTGCTTCTTTCGACACGTCAAAGATGTGATCGTTCCAGCGAAGATCACATTGGATTGACATGCCCAGAACATCAAGAGCCTCCGACTCATTAATATCCACACCACCCATATTTAGTGGTGGGAAGTTGTCACCCGCCAAACGCTTGTGGGTTAACAAACAGCATTGGGTCTTCCGCGCATTAAAATCGACCCGATTCGCTCGACCCCACTCCTGGATTTTATTGAGGTCGGATTGGAGTGTGTCATTCATAATTCTGCGTCTTCTAGTGATCTCCAGAATGGAAGGACGCCTGGAAAATGAATATGAATGACAAATACTGCTGTCATCAGCAAACGAGTAGACGGGGTTTGATGTCAATGACAGAAGGTCATTGATGAAAATAAGAAAAAGTGTCGGAGACAGGACCGAACCCTGCGGAACTCCAGCATTAATGGAGTGATCTTCGGAAGCAAAGCCGTCTATCACAACCCGAATAGAACGGCCGCTGAGGAAACTCGATATCCATCGAGTGAAAGTATTACCGACACCATAAGCAGCCAGTTTAGACACGAGTGCTTTATGCCACACCCGGTCAAATGCCTTGGAGATATCCAGAGCAACAACCTTGATTGATTGATCTACCGGATTTCGAATGTGAGAGGTTAAATTTCATTCCACACCACTGTGTAGTAAATCCAGACAGTTTAAGCCTTTGATTTAGGCTTCATCGATACGTGCTCGTGGCAGACATCGCTAAGATGTACCGCCAGATTTTCATTGATGACCAGGATTCGCAATGGCAGTGCATTTTGTGGAGAGAATCACCAGGTCAACGCATAAAATGTTATCGTTTACGAACAGTAACGTATGGCACTAGATGTGCACCTTTTCTGACGGTTAGTTCACTTCGACAACTCGCCGCTGAAAATTCATCAAATAAAAGAGCAAGTGGTCATGCTCCTCGACCTCGGAGTTTTTCCACTGAAAAGGTTAGCGTCAAACAGTGACACCATTACCGCCGAGGTGCCTGAAAGCGACAGGGAAGCTCAAGTGCAAGTAGAGGACTCCACCTACATCAAAACGTTGGGGTTGAAATAGTCTCCAGCAGACGATACATTTGGATTCTTGTATTCAACACCGCAGGACAAATCATCAAGAATTACGAAAAGGAACTTTCTAGCACACAACGAAGGCTTTTTTTACCCTCTTAGTCTACTCAATCCACTAGTCGTCGCTGGAAAAATCCTGATGCAAGAGCTGTGGAAGCTGACACTCGCCTGGGATGAGAGTGTACCATCGGTCATCCACACCCAGTGGCGAAATTTGTGTCAGGAACTTGCAGCGGCTACTCAAATTAGAATTCCACGGTTTGTAGAATTTAAACCAAATATTGATATTCATGCCTTTGCAGATGCCAGCACAAGAGCCTACAAGAGTGTGTATACGCAGTATCCCGCGATAAGATAATCTCACGTCATTCTTACTCTGCGCAAAATCTCGCGTAGCGCCAACCAAGGAATTCAGTCTTCCAAGATTAGAGTTATGTGCTGCGGTTCTATTGTCAGGAATTATTCTATTGGCCGAAATATTGGACGGCATCATACGAGCAATCGCACACGAACCGCAAACATAGTAGTGCCAAACATAGCCCTCAAAACGGCCGCGTTAAACCAAACGGAGTTGTTGAGAGGCGTATTTGATGTTTGCATGCGAGAAGGGACCTTTCCTAAACAATGGAAGCGGCAACAGCTTGTACTGCTCCCAAATAGCGAGAATCCAGCTGGCCCTTCGTCGTACCGTCCTTTGTGCATGCTGGACTCTGCAGGTAAATTTCTAGAACTGATAATTAAGGAGAGATTGTTGACTTCGTCGAACGAGCGAATATCCAAAATGCAATATGGGTTTAGGAAGGGTCGGTCAACAACTGATGCACTGCAGTTAGTTAAAAATATCGCAGAGAAAGCTATCGAGGGGAAACGTTGGCGTGGCGGCGCCAAGCAGTATTGTCTCATCGCTACACTAGATGTAAAAAATGCATTCAACTCTGCAAACTGGCAGACAATGAGTCTAGAGTCCGTCAGAGCTTTTGAAGTACCAGCTTATTTGTATAATATCGTGTCCAGCTACTTGACTGAACGGGTGCTGCTATACAACACATCAGAGGGCCCTAAAGAGTTTGAGGTAACGGGAGGAGTTCGTCAAGGATCAGACCACTCCTATGGAACATGATGTACAACGCGGTACTGGCCCATCTGGAGTACGCGCAACGCAAGGCAGCGGAAGCTATAACAGCACTATCCCAAATAATGCCTAACACCCGAGGTCCGCGGCAACGCGGAAGGCAACTTCTAGTAGCTTTGGTTAAGTCCATAATATTATACGCGGCACCAGTATGGAAAGAAGCTTTGTGGAAAATCAGCTACGCACGCGGTTTGAATGCAACGTGCAGATGTTGTGCGCTAAGGGTCTCTTGTGCATTTCGGACAGTCTCGGCAAATGCAGCTCTAGTGATTGGAGGTTTGATACCTTTGGATTTGATGGCTAGGGAAGTGTCAATAAGGGCAAATGCAGTGGCAAGCGACAACCGCGCGACACCTACAGACAGCGCGAAGCGCGGCAAGCTACTATTGAAGAGTGGCAGGCGAGATGGCAAAGCGCAGAAAATGGAAGGTGGACTCACAGACTCATTTCTACTTTGGGACCATGATTATCTAGAACACATGGAAAGGTGGACTTCTACATAACCCTGAGTGGACACGGCTGTTTTAAGGCATGTCTCTACAGATTCGGATATGAGCGCGATCCATTATGTGAGTATTACGGAGCAGCGACAGTAGAGGATGCGAAGCATGTATTCTTCAAATGTCCCAGGTATGATTCGCGTAGGAACGAACTACAGAGACTGGTAGACCAGCCTATTACGCCAGAAAACCTAGTGAGCCATATGCTAAAGAACAAGGAATTTTGGAACGCAGTGAGCCGAATAGCCGCGCTAATAATGTCAGAGCAACGAAGGCTCGAGCAAGCAAGGAGAGCGCTTGAGAGTAATGGCCCATAAAGCCTTCCCCCCACGATGTAATGCTTAACGGCAGTCCCGTGGGGCGGACGAATACGAGACGAGGTGGTTTTAGTGAGTAAGAGTCTCACACAACTGACTGCTCAGAGGACCTAGCAGCAGAGCCCATGATGAGTTTCCACCTGCCAAAAAAAAAACACGAGCGGAAAGGGTGTACTGTTGGACGGATTCCACAATCGTGTTGACATGGATTCGCAGTGAGCCATCTCGGTAGACCACCTTTGTGGCCAACAGAGTAACTAAAATTCAACACTACACGTCACAGTTTTCGTGGCACCATGTTCCATCAGTTCTCAATCCTGCGGATATGGTATCACGTGGATAATCAGTAGAAAACTTACTGAACAACATCCTTTGGGTTAGCGGACCACCTTTTTTAGTAGATTACAGTCAGTGGCCTACTTCTCCAACGGAACATGTACAGCGTTTACCTGAACAGCGTAAGCAAATATGCCTGCTGGCATCACAGGACAACGTAGACGACTTAGCAACTCATAAATTCATTAATAAGTATAACAAATTTCTTCGTACATTCGCGTATGTGAAAAGGTTCATAGCAATACTGCGAAAGACTCAATACGTACCAGCAGGTCCAATAACAGCTGAAGAATTAACAGAGACGTTACACACAACCTGTGCAGTCATACAAAGACAGTAATTCGCTCAGGAATACAAAGATTTGAGGCAACATCACACAGTATCCGCCCAATCGAAGACATCACCATTATCATCATTTCTACACAACGATCTTATTAGAGCGGGGTGGGGGTTGGTAGAATCACTCATTCTGCGCTATTATTTCAGGCGAGACATTAAATTCTGCTGCCAAAGTCGCACCCATTCGTGCGCACGCTCATCAGTCATGATCATCGGGCCCACCTTCACGCTGGCTTTATTAGCCATTCTTCGAAACAATTTTTGGATTATAAGCGCGCGGACAGTCATCAGAAAAGTGCTTCGCGGCTGCATTAGATGTTATCGGCCAATCATCGGTGAGCAAGTCATGGGAGCTTGCCGGCGGACCGAGTCACCCAATCACAACCATTCGAAATCACAGGTATTGACAATTGTGGTCCGTTATTAATTACCCACCGAATTCGAGGAAGGGCTCCGCAAAAGGTGTATTTGTCCATTTTTATATGCTTCGTTACCAAGGCGCTTCATATCGAGGTTGTAACCGATTTGACAACAAACGCATCTATAGCAGCTTTCAAGCGATTTGTATCACGACGAGGAAAGTACCGTATAATATACTCTGACGCCACAAATTTTGTAGGAGCCAATCGGAAGTTAAGAGAACTACTCACCACGTTCGTGACAGATCACCATTATGCTTCGGTTTGTCAATCATGTCGAGATGACGAAATTATGTGGAAATTCATACCACCTCGGTCACCACATTTCGGTAGCTTGTGGGAGAGTGCAGTTAAACAGGCAAAGCAGTACCAAAGCAGGATGCAGTGGGCACCCATCTACTAACACTGGAGGAGTTGCAAACGGTGTGTTGTCATATGGAAGCAATGATCAACAGTAGACCACTAACACCACTCTCCAATGATCCTTCCGATTGTGAGGCATTAACAGCAGCTCTTTTCCTGATAGGAAAACCATTAGTAACTGTCCAGAACTTAGTTTGATCTGGGAACGATAGTAGATTCAGCACTTGAACTGAATCTACAGTTGTATGATAATAGAATTCCCAGAACAGGCACTTGCACCAATTCTGAGTTTTATTTATGCAGGAGTGAACAGACACGCTTGAGAGTGATTTGCTGTATTATTCAAAACTTTATTGAAAACCTCGTCTTATATACTATTTTTACAATAGGTAGTCAATAAAATAACAAAATCAAAAGCATAAAAAGAAAATGGAGTGTTGAAATCCCAGATTTCAAGGCGGGGAGGATGTTGAATCACTGATGATTCCAGACGGGGCATTTCGTCCATGCAGTTTGACTTCACAACTTCAGGGAACCTTCGCTTGACCTTGAACTTGTTTTATTTAAAAATTTCTTTGCTCCGTTGTCGGTCGCAGTCAACCCGTCACATTTGAAAAATCGTGAATAGGAACACCCAAGCGCCCTATACATCGGTTAGCTTATTACCTATAGAATACAATCAAATAGAGCCCCGTGTTGACTATAAGCCACCTGAAAGTCAAGTAGTCAATCAGCCTGATGACGATACTGCAGAAATATCACCCAAGAAACTTAGATCATCATCATTAAACATAGCTGCAGTGTTACTGATCACCAAGCTAATTATGTCCTTGTCCTGTGTAATACTTGTTGAGAACAATAAGTACGACTCTAAAATTGGGATGCACTTTGAAGGAATTGGATCACTTAAAACATATAGAACCAACTGTCGCCTCATTGTATATTATAAACTCAAACCTTATTGGATGGAAATTGAATTTTCGAATAGGCACTTATGTTAAGAGTTAACACAGAAAAATATTTGCAAGGAAATTTAAATATACTAACTCACGTACAAAAGGGTCAGATTAGACAACAGTCTTTTAAGAGTTAACCAAAAGCCAAAAAGGGTGCAACAAACTACGAAAACCAAAGGCTTCTACCAATTGTGAGGAGCCTGGAGCCTCCCAAAAATCATTATTTCTTCTAGTTTATTTCTAGTTTGTTGAGCCAACAACAATTACGGTGAGATTGGTCACCGGAGAGTCCATAGGAATACGCAGGTCTGTGATAAAACGAGTGGCGATCAACAATAGGGAGTGTGAAGTGGAACTGTTACTATTACCGGAAGCATTTGACTTGCTCATACTGGGACTGGATTTTCTGGACAAAATGGGGGCCTCTATGACGATCGGTGGACTTACAACGAACTTCAAAAGCACTGCTGGAAACATTGGCTCACAGGTTTGCCCAATCATACGCAGTGAGGAGGTGCTTGTTAAGGAATTTTTAGACACAGAGCTGCGAGCGTTTGATGCCTTACAGGGCCCAGCAAAGGTCACGCCCCATCGAATTGTCATGCGAGATGATCAGCCGATTAAGCAGCGTTATTTTCCCCGGAAGACCGCGATGCAGGCAATCATCAATAAGCATGTCGACGAGTTATTATCAGCAGGCTGCATTGAACCCTCGAAGAGTCCGTACAGCGCGCCCATCGTGTTAGCCAAGAAGAAGAATGGGAAATGGAGGCTCTGTGTGGATTATCGACAACTTAATGCGAAGTCAGTGCCAGACGCGTATCCGCTCCCAAGAATGCAACACATCCTGGATCAACTCCGTAATGCCAAAGTGATCAGCACATTGGACCTCAAAAATTGCTACTGGCAGGTCCCCATGGACAAGGACAGTAAGCAATTCACTGCCTTCACGGTACCCGGGCGTGGATTATTTCAATGGCGCGTCATGCCTTTTGGACTGCACTCTGCGCCGGCCACATTTCAAAGAGCCCTCGACGGAGTCATCGGGCCGGAGATGGAACCATTTGCCTTCGCCTATCTTGACGATATTGTCGTCATCGGAGAATCCCTGCAAGATCACATGGAGAAGTTGCGGCAGGTATTTCGGAAGCTGAGGGAGGCCAACCTGAAGATAAATGTAGAAAAATTCGAATTTTTCAAACGCGATATCCGCTACGTGGGACATATCGTAACCACAGCGGGCATCCACACGAACCCGGAAAAGATAGCCGCCATCCAGGAGCTGAAACCACCTTCAAACCTTCGAGAGCTGCGTCAATATTTAGGAGTAGCGTCGTGGTATAGGAGATTTGTGCCAAAATTCTCCGAGCTGGTACAACCACTCACTGAGCTGCTTAAAAAGGGACGCAAATGGAAATGGGAATCTGCACAAGAGAATGCGTTTCAAGAACTAAAAAAGCGCCTCACCGAAGTCCTGTATTAGCCACTCCAGATTTCGACAAGAGGTTTACCATGCAGACAGACGCAAGTGATTATGGTCTGGGCGTCGTCCTCACACAGGAAATCGATGAAACTGAAAGGGTTATTGCGTATGCCAGCCGACGGTTAAATAAAGCTGAAATCAACTACTCGCCTACAGAAAAGGAGTGTCTTGCCATCGTGTGGGTAGTAAGGAAGATGAGACAGTACCTCGAGGGATACGAATTTACGATTGTCACCGACCATCTCGCCCTGAAGTGGCTGAATTCCATCGAAAGTCCTTCAGGACGGATCGCACGCTGGGCGCTGGAACTGCAACAGTTCCGCTTTGACATCAAATACCGACGAGGAAAGCAAAACGTTGTCGCCGACGGTTTATCTCGACAACCGCGAGAAGTGATGCTCTCGATGACAGTATCGCCAGGAGAAAAGGAGATTTCGTGCCCATGGATCAGTGGTGTCCAAACACATACTATCACAATTGATCGTGTGTTGGAAATTTTTGTCACTCAGCACTGAGAAAAATAGATGCGCTGAAACACAAATCATGGATTTTTTTTTTGGATTTATGTTTGTTTGCACACTACATTTTTGGATTATTGCAACAGATAAATCAGAAAAGATTTTTTCCCGTTCTTTCCCGGAATACAAAATATAGTCCGAACGCATACTATAATAGTGACTTCTCAAAGAATATCTATTTGTTTTGATAAGTGAAGTAAAGCAAACCATGCATTGTGCTTCATTGAAAGCATTACAAATACATAAAAATTCGATTTGGTATTTTAAAACAATCATTTTATTTTTTATTAAATAATATAATTTTTTGGGTGTAGCAAAATCAAATGAGGGAAACATACAGTCCTAGCTCATTGATGGTTTGATGGGTACTGACGTAATTTGGGCAAATACACTCAATGTATACATATTATGCCACTAAAAAATTGAGTGCCCAAATGGCTGCTCTTGGACATCACTGATCCAGTAGTAGACCCCCCTTTTCCCTCATTTTTGAGTGTTTTGAGTTCTTACTCTCTTCTCTATAGCTCTTGACTCTTTTGCACTGATGCTCTGAGAATTCGTTTCTCACTTTGTATGTATGTAGACAAAAAATGTACATATTCCGCCTGGCTAGACGATTCTTCTTTTCTTAATTTTTCAAAGGCTTATGGGAAAGAGAGGGGACGAGAGGAGAGAAAAGCCTCCACACATTCTTCAAATGTAGAGATTTTTTGAAGCCAAATTCTGTCGGATTCTCGGTTCTTATTACGCACACAATTAAACGCACGAACCGGTTTTTCAAGGCAGTTTGCCGAACGTAAATTTCACTCACACACATTGAGGTATCACACATATACGACTTTTAACATCAAAGAAAAAACTACGTGTAGCCACACATTCTTCACGATGCCAGGTTCAAGAAGCCGCTTCAAGAAGAATGATGTAACCAAGGACATTGACAGTGTAGTTCAGTGGTGTCCAACCACATACTACCACAATTGATCGTGTGTTGGAAATTTTTGTCACTCAGCACTGAGAAAAATAGATGCGCTGAAACACAAAAAAATGGATTTTTTTTTGGATTTATGTTTGTTTGCACACTCCATTTTTGGATTATTGCAGCAGATAATTCAGAAAACATTTTTTCCCCATTCTTTCCTTACTATAATAGTGTCTTTTCAAAGACACTATTTGTTGTTCACTTATCTATTTGTTTTGATAAGTGAAGTAAAGCAAACCAGGCATTGTGCTTCATTGAAAGCATTACAAATACATAAAAATTCGATTTAATACTTTAAATACTTTTTGGGTGTAGCAAAATCAAATGAGCGCAGCATACAGTCCTACCTCATTGATGGTCTGATGGCAGAGATAAGGAGATGCGAAACTCTCAACTACCCCATGCACATTTCTTCAGATTTCTTTGATGATGTTAGTCGGAATTCTGTACTCGATTCTCGGAAATCTGTACTTTTCTTTTGCCCATGGTTGCAGCAAAATTAGGAGGGTTGTTAATTCTAAATGTCAAACATTATTGTAATGATAATTAAAAAAAATTAAAAAACTAAGAACGGAAATAGACACTGAAGATGGCACAACGCCGAAATTGGATTGTCTGCAAACCAAATTTGAAGACAACTAATTTTGGACAAAATTGTAGACGAACAATTACAAGAAATCATTTATTAAATTTCCAAAAAAAGGAATTTATAAATTAACTACTTAAAGATTTGTCGTTCAAGTTTATACCGCCGAAATGCGAAGGTAGATTTAAAAATTTTTTCTAAAATCATTTGAAAATCATGTTTTTAGGTACACCGGGGGAATAAATTCTCTTCTGCACCTCTTGTTTTAGACCAGAAAAGTTTTCACCACCTTTGTTTACATGTGGTGAAATTTAAAAATTCATAATGTGATCGCGAGTTTTTTTACTCAGATTGGTTCTTGAACAATTTGTTAATACAATTATATTTGCAGATAGCAAAATGGTATATCGATGGGTGCAATAGGCCTACTGGGGAACCGAATATCCGAAAATTCGGTTTCCGGTTTAGAAACCAGAAAGCAGAAATTATTTATTTTATATGCGTAGAGAATGCTCTTCAATATTCACTAATTTTTTAAATAAATCTGCTGAAATGTTAATATTTGTATTTATTTGCTCTGGCAGTGGTTTCACCTAAGGATATGAACCTGAGGTGAAATATTCACTGAAGTTCACCTGACGGTCAATTGACCAACGAAAATCAAAATTTTACTCTTTTTTCCGCCCATCGTGAAAATGACTGAAACATTGTTGCGGTAAATTGTGTTCATTTTGCCTCTCGCAAATCGTTAATTTTTTTTTTTACATGCCAAAGTAACAAATTTGATTCTTGATGGTCAAATGGCCGTGATGTGAGCTTGCCCTTACTTTTCCACCATAATTTTTCACGTACAGTGTACGTGAATTCAACCATAGAGTAAGAATAACAAGAGTCCGAATCAGCACAAGTTACTCATTCGGCAACATAGATGCGGGCGCTCGGGAAGGTGATGCGAACAAAACACCCGTTATTTTTTTGCAAAGAAAGAAAAGAACGAGTGGCTTCTTGCGAAAAGAGGCATCACTCAATTGTGTGTACGTGCATATTTAGCATGAATAAGTGTAGACATGTAGTTTTGACCTTTTTACTATTTTCTAATTTATTTAAAACTATAATTTTAAAAAGAATTTGTTTCATTTTAGTTTAATTGAAGTTTAATTTCATTTCATGCTGTAAATATAAAAATCCACAGAAAACTTTTAAACAATTAGCGTAACCTCACGCAATTTCACGGCACAAACAGATGTATGTACATACGCATGCATTTACGATCTTGTGTTCTCAAAAGACCTGCGTCTCTCCCCTCTCTCTCGCTTTTCAGATAGTGAAAAGTACACATGCTCTGGTTACAAGTGCAAATTGCTGTTTTCCTTTTTGGAGGCTTAATTATGATCAAAGACAAATTATGATTGCGAATTGCGAATCGATAACATGTCACCGAGGAAAAATTATAATCATGATGTATGGTGCATCACTTCATGTCGACGGTCTCGGCGAAATGACAACGATGCAAAATTTCTTAAATTTCCTCCAGATCAAACCTTAGGGCAAATTTGGCTGGAAAAATGTGGGATACCTCTAGAAATGTATAACAGAAAACTAAAAATATGCGACAAACATTTCGCAGCTTCCGATATTGGAAAAAAGTTTTTAAAGCGCGGCGTTATACCTATTTATTTTATCAATACCAACTCCAACTATGATGACATCGGTACACTTGATTCACCTGAAATAGGTAATTCAAGTGACCTAGATGTTTTTTTGCAAAAATTGTGAAAAACAAATCAAAAACTTTACTTTTTATAGTAAGAAATGTACACAATTGCTTAAGCAAAATGAATATCTGTGATATAATATAATATAACTTTGCCAGTATGGTTTTTGATGAGATATCCACGATCAGAATTTTGATGTCCATACGATCAGAATTAAAATATAATGAGAAATTGGACCTTATTGATGGCCTCGAAAATAACGGCTATTTCAGAGGTAATGTAAAGACCAAACTAATTTTTGTATTTATGGTGAAAGGCCTTTTTGCAAATTGGTATTATATTAAATATCTATCTTAAATAAAACAAGCCGCCATTAGGACGATCTGTTCTCCCCATGGCTTTAAAAATGCAATTGTAAAGTCGCTTTGGCTGATCACTTTATGCGGATAATTGCTTTCGTTCTGCCATGCAACTAAACAATGAGGCACATATATTTGTAAAATATATCCTGACATACCTGGAAAATATTTTTTTACGAACAACAAAAAGCAAGTCCATTTTATAAAAGGGATGAAAATAACACTTAATGCGCTTTGCAGTTAGCAAATGAGGTATTTCACTCTGAAAACGAAATTATTTTTATTTTAACTAAATTACCGCATTTTTTAAAAATTAAAAAATGCCCGCTTTTTTTTTAATAAAAATTTCACCCGAAAATGTCATAAGAATAATAATCCCTCTCAAACGTTTGCCTTTATTCCCAAGCCATGATAAACCTGGAAAAATTGTACTATTGCAAGTGGGTGCAAAATATTTACAGCCAGCATGTCCTATGATGGCTTTACCGACCCACAAGCAAACAAAGCTTTGCTAAACTATACTGTCAATGCCCTTGGCTACATCATTCTTCTTGAAGCGGCTTCTTGAGCGTGGCATCTTGAAGAAAGCGTGGCTACACGTAGTTTCTTCTTTGATGTTAAAAGGCGTATACGTGTGACACCTAAATGTGTGTGAGTGAAATTTACGTTCGGCAAACTGCCTTGAAAAACCGATTCGTGCGTTTAATTGTGTGTGTAATAAGAACCGAGAATCCGACAGAATTTGGCTTCAAAAAATCTCTACATTTGAAGAATGTGTGGTGGCTTTTCTCTCCTCTCGTCACCTCTCTTTCCTACAAGCCTTTGAAAGACTCTACTACTGGATCCTCCATAGAAAAATTTCGTTGTTCAAGATTCGGACTCTTGTTGTTCTTACTCTATGGTTAATCATACAATAGAAATAAATCGACCATAAAAAGAATTTGAGCATTTTTGCTCAACATTGAGCATTTTATTGAACGTTGGACTTCAAACCATATTAAACATGTATAAACCAACGCCCACTTTGAGGCAGAAAATTTTTAAATTAAAATATATATATATATATCTAATAAATATATTGAGCTTATAAAACATAAGAACTACTTACAGGTGGCGGCAAACTTATATAGCGTATAACGAAGCCTGATGATAAAAGGAAAGTGTCCCGAAAGAGCACAATACCAGCAAACCACAAGGGCAATAAGCCGTAGTAGCACATTGAGATGACTAGTGAACCAATCAACAATTTGTCTGCCATAGGATCTAAGAAAGAACCAGCTTTGCTAGCTTGCTTTGGCCAGCGGCGCGCGATTTGCCCATCCATCTAAAAATTAGTAAATTAGTTTCCTGACCAGATGACTGACGGACAGTTCTACTCTTAAGTTGGAGTAATTGAAGTTAAGCGGCTCAGCATTTTTTTTATTTATCGAATAGAAACAAGTGTCGATCACGCCCAAGATAGGGAATACAGCTATTTTAAATTTTCAACTTCTTTTAAATCTAAACGATTGAAACAATAACGACACGGTACTACATTAAAAAACAAATATATAAGAGCTCCCACCTATATCGTTCGATTAACAGTAACTAATAATAACTTTTCAACAATAATAATAACCAATTACCATATATTTAGATCACTCCGCTTTTTTGTAGGACCTATGAAAGGATGCGCTTGAAATGTTTATATAAAAAACATCGAAGCTATACACCATAACATGAGGAAACAAAAACATAATCCAAAATATTCTAACAGGTCTACTGTCGTTGTAAAAATATTAGATGTAAAAATATCGCTGTTTTTGACTATTTGTCAATTTTCTTATGATCGTTTTCAATAAAAAGCTCTTTTATCATACTTGAGAAATTTTCAAGTACCAAAAAGGTTTCGACAGAAATCTTATGCTTGACAGGCAGAAGGAACCTAGACAGAAATCAACAGTAGCAATTTATTAATTCTGCAAGATAATATTTGTACACCAATCTTGGGATGTCACGATTTATTTTAGGATATCAAAAGGTTTATTTTTATTTTTTTCAGTTTTCCATACTTTCCTTTATAAACAATTAGCTTTGTTGCCTTAATATTGTCTCTCCACTACTGCAAACACTCTCCACTACTCCAAAATGGAAAAAACTCCCAGCCTATTTAATTGGATTATTTATTCGCCACTTTCCTTTTTGTCAAAAGTTCAATAATTCTATTCTAGAAATAATTCTATATAGTAAATAAAATTTCTATATAACTATAAAACATTTCGGGTAAGAAATTTAAGAAGTGAAATCCATTATTTGCATCTAATTTACCCAACCACAAATTTAAATAGCTCACTTGTGAACAGATGTTCATCAGTGAACAATTGGGAATTATAAGAGCTTTTGCCTTGTCAATTGACTACTAGAATAACAACATAAAAGGCATTTACAAGGGACCTGACAACTTCGGGTCGACTACAGAAATTAGGATGTAATATTTTACACAACTATTGTTTAAGTTAAGAGATAATGCGATGAATTGTTAAGAGATATTGCGATGAAATTTAGCAAAAAATATTCTTTGTTATCGGTTAATAACCACGCCCACTTGCAATATCAAAGGCACTATTGGAATGAATGCTCGTGTTAGGAAATTATTCGCTCGTGTTAGGAAATCCAGCCTTCACCTAGTGATAACCTTGACGTGGTGTGAAGGCATAAGTTGTAATGAATCACTGGCCTATACTGACTGGAGCTGACTTCGGTCAACTCCAAGCATGACTATCCACGTCAGGAAGGCTATCTATTGAAGTAAATACCACCATAATAATAAATAAACTTGCGCACGAAGTTACGCAACTCCGGACACGGAACGATCAAGCCGTTTGCCAGGAAGCGTTCTCGACCAGTCGGCTAAAGCCCGTCAAAAAAGATGGTAATAAGCCAGGGAGGGCAAGTGGAGGAAGCGACGGGTTCACTACTTGCAAACCGTAAAAGATAGCACAGGAAGCCAGGATAAATCTGGGACTGATGAAGGTAATCGTGAGGCAGAGACTGTGACCGCACAGTCACAGATAAACTCGGTCAGGAAGCAGACTGGTCTTAGTGGAGCAGGTGCTAAGTGATACTTGAGATTTCTCAAAAAAGGGCACAACCACGAAGAGACTATGCGGATGGCACTGGGGAGACCTTGGCCACCCATTCCACCTAGAGGCGTGGTGAGAAAGAGAGGGCCAATGGAGAGGGCGAAGCACATCGAGGAGCCCACTACCTCGTATACCGGGGCGGTCAAGGAGATCAGGTTGGCAGTCATGGCCACTGATTTCCCCGCAACAGTGTTAAACAGGGAGTGGGAGAAACTGGAGGAGGCCCTGGTGGACAACTCCAGGTTGATGGCATCTACCTCCGTGTGGGGCACATGCTGGTAGACTACGTAGGGCAGGACACAGCGGAGTGGTTCAGATTCGCTGTGTCCAAACTACCAGGATGGAGTAGTGCTGAGCTTAAATGTGTACGTATAACTTCCGAGGTCGGCTGATAAATATACTGCAAAGCTCTTGGAACTTAAGGTGGCACAAAATGAGGGTCTCCACACGAAACTATGGAGAGCGTTAAGTGGAAAGGACAACGTTACTGGAAAGTTATTTACTATTAAAGACGACGGTGAGTCAACGCAAGCAATAAAGTCCAGTGGGTGCCAACTGAGATTCAAATTTGGCAAGGTTCCGGTGCATTTTCATAAAAAAAAGGAAGCATGTATAGGAAGGAATGAGGGTGACTCGGGGGTATCCCAGCAGGTCACTCTGCCCGAGGAGGTCGCTCAATCCATCCAGAGTGAGGCATTGCAAGGTGGCGTTGTCAAGGAGGTAAACCTACTTCCTCACGAGTCAGTGGCGTTAACGACCTCGACCTAGCACTACTAAGTGTAGGAGGAAGGGCGGAGTGTCCCCTGTCAGTGGGTACAGACGATACTCTGACAGCGAGAGCGGATTGATATGGACAAGCACTATATCAAGTATGGTGCTTGAGCAGGAGCTTTGGATTTACAAGGGCAGGATAAATTACAAAGTGCATGTATACTAATATCGGAAGGCTGCATACGGCAAATGAGGACGAGAACATCAAAGTGCTCATTAAAACTCTTTCCGGGAGACTATAGCACACATGAGAAAATTATATGGGCAATTAGAAACCATTTAAGTCCCCGGGGCCGGATGGCATCCTTCCAGTCATGCTACAAAAAGGATTAGACATACTGACTCCTTACTTATCAGAAATTCTTAGGAACAGTATTGTCTGGAAATATATTCCAAAGAGCTGGACGGAAGATAATAAAACTAGTTTCATTTGTGAACAAGAAACAAAACCGGAATAATAATTTATTGAGAAATTCTCAACGAACATTTATGTGCTATATCTATATATTCCGATTAAGTAATAAGAAATGCCACAGACTTTTGCCTTTCACACGACCAACTCAGAATATCTGAACCAACTCAGAATACTTATCACCTGCGTAATCATCATCCTAACCCAATTAATTAAAAATTCTTACTTTTGAAACGAATTCCATAACCCAGAGTATATTTTAAATAGTTAAATATACGTTTTACGGCTGAATTCGTTTTACGGCTTAGGTTTTTTCAGAAAACGACTTGCAACACCAACTGCATAACTAATGTCTGGTCGTGTAGCTATCGTCAGATACGTGAGACTGGTTCTCGATACGGAAAATCTGTTTCAGTAGAATCATCAGATGTCTAAAATTTGACTTGTGTCGCACGGTGTTGTAATAAAACTGCATTCATCCATATTAAAACGTTTTAAATTTTTCTTTGAATAGTTTTTTGATGCAAGTGAATAGATTCATCGGTAAATTTTTCTATCTCTAATCCAAGAAAATAAACTGCATTAGGAGTTTTAATTACAAATTCTTTTCGCAAATATTCAATAACTAAATCAATACCGAAGTTGCTACTTAAGTTTTGAGGCATGGCAACACTAATGTGAATATGTCAAATTTGATTGTCATCGTAAAGTTTAAAATTTTTCGTGGTGAACGTGCTGTCATAAATATGAGTGCTATTTGTGTTGTTTACAGATACCTGCAAAATTAATCTTGGTTTAAAAATGGAATTAAATCGTGAACATTTTCCTGCGATGATTTTCTATTACTTTCGTGGTGGTGCTTCCAACAGAAGCACCATCTCAAGCCAGCGTGTTTCGCTGGTTTTCCGAATTCAATCGTGGTCGCACTTCGCTACAGGACGAATTTCGTGAAGGTCGTCCAAAATCGGATTTTGTGCCACAAAACATCGATGCTGTGCGTGAACTGATATTGCAAGATCGTCATGTGACATATCGTGAGATTGAGGCATACTTGGGAATTAGTTCCACTCGCATACATTCAATATTACATGAACATTTTTTCGCGTTGGATACCGCATAATTTGACAATTGCACAAAAAAGCTCGCGTCGACTGGTCGAAAGAAATGCTAAAAAATTCAATCGCGATGCTTTAAAAGACGTCTATAAGATCGTAACAGGCGACGAATCATAGATCTATGCATATGAACCCGAAACTAAACAACAATCGACTGTATGGGTTTTTAAGACGAGCCAAATCCAACGAAAGTTGTTCGCGCACGAAACATTTTGAAGCAAATGGTCGCCTGTTTTTTCGGAATAACTGGACATGTCGCCACCATTCCATTAGAGCAACGTTGAGTGGTAAATTCTGAATGGTACACCAACATTTGTTTGCCAGAAGTGTTCGGAAAAATCAGGGAAACCAATCGCAGAAGACGAATCATTTTCCACCACGACAATGCAAGCTCTCACACATCAGCTCAAACAAAAACGTTTTTGAGCATTCAAACCATCGAATTGATGGGTCATCCGCCCTACAGTCCTGACTTGGGACCCAATGATTTCTTCTTATTCCCGCAGATAAAAATAAATTGTGAGGTCAACGTTTTTCGACGCCTGAAGAAGCGGTTGATGTGTTCAAATCACATGTTTTGGAGGTACCTCAATCGGAGTGGAAAAAGTGCTTCGAAAATTGGTTCAAGCGCATGCAAAAGTGTATTGATATTCATTGAGAATATTTTGAACAAGTAAAAGTGTTGTCTTCGGCCTGCCCGAAGTCTACATACCCTACAACCGAGTAACTAAAAAAAATTGAAATTTCGCAACTTAAAAACTTTTGTATAAGTGGGCGGACCACGCCCATTTTTGCAAATATTTTTGTAATGTCTTTATATACTGCTGTATAGAATCACGTATTAATATTTCGAACTGCTTATGGGATATTGACAAATTTTGTATAAGTGGGCGGACCACGCCAATATTTGGTATACAAATTGGCAATACCTGCAGATACCTCATGATAAAATTATGTATTAATATCTCTTACCGTTTACGAGATATTCCCAACTTTAGTATGAGTGGGCATGGCACGCCTCTTTTTGGCAAACCTATTGGTAATGCTTCCGGATACATCGTGATAAAATTACGTCTTAATATCGTATACCGTTTATGAGAAATTGCGAACTTTGTTATGAGTGGGCGTGGCACGTCCATTTTTGGCAAAAATTTCAGTAATGACGCTATATGTTCCGGAATAAAATTATACCTCAGTATCGCGCACAGTTGATTAGATATTCACATTATATTTTTTTAACGAGGTTCCTTTACAGTTCGTATGTAGAGTAGGCGTGGTTGTTAACCGATCTCGCCCATTTTTATTCCCAAAAACTGCCCTACATAACAAAGAATATTTGTACCAAATTTCATTGCGATATCTCTTTTCGTCCTCTCGTAATCGTGATTTCAACAGACAGGCAGACAGACAGAGACGGTCGGACAGGGCTAAAATCGATTCATGAGGTAACGCTGAGCAAGAATATACTCGTATATACTTTTCTATATCTATCTCGTCTTCTTCTCTGTGTTACAAACGAAGGAACAAAGTGAATATACCCTACACCCGAAGGGAGTAAAAACAATAAAGCCTTTTCCGATTATATAGATTTGTTTTTATTTGTCTATATCAAAACTTAAGTAGCAACCCTAGTATCATCTTTTGAAATAGCAACTATTAACCCATCATCAACATAAATGGCTAAAATCATCCTTGGGTTTTTTCTTTTCTTAAAATCATCCTTGGGACACGTGGGTCTATATTGCTTTGAGAAAACTTCAATTTCTTTATAAAAGATCGTCGTGACGCTTCTACTCATACAAACTTATTAAGTTTGAAGTGAACTTTACTCAGGCCTGTTCATTTTTTATTTCAGATGAGATAAGCGATAATTATTTGAAATAAATTAAATTAAATTGTGGAATAGTCTCCCTGCGCATGTTTTCCCACCCACTTATAACGTCGATGCTTTTAAAAGAGGTGTAAATCGACACTACTCCCACTTTTCCCCTTCCCACTAACCTTTACCCTTCTAAACCAACGAATGCTTTGCATGGATAGGGGGCATCCCCTGAGCTTGGTTCTATCTGCCATAAAAAAAAAAAAAAAAAAAAAACAATAACTCATTATCTCAAATAATCTCGTTATTTCAAAATGAAATAACACGTTATCTCGAAATAACCAAGCAGATGCGATAATTATCTGAAATAATTTCTGAAATAATTATTTGAGATAACTCATTATCTCAAATAATCTCGTTATTTCAAAATGAAATAACATGATTATTTGAGATAATCCTGCAGATGCGATAATTATTTGAAATAATTCCTGGAATAATTTCAAAATTAAATAACATGATTATTTGAGATAATCCTGCATATGAGATAATTATTTCAAATAATTGTTGAAATAATTATTTCAGATAACATGGTCACTTGAAATAACACGGCGATTTGAAATATTAAATGAGAAGCGATAATTATTTCCCGTGGCTAGATTTTGAAGAAGCTACTTTTTAAGAAAATAAAAAACTGCTGCTTCTGGAAATTTAAAGTTTTGGCTTTAGTTTTAGAGAAGCTAATAACTAATAAGTACTTTTGAAGTTTTAAAATACAATACATAGAGTATTGATATATATTAATAATCTAGTAATTAATAATTAATAATACAACAGTACAATTAATACAAGTTCATTTTTATTTAATATAATTAGGTGATGTATAATACAATATATTTACATACATATGTATGTAGGTGGTTTCATGGAATGCACATGTTTATTTCAATGGAAATTAAGTGGTGAATGATTTTTAGAGAACGTATGCCATTGACAGTCGGTTGATTCATCTACCGTTGATTCGATGCATATTATAAACATTTTCATGTATTGCTCACGCAGCAACCGCTGACTGCATGTGTTATCAGTGCTTGTGCTGTACTTTGACGACGCCAGGTGGCAGCGGCATGGCAACAACAACAACAACAGCAGCTAGATGTTTGGTATTTGTGTGAATGCATGTGTTGTTATTGTTGAATTTCTACGTATTATGAGTTACAACGAGTGATAAGGGAGAAAGGATTACGCAAGCAAAACGGCTTGGACCCTAATTATTAAAAAAAGGGTTATATCTCATCTCACGCATGCAAAAGGTTAATTGCATAAAAAGTGTAAGTTGGATTTTTCTAATTACCTTTACAGTTAGGTGCAGGCACAGCACGAGTACCGTGGTGCAATCAAAATAATTTTTGAAGGATCTAAAAAGTTCGCGGAAAATTTTGGTTATTTCGTGCTATATATATTCCTTTTGTTTTTTATTCACCTGCTATAAAATGTTCTCCCTATTTTTGTATGCTTAAAGATCAATGATTGTATTTCCTTTTATGATGCAAATTTTGAAATTGAGAAGCGGCAACAAAATATTACCACCAAATTTTCCTGGATGATACAGTAAGTAAAGTAAAAAAAATTGTTCTTTTGTTTGCGATTTTTTTCTTTGGTTTATTTTATTTATTTAATTTATTTTTTATCACAGCATTACTAATAGTCTCATTAAATTGTATTAGTGGTTCATCTTTATTGGCAATAAGTATAACACGTTCTTCGAAGTGTTCGTCCGATAAACAGCCAAATCGCGCTATGTTGAACATCGTTGCATAAGAGAAAAGCCTTTCTACGGGCGTGGATGATGGTAGCTGTGTGTTGTATCGCAAAAATAAAGTTTTTATTGTAGGGTATTCCTCCAGCATACTTAGATGTCGCCTTCCATCATTTAAATATCTAGAAATGCAAATAATATTTTTTTATTTAAAGCGAATTTACATAGAAACTTAATAAAATATAATGTTGTTGAATAATAATTCTGTTGTTAGAACTCTTCTTAGGGCATGTGTTAATAAATAAATAACATAAAAATAAATAAATAAGTTTAAAAATAGTACTTTATAAATTCTTATTAAAATCATACCTTAATGCTTCAAGTTCGGCTGGTGGTGTCAAAGGCACTAATTCAGTAAAATTCTCCTCTCCAAAATAAAATCCGTCTCTAGTTTGAATGTTATGGTCCTCAGAAAATTGAGTGCAAACGCTGGCGTTCTTCACTGCCGTCAAAAATATTTCGCGTACCTGCGCTCTTTTCTCGTGATCAACAGCAGCTAGCCATCTTGACTTGAACGCTGGATGGGAGAAGCTTGCAACTATTGCGTTATGTGAGCTTTCATCCAAGGCCAAATACAAGCGAAATCTCTCGTTGAGTTTTTTTATAATTGTTTGCACTATTACTGCGCAATTCGGAACATCGAAAGTATGTAATAGTTTTTCACACCTTTTCCTGATGTCAAGTAGCGACGGAAATATATATCCAAAATACACAGATTCTTCTCCTTACAGACGATCTAACGCAATCGCAATTGGTGCCAGGCATTTAACAAACTGCTTTAAATAGCCCATCTCTGTACTTAAAAATTCTTGCAGTCCAAGTTTGCTAATTAAAAGTGATAATTTTTCTGCTACTTGAAGAACTTTTGTTATTGCGTCATAAAAAGAGTTCCATCGAGTTACCACTGGCTTGCTCAATGTAATCCCAAGTGTTTGTTTAGCTATTTCGGATGATTTAGGGTCCATATTGCGAAGCATTTCTTCAACGATTGCTCGTGAATACTATGCAGATTGGCATCCTTCTTAATAGCAGTAGGGATATCTGTTGTCGCTATCAAGCTTAAGGTGTGGGAACAGCATCGTATGTGTGGTGGTAAGTTGGGAGATTCATCAAACGACGGTACTTCGTCTGCAGATACTTCATCAAATTCAGTATTTGCATCACTACCGTATTCTATAAAAGCCTTCGCAAAATTGCTAGCGTTGTCTGTGACGGTTCCCAAAATTTTTGTTGACTGCAAGTTATACTCGGCATGAACATTATTTAAAATGTTTGCTATGCGGTCGAATGAATGAGTTCCTAATGAAAATATAATGATTGATGAAATAAAAGTAAAAATTATTGATAAAATAATAATAAAAATACCTGTAAAGCGTTTACATGCCAGTGCTACTGATTTTCTCTCAAAAGTCCTGTCATCAATCCAATGACAAGTTACTCCAAGAAAGCGACGATGCTTGGATGACCACACATCTGCTGTAGTGCACACGAACTTAACCTTTTCCAAGGAATTCTTAATTCCATTTTTTGCTTTATTAAACATAACTTCAATGTGATTAGTTATTTTAGTTCTGGAAATGTGTTGTAGCGAAGGTATTTCCATATGGTCGAATATTGCTCGAAAATATGGGTTTTCGACAGTACTTAAGGGAGCCAATGATTTGGCTACAAAATTAAGCACATCCGTCTCGAAAGTTGCTTGAGCAAATCGAATTCTAACTGAGCTGGAAGGAATTTTATCCAATGTGCAACTTCCACTTTGCTCGCTTACATCCTCCTTCTTCTTCTTTACGTAGTTTTCAAGTTCCGATAGTGTTTCCTCACCGTGCACTCTTTTAATGTGTGATCGGAATTTTGAAGTTGAACGCGCACCTTTCAACTTCTTCCTTCCTTTTACTTCTTTATATGTGTCACATTTTTTGCAAATCGCCACTAAATCCGTTGCCTTTTTTGTTTTTGAATGGTTAATTTCAAAATATTCTCCATCGAATATAATGCGGTTGCTTATGGATAAAGTTTTCTCTATAAAAGTCTCCTCATGCCAGTACTTACAACCATATCACCATTTCTGTTTGCATTGTATTCACTGCTAATACAATGTAATGTTGTATTACTACAAAAAGGACTTAAAAGGTCACAATCGCTATCACTTTCCATTACCTTGGATGCAAATTTAGAATTAAGGAATTTAAAAAACAGTTGTGATATCGCCAACAACAACGTGAAAAGTGTGCTCTTCAAGTAAAGACATTTCTCTTATATAGCAGGAAAAGACCAAAATTTTCTGTGCAAGCTGTGCCTGCACCTAACTGTAAAGGTAATTAGAAAAACCCAACTTACACTTTTTATGCAATTAACCTTTTGCATGCGTGAGATGAGATATAACCCTTTTTTTAATAATTAGGGTCCAAGCCGTTTTGCTTGCGTAATCCTTTCTCCCTTATCATTCGTTGTAACTCATAATACGTAGAAATTCAACAATAACAACACAAGCATTCACACAAATACCAAACATCTAGCTGTTGTTGTTGTTGTTGCCATGCCGCTGCCTACCTGGCGTCGTCAAAGTACAGCACAAGCACTGATAACACATGCAGTCAGCGGTTGCTGCGTGAGCAATACATGAAAATGTTTATAATATGCATCGAATCAACGGTAGATGAATCAACCGACTGTCAATGGCATACGTTCTCTAAAAATCATTCACCACTTAATTTCCATTGAAATAAACATGTGCATTCCATGAAACCACCTACATACATATGTATGTAAATATATTGTATTATACATCACCTAATTATATTAAATAAAAATGAACTTGTATTAATTGTACTGTTGTATTATTAATTATTAATTACTAGATTATTAATATATATCAATACTCTATGTATTGTATTTTAAAACTTCAAAAGTACTTATTAGTTATTAGCTTCTCTAAAACTAAAGCCAAAACTTTAAATTTCCAGAAGCAGCAGTTTTTTAATTTTCTTAAAAAGTAGCTTCTTCAAAATCTAGCCACGGGAAATAATTATCGCATCTCACTTAATATTTCAAATCGCCGTGTTATTTCAAGTGTTATCTGAAATAATTATTTATAAACCATGTTATCTGAAATAATTATTTCAACAATTATTTGAAATAATTATCTCATGCAGAATTATCTCAAATAATCATGTTATTTCATTTTAAAGTCTTTACTGCACTTTTCATAGTCTACGCCATATTCTTGAGTGAAGCCCTTAGCTAACATTCTAGTTTTACCTCTTTATATTTCCATCTGCGTGATATTTTATTTTATTTTTTAATTTAAAGGTGGCCTGACCAAAATCCAGGTGTTATTCTTTGCTAATGAATTGATCCCATCCCTTATATAGCAAGGAACCAGTGGTCTTTATCCTTGGACTGTATGGCTTTTTCGTATGTTTTCGGTTCATCTGATTCGTGTAAACATAGTAAGGCAGTAAAATGATGTCATCTCTCTCACTGTTATCGTCGCTACGTGCTCTATTTCGCAGTCGATATGGGAAAATATTTTTATTTCCTAAATTAGCTAGTTCCTTTGACTGTTTTCTCGGTATTTCTGAAGATGCTGGCATTAGTAGTGCAGATTCTTCTGCATCAAGAAACAGTTCTTCTTCGTTAGAGCATAAAATGTTGTCAGTAATCCCGTGGTTATTTTCTTTCTCTGATTCTTCAAGAAGAATTGATACTTAATTGCGAAAATCGTCATGTTTTGGTATATCTAATGTATTTGCAATGAAGTTTACATCTGGAGAATTTTCAATTTTACGTATAGTTGTATCCCAAATACGAAATACTTTTACGTTTTCATCGTATCCGACGAAATTACCCTGCATGGATTTTGCGCATAATATTCGACGTCGTTCTTGTGGAATATGCATATATACTGCACTGCCGAAAGGTTGAAAATAAGCTAATAAAGCCTTTTGACCACACCACAGATCGTACGGAGTTTTGACAGTTACTGTACTCGACCCTGTGCGATTAATTACAGACAGCTGTATTAATCGCTTCCGCCCAGAACTTTTGTGCCTTCCCACGTGAATGAATCATGGATCTTGCAGACTCCATTATCGTTCTCATTTCTCTCTCGGGTGATCCATTTTGCTCTGGAGTACTAATATGGAACAGTTCTTTGGTGCCCAAAGCCATCATGCTCCAATAGTTTTCTTATGTTCGCATTTAAAAATTAGTTCCGTTGTCCGAATGAAAAATTAAAATTTTGAAATTATAAGCACTTTCAGCCAATTTTATAAATGCTCTTAATCGTTCGAAAACTTCAGATTTTTGCCTAATGAAGTAAACGAAACGAAAATGCGAGAAATCGTCGAAACCTTTAAGCGAAGTGTAAATCGTCACTACTGCCTCTTCCCCCTTCCCACTAACCTGTCATCCCTTCGGAACCAACAAATGCTGTGCATGGATGCCCCCTGAGCTTGGTTTCATCTGCCATAAAAAAAATTGTCTTTCATGAGCAGAAAATACCTTGATGCTCCAATAGATAGTTTTTGCATCGACCCGAACACATCGGTATGTATAACTGACCACATTTCCTTGATTTTTCTTCTCGTGAAGGAAAACTATTGTGATGATGTTTCCAATACATACAGCCATCACATGTAAATTGTTCTTCTGTAAGCGATAATCCATTTCTCTTCAGGAAACTTCTAACATATAGAACGTCACATTTTGTTGAGCTAAACTTTCATGGCACGTTCTCAAAGATCACATCTTACAAGCCTATATTCCTTCAGCGTAATCTCTTTTAATCCCCATTACCGTAAGATTCCCACTTCTGAAACCTGTCATCATCGTTTCGTTATCTGACGCCGCTTCAGGTGAATCGACCAGCTATTCCTTTCAATTTTCAAGCCTTTATCTAAGGCATGATTCTGCGAAAATATTTCAATATTGAAATTTTCAATTTCAGTTACATATCGTACATCACGTCAGTAAGATATCTCTGCCAAATTTTTCCGTCGTAAAACTTTACATTGATGATACCTAATCCTGAGCATATGATAGTACCTTCTGCTGTTTTTACTGTTTTCGAAATTTCATCAAATTTACTAAACCATTCAAGCCGATTAGTCATATGATGACTTGCTCCCGAATCTAATATCCAACTATCTTTGTTTATCTGAATCTCCATAGCATCGGATGTAAACCCATAACCACCTTTATTGTTATCCGAATTCTTGGGCTTTGAACAATTGCGTTTCCAATGACCTTCAACCCAGCACGAAAAACAACTTCATTTTTTAATACCCATAGTATTTGCACTTGACTTACGATTATTTAGTCGTTTTTTGAATACGTACGCTTTCTTTGTTATTTATTTCTTTGTTAATTAATGCTTCAACAGATTCTCTTGCTTCTCTTGACAACAAACTATGGTCTTCAAAAATCAACCGTGCTCGCAGATTATCCAACGGCTGATCCGTTTTCGAAGTTGATTCCCACTCACTGGCGAATGCATTGTATTCCAAAGGTAGCGACATTATGATTTTTGTAATAACCACGTTATCGGATATTTTCTCTTCCAAGCAACTTAAAACTTCCACAAGTTCTTCAAGACGAGCGATAAACGTGGCAATGTTTTCAGTTGGTTATTTTACTAAACTAAAGAACTTTTGATGTAAAAGAAGTAAGTTGATTTCGTTTTTCTTCTCGAAGATGGTATGCAGCTTGTTCCACAAACTTTTGACGTACTGCAGTTCACTATATGTGTTATTTGTGATTTACCAACAGTGATTCCAATTACTTGTTGAGCCTTTGCATCTTGCTTACACCATATTCTTATCTTCCGTTTATCTGTGGTTGGCTTCTCATCGATACCCGTAACAATATCATAGACACTGACTAGCATCATTCAGCTTTTCAGTTTTTAGATCTTGCTCCATGTCCTTCACCTTTCACTACAGCGTTGTCTTTGCGAAATTTTCCAAATTTTTCACCAAAAAAACTTTCCTTGAAAAACACTCGTGTTATAATATGAGCAAATTGAACAGAGACAATATCCTAGCGCAAAAGCTCTGTGCCCATGGAACTAAGAGATCCACTGCTCGTTTTTCCGGATCTATTGTACTTTTGACATCAACTACGTGAACAAGCCCGCCCTTAAGCTGGCTGGCAAGTTAACACTTTTCATTATAACCATTGTTTCCGGTTTTATGTTTGTAACTGAACCCTCATTTATACCTGTATTGTAAGTCATTAAGGTATTCGTTGGAGCAGCTTTTCCAGAAGTCATGCTTAAGTTTGGACACAAGTTTCCACCGACTTGCCAGATCTAGTTTTGTGGATTCAGTGTTGACATCCATTGATGACGTCAATAGCTCTCCCATTAAGAAATTACCTGGTGTTAGATCACTGAGATCATTTGGATCTGCGAACATTGGATAGGTTGGGAGTTTATAATGGCTTCTATTTCCACTACTCCACTGGATATATTTCGTAGAAGCAGCTGTTTTGCAGATTTCCTGCCGCTTCTCACAATTTTTATACCCTACACCCGAAGGGAGGAGGTATATTCACTTTGTTCTTCCGTTGTAACGCAGAGAAGGAGATGAGATAGATATATAAAAGTATATATATTCTTGCTCAGCGTCACCTCCTGAATCGATTTAGTCCTGTCCGTCCGTCTGTCTGTCTGCCTGTCTGTTGAAATCACGATTACGAGAGAACGAAAAGAGATATCGCGATGAAATTTTCACAAATATTCTTTGTTATGTAGGGCTGTTTGGGATTGAAAATGGGCGAGATCGGTAAACAGCCACGCCTACTTTACACACGGAATTTAAAGGAAACTCGTTTCAAAAAATTTTAAAATATGAATCTTTCATAAACCGTGTGAGATATTAAGGTATAATTTTATTCCGGAACATATAGCGTCATTACTAAAATGTTTGAGCGGTATAAGATATTGATCTGTAATGTTATCAGGATATATACGGATCTATCAGGATATCTAATGAGCGGTATAAGATATTGATATGTAATGTTATCAGGATATATACGGAAGCATTACCAATAAGCTTGCCAGAAATGGGCGTGACACGCCCACTCATACAAAAGTTGTCAATATCTTCTAAACGGTATAAGATATTATTACGAAATTATCACGAGGTATCTACACGTATTACCACTTTTGTATAAGTGGGCGTGGTCCGCCCACTTATACAAAGGTTGTCAATATTCCATAAACGGTTCAAAATATTAATACCTTTGTAATTATATCTAGCAGTACATAGAGACATTACAAAAACATTTTCCCGAAATGGGCGTGGTCCGCCTACTTATACAAAAGTTGTTAAGTGGCGAAATTATAATTTTTTCAGTTACTCGGGTGTAGGGTATTTAGATTTCGGCCAGGCCGAAGACAACACTCTTACTTGTTTAAAATGAAGAAAGCAAGGTAGGCATAAAATAAAAATTTATGACTAAGCTGCATATTTATACCCTACACCCGAAGGGCAGAGGGTATATTCACTTTGTTCTTCTGTTCGTAACGCAGAGAAGGACACGAGATAGATATATAAAAGTATATATATTCTTGCTCAGCGTCACCTCCTGAAACGATTTAGCCCTGTCCGTCCGTCTGTCTGTTTGTCTGCCCGTCTGTTGAAATCAAGATTACGGGAGAACGAAAAGGAGTATCGCCATGAAATATGGCACAAATATTCTTTGTTATGGCTATTTGGGAGTGAAAATAGGCGAAAACGGCTAACAGCCACGCCTACTTTACATAAGAAATGTAAAGCCACCTCGTTTTAAAAAATGTTATAAGTTGAATATCTTATGAGATATGAGCATAATTATGAGTATGAGTATGAGATATGGTGGCATAGTGCTATTCCGAAACGAATAGTACCATTCGAAAATTCTTGCAAAAAATGAGCGCGGTGCGCCCACTCATACAAAAGTTGGCAATAGGCAATATCTCACGAACGGTATAGGATATGAAGACGTAATTTTATCGCGATACCTGGAGGCATTACCAATCTGCGTGCAAAAAATTGGCGTAACACTCCCACTGATAAAAAGTGGTCAATATCTCAAAAACTGTATAAGATTTTAAAACTTAGTTTTATCACTACCTGGAGGCATTACCGCTTGCATCCGTTTGCATGGGCGTGGCGCACCGATGCAACGAAATTTGTCGATATCTCATAAACGGTGCAAGATATTAATACGTTATTTTATCCAGGGGTACTTAGACATTAGAAATTTGTTCGCCAAAAAGGGGCGTGGTCCGCCTAAATATACAAAAGTTGTCAACGGGAGAAGTTATTATTTTTTAGCTACTCGGGTGTAGGGTACCTAGACTTCGGCCTTGCCGAAGACAACAACTTTACTTGTTTTATTATAGATTCTTGGGAGGTTTTATGTAGATGGCTCGCAATTTCGTCAGCTTGTTTTTGCGCCAATGAAATTAATTGCGTTGTCACAATATAAATTTTGCGATGGTCTCTTCTAGCTATAAAACGTTTCAATGCTCCAATGAAGGCTTCCGTTGTTAATTCACTAACGATCTCAATGTGCACTGCCTTCGTGGCGAAACTGCGTGAAAAACCTGCGATGTATGCTTCTTAAAGCCTCTTAACAATGGTTTTAAATGAATTTACAGTCGTCGGCAATATTCAATTGCCGATTTAACAAATGGTCATGCTGGCTTTACTCGAGAATTCGGAAGGGTGCCTATTATTTGCTTGTATAGCATCTTATCGTGTAGATTCCTTCAATAATAATTACTTATCGTTGACTCCACGGAACTTAAAACACATTTTGAGATCAATGAGAAGGCAGCATATGTAGAAGTACAATATATAAGGGACCCCTCCACTACGGTTTTGGCCAACAATGCTTGGCTCATCTCATTGATCTCAAAATGAGTTTTCAGCTGTCATCAATAAATGTTTTCGTGGAGTCATCAATTCCTTTTGAAGTGATAGAAGCCAGTGTGATTTTTATTGATGGAAGAAGACACTCCCTCATCAACATAAAAATCCTTGAATAATGCCTTTGCTCCTAATAGATAGCGTGCCTCATTTCCATCAGACAGTACTTGTAAATATTTTTTACGAGTTATGTATGTATGTTACTGTATACTAGGGCAGGCAAACAGCCAAAAAATTTTTTCTTTCAAATGTAAAACGGGCTAGTGAGGAAAAGTTGTGCATGGGATCTCTTATATCTGACACCAAAATTTCACCGGACTAAAAACTGTTTAGCCGGGCCCTGGGTCCTCAATTTTTTTACATTTTATTTTTTATACCCTACACCCGAAGGGAGCAATGAAATTCGGCACAAATATTCTTTGTTATGCAAGGCAGTTTGGGCTTGAAAATGGGGGAGATCGGTTAACAACCACGCCTACTTTACATACGGAATGTAAAGGTACCTCGTTTTAGAAAATGTTATAATGTGAATATCTCATAAACCGTACGATATATTGAGAGGCATAATTCTATACCGGAACATATAGCGCCATTACTAAAATTGTTGCCAGAAATGGACGTGGCCCGCCCACTTAAGCAAAAGTTGTGAATATCTTAAAAACGGTGCAAAATATTAAATTGATTTTATCCTGGTGTGTCCAGAGACATTACCAAAGTGTTTGCCAAAAATGGGCTTGGTACACCTACTTATACCAAAGTTGTCAACTGGCGAAATTCTAATCGAAAATTTGATGCTGAATGTACAGTAAGAGGACATTTTATATCTGAGCAGTTATAAGTTTTATGTTCCACGTATTTTATATAATCTACCTTTCGAAAGAAATGCATCATCACATGTCTGGAACGACAACAAACACCACGGTACCTCATCGGCATCCTTAGGAACTACCTATCTGATAGGTTTCTCCTTTATACTACCGATACTGGGATGAAGCGATATAAATGTACGGCTGGAGTTCCGCATGGCTCGGTTCTGGAACCACTGCTATGGAACCTGATGTACGATGCTGTGTTGCGTATTTATATTCCAAGCCGCGTAAAGATAATTGGCTATGCTGACAATGTCGCCGTCGTTATTGTGGCTAAGCAAATGCACCAGTGTAAAACTTAAGCGACCAGTGTGATGAATAGCTCCCTTACCTATCTTAGCGCGTATAATGGCCAATATATACGGGCCCAGTCAGAAGCGTAGGATGCTACGTCGGTAAAACGGTAACGTCGGTTGTGATGTACGCTGCACTAATGTGTGTGACGCGGTCAACATTAAAAAGAACATGCGACAACTAAATCGCATATTTGGTTCGTGTGCTCTGCGCGAATGGTGCGGCTTCAGAACCATTTCGCACGAGGCATCCGGTGTAATTGCGGAATTACCCCCAGCAGATCTCGTATAAATCACTAAGCGCCACTGTTAGAGGTTAGAAACCCTCAGAAGGTTCGAATCCCGTCTGCGCATGGATGTTAATTGTATTGTTTTCAGCGTACTTATGGCATAGCTTAGCGCTAATAGTTCAATAACAAAACTAAAAAATTGTTATACTATACAATTAAAAAAAGCACTTTCCACTCCCCTTCTTCTATCATCCCTCTTAACAGTAGCCCGTGTTATCTGCACAAAAAGCTTTGAAGCTTAGCAGCTCCTGAATTCTGTTATATAAAAAAAAATTTCTTTCTCTGTAAGAACTCGAAGACATTACGAGCCTCACAGTTTCTAAGTGGCAAGAACGGAGGAGCAGCTACAGCAAAGGCAAATGGACGCATCAGCTAATAACCGACGTTAAGGGCTTGAAGGACGGCACGGAGATGTAGATTTCTACTTGGCACAGATGTCCGGTGACACGGATGCTTCCGCAGTTACCTCTACCAATATGGTCACGACACTACTACAATCTGTGGGTGGTGCTTCAACGCACACGAAGATGCAAATCACATCTTTTTCGAATGCGAAGTCCTTGCGCAAGTACTGTTATACGAAAAATAGCTGAAATTCTCCTGCGCCAATCGTTAGTAGCGAACAACATTGTCGACAGTAGCTGCAATCACCCGAAGCGTCGATGGCTGTTAAGTCTATGTGCGCCACTGTTATGCTACAACAACGCAGTCTGGAACGAGCGCGTAATAGTCAGACGACTCTTGCGCAAATACACAGAACCGGATAGACTAACGTGGGGTAAACCGAGACGTTAGGGCTAGATGACTGTCAACAATTGGACGGATACGAACGTTTGAATTTTACGCTCCTTCGGCCTCCCGACGTAATACTTAGCGGTAATTCCGTGAGGGCCGATAGACAGGGAGGAGCGTGGCTAAAGTCGCCACATAGGCATCACCGGACGTGGAAATCGGAATAAAAGTTCGTTTTAATATTACTGTATATAAAATATACTCGTAATATTTATTTTACCTGCGCGCTTCAAGAGAAGAACAATGTGAGTACATATATACAATATTGGGTTGTCCGGAAAGTTCGTGTCGATTTTTGGTAGGTGGCGTAAGGGCAGGTCTGAATATATCAGAACGATTAAAAACAAATGACATACGTACATGTCGTAAATGACGGTACTTCAGGCATATTTGAAAAAAATTTGGTTACCACACATTAATTATTGTCAGTTTATTCGCCTTTGAATATGGGAGAAAACAAATTGCATTTCAGGTTTAATGCTGGAGATTTCAACCTCAAAGATCAAGAACGCCCGGGTAGGCCCTCCACCACAGATGAAGATCAAATTAAAACACTGATCGGCAATAACCAGCACTAAATGACACGTGAATTAGTAGAAATGAGAAATAAACAACACTATACGAAACGTGAATTAGCAGAAAAATCTGATGGATCGCATTTGCATCTGCGACTCGCTCTATAAACGCAACGGTAGCCACCATTTTTTAAGCAAGTAGTGACGGGGGATGGAAAATGGATCATTTATAATAATTTTAAGGGAAAAAGATCTTGGGGAAAGCGAAATAAACAATTTTTATCATCCCCAAAGGCCGGTCTTCATCCAAGGATGGTCATGCTCTGTGTCTGGTGGGATTGGAAAGGGATCCTGTATTAAAAGCTTTTACCAAACAACGAAACGATGAATCCAGATAAATATTGTTGCCAATGAGACAAATTAAAGATAGCAATTGAACAACAACGTCCAGAAATAGCGAACTGGCGTCGTGTTTCATCGGGACAGTGCGCGTCATGTGTCTTTCATATCTCGACAAAAGTTTGTTTGAGTTCGGACGTTCTACCCCATCCACCCTTAATTGAAAAACTTCAATTCTTTGGTCGAGATAAAAATCAACTAGAAGAGTTTTTTCCCAAAAAACCTGAGATATTCTTGAAGGACGGAATTTTCAAGTTACCTGAAAGATTGTTTATTTTATATATACATATATATATGAAAAGAAAAAGTTGTTTATAATGTACATAACAAAGAACATTTAAATCAAATCTTATCACGATAGCTCCTTCCGCCCAACCGCAATCGTGATTTTAACAGACAGACGGGACTAAATCGACTCAGGAGGCACGAATACTTATACTTTTCTATATACTCTCCTTCTCTGGGTTACAAAGGGAAAAACAAAGTGATTTTGAAGTGAAAGTAAACTCTTCCTTCGAGTTTAGGGTATAAAATCAATACATACAATTTATTAAAGACACTGACAGCGGTTCTGAGAAAACCTTAAGGAACTAAGATAATACGAGTACAACATATGTTTGGATGGGTTGGGCTTAGGTGGAATCCAAAATACAGCCACTTCCACGTGGTGGGTTCAACAGTGAGCGAGACCTGTATGTTGATAGTAATGAAATTTTTTGAAAAGTATGTACATTTTGAGCTGCTCCGACATTTTAAATTTCTTTTGATATTTCTCACTGAAATTTGGAAAATTCAGGGCAAGGTTCAGAACAGAAGATATAAACCCATCGGACTGAAATTTTTAACATATTACTGTCACAGATGAGCAATTTTTTCGCACTAATAGGATTCCGTCTGAAGAAAAACGTGTTTTTCGCACCAGCCTTTTCATAGGGCCTAGAAATAAAGCTTATTTAAATATATGTTAAGCGGGAAAAGTTGTTATTGATTACTAGCAATCGAACCATATAAGTGGCAGCTTTTGCATATGACATTTTTTAAATTTGCTTTCCAGTGTGATCGTTTTAATAAACGATTAATAGCGGCTGACGTTTTTAAGATTTAGCTATCGGTATTTTCATACAGCTAGTCTTCAGCAGCACTTCTGGAACAATTCTAACTTCCTTTGCGCAGATTGTAGCGCCTAGTACTCTACAGATATTAGGCGAGGGGTTCGAATCTCTCCTTGATAACAGTTGTTTAGTTCTAGGAAAAAACACACAAATGCTTCAGTGCAATGCCCTTGCCACGTAAATTGAAAGCGTAAATTAATTTTCAGGGTAGTAAATTTAACTTCAGAAAGCGTAAATTGAAGTCCGTTAGAGTAAAGTGAAAATGAGAAAGGGAAAATCGACATTGGGAAGTAAATAAAAAAAAAAAGTAAATCCAGGAGTGGGGTCAAGCGAATCGGGTCGATTTTAATGCGCGGAAGACCCAATGCTGTTTGTTGACCCACAAGCGTCTGGCGGGCGACAACTTTCCACCTTTAAATATGGGTGGTGTGGATATTAATGAGTCGGAGGCTCTTGATGTTCTGGGCATGTCAATCCAATGCGATCTTCGCTGGAACGATCACATCTTTGACGTGTCGAAAGAAGCAGCCAAGTGCTTAGGCTTTCTTAAGCGGTGTAAGAAGTACTTCACTCCAACCGATCTTCGTTGTATCTACACCACTTATATCCGTCCGAAAATGGAGTACAATTCGCATATATGGTCGGGAGCTTCGCGGGCATATCTTCAGCTTCTCGACTGTGTCCAATGTCGTGCGTTAAAACTTATAGGGGACAGTAGGGTATCCAGCTCTATTGAAACCTTGGAGCGTCGTCGTGATGTGGGGTGTGTATCACTATTTTACCGCTACTTTCACGGTAAATGTTCTTCTGAAGTAGCCAGCCTGATTCCTCCGATTCAGGTATTTAGCAGAACTACTCGGCTTTCCAGAGCGGTGCACCCCTTTTATGTCGCGATTCCGTTCCAACGAACCACGCATTACCGTGAGAGTTCGTTTTTCGGTCGCGTCGTTAGATTGTGGAATAATCTCCCTGCGAATGTCTTCCCGCCCACTTACAGCGTCGAAACATTCAAGCGAAGTGTAAACCGTCACTACTCCCTCTTTCCCCCTTCCCACTAACCTGTCATCCCTTCGGAACCAACAAATGCTGTGCATGGATAGGGGGCATCCCCTGAGCTTGGTTTCATGTCATAAAAAAAAAAAAAAAAAAAAAAAAAATTGTACTTCAGAAAATTTACACAGAAAGTCAGAAAACACCAGTCGTAATTCAGAAAAAATTCAGGAAGCTTAAATATTCTTTCATACTAATATTAAAAATGAAGTACTCATTTACGCTTTCTCTACAAGTTTACGCTTTCTATACATATAAAGAAGGTCCAATTTCAGGAGTGATTGTATAGATATATAAATATAAATTTACAATTTGGAATATATAAAAAACAAGCGCTGCAGCGTTGGCATAACTGTAATATACTGATTTAGCATAACTGTAATATACTTGCTTCCAAACCCAATACTCAATAATTTGTTTCTAGTTTCATAACTTTCTGACCCATTTCTAATACTATACTATTTGCTTTATTCGCTTTTTCATTAATTCATTTGCCCTAAGCAATCCTAAAATATTTTTTTGGGTAAAGGTGAATTTAAGTGTAAAATACATTTAACACGCAGCATTAAAATTTTTTTCAATATTCATGAAAGCAAAATTAAACTTCAATACTTTTGAAGTAATCCAGGCGTAATAATTGTTAACCTTTAGAGTAAATTTTCTAATAACGCACTAAAAACTAAATTTCTGTCCCTCCAACATTCTCATTAAAATTTTTACATTTTTCTGTTAAACTGGAGATAAGTAAAAGCAAAAAAAATTAATTTTTAAATTATTAGATGAATTCACAAATAATTACGTTGTTGGAGAAGTAGCGAGACTACTACAGATTGCAAATTGTGACGTACCCTAATATAAAAATAAGATACTTTTAAATAATTTTGAACAACCTAAATAAAAAAGATGGAAAAGATAAATACTAAAATATTCAAACAGATTAGAAATTAAACAGAGATCCCGGTTTTTAATAATCATGAAATAATTGAAAATAAAATAATCACATTTTCAATTGCGCTTGTAATCCATTTGCAATTGCAATCCAGAAATTTAATTCCAGTATAAGTGTAATCTACATTTGAATCTTATTTTGTCTTTTAAAAGAAGTGTTAATACGCCCTTTGTTCCCTATCAAGTTTTGTTGGCTTCATATTTTGAACTGAAGCGCCTCAAATTAAAGCAAGAGCATCGTACATTGAGCATTCAGCTTAATACCTAATAACTTATCACCTTTTGTGTACTATTTCAAATAGAGGAAAAAAGAAGGTACATTTAAAGTCCTTCATATAAAACCGCCAAAGAGAAGAAAGAAATTATGAATTATGGATTCCTAATAGCATAGCTTGTTTTTAGGGTAGCGCATTCGATTTTCTCCAGATATTTACCCAATGCATCGAATACCAAGCTTTAAACATTTACTTGCTTTCTATCCCTGATCGCAAGAGCTATACATGAGTAATCTCGTTCAGACTACTAAGCGTGTTTGGACTTCTCCTGACCGATTTGTTTTGGAACGATTTGAATGCCTTGGATTAAAACATATCCGTCAATATTGCGCTTTCTATTGCAATTCTTATCCAAAATAAACAAATCCTGAAAAATTCATCTATTGCATTCTACTACAGCCTATAAAATAATTTTATGGTTGCATATCGTATTCATCCAGTTATAGCTCAATCTAAACACCTTTTTAATATTTTCCGTGCAGATGAGCTCCCTAGTTTAACTGTAGAATTATTATTAAGCGGAACAATTAAAGTTAATAAAAGCGTTGAAGCAGTTTAACAACCACAAGACAAGACGTGATCACGTTGCTATAGGTTATAAACATACCAGGAGCAAACTGGGCCGCTAAACTTCAGTCACGCCCTTTGATTTACCAAATCTGTCATGCTCGCAACCACGAGCAGGTTCAAGGCAAACCGGAAGTCACCCTGCATGATCGTATAGCCAATATATGGCGAAAGCACTGCTCTACATATTGTCAGAAGGTTTGGTATGGTCAAAATGTTTTCACGAACGATAACTTCGTTCACTTTATTGCGTACTTTCTGCTTGACTTTTGTACGAGCCTGTATGAAATCGGCAACAATGAAATTCTTGCATTCAATAAAGTTTTCTCGTTTCCTTTCAATAACATTCTGCAAAAGGTCGCAGCTTTTCAAGGTGCGAATGTGAAGCACTTGTTTCTTAATGTCGGCATACTTTCGTAACCTTGCAACATCCCAGTTACGGTACTCATTGATGTTCAAGAAAGATATTTTTATAAAACCAGTAGCAGCAGCATAACGGTTCAGGCAGTTAATTGCGCTTGCACTCCCAATCGCAAAGAGATGGGTCCCACGACGTCGATGCAGGTGACGAAATATAGTAGCAGGCAACATTACCGCAAAGTTCGCCGACTTTATGCTTGCGGATTAATAGCTGAGTTTCTTTTCAGCTAAAGTAGTTATTTTAGACGAATTTACAACAGCTCATCATCAGACCAAAGAATACCTGAATGTGCTCGTGCCATCTATTTTCTAATCCTATATTTCATAGCAATTTGTATAAAATTATCTACAATAAACATTAGTGTTGGGAGCGACCAAATACAAACCATCGATTAATTCCAATATCATAAATATTATATTATTAAAAAAGGTGGCCACTCATGTAAATGAGCTGATAAGACCGCAAAGTAGAGCTAAATACATATTATTTCAGGCGCAATGTGCATATACATATCAGCAAAATTCAATTGATACTACAAATTTTTATGGAACAATTCTTGCACAGACCAGGTATTTTACACTTCGATTTCAGTGCGCAAATAACTATGTAATCTTACCTAAGGCCTACACGTGCAAGTGCAATTTCAAAAAAGTCGTTCGTGCAAGTGCAAGTTCGAAAGACGTTCACGGTTTTTTACTGATGCACTCGAGCTTCGGCAACTTGCAACGAAATTTTCTTGACAGTAAATTTTTGACACAAGCTGCAAGCGAAATGTCAAAAACGGAGAAACCAGTACATTTCGTTGGTGTCTTTTGGTAAAAGCTATCAGGGATGCATTATTTTGTCTCTGCTATCAGGGATGTCATATGCCGGATTTTATGAAATAGACAAATGCATTGTTTTGCATATTACTGACGTAAAAAAATTTATATCGAGTATAACTCTAAATAAATTAACTGTAAAATATAATTTAAATAGAGAATTTTTTGAAATTGACTAATATGCATGCGAGAAAAATGTTTAAAATCGTTCTGGTTATCTTTCCAAAACAAATATTTTAGCAACGTCAACGTCATGTTCCGAACTTCTTAATAATAACTTTTACACCCAGAATCTTTTTTATGTAATTTTTTAGTTCGTTCAAAACCGCAATACTCGCAAGTACCTTCGCCTCCGATGACATTTTTAAAATGAACTCGCACTTGCACGTGTGCCACACCACATAATTTGCAGCTGGTTTTTGAAATAAGTTTTATGCTTAAAACACAATTGAAAGCACTAAACACTAAATACATTTGTCCTCGGTTATCTTTATTTAATTTTCTTATGGACAAAACATAATTACACCCCACGGACAAAACACAAAATCTGTCAATTCCTGTGTTGAAACGTAAACAAAGGAATAGCAAAAGGAGGAGAAAAGCACTTTGTGTGTGTCAAATTAGAAATAGATATATCCCGAAGACATTTGTCTTTTTATCTATGGACATTTGTTCCAGATAAATTATCTTTTTTCCTCAGATAAATGATTCCTATAAGAACCTGTGTAATTTGTACAGCTGATTTGGTGTTTAGTGTTTAGTGCTTCAAATTGTGTTTTAAGAATTACTTGCAGCAATTTATATGAACGTATAAACGTAGAAAATGGTGGAGATTACTCGAAACGTATTTACCCACCGCATTGGAAAATTTGTTGAAAAACGATAAAAGCATGAACACATTCATAGCAAAAACACATAGAAACGAAAAAAAATTTTCGCACATAGCCACCGATCGACCAGGCTCAATAAATACTTTGAATGCATCAACTCACACGTCGATTAAATGATTGGCGAAAATCAAACTTTTTCATTTTAAACAACACTTTTCTAAACAACAAAGTAAACGAAAGTGTTTTCCTGAAAATCACTGAATCGTTGTTGCACGTGTTCGTTTGACTGAGCTTGGTCAAACCAAAAATTGGCACTTTAGTACTACTAATTAGCAACTTTTCTAGTCCCTTCTTTTTCCTCTTTCGACGTTGGCAATTCTTTGTCAAGTAGGTTGTCATAAGTAGGCGGACCACGCCCATTTCGGGAATATGTTTTTGTAATGTCTCTAGGTACTGCTAGATGGAATTACGAAGGTATTAATATTTTGAACCGTTTATGGGATATTGACAACTTTTGTATAAGTGGGCCCATTTTTTGTATACAAATTGTTAATATGTGTAGATACCTCGTGATTTCGTTTTAATATCTTATACCGTTTACAAGATGTTGACAACTTTTGTACGAGTGGGCGTGGCACGCCCATTTTAGACAAGCTTATTGGTAATGCTTCCCTATATATCCTGATAAAATTACATCTCAATGTCTTATACCGTTCAGTAGATATTGTCAACTTTGTTATAAGTGGGCGTGGTACGCCCATTTTTTCAAACATTTTAGTAATGACGCTATATGTTTCGAAATAAAATTATACCTTAATATCTCACACGGTTTATGAAATATTCAGATTATAACATTTTTTGAAGCGAGGTGCCTTTACATTCCATATGTAAAGTAGGCGTGGTTGTTTACCGATCGCGCCCATTTTCAATCCCAAACATAACAAAGAATATTTGTGCCAAATTTCATCGCGATATCTCTTTTTGTTCTCCCGTAATCGTGATTTCAACAGACAGACAGATAGAAAGACAGCCGGACGGACAGGGCTAAATGGATTCAGGAGGTTTCGCTGAGCACGAATATATATACTTTTCTATATCTATCTCGTCTCTTTCTCTGCGTTACAAACGGAATAACAAAGTGAATATACCCTACTCCCTTCGGGTGTAGGGTATAAAAAGACAAAGCTAGAAATGCAGTAAATATCTAAAAATTCTAAAATGTAATTACTACAGTGAAATTCTATCAGGTGATATAACTCTCATTAATGAATTGAGGTGGGAATTCTTAAAAAATTGTTAGCATGAATTAAGTTAGCATTAAATTTAAACCCGGAATTAAGGCCGGAATTTAGAAGTCAAATTTACGGCTGGAATATTTTATTCTCTCAGCATTCGAAAAATCATATTATATACATTAGTTTTAATTTATATAGGTATTGAAGTATTATAAGGCTTTTATATAGTATTCAGAGGAGAGTATATAATATTCAATTGCCTAATTAAATCATTCTCCTAGTCAGCTAGATTAAAAAAGCAGTGTTAATTATGATCTCATTACAAAAATAAAGCTGATAACGAAGTGTTAAACACACACTGCGTATGCGATGACTTCATGACACATTCCAAAGTTGTGCCAACACAAAATAAGTATTGTGTTAATCTGAATAACGTATACGTATTATAATAGAGACCTGAAACTGATTACGGCAGTCGAGTAACCAAAGTGGTTTTAGTTCAATTACACAGCATAACGAATTTTCAGCGTGCTTTACAAGATGTTGAATTTTCGAATTCTTTCGTTAATTACCTTTTCGATTCTTTTAATATTTACACAAAATGTATTCCAAACATTCAGCATTCCTTTAACACTGCCGAACACAAAAGACAAAAAAGTTGTTAAATACTTTAATAACACGTTATATTTCCGGGATATCATGAGACTGTCTAAGGCAGCTCAGATGCGCAACTATATGAACGAGAGTGTCGACCCATGTACAGATTTCTATACCTTTTCGTGTGGTAACTGGGCCAAAATCAACCCGGCCAATTCGGCTGAAAGTATTACTACAGGCTTGTTTCAAGTAATGAGCACAGCACTTAATCGCAAAATCGAACGCATCCTGAAGACGGGCTTAAAGCCAGAAGATAATGAAATCGATAGGAAGGTAAAAAATTTTTTTGAATCATGCACCAAATTCGGGACTCAGATCAACAGCTCTATCTATCACCGTAAGCTACAGGGAATCATCGATGAATTTGGCACAATGCCAGCGCTTAGTGAAGGTGCTTGGAACGTTACAAGTTTCGATTGGTTAGAGACGGTAGCGAGAATAGCACATAAGTACGGGAAGGACATTATAATCAGCTTGGATATTATGCCCGATTATGCAATGAACTCCGTGAATCGCATATACATAGGGCATCCTGATTTGCCGCTTGAGAGTAGATCTATGTATTTGGATGAGTTAACCGAAGTATACCGCAAGGCTTACAAGGACAAAGTTGAAAAGGATTTGTGTCAGTTTCTAGGTTTGAAGAAAGCTCTTGCAAAGAGTACTGCCACCGAAATCGTCGAATTTGAAGTGTTGCTTGCGCGTGGCATGGTCGACGAAAAACTTGGACACGATTTAGAAGACATGTTGAATTTAACAACAGCGGAAAAGATGACACAGAAATATGCGCCCACACTAAACGTTGAAAAGCTGGTTAATATAACACTAGGAATTGCGGTCTATGAACCGATATATGAGTTTGTCGAATCTTATCAGCGCAACTTGATAAAAGTGTTGGAAAGTACGCCGAAACATATCGTTGCCAACTATATTATGTATTCCTTATTAAGTGAATTCTTTCTTAAAGTTTTTAAAAGGCAATTAAAGCAGGAAAAGCTCTGCATGGAAAAGACAAAGATGTATTTCGCGAAAAATTTGGACAACATGATCTATCGCCATTACAACAATGAAATCACCGAGCAGGATATTACTTTAATATGGCAAGAGCTAAAGCAGACCTTCAGCGAGGAATTGCAGTCAAATCAGCTCGACTGGATTACACTTGAGACGCGCCAAAAAGCGCTACAAAAATTGAACGCAATGAAGTTGGAGATTAATTCCTACGAAAGGCAAAACCTGACCGAGGAGTTTAAAGAACTAAAAATTGATAAGTATGATTACATAGGAAACTTAAAGAATATAATGGAACTTAGAAGTAGTCAGGCTAGAGAAGATCTGCGTAAAGTACCCAAGCCTCTTGAGGCGGCTGAAACATTCTCGTACACTCCAGTCAATATCGTTCTTGAGAACACTGTGAAGGTGCCTGTATCACTGCTTCAACCGAACTACTTGTGGGCGGCAAGCTATCCACATTCGCTAAAGTTCGGCACAATCGGTGCTCTTATCGGACACGAACTCATACACGGGTTTGATGATAACGGACGCAAATTTGACAAGGATGGAAACCATATCGATTGGTGGGACTCGGAATCGTCCAATGCATTTGACAGACATACGCAATGCTTTGTTGATCAGTACCGTAACTACAGATACGCTGGACGCTTCTTGCCGAGGAGCCTTATGCAGTCAGAAAACATCGCAGATAATGGTGGTATGCGAATTGCCTACTCTTCTTACCTGAGGTGGCTGCAAGGAACTAATAGTTCCAAAGTTGACCTCCAACTGGAAACCTTGCCCACTATGCCTTATTCTAACAAACAATTATTCTTCATTAGCTACGCCCAGGTTTGGTGCAACGACGCGCACCCTCGAATTCGGGATCTGCAGACTGCGACGGATACTCATGTACCTGGCATGTTTAGGGTAATCGGGCCATTGTCAAATTTCCCCGAGTTTGCAAAAGAATTTAAATGCGACAAAGATGCAAGCATGAACGCAAAAAGGAAATGTCAAATCTACTGATGTCTTTCTAAAATAACTTTGTTTAAAATAAATTTTTAAAACATACTATTACAACCTGTGCCGCGTTAGACTATCTGTAGCGTTCTAATAAGTTTAATGATCTTATCGACATAAAACTTACATGCTGCAGAAGATTTGGGCCCAAATTAAAATGTTCTATAGGTGCTAAAACAGAAGTGAAAAGGGTTTCACGCCATTAACCCGTGTTTACGAGTTATATATTATAATAATATGCAAAAATGTTTTATTTTTTAGAGAGCTAACTATAACCTTTGACGGAAAGTACGATTTTAACTAGATCTGATATTATTTTATTTATTTATTACTTTTAATCAGTTGGTATGAAATTTAAAACATAAGAATATTTTCTTTATGTTATCGATACACCTTCCACAATAACTTTGTTGAAGTTATCGCCTATATCAAATGTTTTATTCTGATTACTACAGTAGACACTCACAAATTAGAGCTTTCAGTAATTCGAACGTCGAGAAATTAGAATCAGTGTTTGCAATACATTAAACCCTCTGAAATTCGAATTTAAAATTCTAATTTCTGAGCATGTTTTTTTTTGTTATTTGAACACAAGAAATCCCCAATTTATTTTCATTCTGTTTGAACAAAGTAAAACTAAAAAGGGGAATCACCAAATCATATATTTTTTCCCCTATTTGTTGTTTTTTTGTCGCATTTATGTATATTTGTGGCTAGTTTATTTGTAAAATTTGATGCGCGTGTACGTATTTTGGCAGTCTCTATTAAAAAGTGAATGTGTATCATTAGAAATGTCAAATAAACGTAAAAAAAACACTTTAACATTGGAAACTAAAGTCAAAATATTAGAAAAGCTTGACAAAGGCGTGCATCGATATCGTGCAAAGGTCGCTGAGATGGGGTTAATGGAGTCACAAATATATAATGTCGATGAAACCGGATTATTTTTTCGTTGCCTACCAGACAGAACATATGTCTCTGCTTTTGAAAAAAACGCCCCTGGACATAAAATTCAAAAAGACAGATTTTCAGTCCTACTTGGTGCAAACTCTGATGGATCACATAAATTAGTTCCATTGGTAATTGGAAAAGCAAAAAACTCCAGGTGTTTTAAAAGTTTCAATAATCCTCTTCACTACAATTTTTCAAAAAATGCTTGGATAACTTCTCGGATTTTTCACGAATGGTTTCACCGAATATTTATTAAAGAGGTAAGAACAAATATTGAAATCAGTTTCAGTAATTTTAAAATACTTTTCAATTTACAGGTGATCCGCTTTTCTCAGGAAAATAATTTGCCACCGAAAGCCATTTTGCTTATAGATAATTGCACCGCTCATGCACCCATTGAGAAACTTAAAAGTGACGATGGAAACATAGTTGCATTATTCTTTCCACCAAATGTGACAGCAACTTTACAACCAATGGATCAAAACCCTATTAAGTTAACAAAGCTCAATTACAGAAGTATGTTTCTTTCTCAATTAATTGCTTAAGGTGGTGAACTGAAGAATCACTTGAAATCCCATTCAATCCGCAATGCAATATTATTACTGAAACAAGCTTGGGATGAGGTACCACAAAGTGTTATGAAGAAATCTTGGTCAAAGTTGTCCAATTGGGACTCTAACCAATACGACAGCGACGATGACGTGCCAATAGCACAATTGTTGCAAATAGATCAGAACTGCAACGAAGTTATTCAGAGAACTCAAGCTCTTTTAGAAGAAATAGCTCCAAACGATTGTATTGGTATAGAAGACATCGACAGATGGAATGAAGATATGTTTGATGACGGATCTGTATATGTTCTCAGTAGCGATGGTGAGTCTTCAGATAGCAGCGAAGACGATGTTGTTGAAGTCTCACCAGTTGTCTCTCATACTACAGCCATTAAAAGCGTAAATAATTTAATAAAATGGTGCAATAACAGTGAATTGTTTTCCACTAAGCACATAAGCAATCTTTTGGCTCTCCGTAATGATATTTCGGGTTCGATGAAACCAAAAATACAAACAACTATAACTGATTATATGTCAAACAAAGATTAGTTGTAAATTTGGACATTGTGCAGTCTATCCCTCAAATAACTTTTAACTTTATTATTTAATTTTTTTTTAAATACTTATGTAAAATATTTTAGTTTTTAATAAAAAAAAATACATGTGATGTAATTGAACTGAATTGTTATGTTTTGTTGCCATTAGTTTTTTTTTATATTTATATTTTTAATTTAAAAAAATACATTTAATGTATTGGACTGAATTGTTACGTGTTTTATTTTAGTTTTTGGAAGTAAATTTACTCAATTTTTTATTTTTTTATATGAAAAAAAGTCCAGAAATTAGATTTGCCTCAAAAACAAAGCGGTTCTAATTTGCGAGCGTCTACTGTATTTGAAACGTATTTTGTGAACCTTAGAATTAGTATCTTGTTCACAAACTTCATTAGAAATCATACCATTTGAGCTTTGTTTGTGTGACAGGCACCCCTGTCTTAATTTAGATATTAACTATAAATTCGTAGCAAGATATATTTTCTTCTGGGGTGGCGTATTAAATTATTCATGAGGTTATTTCAGTGAAATCAAGAATTTCAACAATACTTGTCCGTATATGCGGCCTTTTTCCTTCCTACTTCTGCCACCCAAGACCTTCACATTCAAACACTTTTAGTTTTTAAAGTTTATTGTTCTAGTTACTTTTCAGTGCTACTCACTTTTAGCCTCATCACATTCAGAATCTGACTCCCTCTTCTTTGCCAAAAGGGCCGGTTTATAAGCTTTTAGGTCTTGTCATCGGTTAGAATTATTGCCCCACATTTTTGCAACTATCTTAAAATTAATTTTTATATTTTCTAAACTAAAACTATCTCAAAGTAATAATATTCTCTGTGCTTATTTCGCAATAGTCACAGAAAATAGTGTTTACGAATTTAACTTCGCTCTTTTTGGCGAAAAGTTTTATTGTTTGAACAATGCCGCCGTTAATTCCTTTTACAATGAAATGCCTGAATTATTAGTAAATTATTAGTTGCAGATCTCAGAAAAGACAATCACAAAGAAAAAAAAGAAGACAGTTCATCATTCCACGATTAACTAAAAGTCGACGACTTTCAGTTTTCGATATATGACTCGTCGCCCTCGAGTCCTCGTGATGTGTGGTCTCAAGTTACTATTCTCTTTAGGTTACCAGCTCAGCGCCCTTGTCTGAGCCCTTGCTGGTTTCCTTGAAATGTTTTCCAATTCATTTTCGCTTGACAGTCCTTTACAAAATGTCCCGTTCTATTATGGCATCTTGATTGATCGCCAAATCCCTCAATATAGTTTCTGGGCTGATTCCACCTACTTACGCTGCTGGAATTCGCTGATTGCCGTTGAAATCCTTTTATTGAGTTACCTTGCACCTGCAGTTTCATTTGTATCCGACCCTGTCGCACCGGTGTATAATTGTTCCATTTAGCATTTCCGTTTGTCCTAACTCTGCTGTATACTAACTCTGCTGGCAATAGTTACCAGGTTTGGAGTATTTTAAGTATTTATTTAAGTAATTTTTAAAAATTTAAAGACTTTTCAGTCAAAATTCGATGTGATGGTATCTGGCAACTATGCTGCTATCATAATGAAGATATCAGTTGTTGTTTATATCAGCATCTTGAAAATTGGTCGAAAGTACAATTCGTATTTTGTGATAAAATTGTGAAAAAGAAATAGTTTCTAAATATTATATAACTAAATTAACTTATTATTATCTGCTTGCTGTATGCAGACGAAAGGTTCTTAGCAGTTTTTTCTATAAAAGATCGTTAGTGCGGAATCGGCTACACGTGTAACAAAATACCAAGTCTGTACCGCTAGATCCGAAAAGCATGGAGGAAAAGCATCAACAACTGGATTACGGAGACTTCACCCAACGAACAAAACAAAGCAGAATGAACGATAATTGGGTTGAGTTGTTTTTACGGAATAAGGCTGTAAATTAAGGTGGTAATTTCACCTCATCGGCTGCAATGCAAATGACACCGGTAGCTACCAGGCATTTGGCAGCCAGTTGTTCACTTGAAGAGCAGCTAAACAAGCAGGATTTAATGCAACGTTTCTTCCTCTGAGTTGGATTTTTTGTATGGCAGATGAAACCAATTTCAGGGGATGCCCCCTATCCACGCAAAGCATTTGTTGGTTCCGAAGGGATGACAGATTATTGGTTAGGGGGAAAGAGGGAGTAGTGACGGTTTAAACTTCGCTTAAAGGTTTCGACGCTGTAAGTGGGCGGGAAGACATTCGCAGGGAGATTATTCCACAATCTAATGACGCGACCGAAAAACGAATTGTCACGGTAATGCGTGCTTCGTTAGAAAGCGACATAAAAGGGGATAATCGAAGGGGGTGCACCACTCTGGAAAGCCGAGTAGATCTGCTAAGTACCTGAACCGGAGGAATCAGGCTGGCTACTTCAGAAGAACATTTACCATGAAAGTGACGGTCAAATAATCATACACACCCTATATTACGACGACGCTCCAAGGTTTCAATAGAGCGGGATACCCTACTGTCTCCTATAAGTTTTAACGCACGTCATTGGACACGGTCTAAAAGCTGAAGATATGTTCGCGAAGCTCCCGACCATATATACATTTTTTTATATCAGATTCTAGCAATAGCTCTTAAGAGGTCAATCTCTTTTTTCATGATTGGCTACTGTTGGAATGGGTGACAGAGGGAGCGGGAGGGAAAGGGAACTTTTCGCATTCTACTATTATAATTCGACTCCGGCAAGTGTTGCGAAGCAAAGCTTTCTAAGAACAGCTATTTTGCTTTATTGCAAACACTTCCGGAGTCAACGAATGGTTCTTATTTCCACAATTAGCGCTAAGCGAGGCCTTAAGTACTCATCAGAATTTGAGACGTCACGATAAGAAAAGTTAACAACCATGCGCAAGGCGGGACTCGAACCCGCGTCCCCGGAAATCGATGGCTAGTGTGCCACACACTACACCACCGAGCCACCGAGAACCGCAAATATAGGACAGATTTCCGGATGGATATAGGTGGTGTAGATACAACGAAGATCGGTTGGAGTGAAGTATTACACCGCTTAAGAAAGCCTAAGCACTTGGCTGCTTCTTTCGACACATCAAAAATGTCATCGTTACAGCGAAGATCGCATGGGATTGACATGCCCAGAACATCAAGAGCCTCCGACTCATTAATATACACACCACCCATATTTAGAGGTGGGAAGTTTTCACCCGCCAGACGTTTGTGGGTCAACAAGCAGGATTGGGTCTTCCGCGCACTAAAATCGACCCGATTTGCTCGACCCCACTCCTGACTTTTGTTGAGGTCAGATTGGAGTGTGTCATTTATAATTCTGCGCTTTCAAGTGATCTCCAGAATAGAAAAACGCCTGAAGAATGAATATGAATGACAAATGCTGCTGTCATCAGCAAACGAGTAGACGGGGTTGATGTCAATGACAAAAGGTCATTGATAAAAATGAGAAAACGAGTTGGAGACAGGACCGAACCCTGCGGAACTCTAGCATTAATGGAGCGCTCTTCGGAAGCAAAGCCGTCTATAAAAACTCGAATAGAACGGCCGCTGAAGAATCCGATATTCATTGTGTGAAAGTATTATCGACACCATAAGCAGTCAGTTTAGACACGAGTGCCTTATGCCACACCCGGTCAAATGTCTTGGAGATATCCAGAGCAACAATCTTACTCTCACCGAACTGGTGAATACAACTGTTCCACCGCTCAGTGAGAAACGCCATCAGATCGCCTGTGGAGCGGTGAGCACGGAAACCGTACTGGCGATCGCTGATCAACTCGTTGCTCTCTAAATACCTCATCAAGTTAAAATTTACAATGCTCTCCATGACTTTGGAGAGCACTGAGCAGATTGCTATGAGCCGGTAATTTGCAGGATTCGTAGCCTCACCTTTTTTGGGAATTGTCTGAACATTGGCAATCTTCCAGGAAGTGGGAAAAACTGGTGAAGTAAACGATAAATTAAAGAGGTTGCGGAATGGGCGAGCCAGTGGTGAGGCGCACTTTCTCAACAAGTGGTCTGAAATGCCATCCGGTCCCGAGGATTTGGTGACATTGAGGTCTGCAAGCATTCTTTTAACAGCTCGTGCATGAGATACATCATCGACCGCGGGCAGTGGTTGGCTACTCTCAGGAAGAGAGCAATTTTCAGCAAACATTTTGGCTAATAAGTTAGCCTTATCAACCGAGTGAGTGAAGATCTGATCATCCTTGAGTAGAGTTGGAATAGACGATCCCGTCTGATTCTCCACTCTCCCCACGAACGACCAAAAGTTCTTACTAGCCTTATGGTATTGAAAAACTCTACGTCTAAGGCGTAGCTCGTGGAGAGCTTTTTTGCGCTTTAGAGTGGCATTGCACCTATTTCTGGCCTGATTGCGCAGCAGTTTAGTATCAGCAGTTTTGTTTAAACGCCAATTCCTAAATGCTTCCTCTTTAGACCTGACTGCTTGCCTGCAAGTCGCATTAAACCAGGAATGGTCCTTTGGTTCAATGGAAATTCTTTTATTGGGTATGAAAGGCCTCATACCAAATAAAATTATATTTTCTACCAATTTGGCTGCAGCATATATGTTTCTATATCTGAAACACAATTGCCAATTGAAACGGCTGAAAATTGAGTTCAGCGCATCCCAATTAGCCTTCTCATAAAGCCACACTGTCCGCTTTGTAGCTGGCTGGTGAGCGGACTGAAGACTAGAATATGGGAAGGTAGCAGAAATGGTAGCGTGATCCGAATTACCAAGAGGTGCAAGAACATTCACATCATACTTGCTGTGATGTGAAGTTAGAAAAAGGTCCAGAATATTTTGGTTTTGCCCATCAACGCAGGGAAAGTGCGTTGGTTCCTTCACTAATTGAGTTAAATTATTAGACTCAACAAATAACTCAACATACAAACCCTCGGGTGTCGTGTGAATCGAATGACGTAGCCAATTCGAATTATGAGCTTTGAAATCACCAGCAACAACAATTTCACTGTTCGGATACGATTCCAGAATCTTAGAAATCGAATCAGAGTCCAGTTTATCAAAAGTTGGCAGCCTCTCCAGATCCGGGCTTCGATAAGTGAAGCAGAAGAGCGACTGGATTTTGAACTTAACCCACATGGAGCTAAATTCGGCGGAGAGCATAAACAAGCCCCTCGCATGGTTCTCTGCGTTTGACTGCCTATTTATTTATTTTCCGCATTGTCGCTCAAATTTTATTTATTTTGTAACGAGTTTTTGTTTCCAGCTGGTGTAGCGTCAATCCCCCCAGGGTCCATTTTGGGGGATCTCGTAACCCTCAAAGTTCCAACCACCGCGACAGTCAAGAATTGCACACGATATGCTATGAAGCAAATCTATCACTGAAATTTCAGCTCGAACGTATGCGGGTTGGTGTTCGTTTTTTTCCTTTATTTAATATTTTATTTCATTCAGAAACGTTTTACAAACTTAATATCTACGCCACTGGTTACAATCGGTTTGTCAGGCCGAGTGCCTGGCGACGGAGGCTCGCGTACAATAGTTTCTATGTACAGAAGACGGTGGAGCCGAGTGTTCCGCGGCAGAGGGCCGCTTACAAAGGTTGCAGGTGTACAGGTGACGGAGGGGCCGAATGCCTCGCGGCAGAAGGCCGCTTACAATGCTGTTGAATACAATGTCGGAGGAGCTGAGTGCTCTGCGGCAGAGGGCCGCTCACAATGCTGGCGAAGGCTCCGAAGAACTGATTCCGGCCGAAGCCTTGAAATTCCCGAAGGAATGATTCCGGATAGTCCTAAATACGCCCAAAGATACTCCTGAAATACGCTTAGGATACGCCGGCAACTACTTCTACTCTACTCAATGTATTACGAGTTGATCAACCCGTTTCAAATATAAGCCACTCGTTATGCGATAGTTGGGGCTGTCGAACCAGGTGCTCAACTGCTCCACGCAAAAGGTGTTTATGTTTTGGCAGGCAAGAATCAAGCCTTTGCTCACTAGCAGAAGGCTGACTGGGCTTGCACAAACTATTCGTTAAATGCACATGCTGCTGAAAACACAGTAGGAATCATATGCAGCGTTTGCGCGACGAAAGAAAATATGTGTGAGCTGAATGCTTGATTCTATTTTTATTTTAACTTAAATGCTAATAATTATTCTTCATCCAAGGACGTCCTGCTATATTTTAGTTTAAACAAATTAAAATATATATAATATTTGTAGCAACCTGTTGGTTCGCTACAATTTGTTATTGAGGTAATTATTATTGAGCAGTTCACTATTGTTTTGTTTGTTAAGAAAAAGTGTTTCGCGGCGTGGATGAGAAATGTTTTACACTATTGTTTAAGTTTTATTTTCGCGAACACTCATAAAAAAACATTGGGGGCGCACCATCCGCCTCCGTCCACGGTAACATTACAACTCCAATTTTTAAAGTTAAAAAAAATATTATTTTGTATACAGAAATAAATTATTTAGTATACAGATTTATTTAGTATACAGAAATAAAGAATGTAAACAAATTTTGATAGCGGCCAAATTTTGATTTTTATTATAGGCGGATGTCAAACGAGAGAGAGAGAGAAAGAGCCGTCAGCAGCGACAGCTCGTCATTGTGCGCAGGCTGTAACAAAGAGGAAAAACTAAAGATTTGTGTGTGTAATCAGGGACCTAACTTATGACGATACGTGGAAGAAGGAAATCGCCATCAATAAAATTTTAAATAATATTAACATGTATGCAAAGATCAAGAGTTTAAAAATATAATCCAAACGCTGAAATCTCAGTTCAGAAGAGAGATACGGGTTATATCAGATGATACGGATTATATCAGTTGATCCGGTTTTGGCCCAGATAATATAAAACCTCATATATAGTACCTTTGATATTGTTATTCGATAAAATCGTTAAGACCATAAACCGAAATCGGAAAAAATAAGAATGTACTATATGTATTAAAAAGTATAAAAAAGTGGTGAAAGACCCACACGAAAAGCTATGTAAATAAGTTAGGGTCAAATTGTTTCTCTAAACTTTAGAGTCTATAAGGTCAAATGGACTTTGTGTAAACTCTGCCCTACTTTTTGGAAATTGAATTATCCTGGCCTGATTAACGAGTTTTCAAATTCTTTAAACACAATTGGATTCTCTAAGCACTAATACTTTTGTCTTCGGTTATCTTTATATCATTTTCTTTCGGACAAAACATGTGTTCAAACGTAAACGAAGGAATAGCAAAAGAAGAAGAGGAGCACTTTGTGTGTGTCAAATTAGAAATAGATCTAACCCGAAAACATTTGTCTTTTTAATTTCGGATAATTGTTGCCAGATAAAAGATTTATTCTCATTTCCCATAAGAGCCTGTGATATTTTGACAGTTGATTTGTGTTTAGTATTTATTGCTTCTAATTGTGTTTAAGGCATTATTGCTACAATAATTATTTATCTGGAAATCATTTATCCGAAATACATTTATCTGAAAACAATTGTCCTTAGATAAAATGATCGGGTTAGATCTATTTCTAATTTGAAACACACCAAGTGCTCTTCTTCTTCTTTTGCTATTCCTTTGTTTACTTTTCAACACAGGAATTCACGGAAATGTGTTTTGTTAATTTCACACAGATTTTGTGTTTTGTTCGTGGTGTGTGATTATGGTTTTTTCCGTAAGAAAATGAGATTAAGATAACCGAAGACAAATGTATTTAGAGTTTTGTGCTTCCAATTTTGTTTCAGACATAACGAACGAAATAGTTACCGAAGAAAAGTTGAAGAGGTAGGCAATTCCAAAATACACGATAATAATCTGTTAAAAAAGTATAGATCCTTTTTAAGTTTAGAACAAAACTAAAAAAACTTTATAGTTTTCTTTAATAAAATTCCACTGTAGGAATTCCTAGTGTGGATTCTAATTCCGAAATTGCATTTTATTGAGGAAAATATAAGGCAACTATAAGACGTAGAATTCAACAAAACTTAACATCAATAAATCAAAGATACTTAAATAGCTTTCCAACTGTATCAAAATGTAAATATTTTCTAAACTTGTTAGTTATTGAAGAATTTAACTTAAACAACAAAATTATTATGATAACTGTTGAAATAAATTATCAGTATTTTGTCTCAAACCTGAGTTAAGTTCAATAGGATTTGTTCTCCGTATCTGATATTTTAACCTTACAAATTGTATAAACTGTCTCAGTTCTGTTAACCCCAATAAATTACCCTGGGAAAATTTGTAATTATGTTTGTGGGATAAAGGGTAATTTCAATGTAACTATAGGACTGGCAACTATTGCTTTAAATGTGCTGCTTTGAATATTGGTAGTTGTTGGTACGTCGTCGGTCCAATATTTGGAATTTTTGTACAGTGCATTTGTTTAAATGAAGGATATTATAGTTGCTGCGAGAGATTCTGACTGCAATAGCCGCTAAGGAAAGGTACAAATCCGTGAAAAGCTTTTGAGACAATTCAATTACTATACATCGCGAAGAAGGTATTCAATTTAGGCTTTTCTTTCAATAGAGCGAAGTTGCCGAAGAATACTAAAATTCTTACACATTAGAAAATTTAACAAAAGAATACGTGATGGTTTTTTTAAGAAACAGTTATATACAAGCACTGTCGGGGAAAGAAGTTTTGATTGAAAAAAGTTTACCTAGATATTCCAAGTGCACCCGTACCAACTTCGAGTTTGTTACATAGATAAATATTCATGGATCGTTTAAATTAGCCTTGTAAAAGTCCACTCAATCGAGGTGGTGGTTACCTGTCGCACAAATGTGTATGGTGCACTTAACAGCCAGATTCTGAAAAGCCACTCTTGACTGGTTTCGTCTACTTTCGCCTTAAAATCAGATGATTTGGTTTGATTTGGTTTGATGACTTAAAATCAGATGATGGATTTCGGGTGTATATTCACTTTGTTCTTCCGTTTCTAACGCAGAGAAGGAGACGAGATAGATATAGAAAAGTATATAAATATTCTTGCTCAGCGTCACCTCCTGAATCGATTTAGCGCTGTCTGTCCGCCCGTCTGCCTGTCTGTCTGTTGAAATCACGATTACGAGAGAACGAAAAGAGATATCGCGATGAAATTTCAGAAACCGTGTGAGATATTAAGGTATAATTTTATTCCGGAACATATAGCGTCATTACTAAAACGTTGGAAGAAAATGGGCGTGCCATGCCCACTGATAACAAAGTTGGCAATATCTCATGAACGGTATAAGATATTGATATGTCATTTTATCAGGATGTGTAGGGAAGCATTACCAATAAGCTCGCAAAAAATGGGCGTGCCACGCCCACTCATACAAAAGTTGTCAATATGTGGTAAACGGTATAAGATATTAATACGAAATTTTATCACGAGGTATCTACGCGTATTACCAATTTGTGTAATACGCGTAGATATGTGAATTTTTTTATTGTCTTCTTAAATATTCCTTAAATACAGAAAATTAACCTTTTAAATTTTGAATTTTTATTTTTTTTTATTTTTAATATTTCGTTGTTCCTCCTTTGGCCTTCAAAACAGCTTCCAATCTTCTCGGAATGGAATTGTACAGATTTTTGATTTTCTGTAAAATTTGTTCACCGTACCACACCTTAGTAATCACGTCCTTGAGTTCCTGAGCTGTTTTCGGAGACTTTTCGTGGATTTTACGTCCCATTATGCTCCATAAATTTTCGATAATGTTCAAGTCAGGGCTGTTTCCGGGCCAGGACATGGATTTTATCCCGAGAGTTTCTTTTAATTCTGTTATCTGTAGTTAGGAGACAAAGTTTATTATGCATTTTTAGGACGAAAATAAAGTTTCACTTACAGAGCGAGCACGGTGGCAAGGTGCACTATCGTCTTGAAAAATTGGGTTTTCAGCATAGCAGCTTAACTCCTCAATTGTGGGAATTACCACTTCCTCGATAACCGTTTTATATTTGTATTCACGGATGCCTCTATGGTGAATGCTTCACAGTCTGTAGAATGCATTCATCAGAATAGCGTTCCCCCGGTCTTCTGCGAACTGTCGTCTTTCCATCGGGCCCAATCAAGTTAAATTTTGATTCGTCGGAAAATATGACATTCCGCCAATCTGAAGCTGTCCACTTTTGGTGCTCTTTGGTCCATTCTAAACGTTTTTTCCTCATATGAGGTGTTAAGAGCGGTTTTCTGGCAGGTCAACGAGCTTCAAGACCCATAGTTTTCAGGCGTCTTTAGACAGTTCTCTTACTGGCATTCGCTCCGATGCTGTCCTGAAGATATCTCCGCAATTCCCGATTCTGAAGGCACAACCGTTCCAAAGTTCTATCTTCTCTCTCTGTAGTGGCTTTTGGTCTACCACTTCCGGACTTCCTTTTTAAACTTTCTTATTTGCGAAATTCTTCTATTTGAATAATTTTCGCCACTAATTGCCAACACACGACCTTTTTGTTCATCGCTAAGAACCATTTCCAAAATTTCAAAAAATCACTTCTTGTTCGGTTTGGTTGAATTTCTTCGGTATAATGGATAAATGTTGAAACATTGTGTCTTTTTATAGCAGACAAATGCATAATCAGGTAAATATTGTATTTTTTTTACTCTACAAAAACCCTTTTTTAACATTTTTTACCTGCAAATAGGGAAAAATGAATAAATTCGGGGTGCGGCTTTTTTTGGCACGGGGTGTAATTAAATTTTTGTTAAAAACATAGTTTTCTAAAAAAAAATTATAAAAATTGTTCCAAAATTATTGCAATAAATACAAGCAATAATATTTATTAAATTTTTTGTGTTTGTTCTTAAAAAAATTAATTTTTTGAGGAATTTGTAGATTTGTATACTATAAATATCGTTAGCAAAGCAACCCTTAAAAATTTAGTCCATCCTTAAAAATGGATAATAATAACAAGATGCTGTGCAGAATGCAGTGCTGCTGAAAACCTCAGCGAGAAGGGAATCGATGCATGTCATCGTTGGGCTTCAATTCCTTGAAAAGTTGTCGACAAAGGGTTTTGGGAATTCGATATAATTAAAATGCTCTCCTGTATTTCAAATGGATTACATGAGTCGCGCAAAGTTTTCAGTAATCGCCTTCTCATTAGCTTTTCTTTTTGATTTTTTAAGAGCTAAAATTACGTAAATAACTTCGAGTTCTTTATACTGTTTATACTGTTGTGACTTGCTGTTATAAACGTCACAATTTTCTTGTCAATTGAGACGAAAAGAGCTTTTTGAACAAGCTCAGAATACCAAATCGTCTCAATTGAGACGACTGTCTCAGTTTAAGTTCTCATCTTTGTGACGTCTGGATGAGTGTATAATATCTGCTTTAATTTTTCATACTGTTTTTGACAACTTTATATTTTTTTTATAACACGACTAATTTTGATTTTCACTTGCTTTTGAATCTCATTTGGCCGCTATGATCTTTCGCTGAATAATGGTTTTTGTTGTTGTAACTTCCAAATTATGGAAGAATTTTTGGCCAATCATTAGATTATAAAACCATCACAAATTCTGGATTAATATCCGGTTTATAAAATGTTTGTTCAAGTCTGACGATGGAAAGTCTCAGTATGATATATTATATAGTGTGGCTTTTGTTTTGTCTAAGTTATAGAAAAACAAGTACAAGCCTTCGGCCTGACCAAAGTCTAAATGCGCTACACCCAACTTTTAACAACTTTTGTATAAGGACCACGCCAATTTTTGGCCAATATTTTTGTATTGTCTAGACACTTATGGATCGAATTACGTATTAATATTTTGAACCGTTTATGGGATATTGACAACTTTTGTATAAGAAGTCGGACCACGCCCATTTTAGGTATACAAATTGGTGATACCTATTGATAAATTTACGTGCTAATATCTTATACCGTTTACAAGATATTGATAACTTTTGTATGAGTGGGCGTGGCATGCCCATTTTTGGGAAGCTTATTGGTAATGCTTCCGGATACGTCTCAATATCTTATACCGTCCATAAGATATTCCAACTTTGTTATGAGTGGTCAAAGCTTCAACTTACGCAAGAACTAATAGAAGAAGAACTAATAAAAGAGCTAATATCTTATACCGTTTACAAGATATTGATAACTTTTGTATGAGTGGGCGTGGCATGCCCATTTTTGGGAAGCTTATTGGTAATGCTTCCGGATACAACGTCTCAATATCTTATACCGTCCATAAGATATTGCAACTTTGTTATGAGTGGTCACAGCTTCAACTTACGCAAGAACTAGATGCATCACTAATGACTATAGTAAAAACAGTACAGCAAGCGAAATCCGAAGAAATAAAAATACTAAAAAGGTGAACACGTACCAAAATGCAGCTCATTAGCATGTCTGAATCCTTTCCTGGATGACGAAAGACTTATCCGAGTTGGCGGTCGATTAACTGCTTCAACACTCAATCCGGATGGCCACATTAGACTTCTTTTCTTCTTTCTACAAAAGTTTTTGGAAAGAGAGGGGATGTGAGGAGAGAAAAGTCGCCACACATTCTTCAAGTGGAGACTATCGTGAAGTTGGCACCCGGCAAATTCCCAAAAATTTCTGTTAAACTTTATCTGTCACTTAACAGAGCTTTAACAGAGGCGACAATGCTAATAACATCCATTGAACAGAAACAAAAATGTTAAAACCCATCTTTAAAAGAGGTGAAATGTTATAAACCTACCTGTAACGGAGGTGAAAATTTTAAATACCAAGCCTTAACAGAGTTAATTTAAAATAACAGAAATTCAGACGATCTCAAACCTAAATAGCGTACGAAGTACGGGAATGTTTTACTATTTCTATATTGGTTCTTTTTTTTATTATTACTATATTTACTAGTATTTTCAGATTCTTTAATGTTTATAAAGTTTCAATTTCATTCATTAAGTGAAGAGAAATTATGGTAATGATTAGTAAAATCCAACTTAATAATTATTACGAATAAGAGAACAGAGCTTCGAAGACGACAACAAAAAAGGCAATGTCGAAATTTCTGAGGTTTTTCCAAGCTGCGTTTTTATGGACTCAATTCAAGTAACTTAGTACGCAAGTAAAAACTCAAACGCGTTTTTCTTCAAAACAAGAAAAAACCATTTTAGCAAATTTATACAGGGTGTAGTCCTAAGTCCCCTCTACAAGACTACATACCCCGTTTTTCCATAGTTGTATTTTTTCAAAGTTATTCTATCAGAAGCCGGAGTTCAGTACGAAAGTCAGAACTGTGGGCGGACCACGTCCATTTTTGGTACACAAATTGGTAATAACCGTAGATACCTCGAGATAAAATTACGTGTTAATATCTTATACCTTGTACGAGATATTGACAATTACATCTCAATATCTTATACCGTTAATGAGATATTGCCGAATTTGTTATGCGTGGGCGTGGCATTCCCACTAATTTAGTAATGGCGCTATATGTTCCGAAATAAAATTACACCTTAATATCTCGCACAGTTTATTAGATAATCACATTATAAAATTTTTTAAACGAGCTGCCCTTACATTCTGTATGTAAAGTAGGCGTGGTTATTACCGATCTCGCCCGTTTTTAATCCCAAACTGCCATAAATAACACAGAATATTTGTGCCAAATTTCATTGTGATATCTCTTTTCGTTCTCCCGTAATCGTGATTTCAACAGACAGATAGACAGGCAATAATAATAATAATAACTTCTCGTATTCAAGGCTGCCATGTGATCCTAGCTAAAAATCTCCGAAGGGAGAAGTTACAAGTTTGAAAAATCCTCGTGGGAATCTGATTTTTTTCAGATCCCTCAGCAACTAGAAAAAATAAAACTCGAAAAACACCTCCAGCGTTAAAAATTCCACACCTCGTTAAAATAGCGTGTATTCGCAATTTCATTTATACTTAATTGTTGCTTTATTTCAGTTTAGTCAAGAGGCTATTATTATTTATATCAAGTATATCTCTATGATAACCTTACAAATTTTATAAAATGCTTCGCCAAAATATTAGAAATGTTTCATAATTTGTGACGTTATATGGAGAAAAAAGAAAACAAATAGATTATATAGTTGCTTTGTTATGTTTCAGACATTTAAGAAATTACTAGTAACTATATAAATAAATCCACGCAAAAAGAATAAGAGATTCCATTTGTCTATTTCAAAATACCCACCTACAATATTTCTTTCTATTTTTATTTTTTCATCTTCGATATATGAAGAAATGATGCGAAAAAGATAGGGATTTAAAGTGAAAAAAGGTTCTAGTTCCGATGTCTTTGAGACCAGAGACCACATTTGATTAAGCGGTATTATACATCGAGAAATGAATATTATTCTGTGACAAAAGTACGAAATGAATATTATTCTGTGACAAAAGTACCGTGTAACAAAGCTACAAGGTCAAATTCCCTCAAAAATTATATTTTTCTCACATAATATTATCACAGATTTCTTCAAATTCATTAATAAAATGTTAAAGCTTCAATCACTATATGCGATTTTCTTTCACTTCTAAAACATGCCACTTAAACTTAAACAAAAACTAAACTTAAACAAAAACTTAAATTTAAACAAAATAGTAACTAATGGCGTGGTAAATTCTAACAAAGAATTAAAAATATATCTTAGGGGAATTTTTTTATCAGCAATTATAAACTCTCAATGATTCCACTCAATATGACAGCTTTTCCGTTTAGGCAGATCAACGGAAAGACCTTGATCTGCCTTCATGCTGTTCTTGGTTCGGTCCTCGAACGACGCAACGCATTTCCATTTCTTCCTCAGATTAAATTACTTTTGAATTAAAATTTTTTTAAATACCTTATAGTACTTTTCTGTATAAATTACAGATTACGTAAATTGTACAATGCCTCTTTTGGTAAAAAGAAACATATGACAAGAACTGAAGGAGACATTCTTAAAAATTTTATTCGGTCATTTCAGGTTGAAAATTTGCTCACAATCTTCCATAATTTTGTGGCTAACACAGTCGCCTAAAACAGTGCAGTGAAATTTTCGTAAAAGGGGTTGTTTTTTTATGTAGAGGACACGAACTGTATTCTTTCTGACATGAACCTTATCGCGACACGAACCTAATCGTGGCAAATTCAAATGTAAAAAGGTAATACAACGCAGTATGCTAATTAACAGCAGCTCTGTTAAACCGTTTTTCGCCGGGTGCTGCAAATTTGGGGCTAACTTCACACCGGTCAAGTGGAGAGATTTTTTGAAGCCCAAATTCTGTCGGGTTCTAGGTTCTTCTTACGCACACCGTTCTTCTTATCGCCCGAACGAGTTCCGAAGAGGTTTTCCGAACATTTGTTTACCTTCTTATACTGCGTTTTGGAAGTGAAAATAAAGTGTTAAATAAAGTGAGAATTGAAAAATATCATTAAAAAGCAATAAAGAAAATGAATAAATATATTTAAAATCATAAAGTGTTGATATAAAATAAAAACAAGTAAGTATAAAACTAAAGAACAAAAGAACAAAAGAACAAGAAATGAAGTGTCCGCCATCATGAAATCGTATGATTGGCATAGTTCCGAAGAGGTTTTCCGAACATTTGTTTACCTTCTTATACTGCGTTTTGGAAGTGAAAATAAAGTGTTAAATAAAGTGAGAATTGAAAAATATCATTAAAAAGCAATAAAGAAAATGAATAAATATATTTAAAATCATAAAGTGTTGATATAAAATAAAAACAAGTAAGTATAAAACTAAAGAACAAAAGAACAAAAGAACAAGAAATGAAGTGTCCGCCATCATGAAATCGTATGATTGGCATACCGATTCTTACCGGTTCTTTGTAAAAATTCTCTTTTTTTTAGAAATTTAGTTAACTTATCCTATTTTGGTCACGAATACGGCCGTATTTTGCAACTTGCGATTCACCTTAATTTAAAAGAAATTATCCACACATCGAAATTTTTTTTTTCGTGTTAATCATCATGCAATATAATTATGTAAATTTCACTCATACACATTTAGGAATCACACGTATATGGTTTTTAACATCAAAGAAGAAACTAGGTGTAGCCATGCGTTCTTCAAGAAGCCAGTTTCAAGAACCCGCTTCGAGAAGACAGATGTGGCTATCGCCAATAAAACGCAAAACTTCTAATCATTAGATTCTAATGTTACTTCCGTATAATGACTCCACAGTTAAACTACTGATACAAATAAAACCCGTCACGCATATTTATTGTGAACCACAACTGCTACTCGCTCAAATAAGACAGAGGTTTTGGTCAATAAAGGGAAAGATAATGGCCAGATCAATAATCAATTAATATGGCTAATCAACTCAGCCAAATTATAGGCAGCTTACCTCCAGAAAGGACGCAGCCCTCGCAACGGTTCACCAATAGTGTTGTTGACTATTACGAACCGTTTGAGGTACATTACAAAATTCGTGGTAAACGACCACATAAAGCTTACATCGCTATATTTTGCTGTTTCGCAACAAAGTCCATTTGGAACTAGTATCAGAGCGGAAAACTGCAGCATTTTTTGGAGCTGTGAAGAGATTCGTCAGTCGTCGAGGACATTGTCAAAATCTATTCTGTGACAATGTAACAAATTTCGTTGGAGCAAACAACGAACTCCAACATATGCTATACTCTCCAGAGGCACAGGATACTATTATAAAATCTTGCAGCACTAAAGGTATCAAATTCAATTTCATTACCCCACGATTACCACATTTTGGTGGACTGTGGGAGTCTGGAGTCAAGTCAGCCAAGTATCTTCTGACAAGAAGTGTCTCGACCTCATCACTGACTTATGAAGAACTCGAAACTGTAGTCATCGAAATTGAAGCCATACTGAATTCAAGGCCGATAACAGAAATGTCTGCAGATCCAAATGATTTAACGGCGCTAACCCCTGGACACTTCTTGATTGGAGAACCGATAACGGCCCAGGTAGACACATTAGCCAAACCCCTCAGCGCAAGTTTAGCTACAAGATGGAAATTGGTAGCACACCTTAAACACGGGTTCTGGAAGCGATGGTCCTTAGAATATTTAAACCAGGTACAACAAAGAGTTAAATGGAGTCAGCATTCATCAACATAAAAATTGGTTCCATGGTAATAATTAAGGAAGACACATCTGCTCACCTAACGGGACCAGGAAGAACGAGGAGGAGTGAAAACAAACGAAATGCTGAGCTTTACTGCGGAGAGCATAAAAAACCCCTCGCATGATTCTCTGCGTCCCGCTTGATTGTCTACTTATTTTTCGTAATGTTGATCAAATTTTATTTAATTGCTATTAAGTGAGTTGTTATTAAGTAGTGCACTATGGTTTTGTTTGTTTAAAAGTGTTTCGCGGCCTGGGTAAAATTGTTGTCACTATTGTTTTAGTTTTATTTGCACGAACACTGATTAAAAAATATTGGCGGGCGCCAATATATATATACGAGTATATATATATATTGAACTTGAATATGATAGCAGAAGGACTTCGGATTTGTTTTTTAATAACCATTTCAATAGCAGCAATGTATTTTTTATAAAGAAAATTAAAAAAAATTAAATTAAAAGAAAGCGACATACATACGGAAAAGTTCCTTTGAATCAAAAAGAATATTCCAATCAATCGAATCGAAATAACTATTTAGAGCTTCGTAGTTCGGTCCTTTGAAATCGTGTAAGGGTTTCTCTCAATTCTCTGCTGAGTTTTAAATACGTAGAAATTTAAATTCAAGACAAGCGTCTCACTTGAACAACTCATATTTAGAATCGCCATTAATAAAAATAAAGAGTAAAATTCCATGTATATTATTCCTGATGTTATTGATTTGAAACATATTTAAAGTATGCAACGTGTCACACACTGTGTTCTCAATGATACTCTTAGAATTGAAAGGCATAAGAATCTTTTCCTCGCAACTCCACTGCCAATCTATGTTACCAAGGTTGAAATCGCCAAGAACACACGGAGTTTGATTGGCACTTAGGTTATTAATAATATAAGAAATATTAGAAATGTGGTCGATATACAAATTCAAGCTTCTTGCTGATATAACTCAGAACCACAACCACTTAATTTTTGGAATAAGCCAAGTCCATCTTGAAAGACACTATAACGCATAATTCCTCATATATAACTGTCATCTCGCGGAAGTTGAATTGATATGCTGGCCAGATTCGAAGAAACCGCAAACCTCCTCTTGATACGCCAGAACCCAACTCCCAAACTTTATGGTACACAACGTACTGGGGATCGAACAATTCATTGGAAAAGAAGTGTGACATCATCCATGTTTCAGCCAAAGCGATAATATCATAGTCATGCGAGCAGGATGCTGCATACAGCTCGCATGTCTTTGTACGGAGACCTCCAACATTATGAAAGTAGATAGAGCGACATTGTTGATAATGATGAGGCGAGCGAGCAGTACCGCCTGGTTCACGAGGATAACACAGTTGAGAGAGAATGCGAGCAAAACAACGTCTCCTTAACAGCAATGATGACATAATCGCTCTGAAAAGAAGTCTCCTGTCACTGCGGAACATCTGCAGCGGTTGGTTTTACGCTTTTTGATTTATGAATAAAACGGCTAGGCTAGGCTTTACAGAAAGCGTCCACTATTCTGCATTAAAATAATTTGTCAAATATTGATGCTGAAACACATAGTTTGAAGTTGACAAATTTTAACTTGGAGGTGTCAGCATCTTTCTTAATAAGCTTGTTACACATAAGCAAATTGGAGAAATGTTAAGGCGTTTGGCAACAAAATTAGAGACAGCCTCTGACTGTGTGCAGACGCTCAATTTAGAAACATGTATGTACGTCAGGCTGGGAACAGCCTGAAAATCTTCACATACAGTAGATATTTCTTGACTTTCCCATTGGGGTTTCTTTTTGTTCAAATTTCTATTCTTCTTGCGAATCGTAATCCACTAGTCATTTCCAACGCTCGTGGGATTATTGTGGTCAATAAATTCTAAAATCGCATCAGCAGGTATAACTTCCGTAGATTCAGCAACAACATGTCAGGAATCGGAGCCGGAAGAGATGACAATAAAAGAAAAGAAAACCCGTTTTCTCACGCTCCAGGGCGCGGGGAAACATTCTGCTCTCTCACATCCAACAGGCGATGAGAGCTCCGCACAGCCTCGGTTATAGTAAAGAACTTGCAAAGTTGTTGTTTAATTTCACAAATTTTCTACGAAAGTTATGAAATCGAAGAAAGTACAATATATCTGTCGAAGCAAGCACGCACATAAAAACGACGATTTCGTGATTTCGTAAAAGATTTAAAATATTGCCAACGTCAAATTTGACCTATGAAAACTAGAGCGACAGATCTTGCAAGAGACAACTGAATTTTTATTAACTTGCTTAAAGCAAGACGAATAAATAGATGACATGCTAGGAACACAGTCAGATGAAGACTGTGTTTTTTAGTTTTTTTAACTACTTTAGGAACTTTTACAAATAAACTTTTCAAAAAAGAAAGTTTTGGCAGCATACTAATTTTAACAACACCACGATAAGTACAATAGAATAATGTAAGAAGACTTCCACACAGCGGAAACATAATCGGAACACATTATTAAGACCAGCGTTGAAGTATCACACCAGAGGCGCTATAATACAAAGATATTATAGATACAAAGCAATTAAGCGAACACGTGAAAAAACGGTGCAGTTGCCGTTAGAATGTAGCACACCTTATTTTAATTGCAACAACAAAAAGTGTTGGTACTTATCGAAGCTCCATATCGTTAGACGCGTCAATACTTAATAATGAATCAATATTTAAAGTTTGATGTTTTTGATTGTTTGTTTTGAAAATTGGACAAAAATTATGTTTAAGGAATAATATTGTTATCAAACTATTTAAGACATGTTCTATTACGATATATCGTAATCAACGTAATAATCGTTTTTCTAGAAGACTCTTCCTGTGCTTTCTTACTTCTACATTTCTAAACGTTAGGTTTTCTCTTTTTAATGAAGTAATTTTTAATTCATTGTTACAATTTTTATACTCTACACCCGAAGGGAATAGGGTATATTCACTTTGTTCTTCCGTTTGTGACGCAGAGAAGTAGACGAGATAGTTATAGAAAAATATATATATTCTCTCTCAGCGTCACCTCCTGAATCGATTTAGCCCTGTCCGTCCGTCTGTCTGTCTGTCTATTGAAATCACGATTACGAGAGAACGAAAAGAGATATCGTGATGAAATTTGGCACAAATATTCTTCGTTATGTAGGGCTGTTTGGGATTGAAAATGGGCGAGATCGGTAAACAGCCACGCCAACTCGTTTCAAAAAATTTTATAATCTGAATATTTCATAAACCGTGTGAGATATTAAGGTATAATTTTATTCCGGAACATATAGCGTCATTTCTAAAATGTTTGAAAAAAATGGGCGTGCCACGCCCACTGATAACAAAGTTGGCAATATCTCATGAAAGGTATAAGATATTGCTACGTAATTTCATCAGGATATATAGGGAAGCATTACCAATAAGCTTGCCAAAAATGGGTGTGCCACGCCCACTCATACTCCCACTCCACGTGAATATACTCCCTTCGAGTGTAGGGTATAATAAAAATTTTTTTAAAAGTGTTAAATACAAATAGAAATAGAAATTTTTTGTAGCGTAGTTAGCAAAAATAAATAAAAATTAATTCTAACACAGATACATAATCCTGGGCAAGACTCCCTTACCCGTAATCCTGTGACTGGAACTGGCTATGGGGGATTATTATAATAATTTGTTGTGCAAATTTAAAAATAGTGAAACAAATGAAAAATTTAATAATTTCTGATAATTTGTGAACAATATATTTAGCAGTTTTTGCGAATGCTGCGAAGAAAATTTATTTTTTGAAAAAAAATACGTGAAGTGTGACTATAATTAAAAAGTGACGCGAAACTCGAGAGTGGCGGTGGCGCTTACGCTTGAGGTTGGATTTTCGCGCAAAACATTGCTGAGGTTTTGATTGTTTTTTGCCATTTGCTCATCAGACCCAAAGTGTTGGCAAAATTGCAAGCGTTGTCTTTTTGTTTTTGTTGTTTTTTGTTACTTTATGGATATTTCGCTCGATTTGTAGGCGCGATTAATGGATTTAGGAAGGGATTATAAAGATGGTTGGACATTTAGACAGGTTCATTGAAAAAATTTAATAATCTTTCGTCCACTGTAAACAATAAGGAGAATTTAGTGTTAATAAAGGAAAAGATTAAAGATCTAGATAGTCGCTCCAACGTAGAAAAGGCGGATGCAATCTTAGAACAGCTGCTCAATGTTATATCAAATAAAAATAAAAGTGCGCTAAGTGAATTAGGAAGGTGGAATGCTGAATTTCACGCCTTAAAAAACAGATACGACAACTATTTGACGGACAGAGAATTAGAGGCGATTTTAGCGAAGGAAGTGGAAGAGGAAAATATTAGATTGAGAAAGTTGATCGAGAAAAAGGGAGTTTCGGGAAATTTGCTCTCGACATTTTTAAACCAAAAAAGCAGGGAAAGTTTCGACTCTTTAAAAGAGGCTCATAGGAGAATAGAGGAGTTAAAATAAGAAAATAGACTCCTGCGACAGGAAGAATTGCTAGCAAATAAGACTGCCATACAAATATCCGATTGGACGTCCTTCACTACCTGCAACAGGTTTAAAAATCATCAGGAGTAATACTGGCTTAAAAATGAGTATAGAAGTAATTGGAAAAAATGTAAACAGATTAGTACCATTTTTCTCAGGTACCCGTTCGCCAGATTTGAGAAATGTGTGTAAATTTATTGATGGATGTGAACTCGCGAGGAGGATTCCGAAATAGGTGACTTCTTAGCGTGTGTAAGCAAAGGTTTTTGGGAACGCTTATGAGTTAATTAGGGGAAAGTAAATAAGTAGCGTAGAAGAGCTATATAGTACCTTAAATCTGTCATATTTGAAGTGTAGATCGCTAGATACAATAATCTCGGAAATACAGACAGTGTCCCAACTCCCAGGGGAAGAAATAGTGGAGTTCGGAGAAAGGTTAATAAATCTAAGGACACAGGCAGAAGATATTACAAAATCCCAATATACTGAGGCCCAGGATCATGGACTGCGACTTGAGATTAACAAGTCATTAGCGAGGACATTCGTGGTGGGGTTAAGAGACCCAACGATAAGGATGAAGATGTTGGGCACCAACGTAATCGACATGGAAAGGCTGATCGCAGAGGCATTACAGTTAAACGAGATCATCAGCAGATCGGAGCCCAACCAAATCTTTGGCGAGCATGAATCCCGTCTGAACGATAGGAATGGACCAAAGGACTGCAAGCCATACACCTATGGATGCCCCAGGGAAGCTTAATACACAGCATGGCGATAACTTCATGCAAAACCCGAGTATCACGCGGGACGGCAAAAGGATGGAACGTCCACTAGGTGGGGAAGCCAGTGCCAAAGCGCGAATAGTATGTAGTTTCTGCGGAACGAAAGGCCATACCAGGGACGAGTGTCTCGTAAGGAAAAATAGTCCATTCTGTGAGAAATGCATGATGTAGGGGCATGAACTAAATTGAAGATGTCAGTCATGGGGGCAGCCGACGAGAGGAAATTTAGCCGAACGTCAGGTATGTAATCAGAGAAGAAATAGTAACGACCACATGAGTAATGGTAGACAGCAGCCACAAGCTAATGAGGGTAGTTGGAATACGTATAATAAAGTAAACAGAAGTAGGGGAGATGATATCATATGTTTCCGTTGTGAAAAAACAGGGCATATACCAGTTAATTGCCCCGCCGAAAGATATCAGGGAACAACGCAGGGAAACTATCGAAGTCCCAACCAAGGCCACTAAGCTGGGAACCCAAAAAGATAAGTAACTCGAGGCCACACATCATGGGAGTGACGAGTCATACATCGAAAACGATTGTTGAACCGTCCTCCTCTGATCGTTGCGAGAAAGTCGATCACGGGCGAGTCGATAGTGCAGGCGGGAGTGTTGAAAATGTTGAATCATTCCCAGAAGAAGTTGACGGTTGTGAGGAGGTAAGCGAAATTGGAATTAAGCAAGCGGTTAATAACAAACAAACAGTAAAGCCGACGGCCGTTGAGTCAGTGGATACGTTTGGAGTTTTGACTTCATGCTTAAGTGCAAGCATTGCACAAATTTTCGTTTTGGTAATATTGTCTCGGGGTATAATAAAAGATGTAGTAAAAGAAAAGAAAATAAAAGTTTTTAGTTATACTGAGCAATTTTTAAATAACAACAAGACAAACTTGAATTCATGGCAAAAAGACGCAACAAAAATGTTAGAAAATATTTTCTCAAGGGTAGAAAGTAGTACAAATAAAAGCGATAATATAAAACGGAATACAAGGAAAGAAGGGGACAAATTAATTCAGGATTAAACTGGCAGCATGGTCGTCCAGACACTATAGATGACGTGTTCATTGAAGTATTATGTGAAGGTGCAAAAAATGGAAAACTCATCCTATTAGTGGATACTGGAGCAGACACTAACGACGTAAAAACCTTTAATGGAGCTTTTGGTGGATGGGTAACAACGAAGGGTTCTGTAGTGATCAAACATAGCGGTATGAATCACCTTTCTTTAAAGCTACAATTAGGTAGGGCATAATTGGTAGGGACAATTTGTGGAATCGGTCAATTATAAACTCAGTAAACGAGTAACATTTATGAACGAGAATAAGAAACATATTGAGACACTGGTTATGCGTTCAAGGGGAGAATTAGATCAGATCTTACATAAGGAAAGTTCGAAAGTAATGGCGAGAACTATCAGAGCGGTTCCAGTTAGGATTAGAACCAATATACCGGAAATAGTAGTTCATAAACAGGAAATTGTTTCGGGGTTGTATATGGGGGAAATTTTAGCGAGAGTAAAGGAGGACGTAGTTTACGTTCCGATTCTAAACTCAACGGAACAAGATGTAGAAATAGACAGTGACTTTAGGCCGAGGTTTTCTAGTTTCAATGAGTTTGAAACACCCCGTGCTAGTATGATAAATAGGGTAGGAGAGATAGATGTTAAGGATAGAATAAGTACTCTGATGAATAAATTAAGTCAAGATGATAGTTTGAATAAGGGGGAAAGGGGTTCAGTAGAGAGAGTATGTGCAGCATTTCATGATCTTTTTCTGCTGGAAGGAGATGAATTGTCCTATACGCCGGTCTTAAAACACGAAATACCGACCAGGCAAGACCAATCACCAATTAATCAAAAGCAGTATAGGTTACCTCATATCCATAGAGAGGAAGTGAACAGGCAGGTACGGAAGCTGCTAGACGACGGGATTATCTCTCCCAGCAAATCGTCGTGGAATTCGCCACTGTTATTGGTACCAAAGAAAGCCACGAAAGACGGTCCGAAAAAATTTAGGATATTGGTTGACTTTAGGAAGTTAAATGTCGTTACGATTAAACAAGTTTTCCCTATACCCAGAATTGAGGGGATTTTAGAGCAGTTGGTACATAGTAGGTATTTCTCAACATTAGATCTTGCTAGTGGGTATCACCAGGTTTTGGTGGATGAAAAAGACAAAGAAAAGACCGCGTATAGTTCAGGACTAGGACATTTCGAGTTCAACTGAATGCCTTTTGGTTTAACGGCGGCACCAGCGACGTTTCAGAAAATAATGAATCATATTCTCACTGGGCTCCAAGGGATAGATTGTTTGTTTACTTAGATGATATAGTAGTTTACGGTACGAATTTAAAACAGCATGAAGATAGGTTATTTAAGGTGTTTAGTGTCCTTAGGGAAAATAGTTTAAAACTAAACACGGAAAAGTGTCAGTTGTTAAGAAGAGAAATAGATTATTTAGACCATAAGTGTTCTGAGCAGGGTGCACTGCCCGACCGACAGGAGGTTGAGTGTGTAAGGAATATAAAACCTCCCAGGAACAAAAAGGAGGTGCAGGCATTCCTGGGGTTAGCCAATTACTATAGGAAATTTATTGGGAGCATGGCAAAAATCGCTTTGCCAATTAACAAGTTACTAAGAAAGGATGCCAAATTCCAATGGTCGGAGGACTGCCAGAAAGCGTTCGTCCAGCTGCAGGAAGCAATAGCATCACCACGTGTACTCGCGTATCCAGATTTTTCGAAACAATTTTTGTTGACCACCGATGCTAGCAATGAAACTCTGGGAGCAGTATTGTCCCAAGAGGAAGTAGGAAAGGACAGGCCAATAGCGTTCGCCAGTAGGGCGTTGAGTGGAGCCGAGAAACGGTACTCCACAATCGAAAAGGAATTCTTGGCTATAGTTTGGACAACGAAGAATATTAAGGCATATTTTTTTGGGGGAGGCCGTTCAAAATATTTACAGACCACCAACACTTAAAGGGTATAGCGAATTTAAGGGATCAGACTTCTCGTCTAGCCAGGCTTAGACATAAACTATCGGAGTACGATTTCGAAATTATATTTAAACCTGGGAAGAAAAATTTAAATGCAGACGCTCTGAGTAGGATACTCCAAAATAGCAATGAGGTCGCGGCAGTCCAAACGCGTTCTAAGGCGAAAGAACAAAAAACCCAATAAAACGACAAGCCGCAGGAAATTTCCGCATCAGTGGAACCGGATAGCTCAAAGGCAGAACAGAGTCGTAATACAATTATTCTGGAAGACCCAAAGGAAATGGAGACGATAATAAAGGATTTCCATGATAAACTATTAGGAGGCCATCAAGGGGCGGTTAAAACCTATTTACGCATTAGGCAAGAATACAGATGGCCAGGCATGCAAAAACAGGAAAAAAAATACGTTAGAGCATGTCGCAAATGTCAGGAGAACAAAAGTTCAAAACTAATGAAAATGCCCCTAGTATTAACAGACACGCCAGTGCGCCCCTTCGATAAGGTCTATATGGACACTGTAGGTATTTTACCGGAGACTGTATCCGGTAATAAGTACATTCTTACATTTCAGGACGACTTTTCAAAACTTATGGCATGCACAGCTATTCCTGATGCAGAAGCAAGCACCGTAGCCAGAGCATTCTACGACGAAGTGGTAACGCGATACGGAATTCCACGAATTCTAGTAACAGATAACGGTACCAACTTCGCTTCAAAATTATGCACCGACACATGTAAATTGTTAGGAATTAAAAAATTACACACAACACCGTACAACCCAGAGGCCAATGGTTCCTTAGAACGAAACCATAGACCGTTGGCAGAGTATTTGCGCAGTTTTGCAAAAGAGGACGGATCCAATTGGGACCAATGGTTATCAGCGGCAATGCACGTGCATAATCACACTCCGCATACAACCACCAAACAAACCCCTTTTCGCACACTGTATGGATTCGACGCGCAGATGCCAACAAATTTGAAGAAGAAATGTGGCCCACTCTATAAAGCGGACCAGAAATTCCAAAGGTCCAGAAATTCCAAATACAAAGGCCCCATGAGATGGTTAGGCAAAATCAGGAACGTACAAAGGACGCGGCCAAAAGACAGTACGATGACAGGCTAAACCCAGTAATTTTTAAAGTTGGAGATAGGGTAATGCTGAAAAATCAAACGAGGAAAAATAAATTTTCACCAATATGGTTAGACCCGTATGAGGTGATAGACATTAGAAGCCCAATCACGACAGTTTTAAAAATTAAAAATAGGGATAAGCCATTCCATAACAATTTGCTTAAACAGTACAACAGTTCAAGTAAAATAGAGACAGTCGCGGACGCAGTAAACCAGAGCCAGGAAAATCACGATCAGCACATACAATAGAGAGAATTCGGATTTTAGTAAGGAGAAAACAAAGTAGTGGAAAAGCTGGTTGTTCCGCAACTACTAACGTTAAATATACTAACATTTCGTGAATTAAACTTAGTTAATGATAACTAACCGGAAATAATCGTAAGTAATAATAAGCTATTTATTGTAAGGGTCTTTAATAATTTTTTCAAAAAATCTGATTTTTCAAAATCTAGGAAAAGGATACCAATAGGGAAGAATAACGAACGTAAGATAAAATATATTATTGTATATTTCAAGGCGGTCGTAGGTGGGGTACAGGAAAATTCTGTATTTGCCAGGACGACGAAAAAGAGAGGGCTGGATCCCATTAACTGCGGCGCCGCAAATAATTATTCCGGGTAATCATCTGGCAAAGTATATTCTGTGCGCTTAAGTAAGTACGTCAGGAAAGTCCTTATTAACGCAAAACGGTTTTGGTTTCAGTATATAGTTTTTGGAGAAATTTCGTTTAACTAACCGGACACTAACTTAACTTACTAACAAAATCTATTAATTAATTATAGAATTTGTTTAAACCATATATCTAGACGTGGTTAAGGCAATATATCAAGTTTATGTTGTTTATATTGCTTTTTATGTTGTTTTATTGCTTCATTATGTTGTTTACATTGTTTCCAAGTGCATGCGTATGGTTGAAACAATATAAACTTAGTTTTACTTCAATTCTTCCTTGGACCTAATTCTATATATCAGAAGTCCAAGTTCAAATAATTTTACGTAGATAATTCGTAGACGGTTTTGTCACATGGTGTCAAGGCGCCATGACATTATGTGGCATCGCGAATCAGTCCAACGTTACGTGTTCTGAATACGTTAAATGCACAAGTGTTTAGTATCACATTTGTAAAAAAAGGGAGCAAGTAAAATAGAATTTAAAGGTTATTTTTCAACTTGCTAAAGAGTTAAATTAAATTAAGTAAATTAAATAATTGTAAAATTTAATTAATTAAATAATTTTAATGGTAATATACTAGTAGTAGAAGTCATAAACTAATTTAAATGGAGCTGTTAGTTGTGGATAGCAATAAGAGAAAAATAGTTGAAGAAAAGTACATAAGAAAAAAAAACAAACTGACAAAACTCTTGAGTAAAAGGAAAAAGAAAGAAAAAGAGAGAAGAGAAGAAGAAAAAGAGAAAAAAAAACAAAAAAAAATAAATATCAAAGAAAAAAAAAGAAAGAAAACAAAGAAAAAAAAAAGAAGAAAGAAAAAACATTCTGAAAAATGTATGAAAATAAAGTACAACAATTTTAAAATGAAAGGAAAAGGAAATGAGAATGGAAAAAAAAGAAACTAGATAAAAGGCACTAGTAAAATATTTTTAAGGACACATAACGAAAAGGGTAAAAAATCTAACCTAAGATTTAATGGTTTCACTCGATAAATGTATTGATTTTAGTTGATAGTCGAATACGCACGCAAATTGTACAGAGTCATAAGTATGCAGCATAAGATACTCATGAAATAACACATTTCATTGAATTATTACGTAGTATAAGTATTAGAAAATAAATAGGATAAGCAACCAACGGCATCAACACCTATGGAAGCTTCAGTTTGATCGTGGACTTCAAGATACGAGCGGTACATCGAAGTTGCTTCTCCGAACCTTCACGTTGTACGGCACCATCACAGAAATAAGAGACATTATTGTTCAACAAAGACGGCCATGGCGTTGTTTTCTCCCTAGCATTAGTCAACAGGGTGGATGTGCTAAAACATTTTTTTTTTGACAGTCCCCGCAAATTGCTAACGTCCCGACGTAAGACAAGGGAATCGTGAAGCCACAGTCGAGATATGAGCATTTTCAATCAATTAGCGTCAAGCAAGATGGGAGGTCCACCAGACAGTCAAGAACGTAGCACACAACCCCAGCAGTCCGAGAAAACGAGAAAAACCCACCGAAGGCCACATCACTCCGTTCAAGATAGAGCAGAACTACAAGGAGCATGTCCAATCGGTGCAGTCACAAGGTAGACCAGAACTACACCTTTTCTTCAAATGTGGGTGCCCTGCAACGTGTCACAAGAAAACATCAGCCTAAGACGAGATGACCATTCGTAGCAGCAAAAGCATAATTCGGTAAAACCATCATCATCTTCATCTCCAATCAGCATGTCCGAGAGAGGCCAGACAACAAGCGATTATGGTATTTACTTAAAAAATTTGTAATAGCATTAAGACTAATATCAAACAGTTCACCACCCAATAGAAACATTGTAATAAAAGGAAAAATTAACATCGCTTCACGATATTAATTTGTCCTTTCCCTGGGGGTGGAGGAATGTTGTGAGTCGCTACTTCCGCGGAATACATTTTCAGTCGACCATAATGATGTCGCACTGAGCGTTAAATTTCCATCGCACTAAGCGTTTAATTCCGCATTGCAACTTGTTTCAATGCCAATTCATCGAGCTCGCGCTAGCCGCTGGTGAAGCGGTATTGAACTTGTTGACCTTGGAACTAGTGACCCACTTTCCTGCGCTCAGGTGTTGAGGCAGGTCTTTTCCGCTACAGTTAGCATGTTGTTGTTTCCGTGTTTAAGTTTCCGCGTGCAGAAATATAAATAAGACTGGTATGTAGTAATAGTCAGTTGAGTAGTGAATAGCCATTAGTGAAGCGGTGCTCCGGACCGTGTATAATTCTAAGTGTGATCTTAATAAAGCGATTGAATTAAAATTAAAGTGTTTGATTTCGAGCCAGAAGCTGGAAAGGAAGGACTTCGGAGAAGCCCACGACCAGAATTTTTACGGAAAAACACCCAACAGTATAAGATATTAAAACGAACTTATCACGAGGTATCTACAAGTATTACCAATTTGTATACAAAATGGGCGTGATCCGGCCACTTATACAAAAGTTTTCAATATCCCATAGACGGTTCAAAATATTAATACATTCGTAATTCTATCTAGCAGTACCTAGAGACATTACAAAAACATTTGCCCCAAAGGGGCGTGGTACGCCTACTTATACAAAAGTTGTTAAGTGGCGCAATTATTATATAATTTTTTTCAGTTACTCGGGTGTAGGGTATTTAGATTTCGGCCAGGCCGAAGACAACACTTCTACTTGTTTGTTTTAAGTTGGTGTATTGATGTTGATAATTAACCTTACCTTAGCTTTGTTATGTCAATATCATTATTACCATTTGGGGTATCAGTAAATGCAAAATTTTTCTCCAAATTAAGAAAATTACACTTACCCGTACTAACACGGATTTTTGTGCAAAACAACAACAAATTTTCTTATGACTGATAAACTCGTTTTCAGTTATGACGACTTATGAGGGTAGTGTGAACTGCCTGTATATTATTGTTACTAATATTAATAGAATATTAAGAATATTAAAAGAAGAAAGAAAAATATTAATAGAAGAAAGGAGAAACACAAAAAGGTAGAAAGACGGATAGTGGAATAGAGAGTGATTGAGGGAAAGAGGGGGAGAGGCAAGGATCAATTTCTGTGTGAAAAACACAGTTGCCAAAGTTGCCTTACTTTGGTATATATTATTCTTTCCAGTCTTTAATTAACGAAGTTAGAAGATATATGAAAAATTAATTCCATTCTCTAATATCCCGCTATGATAATGTGCATACATATTCCCTCAAAGAATAAATATTTACAGATGCCCAGAACCCGTAGACGTCATCATTCCCGTAATGATACGGTTGAACGTAAAGATAAACGAAGGCGTGTGAATTCAGATGAATCGACTCCAGTAACTGCGGAAGGGGACGCTCTATCGTCGTAAGTAGCGGATCTACAAAATATTTTTATACAATATATCTGTGGTTTTTTCGTAAAAATTTTCGAAAGTTTAAAAATATTTGAAAATTTTGTGAGGAAAATAGTGAATTTGTATGTTTGTAAAGTTTTTTTAAATTTTTTTAAAAAGATCGTTAGCGTTTTACCAAGAAAATATTCTCCTTATAATATTTTAAATAATTTAGGCCCCCACGCTCCAAATACACTCGTGCAGGAGAGACCAAAAGAAGGCGTCGTGAATCAGATGAGTGCTCGTCACGGATATCAAAGGAATCGTCATTGTGAGTAAAATTGCCTATGGCAAATAAGAAAAAAGAAAAGTATTTAAATTACGAGTTTAGCCATTCTAGTGAGCTAAAACTAAAAAAAATGGAAGTTCTCAGATTTGTTTCTAGAAATGTTTTTTCTACAATAAGAACATATATGAATGTAAACGTTAAATAAACGTAACATCTGTTAAAGATCAATTCATCGAACTAGTTTGTTTTGTAAAAGAAAAGCATTTGTATTTCCGATTTTAGCCATTCCAATGAACTAAAATATTTAAAAAAACTGAAAATTCCGAGATTTTCTGATTTCTAAAAATGTTTTTTTTGAACGTTGAATAAACGTTGAATATCTGTTAAAGATCAGTTGACAATGACACTGAAATGCGTATACATTGTACGAAATGAGCATCGAGTTGTTATTGATTTCCGTGTGAACGGCGCTGTGCCTAATATCGGTGCAGTGAGTTAGCGTAACACTGTGCTCTAGTACACACCTCACTTTGTGAATTCCAAAAATATGATAATGGATTATTAATTTCACAAAAGTTTACGCATTAGTGTGAAAATTCACTTTTTCCCTCAGTGTAGTACAATTCCTAAAATAAGCATTCCTACTTCTTCCAATTCTTAAAGTTAGGACTTCTAAGAGGATTTGTAATTTTCGATCCCATATTCTTTCTGTTTGTTCAAAAATACTCGAAATAAAAACAATTAAATACGATTCAATTCCACCAAAATTCGAATCATGCTATAGTTCGATCTCAAGCAATTAAATAAAACAAGAACAACACTACCTCTGCAACAACTCTACGTCTGCTTAGGCAGCCTCTGCATAGACAGCCACTGCTTACGCAGCCACTGCTTAGGCTGCCGCTATCCGCGTCCGCACTCGTTCCCACAGCTCTGTATCCTACATACAAATATTAAAACTACAACAAATGCAACTACAGCGTACTTCCTAAAATTCCTAAAAATAACTGCACTGACCAACCAACTAACCCTATGCGACACAAGGCAGAGTTCGCCATCTCTCATAAATAAAATAAAACAAAACAAAAGTCACACGCTGACACTCACTCTACATCCTACCCTCATTCAATCACACCATATCACTTAAACCTTAATATGCAATTAATTTGTTGAAATGTTTGCACTAATTTGTTAGACCGCCTGAATTGGTATTTAAAAAAGATCTGCATATGTTCAATCATGTTCGGCTCAGTTCCGCCTAATTTCATTACATTCTTCGAAAATGTTTACATTAATTTAATTCCTGGCAAATTCCAGTCAAGGCACAATTCGAAACCAAGCAATTAAATAAAAACTATAACAACAACAACAAGAACAATAAGGCGAGTTTCATATTTCTTAAAATAACAACTCCGCACTTCAGAACGTGGATGAGAGCCACAGCTTGAACCGCTCCCTTAATGTTTACATTAAGTTTTACTATACTTCTGGGGCAGCGTCTCAAAAACGAAACAATTAAATAAACAACAACTACAACACTACTTCTGCTTACACAGCTTCTGCTTAAGCAGCCTCTGCTTAGCAAGTTGTCACCCGCGAGCACACACATTTATCTTCCTCAGCTCTGTATCCTACATACACACATTAAAACTACAACAACAACTACAACAACATACTTCCTAAATTTTCTAAAAAATAACTGCACACACCAACCCTATGTGAGTCATAAGCCACAGTTCGCTTTCTCCAATAAACAAACGAACAAAACAAAAGTCACACGCTGACACTCACTCCTGCTATTTATGATCTCCCAGTACTCACATATCATAACACACGTCTCTCCCTCCCATTCCATGCTTCCTCACCATTTCGCCTACCGACCGTTGCGTGATCGACCGACTGATCGTCTGTCTGTCCGTCCGCCAGCCGCTAGCCGCCAGCTTCCAGCCTTCAATCCTCTTTCTCACTCTTACATACACTACGCCCACTGTCTTGCTCCACACACACACACACACACACACACACACACACACAGCGCCCCTTCGGAGGTGACACCACCGAAATACACAGGAGGAGCTATGGTCCAGAAACGGCATATTCCTACTACTGGCCTAAATCCAAAATACCCTACACCCGAGTAACTAAAAATATTATAATTTCGCCACTTAACAACCTTTGTATAAGGACCACGCCTATTATTTGCAAATATTATTGTAATGTCTCTAGATACTGCTGGATAGAATCACGTATTAATATTTTGAAACGTTTATGGGATATTGACAACTTTTGCATAAATGGACGGACCACGCCCATTTTAGATATCACCACGCCCATTTTAGAAAAGTAATACCTGTGGATACCTATTGATAAAATTACGTGTTAATATCTTATACCGTTTACAATATATTGCCAACTTTTGTATGAGTGCGCGTGGCACGCCCATTTTTGGGAAGCTTATTGGTAATGCTTCCGGATACACCGTGGTAAAATAACGTACCAATATCTTATACCGTTCATGATTTATTGCCAACTTTGTTACGAGTGGGCGTGGCACGCCCATTTTTTGCAAAAATATTAGTAAAGGCACTATATGTTCTGGAATAAAATTATACCTCAATTTCGCACGGTTTATGAGATATTCACATTATAAATTTTTTTTTAAACGAGGTACCTTTACATTCCGTATGTAAAGTAGGCGTGGTTGTTAACCGATCTCGGTTATTTGGTTTGTAGACAAAACCGGAAGAATTAAAAACAAACATAGGCTTCAAATTCTACGCGAGATACGTTGACGACATCTTATGCGTACTTAAAGGAGACAACGAAGAACGTATGCTAGGTCACCTGAACAAACAGCATAAGAACATAAAATTCACGATGGAAATCGGAAAGGAAGGGAAAATCAACTATTTGGACCTGACAATACAAAAAACCAAAACAGCTATAGATGTTATAATACACAACACATCAAACAACCCTCAACAACAAAAAACGCAGCAAGTAGGTGGTTACTAACTACACTAGAAGGAACACCTCTAACAAAAGCTGCATATAACAAAGAGCTAAACACAATATACAATATAGCTCCAACTAACGGATACAGAAAAGGCCGCGTGGACAAATCAGAAAGGACGTAGGAAATCCAAGGAAACATAATCAGGAAAAGTACGAGAAAACTTGAACTACCTTGACTTACACAGGAAAACTGACCTATAAAATAGCAAACTTTTTCAAAAAACACAATATAGACATCGCATTCAGGACTAGAAACAACTTAGGACGAATACTATAGATTAATACAAACGATGCTTTTGGCAAGCTTATTGGTAATGCTTCCCTATATATCCTGATGAAACTACATGTCCATATCTTATACCGTTCAGTGGGCGTGGCACTCCAATTTTTTTCAAACATTTTAGTATTGACGCTACATGTTCCGGAATAAAATTATACCTTAATATCTCACACGGTTTATGAAATATTCAGATTTTAACGAGGTGCCTTTACATTCCGTACGTAAAGTAGCCGTGGCTGTTTACCGATCTCGCCCATTTTCAATCCCAAACAACCCTACATAACAAAGAATATTTGTGCCAAATTTCATCGCGATATCTCTTTTCGTTCTCTCGTAAGCGTGATTTCAACAGACAGACAGACGGACGGACAGGGCTAAATCGATTAGGAGGTGACGCTGAGCAAGAATATATATATACTTTTCTATATCTATCTCGTCTCCTTCTCTGCGTTACAAACGGAAGAACAAAGTGAATATACCCTACTCCCTTCGGGTGTAGTACCCTACTCCCTTCGGGTGTAGGGTATAATAAAAACAAGGTGTAGGGAGCACATACAAGAAAAGGATACGCAAAGCCAACTCAACACCGGAATCGAATTTTGCAAATCACATGTATAACAATAAATGCACGCCTGCTCATATCAACAAAACAGTCAAATTGCTACATGTACAACACAAAGGATTACGTTTGAACGTTCTAGAGAACATGGAAATAAACAAACAAAAACCTTCGACGGACGAATCATAAATGAACAAACACTATAGTATATCAGACACAATGTTTCGGCCTCTGAAAATATTCTACAAAACGCAAAGGAATAACATACAAACCTTGGACTCAGAATTACATGATAAAAGAAATGAGACACATGTACCGAAAATCACCCACTTCTACCTACCCATAGAAAAATGAAAGCAAATAAAAAAACATGGATGCCTATAACAAACACATAATAAGGGGATAATTAGGCACAATTCAGTTATTCAGATAATTCAATGACCTGCAATAAAAAAAGGAACGTAATAAAAGGACGCCGACATATAATCACAGCTACTTGCGACAGCAAGGATGACGGAAAATAAACAATACAGGTATGGCACATAAACAATTAAGATAAATACGGGCCACTGACAAAGGAATAAACCAGAACGAACAAAAACACTAAAGATGGCACATCACCGAAATCGGTTTGTGTACGAACCAAATTTGACAAGGGATGACGGAGATTCGTTCCAAATATCTACATTTTGGAGGGTTTTTCGGGCTTGGACACTAATAAAGGGGTTGATTTGATTTGATACCCCCAATGCTTTTTCAAAGTTGTGCTTCGTCCTTATACATTTAACAATACTTCTCCATTTAACAATACTTCTTAATAATAATATGTTCATTTAACAATACTTCCTTTCAGAACGCGTATTTATTGATGATTAGAAATTCGCGTTTATCTCGCCTGTTTTTTCAGTCTGGCCAAAAAGGCTTTGTTGAAAATTACAGACCAATTGTAAAACTCTCCATTTTACAAAAAATTTTGGATAAGCTTGTAAATTCCTTCAACTTAAGAATTTTATAACTGTTTCTTGGTGTTTGATCGTTTTTCCGACAGGGTAGGAAGATGATGTATTTTGGAACGAATTTCCGTCATCCTTCGTCTGGGACAAACAGTCTGTTTGTCTACAGACCAAATTTGACGGGGGATGACGGAAATTCGTTACAAAATACATCAATTCTATAACTATTAATCAGCATGGTTTTTTTTCACGGCAGGTCCACAGAAACTAACCTAGACATCTTCTCTAGCTACTGCTTAGAGGATCTTGAGAAGCACCAGGTCGATGTTTTATACTTACATTTTGCTAAGACGTGTAGTTTTTGATCATAATTTCAATTTTGAATTGCATTATGATTATATGATTTTAAAAGCAAACTCTTTTCTATGTTTTATAAAGCGAAACTATAGGGAGTTCTCTGACCCTTTTATAATAAATTAGTTTATAAAAGGGTTCTCTGACGCTTTTATAAACTAATATATAAATAAGTTTTTATTGCTTTGGTCAGAACGTTTTTACAATATGCTTCTATTATTGTTCTTAGTATTTATAAATGATTTGCCAACAGTTATAAGAAGCGGGAAGGTTTTGATGTTTCTTGATGACGTTAAACTATTTATCTTTTTTTCAAAAATTACATTTATGCTAAGCTTTTAAAAACGGATTTCGATTCTTTGATTACCTGCTGTATTGTTCATTGCATGAACCTAAATTTAAACAAGTAAGAGTGTTGTCTTCGGCCTGGCCGATATCTAAATACCCTACACCCGAGTAACTGAAAAAATTATAATTTCGCCACTTAGCAACTTTTGTATAAGTAGGCACCACGCCCATTTCGGGTAAAGATTTTTGTAATGTCTCTAGGTACTGCTAGATAGAATTACGAAAGTATTAATATTTTGAACCGTTTATGGGATATTGACAACTTTTGTATAAGTAGGCGGACCACGCTAATTTTTTGTATAGAAATTGGTTTTGCATAGAGATTGGATACGTGTAGATACCGTGTGATAATTTCGTATTAATATGCTATACCGTTTAAAAGATATTGACAACTTTTGTATGAGTGGGCGTGGCACGCCAATTTCTTGCGAGCTTATTGGTAATGCTTCTCTATATATTCTGATAAAATTACATATCAATATCTTATACCGTTCATTAGATATTGCCAACTTTGTTATCAGTGGGTGTGGACTACTACTCCCTTCGGGTGTAGGGTTTAAAAAGTACAAACAAATGACGTTTGCTCGCTTGTGACCAATATGCTATAATTATGCTATTGGTAATTATAAATTGGATGTTTTAGAAACTGCTGATGATCTTGTAGTTGTTCTGGATAGAAAATTACACTTTCCGTATATGCAGTAGAGCCAGCAGTGTATTAGGTTTTATAAAACGTTGGGCAAAGGAGTTTAATGAGCCTTATATTACTACAATTTTATATACATCTCTGGTCAGGCCGATTTTTGAGTATGCATCTCCAGTGTGAAATTGAATAAGTGCAAAAGAAATTTTTGCTTTTTTGGCTGAGAAATCTTAGTTGGGATCCGTTCTTGAAAATAACTCCTTACGAACCATGACTAAAGCTGATTAACTCTAGTAAATCGGTGGATAATGCTTAAGGCTATTTTCATCATGAATATGCTAAGCATGATTTATCTCAACAGCCTTCCGAATTGATGTTATATATTTATCTGATTCCGTTTATTTAACATAAAATTTTACCTTTTCTATCTAATCATTAATTGTTAAAATTTTTATTTGCAAATTAATATAAGTTGGAAAACCTTATATAAGGCTTAGTTTAATGAATAAATAAATAAATAAATAAGATACTAGGAGCGAAAACTTCAGACTTATATAAATATTGCACCATACAAAAATACAAAATAAGCCAATCACTTTCAGATCTTTTGTTGAAGAGAAGAACTCATCAGAAGCTGAGGGATTGTGCGGGTAGATCTTCACTGTAACAAACTCGTAGTTAGTTGTTACATGTAAGCATTTTATGTCAAGCTTGCGTTTTATTTGTAAAGTGAATTGTCGTGGCCGAGGTATGCAGGATAGATCAAATAGATAGATCGACAATTTGCTAGATAATTCCAGAATCTTCCATAGCTTTCAAGACGACATCTAGCGCAGGATAGATCAAATAGATTGTAATGTGTAATTGGGTGATTCCCACTAAAGTAAGTATTACCTTCACTGATGTTGGGGTCATGGTGTAGCTAAGCTGGGGGCACGTACTGGCAACAGGCTGCGGCTCGTCGGCATTGGGGAGGGGTTGTTTGCTTGCTCACCAAGAAATCGATTACATATAAAATTTACTGTTACGTGCCAAATGAGAAAAAAAAGAAATAGCTATTGAACTAAGCCCACAAAACTCTGAGACTAATTCCAGGACTATGGTTATGCATCCATGTGTGTATAAGATCTGGGTGTACTGATCCTATCCTGCCCTCCCATCCTTGACTTCCGGCTCCTAGACTATGTCACCGAAGTCCCTACATAGGCCATCGTGTACTCAACCGATCAAATTAAAAAGCGTAGACTTAATTCATCGTTTCCATATGGTATTTATTAATTGGAAAAAAACTTTTCAAAATTCATCGTCTAAATTGAACAAAATAAAGTATCAAAGTTTTACACAACCCAAATTTCCTGATTTCTATTGATTTAATAACAAGTGTTATTTTACATAATCGCAAATAGTGATTTCAATTTCTCATAAAGGTCGGTTACATTATTATTTTTTCGGTAATTACGTTTCTTAGAGATAAGTACAAGTATTAATGGGATTTTTTTGTTTTTTCTCTTTTCTCGTTACGTTATTTAGTTGTTAAGATAATTGTTCGTAAGTATATGTATATATATATAGTATGTATATATATAGTATGTAATTATATTAAGTATTAAGTATAATTCTTAAGTAAGGTATGTAAGCAAGTATTTAAATGTAATTTGTATGGTAAGTTATCTAAACAATATGTATACATAGTATATATTCTAATATATATATAAGATACACAAGTAGAAAATTTAGTCTTATACATAGCTGTACTAAATATTTATTGTCTGCTAGGTGGAACGGCCTCGTCGTCTTCTTTTCCGGATTTCAGTTTATTCTTCATCTTCCCTTTGATGTTTTACTTCTTTTGTTTCGTTAGGTTTTTTTTTTTTTTTTTTTTATGGCTTTATGTCAACGATTAATTTTCTTTTAATTTGCCTTTAAAAATCTTTTAAACAATGAACTTTCGTTTTCTTCTATTTTAACGATTCAATTTTTGATGCATTGATAACAAACATAATTTTATAACAAACTTATGTCAATTCTTGAACTTATGTCAATTTTTACTTTAAAATATTGTGATGAATGAATTTATTTCTTTCATTTTCAACGATGAATTTCTTTAATTTGCCTTTTTTCCAATCGATTTTTGTTTATTTTTAATTTTAAACGAATTTTAATTTTAACGAATTTTGTTTATTTTTAATTTTAAACAAAACCTTTTAACACGATGAACACTTTTTCTCTTATAGTTTTTTTTTTTTTTTTTTTTTTTTGAAAATTTTATATTGGATCCATGCACAAGAAAGTTTTGTTGGTCATCCCTCAACCTGTTTGTTTCCTAGGCAAATCTCGACTGACTCTTTTCAAATAGCTACTTCACTTCATTCCAATTTTGTTCTCACTCTCAATTTCAAGGGCATCGCAACTCCTCGCTGCTCATCGGCAAAATACCGCTATTCAAGGCGTAATGCGAAAACATATGCAAAAAAAATGCGAATAATGTCGCGAAAATTTGTTGCGACTATTCAGTGAAGTACAATTCTGTAGGGAAGAGAATTATTACGGCGAGCTACAAAGTCAATTTGCGGTACTATTTCGGTGGCAAAATCACGCCACTCCTAAGTCGCCCGTTACAAACTAGTTGATTCTGCAGTTGACTCTTCAACAAAGAATCAACTGGAAAAAGGGGAATTAGAAAAATAAAATTAACGACGAATATCTTTAACGTGGAAAACTCCTACTAAACGCCCCTTTAAGTCCTCTAACTCATAATAGCAATTTCCTACCTTTTTGACGATTCTAGATTTTAAAAATTTCTTAGCCAATTTCGCGTTATATCCTTTCGCCTTGTCACTTTGCGAAAAATTTCGACGGAAAACCTCTTGTCCAGGTAAAAATCTAATTTCTCGGGATTTAAGATTGTATCTCTGTTTATTTGTTTCGTAGGCAGTCTTTAAGTTTTCTTTTACTTTTTCTCTGATCAACTGTATTTGGTCGCCAGGTATTAAATCTGTTGTTCCTTCGCTCAGGAGATTTAGCTTTCGTAACAAACCATATGTACCGGCATGAGTGATCATCTGCTGTCCAAATAGAACTACATAGGGTGAAAACCCCAATGACTGATGATGTGAACTCCGTAAGGCTGCTGCTATCTGTGCCAGATTTTTATCCCAATATCTTTGGTCGGTATCTAAATATGATCGAATTGCTGCAATAATAGATCGATTAACTCTCTCTGAGGCATTTGACTGCGGAGAGTAAATGGCAGTATATGTGTGAGTAACCCCATATTTATTTAAAAATGAATTGAATGTAGCTGACTTAAATTGGGACCCATTATCTGAAATGATCACTTCTGGGACTCCACACAGCATGAAGACATTTTCCTCGACGTAATCACAAATGCTCGAGGAAGAGAATTTGCGTAAAGGCTTCAGAAATACAAACTTCGAAAAATGGTCTAACACTATTAAAATTCCTATATTCCCCTTTTGGGATCGTGGATATGGACCTAATAAATCTATAAACAATTTTTGGAACGGCCTTTCAGATTTTTGCTGTTGACCCATTGGTGGTCTGAGAGTAATATTTGGTGCTTTACTTTCCCTGCACACGTCGCAATTTGAAATCACAGCTCTCACTTGAGACACCATTTTTGGCCAAAAGAAATAGCGTCGAAGCTTTTCTAGTGTCTTACCAATACCACCATGGGAAGTAGTAGGGGAACAATGAACTCTCTTAATTACGTCCTCGGAAAGTTGTTGGGGAACCCACAATTTCCAAATCGATTCATCTGTAGATGAGTTGTCATCCGATATTTCGGTTCTTTTATAAATAAATTTGTCGGCGACTTTTAGGTCCGGAAAACGATTTTCGTTTGCCAAAATTTTATTGCGGATTTCTACATATTCAAAAGATTCAAAGTGAGCAGAAGATAAGTCAATTTCGGGTATTATTTCCGAAGAATTTATCTCTTCAATATTATATCTGGACAAAAAATCTGGGACTACATTTTGCGAACCTTTCCGGTGCTTAATCAGAAAATCAAATCCCTGCAGCTTAAGGGACCATCGGGCCAAACGTCCATTTAAGTCTTTTTGTCTCATGAGCCATTGTAAACTCGCGTGATCTGTAATTACAACAAACGGATGTCCCTCAATATATTCGCGAAATTTTTGAATGCTTAACAACGCCGCGAGACACTCTAGTTCGGTTATTGAATAATTTCTCTGTGCTCGATTTAATTTATGGGAATAATACGCAATAGGCCTTTCGACTCCCTCGGGATCTTCTTGTGCTAACACTCCGCCTACACCTACTATCGATGCATCGCATTGCACTATAAAGGGTTTTGAAAAATCAGGAGTTATTAAGACTGGAGCAGAAGTTAGTTTTAATTTTATTTCTTCAAAAGCTCTATTTGCTTCAGGCGACCATACGAATTTTTTTGTTTTCGAAGTGAGATCCGTTAGAGGTGACGATAATGAAGCAAAATTATTGATGAATCTTCGGTACCAACCGGCTAAACCGAGAAATCCTCGCAATTCACGAACGGTACGAGGTGGTTTCAAATTTCGTATAGCAGACACCTTTTCTGGGTCCGGTTTCAGAACCCCGTTACCTATTATAAATCCTAAGTACCTCACTTCTTTCATGCCAAATTTGCATTTAGAGATATTTACCGTAAGACCAGCGTCTCGTAATAAGTTAGCAACTTTTGTTAAGCAATTCATATGAGATTCAAAGCTATCCGACACTATTACAAGATCGTCCAAGTATACGAATACTTTGTTTTGTAATTCGTTAGGTATTATTAAGTCCATCAATCGGCTCATCGTCATTGGAGCGTTAGTCAAACCAAATGGCATAACCTTAAATCTGTATAATGGTCGGTTTGGCACAGTGAAGGCTGTTTTATCGCGTGACTCTTCATCAAGCTCGATTTGCCAAAAGGCGTGTTTCAAATCAAGCGATGTGATATATTCCGCCTTTGGCAATCGGCTTAAAATTCCGTTTATTTTTGGGAGTGGATAAGCGTCTTTTACCGTAACCTTATTTAATTTCCGCGAATCTAAGCATAGCCTTATTTTTCCTGGTTTATCGACTATCGTTACTGGGCTTGACCAAGGGCAGTTTGGAGGTGCCTTTTCAATCACTTCTAAGTCTAGCATCCGATCAATTTCTGTATGAATTTTTCTTTCGACTGCTGGCGAAACAGAAAAATACCGCTGTTTTATGGGTCTTGCATGTGGTTCTATTTCGATGGTATGTCTAATTAAATCGGTTTTTCCCAAACCTTCTTTCTCAAATGATGGGAATAAGTCAATTACAGTCTGAAGCAACTGCCTTTGCTTTTCATTAAAACAGTGCATTTGGTCATAATTGGGTATTGATAATGAATCCGAATTAAGCGAACTTAACAATTTGTCAAAGAGGCCAAAACTTAAGAAAAAGTCCATACCTAAATAGAGATTTTGAGTAAGCTCTGGAATTATAAAAAACTCAAGCTCTTTTTCTATATTTTTAAATTTTACCAATGACTTAAATCGACCAATAATCTTATATTTAGCTCCACCAGCAGTGGTTACCGACTCGTTGCAACTCTTGAAGGTTTCCCAATTAAGAAATCTTTTGGCTGTGTCGCCACTAAAACACGAAATCGAGGCACCAGAATCCAAAAGACCGAGATACGTTTCTCCTAATACTTCTATATTTACATAGGGCCTTATGTCTCCTTTATCTGAATTGAAAGCTGAAATAGTTGTGGAAAACTTCACACGATTCTGTTTGACTTTTCCCCAAAATTTTCGTAATCGTAAAGTAGCTCGCTTGGTTTTATTTACGATTTTATTTATTTTCAGTCTCTCCTCACCAATTAACAAGCTATCGCAAAATATTTTATTACGGGCTTTTTGATATTCAATTACGCGCTGATGATAAGGTTTTCTAGGGAAAGAAACTATCTGACTATTTTTTAAAGGAAAATATTCATTCGTTAGAATGGAAATGGTTTGAGTTGATTGCGATTTAAAATCTACGCATTCTCTTTGGAGCGATTGCGGTTGTTGTTGCCCTCGCTCGTTCGTAAGTTTCCCGGCTCTCGACAAGTCGTACAATTTGGTTTGTAAACATTACGTACACCACAACCATAGCAAAATACTGATCTCTGTTCTAGGCAGTCAGTATAACGATGCCCTTCTTGCCGGCAATTCCAACAAATCAAGGTATGATTGGATCTAACCTTTTCTTTCATATCAATTGCACAAATTTCGAGCTCAGTTTCTGACAGTTTATGATCTGAACTAATTTCATGAACTTGACGGCGACCTGAGCGGAAACTATCTCTTTTTGAATCATCAAATAACGCTTCTCTGCGCAATATCAATTGCCGCAGATGTGCAACCGATCGTATTTCTAAGTAAAACAGCTCTGTTCTCAAGTTTGATCTTATATTTCGTCTTAATATTTCAATTAACTGAGCTTCATCAATGGTAACTCGAAGCCTATCTGTAAGTCGTAAAATATCATTGTAAAATTCATCAAAGCTTTCTCCCTCTTTCTGCTTCCTATCTCTTATAATTTCAATTACATCGGCATCCGATAAATGGTCTTGGAAAGAGGATCGAAGAGCAAGGCATAGGTGACTCCATTCGACCCTATGCACACTGCGCCTGTAACGCCAAAACCAGTCTGCCGCCTTTTCGCGAAATAAAATATGAATGTGTTCACACAAAGATCCAGAGTCTCCGCCTAAACTACCTCGAGTTAATGATTCCACCATGTAAATGAATTTATCTACAGGTATCTTACTATGAATCCCACTAAAAGATATGTTCCAGCTTTGAATGAGGTGTGCAACTTTGCTATTATTGGTAACGAGTACCGAAGTATTTACGTGTCTAACCGAAGGTTCTGTTATTCGAGGGATCGCGGACTGCCTTGGGAGAAACGATTCACGTGGCCAATCAGGCTCTCTGACGCGATCGGTGTTTAAACTATTTAATCTGCTAGTTAACGAACTAAGTAAATCTTCTATTTTCGAAATCTCGGATCGGAACTTTTGTTCAATTATATTTGATATCTGGTCACTCATATGAGAAGCCGAAGAGATTTCCTCAACCTTATCCTGATTATTCTGCTGAGGAATAATAGAAGTTTTATTCTGCCTACAAGCTTCTACTGGAAAATCCCCTGAAGATTGTGTATCCTTCGTCCTTGAACGTAAATTATAATTGCTCGACTGATTTGAGTTAATTTTCTTTGAGTAAGCCCCTTGTGTTAGCGTTAATGAGGAGGCAATCTCCGATTCATCGAGGTAATTTAAAACTGATGTGCATTTTTCATGGCACTGGGGACAAGTCTGACTAGATTGAAGGAACTTAAGCAGGCATGATTTATGGAATTTATGTTTACATTCTGTTATAAGTAATTCTTCCTTTTCTGTCATCAAATTATGACACAATGAACACTCATCTACTTCCACCCTGTCCAATCTAGATAAATTTTCGTTGCTATGTCTTACTGACATTTTCTTAATTTTGTTTTGATTTTAATACGTTTATGAAATATAATTTTTTTTCCTTTTTTTTTTTTTTTGTATTGTTGTGCGGTATTGTATAGATATATCCTTTTAATTTGATCTGGTAATTTGTTTTATTGTACACGATGGGACACATAGATGCATTTTTATTTTAGAACAAAATTATCTTTGTTTTGAATTAAAGATTTTCCTTTTCATCAAGTACTCATATCAAGTAACGATACTATACGGACGAAGATTCTAGTTTTGTTTGAATCCAGGCTTCATAATTCCAGTAATTGAAAGCTCCCTGATAGGTACATAAACTTATATTTTTTCTTTTTTTTTTTTTTCAAAACAAATTAGAATAATTGAATTAGAACTAATGAATTTTTTGTTTAGTGAGACCTCTTCCTAGCACAACTATCGGTCAGAAAATCCGTGGTGATGAGAGAATTCTGCAATTCCGGACAGAGTAACATGGACAGAGACTAACTAAAACAAATGAACACTTTTGCCAGCCAGTGTTTCGAGACAAACACGAGTATGCTTAACCCACTGGTATACACTAACGTAAGAGTCACAGTTGACCGGGATACAAATACTACCAATGTTTGCCCCACGTTGGGCGCCATTTTATGTAATGTGTAATTGGGTGATTCCCACTAAAGTAAGTATTACCTTCACTGATGTTGGGGTCATGGTGTAGCTAAGCTGGGGGCACGTACTGGCAACAGGCTGCGGCTCGTCGGCATTGGGGAGGGGTTGTTTGCTTGCTCACCAAGAAATCGATTACATATAAAATTTACTGTTACGTGCCAAATGAGAAAAAAAAGAAATAGCTATTGAACTAAGCCCACAAAACTCTGAGACTAATTCCAGGACTATGGTTATGCATCCATGTGTGTATAAGATCTGGGTGTACTGATCCTATCCTGCCCTCCCATCCTTGACTTCCGGCTCCTAGACTATGTCACCGAAGTCCCTACATAGGCCATCGTGTACTCAACCGATCAAATTAAAAAGCGTAGACTTAATTCATCGTTTCCATATGGTATTTATTAATTGGAAAAAAACTTTTCAAAATTCATCGTCTAAATTGAACAAAATAAAGTATCAAAGTTTTACACAACCCAAATTTCCTGATTTCTATTGATTTAATAACAAGTGTTATTTTACATAATCGCAAATAGTGATTTCAATTTCTCATAAAGGTCGGTTACATTATTATTTTTTCGGTAATTACGTTTCTTAGAGATAAGTACAAGTATTAATGGGATTTTTTTGTTTTTTCTCTTTTCTCGTTACGTTATTTAGTTGTTAAGATAATTGTTCGTAAGTATATGTATATATATATAGTATGTATATATATAGTATGTAATTATATTAAGTATTAAGTATAATTCTTAAGTAAGGTATGTAAGCAAGTATTTAAATGTAATTTGTATGGTAAGGTATCTAAACAATATGTATACATAGTATATATTCTAATATATATATAAGATACACAAGTAGAAAATTTAGTCTTATACATAGCTGTACTAAATATTTATTGTCTGCTAGGTGGAACGGCCTCGTCGTCTTCTTTTCCGGATTTCAGTTTATTCTTCATCTTCCCTTTGATGTTTTACTTCTTTTGTTTCGTTAGGTTTTTTTTTTTTTTTTTTTTTTTATGGCTTTATGTCAACGATTAATTTTCTTTTAATTTGCCTTTAAAAATCTTTTAAACAATGAACTTTCGTTTTCTTCTATTTTAACGATTCAATTTTTGATGCATTGATAACAAACATAATTTTATAACAAACTTATGTCAATTCTTGAACTTATGTCAATTTTTACTTTAAAATATTGTGATGAATGAATTTATTTCTTTCATTTTCAACGATGAATTTCTTTAATTTGCCTTTTTTCCAATCGATTTTTGTTTATTTTTAATTTTAAACGAATTTTAATTTTAACGAATTTTGTTTATTTTTAATTTTAAACAAAACCTTTTAACACGATGAACACTTTTTCTCTTATAGTTTTTTTTTTTTTTTTTTTTTTTGAAAATTTTATATTGGATCCATGCACAAGAAAGTTTTGTTGGTCATCCCTCAACCTGTTTGTTTCCTAGGCAAATCTCGACTGACTCTTTTCAAATAGCTACTTCACTTCATTCCAATTTTGTTCTCACTCTCAATTTCAAGGGCATCGCAACTCCTCGCTGCTCATCGGCAAAATACCGCTATTCAAGGCGTAATGCGAAAACATATGCAAAAAAAATGCGAATAATGTCGCGAAAATTTGTTGCGACTATTCAGTGAAGTACAATTCTGTAGGGAAGAGAATTATTACGGCGAGCTACAAAGTCAATTTGCGGTACTATTTCGGTGGCAAAATCACGCCACTCCTAAGTCGCCCGTTACAAGATAGATCGACAATTTGCTAGATAGTTCCAGAACCTTCCGCAGCAGTATGAGCTGCCATATAAATAGCCGCAGAGAATTAATTCAAGTTTGGTTCTTGAACGGAATACATCCACATCTTGTGAGCATAGTGTCAAGTAATAAATGTTAATAAGTGCAATCAGAATAGAATAAATTTGTGAAATTAAGAACTACAACACTTTTGGGTTTTATTGCATTATTCACAATCCAGAGATCGAACCTAGGAGAGTCGTACCCGTAAATCTAAATTTACATAACAATTGCTGTCAGAAGTGGGTTTGCTGAATAATCCTAAAATCATGGTGAAGTTTGTTGAACTGAGAATACCACAGCTGAGGGAAGAGCTGGAGGCTAGAGGTTTGCCTGTGACAGGGCAACTCGATGCTGAGGAACATGAGTTCTGTCATGATGTTTCAGGATCTCAATCTAAAGTCGAGGAGCAGTTGGTAGAGCCGCAGCCAGCTCCAGCATTTAACATGAATGTGGTTTTAGCAGCAATGGCACAAAACACTTCACAGTTGCAGCAGCTGTTTAAACAAAAAATTTCACAATTGCAGGAACAGTTTACACAAAACACTTCACAATTGCAGGAGCAGCTTACACAAAACACTTCACAACTGCAGGACCAATTATCGCGCATAGAAGGGAATTCTTTCATACAGCTGTTAGCGTAACGAAATTGCAGGCGCCAACGTTTGACGGAACTGTACGGTTTAAAATTTTTAAACTGCAGTTCGAGACCACAGCACAAGCCAACCACTGGACTACGGCGGATAAAGTGACAGCTATGGTAGTATCATTGAAAGCTACGCCGTTGAAGTTTTGCACACAGTTCCTGAAATTGAATGTGGTAATTATGACGTGTTAATGGCAGCGATTGGACGACGATATGGTAGCAACCATAGAAAACAAGTGTTTCAAATGGAGCTGATGAATCGTTACCAAAAAGCAAACGAGTCGTTACAAGAATATGCAACGGAGATACAGCGGCTCGCGCATTCGGCCAACGCAGATGCACCAGCGCAAGTAACTGAATTACTTAAAATTCAGGCGTTTATGAGTGGTATACGAGATGCGGATACCAAACGTGCAGTCTACTCTACAGCCAAAGAAGACGTTTGCCGAAACAGTGTCATTTGCCTTGACGCAGGAAACATCATGCCTTTTAAGCAATAAAGAGAAAATAGAGAAATCCATAAGGTACTATTTCTCAGAGGATGCCAACCTCAGGCAAGGGCTCTGAACTAAAGTGTTACAGCTGTGAAACATCAGGACACCTAGCACGGAATTGTAATGCGTCTGGTAAGAAAAATGAAAACGCAAGGAAAAGAAGGTCCGAAGATGCAAGTGGCGCTTCTGGAGAGAAACGATCGTTAAACTAAAACGGACCAGTTCATAGGGGCGTGAGCTGGTTCCTCAACTGATTGCCCCACTGTCTCCGTTTCACAAATACATCGTAAAAACAATAATTTAACCGTAGACGAGACTGTAAACGGACGATCGCTGGTCTTAACTCTGGACACGGGCGCAACACATTCCATCATTCGATCAGACCTATCAGGGGATAACGTTGAGCCGCTGATTGGTTGCAAGCTACGAACAGCTATAGCTATAGGGGAGGAAGCTGCGATTTGTGGAAAACTGGTGTGCAAGGTTCAGATTGGAACGCTAGAAGTGGTTCACACCTTCTTAATGGGTGGAATAATGGATGAGGTAATAATCGGCGTGGATTCTATGTTAGCCCATGGTTTTACTCTAGATCTGAAGAAAAGAACTCTGCGTGCCAGAACATGGAGATACCCCTAAGCACTGGGTATGAACGGACTCAAATCAGGAATGTAAGTCTAAGTCACCGTCAGCAGATTCCACCAAAGTCGGAAGCAGTACTGTGGGCATGTGTAGAGGGAGACTGTGAAGCAAGCAAGCTGTGGAAAGTAGAGGCATCAGAAAGGATTGCGAATATATTGGTTGGACGAACCTTGGTACAAACGGGAAATTATAAGTGGATCCCAATTCGAGCGATGAATGAGTTCAGGTCACCGTTCACTTTGGAGAAAGGAAAGTTAGTAGGACAATGCCAAGCGGTGGAAGCCATGGTTAATTGTGACAATCCTCCCCAGGAATGCAAAAACAAGGTTCTCAAAGATGGCACGAAAATTTTTAACATCGTGGGTACCTGGTTGAATGAGGTGAGCGGGCCAGAAAAGATGAAAGCAAAACGGCCACTAGAAAACTATAGCTCCATATTTGCCAACGATGGCAATAAATTTGGAAGAAGGCAAATTTGGCTGGAAAAATGTGGGATACCTCTAGAATTGTATAACAGAAAATTAAAAATATGCGACAAACATTTCGCATTTCCGATATTGGAAAAAAGTTTTTAAAGCGCGGCGTTATACCTATTTACTTTATCGATAACAACTATGATGATATCGGTACACTTGATTCACCTGAAGTAGGTAATTCAAGTGACCTAGATGTTTTTTGCAAAAATTGTGAAAAACAAATAAAAAACGTTACTTTTTATATTAAGAAATGTTTCTTTTTATAGTAAGAAAGAATTTTTATAAAAGAATTTTCTTATTATTTTGCGGAGAATTGTCTGCATTTTTCAATGCTACGAGAAAGCACGTACCACAACCGGATCGTAAGTTCTTATATAATTTAATTGCGGATGAGTCTATAATTTAAATGGGGATGTTTTTACCATATACATTAACTTTTTACAACTGTTTCTCGTTGTTTCTCTACCAAAATGTATTGACGAATCAGCAAGAAACGGTTGTAAATCTATTGCCACACTATATAGAGCACCACATGTTTGAGTCATGCTACGTCTGTTTTTCAATAACGATCAAACTGAAATCTTCAATTAGAGTAGCCATGCCATCTCATATGCATATGCTATCTCAGCATTCTTGAACGAAACTGGAGCAATGGTTTGCTATGTATCCCTTATGTGAATAAAATTATGCAAAATTAATTAATTATGCAAAAGTAATTCGTTTCATTAATTTTTAAGTATATTTAAAAATCACCCTGGAAAATTAGCAAATTTAAAAAAATCTCGGTCCTCCAGTTTTAGTCGGTGGCCTTTAAAGGGCCTTGTGTCCTTTTAACATTTAGCCATTTAATATTTACCAGTTTGTGCTCGCTGTGCATTGAAGAAAATGAATTTTTTTTACACGAAAAAGTAGAATATTCCATCTACTTTTTCGTGTAAAAAAAATTTTGCCATCGTTCGCCAAGTTTTTGGAGAAACTGACACACCAAATTTGGTTTCTGTACCTCAATTTGATGTGTTATGATGTTTTCAAGACAACAGTTCTTTTGCATACAAGTGGTTGTGGTACAAGCCGAGCCCGCCTTGGAAATTGCATTTACTGTATGAATTGCATTTTGTGTGTAAGTATATATTTTTATCTAAATTTTATCCTACCGCAATGAAATTAGGTATAACTGAATAAGAATTTCACATTAAGACACCTAATTGTCAAGCCACGGGAAACACATTGTCCAGTATTCTAACTAAACTAAAGGTTTTAACCTTTCTTTAACCCAGTGTGAAATAAACCTAAAGCCCAAATTACAATGCCGCAGTGGCAGTTTCCGAAATCAGTTGATATTTTAGAATACACAGCCGCTTATGGAATGAGTTAGCACGTAGGAGCAGTGGCAATGCGCAGCACTGCTCCGGTTACCTCGATTTCTAAATTTACTGCCACTGCCAGCAGTGAACAAAGCCAACTTCAAGAGAGACAACTGCTTCGAGAGAGACATTTCTTCGTTTATGTTGCTCGTTCGTTTCTTTTGAGAATAATTGTTGCATTTAGAATGGAAGAAAAACTAATAGAATTTATAATATCAACTTTTAATAATTTGATATATCTTGAAGAAGAAATCATGATTATCTCGTTCCTCCACTGAGTATATTTTTTGGTCCAACTTCTAAAACTTTGTATTCTTTTGAATTTTTTATACGCCAAGGACAATTTCAGAACTTGAACAAATTTTCTTGTTGCAATATTAAAGGTATTTTAATCAAATGTGAAAAAGCGAGTAACTGAAAAAATTACAATTTCGCCACATAACAACTTTTGCATAAGTAGGCAGACCACGCCAAATATTTTATATTTTTGTAATGTCTCTAGATACTGCTGGATAGATTCACGTATTAATATTGGGTCATATAAAAAGTATCCGCGGTTTTTTGGTAAATTTTTGAAAAAAATGTTTTTTATTGAAAATCTATTTTAATCAAGTACATATTGACCATTGTTATCTATGACCTTTTGCCATTTTTCCTTACAACTTGCGTGCCGGTCTTGCTCCATCAGTTGCAAAATTTCGTCGGCTTTTTCAGTGTCTGGCCGACCAGAGCGAGGTGTATCTTTGACATCGAAATTTTCGGAATGGAATCGAGCAAACCACTCCTGGGTCCTTTGTTCACTCACAGCATTCTCACCGTGCACTTCACAAATTTTTCGGCATGTTTTTGCAGCGTATTTGCCTTTTTTATAGTAAAAAACATCACATAGAGCATTTATTCAGATATTTCACTCATTTTCAAAGGCGTAGGCGTGGCACGCCCATTTTTGGCAGAATTATTGTTAATGCTTCCGGATACATCTCAATCCGCCTGGCGAGATTTAGGCTTCTTTCTTCTTTCTTCAAAAGTTTGTTGGAAAGAGAGGGGATGTGAGGAGAGAAAAGTCTCCACACATTCTTCAAGTGGAGAGTTTTTTTGAAGCCCAAATTCTGTTGGATTCTCGGTTCTTCTTACGCACACAATTAAACAGTTGTCGCCCGAACGAGTTCCGACGAGGTTTCCCGAAGATTTGTTTACATTTTTATACTGTGCTTTGGAAGTGAAAATAAAGTGTTAAATAAAGTGAAAATTGAAAAATATGATTAAAAAACAATAAATAAAATAAAATAAATATATTTAAGATCATAAAGTGTTGATATAAAATAAAAACAAGCAAGTATAAAACTGAAGAACAAAAGAACAACAAACGAAGTGTCCGCCATCATGAAATTGTGTGATTGCCATACCGTGCTTTTTGTGTGTTTTTTGTAAAAATTGTTTTTTTTTAGAAATTTAGTTTACTTATCATATTTTGGCCACGAATACGGTCGTATTTTGCAACTATGCGATTCATTTTAATTTAAAAGAAATTATACACACATAGAAATTCCTTATTTTTGAATTGTTAATAATCATGCAATATAATTATGGCAACTCTGGCGAACATTGGGAAATTCAGTAAATTTCACTCACACACATTTAGAAATCACACGTATATGAATTTTATCATAAAAGAAGAAAGTAAGTCTCGCCACGCGTTCTTCTCGAAGCCGGCTTCAAGAAGCCGCTTCAAGAAGACAGATCTCGCCATCGCCAATATCTTATACCGTTCATGAGATATTGAAAACTTTGTTACTAGAGGGCGTGGCACGCCAAATTTTTGCAAAAATTTTTAGTAATTGCGCTATATGTTCCGTAACTCAATTATACCATAAAATCTCGCACGGTTTATGAGATATTCACATTATACCATTTTCTTAAAGGAGGTGCCTTTATATTCCGTATGTAAAGTAGGCGTGGTTGTTGACCGATCTCTCCCATTTTCAATCCCAAACTGCCCTACATAACAGATTATTTGTGCCAAATTTCATTGCGATATCTCTTTCCGTTCTCCCGTAATCGTGATTTCAACAGCCAGACAGACGGACGGTTTCAGGAGATGACGCTGAGCAAGAATATATGTGTAGTAATATGTATATATATATATATATTAATAATATTATTTTATTTTTATATTATATTTATATTATATATTATAATATTATTATTATTTTATTTTTATATTATAATATATTTTATTATGTTATTATATATTATTTTATATTATATTTTATTATTTTATATTATATTATTGAAAAGTGAAAAATGAAAAATTGAGGAGGACCAAATAAAGTTTTTATTTTTGTATATTGTTTTTTGTTTTTATATTATATTATATTATATTTAATATTTTATTATACAATATTATATTTTATTGTGTTATATTATATTATATTATAATTTTAAAAGTATAACATGGAGTATTCTCGCATTTTTTTTAATAAAAATTTCACCCAAATACAAAAAAAAAAGAATAATAATTCCTCTCCAACGTCTGCGTTTATTCCCTAAGTCAGCATTTCCTACGATGGCTTTACCGACGCACAAGCAAACAAAGTTTTGCTAAACTACGCTGTCAACACATATTCTATCTACATACATACAAAGTGTGAAACGAATTCTCAGAGCATCAGTGCAAAACAGTCAAGAACTATAGTGAAGAGAGTAAGAACTCAAAACACTCAAAAACGAGTGAAAAGTGAATCTGCTATAAGATCCACCATAGAAGAGTTTCGTTCTTTAAGATTCGGACTCTTATTATTTATTACTCTATGGTTAAACTATGAAAATGAAATTTAGTAGCGTAATATTTGCTTTTTACACAACATCTAATTAATATTTGGCTTTTTCTTTCCCTTGCAGCTTTGATCGTTCATCGCGTCGTCGCAAAGAGCGCTCGAAACGTTCGCACCGTAAGTCACCAACCTCTGGTAGACGAGCCCATAAGTACCGTTATAGAGACGAGGCCTCAAACTCAAGCTCCCGCAGGCGTCACCGCGACCGCGCCAAGGACGAACGGGATAGTGGACGAAATGCGACACGGCGCTCGCATTCCAAGGTAAATTTTTTTTTTAAATGCAGTAAGCCCAACAATATCAAGCAAACTGAACAAAACAAGTCTTCTGCTTTGACCTGAATTATTAAGCAGAATATACTTACAGTATTTCGAATAATAAAACAGTACTTGATTTCCATTATCGGTTCATTTAGTAATATCTTTTAATCGAAAACTTTTATCATTAAGTTCTATACATAAGATTATGAATTATGCACTATTCAGAGAAATACACTAACTCTAATGCTAGTGATCCTTAGAAGGGTAAATTTATCTTATTTTAGATTTAAGCACCCACAAAAAGTTATTAAATTTTTTTCAATTATTTCAATTTTTATTTTATACCCTAATATAATAGGTGGATTTCTTACGTTCTTTAATTTACTACTATTTTGGTTAGATTCGAGTTTTCCAGAGATAAAATTCTTTTCGCTTTTCTTAAGGTGCCTTCTTTTTAAAATAAAAATCTAAAAGCTTTTGTGGATTATATTACCATATTATTATATTATGTTGATCATAGGAGCCTTATTGTAATTATACGCTCTTTCGGTGCGAAAGGAACAGTAAAAATACAATATTGGAGGACAATCATGTAGACTTAAAATATTTTTCATTATATAAATAATATAAATAATTTTATATAAATAATTTTAAAATTGCGGCATTTGGTTTGCCATAGCCAATTCGCCTAGGGCGTTTTAGTTTTAAAATTGTCTTTGTGCCATATCTAAAGTGGAAAATCAGCGTAGCAAATATACGCTGAAAATGCGCTTATGCTCATAAATTCCGTATGGAACAAACCGAAATACCTAAATTGGTTTCTCTCATGTTCGTATCGATACAGAAAGTGGGACGCAGAAAAGGAAGCTCATAGAATATTTTACGTCTTATATTGCGTTATAGTTTAAATAGCACCACTCACGCTACACAATTTATATATACCGATCTGTTGCTGCTTTCCAAGCTTAAATGAATGATAATGTAATTATTCAAATAAAAGCACCGCTTCCGATCACTCCTCAGATCAACTTCAAAAAACAAGAGCAAACGTAAGTTTATTTCTTTGTGTAACTTTGTAAAATTCCTCCCTTTCCCCTTTGTTGTGAAATGGGCTCCTCCCATCACGTTCAAAATCCGTTTCAAAACATGCTCGATCAACGTCAACATGAACAAAATGCTTTTGCCCCAAATGAATTTTCACCAAAATCTCTACTGAGAGCATGAAATACCCGGATAAATCAGATACCCGGTAAATAAAACGTTAATTTTCTAGCTAACGAATTGTAATTAGAAAAGTAAGTAAATTTTCTCAAAAATCTTGACCGCACAATCTTTGAGGTTATTATGCTGGCTAAAATCATAGAAGTTATAAGAGATAGAGTTCGCATCTAGTGCACGTTTTTGTCACCACTTTAATTTTGAGTTGTTATAAACATTGTATATCAAAAAAGAATGTAGCATGTTGCAGACAACAGAAAAGGACCCAAACATGAAATCACGCAACATTACGTATCATATGACCAAGGAGAGTATGAGCAAGAAATACACAATCACATAAACATACAGAATATGTATATTCCTTGGTATGTGAATTTGCTTTGTTTTGTTTTTGCTTTTTCGTATTTCTTAATTTGCATGAGGGAAGTTCCTGAGAAACCGGTCTGCGTGCGTATGAACTGTTCCTCACACGATTTGTTGTTGTTTTCCAAGTCGTCGGTCGTGTACATTTTGATCTGTTGAATCGATCCCGATAGTGCGTTGGAACGGGACCGAGACGTAAAAGGGGTGCACCGCTCTGGAAAGCCAAGTAGATCTGTTGAATACCTGAACCGAAGGAATCAGGCTAGCTAGAGGAACAATTACCATTAAAGTAACGGTAAAATAAGGTTACACACCCCACATCCCGACGACATCCCAAGATTTCAATAGAGCTGGATACCCTACTGTCCCCTATAAGTTTTATCGCACGACCCTGTATACGGTCCAGAAGCTGAAGATACGTTTTCGAAGCTCCCGACCAAATATGCGAGTTGTACTCCATTTTCGGCCGGATATAAGTGGTGTAGATACAACGAAGGTCGGTTGGAGTGAAGTATTTCTTGCACCGCTTTAAAAAGCCTAAGCACTTGGCTGCTTCTTTCGACACATCAAAAATGTGATCGTTCCAACGAAGATCGCATTGTATTGACATGCCCAGAACATCAAGAGCCTCCGACTCATTAATATCCACACCATCCATATTTAACGGTGGGAAGTTGTCGCCCGCCAGACGCTTGTGGGTCAACAAACAGCATTGGGTCTTCCGCGTATTAAAATCGACCCGATTCGCTCGACCTCACTCATGGATTTTGTTAAGGTCGAATGGGAGTGTGTCATTCATATTTCTTATTTTAATACAACGTTGGGATTAGAAGAGCCGATTTGAAGCTAATTTCAAGTCATGCAAAAAACGCTCTTTTTTCATCTATGTATTTAACTTCCTTCAAGTAACTTAAGAAACCTGTGTAAGGTACTTTAGTAGTGTTAGTTGTATTTAATTCTACACTTGTTAAATATTCATTATTTATTTTTGTTTAACTTTGCGTTTCACGTAAAAAATTTTCTGATTTTGAAAATTATTTATTATTAATTTTCGTACCTTTATTTCGCATTTTAAAAATCGGACGTTCAATACTATACATCTACATCAGAGATCGAATCATTAGTTTTGGCATTTAACTTTTTGGCATTTTGGCTGAACGACGACGTCGGTTGGAGCGGCGGCGTCGGCTCCTGCTGCTGCTGCGACTGCGACGGCGGCGCCTTGATCGGTCCTCTAGGATCCCAGAATTCTCGAAAGACTCATCCACGTCGACAGGATCGAAAAAGTAGCGCCCATGAGAGCTCTGAATAAATCTAAGACGCACCCCGACATCCAGAGCCTCCATCACCAAATGTTCAATTTCGCTGGGACGCACCCCTTGCTTACTGCCGACGTGGTTGACGATTGCTTATGCCGTGGTCGGGTCCTTACAATCTTTCAAGAAATTGATAATAAGAGGTCCTATTTGATTCATCGTTGCGATCTATCTTCTTGCTGGTTCTTTACACAATGAATTCATTCCTTGAATGAAATTAATATTCTTTCGTATAAAATGTTTGTTAAAAAAAGTTCTAAAAATTTACTATCCCAAAATAAATGTTAAATAAACATAAACCATAGGAAGTTATTTAAATTAACAAACATACAGGTTCCAAAAGTTCTTCAATAGAGATCAGACGATTTTCACCAAAATTTAAAGTCGAAATCGCATCCGACTTCAATTTCTTCTTGCAAATGTATGTGCCAGAAAAAAAGTCAACAGCGACAAGTTTAAAGAATCTCAAATTTACATACTGTCGTCACGAGAATTTTACAGCCACGCATGTATCGCATTGTATAGTATGTTCGATTTTACGTAATTTTTATTTGGCTTTGATTCTGCGCTCATAAAAACCGATCGCAAAAGCAACACATCAGAAAATTAAAAACAATGAAGGAGTGACCAATCAGGCCAATTAACCAGACAGAATTGGACGAACGCGAAGCAAACAGGTGAGTGAATGATAGAGAGCAATGCTTGCTTTACTCTTAGTTTTTTCTCTGTATTATCCTCGCTCTTTCCATTTAGCTGCTTGATTATATTCCATTTTGAGTGGTTGTCTAGCGGTAGATCGAGGCTTTTTTATACGTTATACACTCGAAGGGAGTAGGGTATATTCACTTTGTTCTTCCGTTTGTAACGCAGAGAAGGAGACGAGATATATATAGAAAAGTATATATATTCTTTCTCAGCGTCACCTCTTGAATCGATTTAGCCCTGTCCGTCCGTCTATCTGTCTGTCTGTTGAAATCACGATTACGAGAGAACGAAAAGAGATATCGCGATGAAATTTGGCACAAATATTCTTTGTTATGTTGGGCTGTTTGGGACTGAAAATGGGCGAGATCGGTAAACAGCCACTTTACATACGGAATGTAAAGGCACCTCGTTTCAAAAAAATGTTATAATCTGAATATTTCATAAACCGTGTGAGATATTAAGGTATAATTTTATTCCGGAACATATAGCGTCATTACTAAAATGTTTTAAAAAAAATGGGCGTGCTACGCCCAATGATAACAAAGTTAGCACTATTTCATGAACGGTATAAGATATGTAATTTTATCGGAATATATAGGCAAGCATTACCAATAAGCTTGCCAAAAATGGGCGTGCCACGCCCACTCATACAAAAGTTGTCAATATCTGGTAAACGGTATAAGATATTAAAACGAAATTTTATCACGAGGTATCTACAAGTATTACTTTAATCTAATTTGTGTACAAAATGGGCGTGATCCGGCCACTTATACAAAAGTTGTCAATATCTCATAAACGGGCCAAATATTAATACGTTCGTAATTCTATCTAGCAGTACCTAGAGACAGTACAAAAACATTTGCCCGAAATGGGCGTGGTACGTCTACTTACACAGAAGTTGTTAAGTGGCGAAATTATAATTTTTTCAGTTACTCGGGTGTAGGGTATTTAGATTTCGGCCAGGCCGAAGACAACACTTCTACTTGTTTCGCCATAATTTCAGGTCTGTGTAAGCACAAAATGTTTCTACTGACTTTCGTCATGGCAAATTCGCGTTTTTCAGGAGTGCCTGTCTCTGCAATTAGATTGTATACTACATAAAACAAATGCAATCATGTTTCGTTTAGTAATACATATTTAAATACTTAAGAAATATTGTATTAGTAATTTTAACCATTTACCAGTAAACATGAGCCAATTAATCTCAAATTTCAAAGAGCTAAACAAACTGTACTAAAAACTGAGAGCACAAAATAATTTTGACCTATCAAATAATTTAGCAACCAGTGACCAATTTGCTGTTGGATACTTGGCACTCCTTGCTATAGCAAATGCAGTCTGACGAATTATGCTGACTGGCAAAATTATGTGTTTTTCCTTTGCTCAAATTTTAAGCAAATTATCACTTTATTGCAAGCAACTTGTTACTGTAAGCAATTTATTGTTATAAAAGTAACAGAGATTTTAAATAAATCTATCTTTTACCGTCAGAACTCAGCGTGCGACCATTCACACTTAATCGGTTCAAATGCCGATGAGGTTCTCCAAACAAAAGTAACTATCTTGGTGTAAGTATAATTACAGGAAGAATTCCACATGCAGGAAGAATAATTCAAGTTACTATGAAGAGTGTATTCTACGGTTAAAGGATGCAGTGTCGCAATTTCAGGAAATGGACAAGAGATTACGAGCGTTACCCCAACCACCGTTTGACCATGATTACTTCGCTAAAAATTACTATACCGAAGTCATGGCTGTGGCATCAAATTATAAACGCGAATTTAAGGCAGCACTTTTGTCCATGAGAACGCTATGTCTATATGACGTGAGTTGCTGATTACACCCTGAGCATTCCAGCAAGAGGAGAGATTGATACGAAGACTAACCGCATCGTTAGCCGTCTTGCGTAAGATGTGCAGCAGGAGGCAGGCCTACACAGGAGGCAGGCCAACTGGTGCGGTGCATTTACCCAGGTTCAACATCCCGTCTTTGTTGAAAGATGCCATGCAATGGCATTGAAATTGAAGCATCTGGGAATTCCAGAAGGATCCAGAATTTGTGGGCTATAATGAATACATCAGCGTGGACCAGCAAGTTCGACGCGTAAAGGTTAACTTATCGGTAAAGGCAAGCAGTGACATGCTGGTGATATTATTACAGGAGGCAGGCCTACTGGTGCGGTGCAATTACCCAGGTTCAACATCCCGTCTTTTGATGGGGATTATTTGAAGTGGCGTAAATTTTTTGATTTTTGTAAGTAAATTGTGCACAACCGACCACTACCCGCAATCAAAAAAATGTATTTGAAAAATGTGGCATTAACATCAACATCAATTCAAAAGCTATTGCATTAACCTACCAGTTTGTTCACTGTGTATCAATATTTGATACACTTTTGTTGCAAATATTGGTTCGAGCAGTCATTGAAAAATCTGGGGGAGCCACCATGTTAGAATTTTTGAACTCTTTAGAGAATTGATTGTAGTCACTTGAATCGTTCAGACATAAGGAGAAATCCAAGAATTTCTCCAGCTTCAGCCATCATTGCGATTCGCATTTGTAAGGAAGCATAAACCGTGTCTAAACTGCCTAAAATCTGGTCACATGGCAGGATTGTGCACATCAAGAACTTGTACCAAATGTAATAAAAGACATAATAGGATATGAAGAAGACTTCATATCGAATGTAGAAGATGAAAACCCGCTGACAAAAAGAAGACAGTAGAAGGAACTTCTTGTAAAACTCTCACAAAACCAGAGAATCATTCAAGGCCAGCATCACTAACAGCGTCAAGAGATCAGAAGCCTCAACGATGTTCTATTAAGGTACTGAATTAGTAAAACTGTTAGCAAACAATGGTAGTAGATTGTAGATCTATTCTCGACTCCGGATCTTAAGTCAACCTAGTGACTGCGAAGGTGGTGACGAAATTGGGAATAAAATCAACGTCGAATCAACGAAGACGTCCATGTTCATTCAGTGTATTGGCCGAGGAAATAAGATGGCAGAACATTGAATCAAAAATTCACAACACGTTAAGAAACCTTTGTACTTCCGCATATCATATCTGAACAGCCTTCACAACCAGTAAATTATGTGAATAGCTAATTCCAAAGAACATCAGTTTAGCTGACCCGAAGTTTAACTATACAGAGACAATAGACGTTTTATTCGGAGCTGAGTTCCATCATCAACTTAGATCAATCAATAATGATTGTATATATCTCGCTAGGAGACAATCTCCCGACATTGCAGAATACAGTTTTCAATTGGGTACTATCAGGAAGAGATGATAACACTGATCATGTGGCGTCATTGCAATGCGGAATTTGCACTAATGAGGGAAATAATTTAGAAAAAGTGATTTGTTCGGTTCAGAATTTAGTATATTCACAAATGCAATGTTTTATTTAACTATTCAGATTTCACAGTTATTTTTATCTCAAGCCTACGATAACACTTCTGTAACAGCTAGTACAATTTCTCGATTTTGTATAAGAATAAATATTTAACTTGTGTCCGCGTCAACGAGTAGTGTCGTGACCACGGACGAGGGTGGATGCAGCTACCCACCGCAGTGCAGTGTTTAGTGTGCTCGCGGAAACAAACAAACAAATTTAAGAAATATTTTCAAACAAACATAAAATCTCAGTTCAGAAGCATTGATTTGGATTACAGTGCTTTAAAACTTAACAATAGACGTTAACAAATTCATTAAAACAATAACACCAAATAACATAACCAAATATCACAAATAGACAATTAAACGGAATGCAGAGAACCAAGGGAAGGGCTTATTTATGCCCTCCGCAGTAAAGCTCAGCATTTCGTTTCCTTCTTCTCCTCCTCCTTCTTCCTGGTCCCGTTAGGTGTGCAGGCGGCTGTGAGTGCACCGTGGGCTGAAGCGTGGCAAGATAAAGGCATAACACTTGTCTTGTCGCGTTTTGCTTTGCCTGCGGTGTAGGCTTGACCGCGTGTGCAGCTGACTTTATATCTCTTTACAGTGGGTGGCGATGACGAAATTTCGTATAGACTCCACAAATGTGCGTGGCTTGAGGGCGAATTTCTTCGCGGTCTATGCGTATGTTTCTACTCACCAACCGCATATAATGGCACTAGGTGAGACCCAGGTGTCTGAGGGTGCAGATCCACTGGACTTTCACTTGCCTGGGTACCACTTACTGCCATTATTTTCATCACACAGAGGCCTCGCCTTATATATTCGCAGTGATGTTGCGTACCAGTGTCAGCAACACCTTTGCACGACGGATGCCGAATTTAGCTCCATGTGGGTTAAGTTCAAAATCCAGTCGCACATCCTGCACTTCTGCTTCGTTTAAAGAAGCCAGGGTCTAGAGAGGCTGCCAACTTTTGATAAACTGAACAGTCTCTCTGATTCGATTTCTAAAATTCTGGAATCGTATCCGAACAGTGAAATTGTTGTTGCTGGTGATTTCAATGTCCATAATTCCAATTGGATACGTCATTCGAGTCACACGACACCCGAGGGTTTGTATGTTGAGCTATTTGCTGAGTCCACTAATTTGACTCAATTAGTTAAGGAACCAACGCACTTTCCCTGCGTTGATGGGCAAAACCAAAATATTCTGGACCTTTTTCTAACTTCACATCACAGCAAGTATGATGTGAATGTTCTTGCACCTCTTGGTAATTCGGACCACGCTACAATTTCTGCTACCTTCCCATATTCTAGTCTTCAATCCGCTCATCAGCCAGCTCCGAAGCGGACAGTGTGGTTTTATGAGAAGGCTAATTGGGATGCGCTGAACTCAATTTTCAGCCGTTTCAATTGGCAATTGTGTTTCAGGGATAGAAACATAAATGCTGCAGCAAAATTGGTAGAAAATATAATTTTATTTGGTATGAGGTCTTTCATACCCAATAAAAGAATTTCCATTAAACCAAAAGACCATTCCTGGTTTAATGCGACTTGCAGACAAGCAGTCAGGTCCAAAGAGGAAGCATTTAGGAATTGGCGCTTAAACAAAACTGCTGATACTAAACTGCTGCGCAATCAGGCCAGAAATAGGTGCAATGCCACTCTAAAGCGCGAAAAAGCAGCGCCTTAGACGTAGAGTTCTTCAATACCATAAGGGTAGTAAGAACTTTTGGTCGTTCGGGGGGAGGGTGAAGAATCAGACGCGATCGTCTATTCCAACTCTCCTCAAGGATGATCAGATCTTCACTCACTCGGTTGATAAGGCAAACTTATTAGCCAAAATGTTTGCTGAAAACTGCTCTCTTCCTGAGAGTAGCAAACCACTACCCGTGATCGATGGTGTGTCTCATATTATGCCTGAGATGCACTTTCGAACGCGGGCTGTTAAAAGAGTGCTTGTAAACCTCAACGTCAATAAATCCTCGGGACCGGATTGCATTTCAGCCCACGTGTTGAGAAAGTGCGCCTCAACACTGGCTCGCCCATTGCGCAATCTCTTTAATTTATCGTTTACCTCAGGAGTTCTTCCTAATTCCTGGAAGATTGCCAATGTGCAGCCAGTTCCCAAAAAAGGTGAGGCTACGAATCCTGCTAATTACCGGCCCATAGCAATCTGTTCAATGCTCTCCAAAGTTATGGAGAGCGTTGTAAATTTTAACTTGATGAGGTATCTGGAGGGCAACCATTTGGTCAGCGACCGCCAGTACGGTTTCTGTGCTCACCGCTCCACAGGCGATTTGATGGCGTTCCTCACCGAGCGGTGGAACAGTTGTGTTCACCAATTCGGTGAGAGCAAGGTTGTTGCTTTGGATATCTCCAAGGCATTTGACCGAGTGTGGCATAAAGCACTTGTGTCTAAACTGGCTGCTTATTGTGTCGGTAATACATTCACTCGATGGATATCGAGTTTCCTCAGCGGCCGTTCTATTCGTGTTGTGATAGACGGCTTTGCTTCCGAAGAGCACTCCATTAATGCTGGAGTTCCGCAGGGTTCGGTCCTGTCTCCTACACTTTTTCTCATTTTTATCAATGACCTTCTGTCATTGACATCAAACCCCGTCTACTCGTTTGCTGATGACAGCAGCATTTGTCATTCATATTCATTCTCCAGGCGTCCCTCTATTCTGGAGATTAATAGAAAACGCAGTATTATGAGTGACACACTCCAATCTGACCTCAACAAAATTCAGGAGTGGGGTCAAGCGAATCGGGTCGATTTTAATGCGCGGAAGACCCAATGCTGTTTGTTGACCAACAAGCGTCTGGCGGGCGACAACTTCCCACCGTTAAACATGGGCGGTGTGGATATTAATGAGTCGGAGGCTCTTGATGTTCTGGGCATGTCAATACATGTTGGAACGATCACATTTTTGATGTGTCGAAAGAAGCAGCCAAGTGCTTAGGCTTTTTAAAGCGGTGCAAGAAATACTTCACTCCAACCGACCTTCGTTGGAGTACAACTGTCATATTTGGTCTGGAGCTTCTATTGAAACCTTGGGATGTCGTCGGGATGTGGGGTGTGTAACCTTATTCTACCGATACTTTAATGGTAATTGTTCCTCTGAAGTAGCCAGCCTGATCCCTTCGGTTCAGGTATTCAACAGATCTACTCGGCTTTCCAGAGCGGTGCACCCTATTACGTCTCGATCCCGTTCCAACGCACTACCCACTACCGCGAGAATTCGTTTTTCGGTCGCGCAGTTAAATTGTGTAATAGTCTCCCTGCGCATGTTTAACCATCCACTTATAACGTCGAAGCTTTTAAAAGAGGTGTAAATCGACACTACTCCCACTTTTCCCCTTCCCACTAACCTTTTCCCTTCTAAACCAACCAATGCTTTGCATGGATAGGGGGCATCCCCTGAGTTTGGTTCTATCTGCCATTAAAAAAAAAAAAAAAAAAAAAAAAAAAAAAAAAAAAAAAAAAACTGTTGAGCAGGAAGTGCCTTGTGTGTGTCCAGCGGCGATCGCTGGCAGCCAGACAAAATGCGCCAGTTGCGGGGAGAGCCCGCAGCCGAGCTCTCTTCTCTCCCGAGAGAGAGAGAGAACTGCAATGCTCCTGACACCCTAACGATCGATGAGGGAGCACCTCTGGCGAGCGGCAGTTGGTGTTAACATGATTAAAGGATTATGGAAACCGGTTGACGTGGCGGCAGCAGAACACAGGCTTTCGAACGCAGAGCTTCAAATTTGTATGGTAAAACTTCCATTTGCTGATAGTCCACATAGGTTAGGCGAATCAAAAACCATTGCATAAAAAAGGTTCCTAGCCCTTGAACGCAGATAATTAAAAGATGAAGCTTTAAGACAGCAATATGTTTTATTCATGGAAGACTACGTAACTAGGCCATATGACAAAAACCGACAAAGTTTTCGTTCTATCACCAAACTATTTTGTCCTGCATCACTGCATGATCAGACCTGACAGACCTTGTACATATTCTATGGAAGCGCAAATCATCCTCAGCTACTTTAAGATATCCCAGAAGACAATCAAGAAAAGAACCTTGATCTTTGAAACGGGCAGGACACTATTAAGAGTGCACTAATGTCGACCTGTATTCTAACAAACGAATAACAAAGAGAACGGTCAGTTCAGATCTGGCGAGGTTGTTCGAATCTCTTGGCGTTTTAGTGCCGATAGTTGTAACTGCTAAAATATTCATTCAGGAACTCTGGCAGTTAAAGTTGTTATGCGACGAAGCATTATCGGTTGAGCATCATACAATGTGGACATCATTGCGCAACGACTTGCTTCAGATGCGCAATAAGCAAAATATCCCATCATATTTTCAACGGGGACACATCAAAATCAATGCAGATCCATGCATTTTCAGACCCATCGGAAAAGGCTTTCGGAGCTGATTTGTACATCCGGTCGATCTGTTCAAACGACAGATTATGGTAAGACATCTATGCGCAAAGTCTCGTCGTGTCCCACTTAAACGTCAAACACTACCCAGTCTAAAGCTGTGCGCGGCCGTGCTAAGTGCTCAGCTGGCCATCAGAGTAAAGAATGATTTAAAAATTGCAGACGTTCCAACATTTTTTTGGACAGACAATTTTTGTGGACAGGTTAATCAGAAGTTAAAATTGTGCAGTGGCGTCATGTTGCCTCACACCATAACCCAGCTAAGGTATTGTCAAGAGGAATGTCGCCGAGAAGAATAATAGAGCGCAACTTATGCTTGTATGACCTATTATTATTTGCTGAATCCTCTTCAATCAGGATTTCTAAAGGGCAATAGTAGTATAGTTTTACACCTTCTAATCTAAAAAAAAACTGATGATATAAAGCCCTATTATGATAGTGATTTACTGACAGAGCTTCTGCCTACTTTTTTCCAAAGCTTGCTGATCATCATGATTTGCTTTGTTGCAATTTAAAACATCTTTGTGGCTTTCATTGAGAGCAATTGGGTAATTGAAGAACTATTTATTTAATAGACTATGTATCTATTAGAGTGCAGGTAATAGTATTTGTTCAAAGTTTAGGGAAGTCAATAGTGGAGGCGACAAGGTTATGTTCTTGGACCAGTGTATAAATATGTATCCGTTCATGCATACGCGGATGATGTAAGAATTTGTTTGTCGGGTATGTGTAATATGAAAAAACTAATTTGGTCTAAACCTAAATAAACCCACACAGCAATACCTCTCATAGGTTTCGATTAGTCCGGTTTCATTATACTACGGTATGAAAATTTCCCCAAAAATATTTTTTTAGATGAATATGCCGTTTGGCTAGCTGCGTCGTTATATGGATCCAAATCTAATGAATCTGTATAGAAGATGTATTAGAACCCTTGTGAGTATTATCACTGGACCCTGCAAACTGAGATATCATTTGCACAGAATGAATCTACCTGAAGTGGTCCAATGTAGATTTTGTATGGAGACTGAGAACACGTGCCCACATTTAATGTCTGACTGCCCACTATTTTGTAGTACTAGAAGTGTACTCTTCGGGAGAGAAATACTGGTGCTCCCTGAGCTAGCTAAGGTCAGTCATATACACATTATTAAGTTTATAGACAGAAGTGAGATAATTACTAGAGTGAGATAATTACTTTAACTAAATGTGGTTTTGGCACAATAGATCACAAGTCGCAGTGCTGGCTGTTAAACTGCTGCTGCCGTTGTAAATGTTGTTGTTGTTGTTTTAATAGTGCGTGGCTAAACGCATTGTGGGGACGCTTTTTGTATGTATGTGTTGTTGGTTCGATCTGTGGCTCGAATGAATTTTGAAAGAATTGGAATTAGTAAGGGTCATCAATTTTCAAAGCGAAATTTCTATAGATTGTTCCAGATGTATGTGTTGTTGGTTCGATCTGTGGCTCGAATGAATTTTGAAAGAATTGGAATTAGTAAGGGTCATCAATTTTCAAAGCGAAATTTCTATAGATTGTTCCAGAAGTGTGTGTGTGTGTGTGTGTGTGTGTGTGTGTGTTTTTCTTTCTCATGAGGGGAAAGCATCGAAAGCCTGCGTGCGGGACTTTAACCACGCTAAAAACTCTCCCCCATGTCTGCCAGTCCTCCCGGAACTACCGCTAAGTATTAAATCGGGAGGCAGAAGGAGTTTAAAACTCAAACGTTCATATCTGTCCAATTATAGACAGTCATCTAGCCCTAACGTCTCAGTTTACACCCCATTAGTCGGTCCAGTACTGTCTCCTTGTCCCGCAGACATCAGACTACTGCGTGTACGCTCCAGGCTGCGCTGTTCTTTCATTATATTGGCGCACATGGACTTCACCACATCCCTCTCGCGATGCCTCTCGGGATTCCAGCATTCATCTGACTATATTTTCAGGCGAGAGTGCTCGCGGAAGTTTCTCCTCGACTTTCAGACGTACATCCGTTAAACCTGGGCATTCAAAGAACGTATGGAAAGCATCTTCCGTGCCGTGACGACATCGCTCGCAAATGAAGTCAGTGTCATGACCGTATTTATGTAGATACTTTCTGAAACACCCGTTTCCACTCAATAGCTGTGTCATATAGAAATCTACCTCGCCGTGTTTTCTCTCAACCCACGTTTTAATGTTAGGGATAAGCCGATACGTCCATCTGCCCTTATTAGAGGTAACCCATCTATGCTGCCATTTTATATATGTGCTGTTTTTAATGTCGTCCTTTTCCATCGCCGTGAGTGCTCTGTTCATTACCAAACGCCGTTGAAATAGTTGTTGCATTTCCAAGGCCAATAAGTCCGGAGGTGGGATTCCAGCTATAACTAATGCTACTTCACAGGATATTGTCCGGAAGCCACTGCAGACCCTCAGTGCACTTAAGCGGAAGAGCTGATTAAAAGTCCTGAGGTTGGTCTTTATTTTCAAGACGTCTGTCCAGACGGGGGCGGCATACATTGCAATAGACTGTACCACTTGGGACAATAAAAGTCTTCTCCTTTGACGCGGTCAACCAATGTTACACATCATCTGAGAAAGTGCCGCTGATACACCCATCGCCTTCTTGCTGATCTTTTCGACATGGTTTGTGAATTTTAGCCTGGCATCAATCATTACACCCAAATATCGGATCGCCGGACTCGTCTCTATAATGTGACAATCAACGACAAGCGTCATGTTCTCTTGCTTTGTCTGCTCGTTATCAGCACTGCTTCTGTTTAATGGCGCGCCAGTTGTAGTTTGTGCATCGTTAGCCAGCACTTAATTTGTTCAACCACACTAAGAGTAATTTCCTGAATTTGGGACAATTCCTTTGCAACAATGGTGACCGCAATATCATCAGCATATCCCACTATCTGTACCCCATTTGGTACTGTTAACTTCAGAAGGCCATCGTACATAAGATTCCAGATCAGCGGGCCAAGTACAGATCCCTGTGGGACTCCGGCTGTAATCTCATGACTTCTAACTCCAATGTCAGTGTCGTACAACAATTTGCTGTCTGAAAGGTAACTCCTAATAATCCTTGTGAGGTATTCTGGCGTGTGCAGCTGTCTTAATTTTCCTATGATCGATTCCCAGCATGCCGTATTAAAAGCATTCTTAATATCCAGAGTTACGACAAGACAATACTCTTTCGTACTATATACGCTGGATATTTAATTCCACCGGTGGGATGGAGTGTGTGTGTGTGTGTGTGTGTGTGTGTGTTTGTGTTTGTGTTTTTTCTTTAAAAATGAGAGGAAAGCATCGACAGCCTGAGTGCGAGACTTTAACACGCTAAAACCTCTTCCCCGTGTATGTTGGTCCCCCCGGAACTACCGTTAAGCATACCGTCGGGAGGCAGGTGGAGCTAAAGCTCAAACGTACGTTTACGTCCTATTGTTGTAAGTCTCTAATTCTAACGTCGCAATTAACACGTTCGTTTGTCCGGTTCACGTCAAATAGAAGTCGTGTTCCCCGTGCTGCCTTTCAACCCACCGCCTTACGTCCGGTATTAGAAGGTGGGTCCATCGACCTTTGCTGCAGCTGCTCCACCGATCTTGCCACTTAGAGAAAGTGATGCTAACCATCTCCTCTATCTCGTGGGCTGTGAGTTTTCTACGGGTTTCAGCTCTCCGGCGATATCGCATCGTAGTCTCTGCTTCGTGCGAAATGGTTCGGAAGCCGCAACAAACCCGCAGAGCACACAATCGGAAAACCCGGTTTAACTGTCGCGCGTTCCTTACCAAATATACCGTCTTAGCCCAAACCGGTGCAGCGTACATAACTATCGAAGTGACTACCTTCGATAGTAACAGCCTACGTCTTTGAGTAGCAAATACGTGCCATTATACGAGCTAAGGCCGTATAACTTGTCGTCGCCTTACCGTAAACCATTCCGATATGCGCAGCAAATGACAATCTACTATCCCAGGTATCGAATTGCGGAGGCAGATGTAATTGTCACTTCATCGATGTTTAGTTCTACAAACTCCAGCTTCTTCCTGCTGGTTATTAGCACAGCTTCTGTTTTCTGGGCAGCCAAGTGTAGTTTGTTTTTTTACTAGCCAGGTCTTAATCGTGTTCACCACGCTGGTCGCTAAAGCTTGGAGTTGGTGGAGATTTTTAGCCACAATAACGACAGCAACATCGTCAGCATATCCAATTATATAGTATTTACGCCGCTTGGTACCGGTATGCGCAGCACTGAATCGTACATTAGATTCCATATTAGCGGTCCCAGCACCGAACCTTGCGGAACTCCAGCCGTAACTTCGTATCGCTTGATACCCACATCGGTGCTATAAAGAAGAATTCTGTCTGAGAGAAAATTCTTCAGAATTCTGACGAGGTAGCGTGGTATTTTCAGCCGCTCCAGGGCTGTGATGATGCTTTCCCAGCTTGCTGAATTGAAGGTGTTTTGGACGTCCAATGTTATGACCAAACAGTACTCTTTGGTGCCGTGTAACCAGCGAGAGCCCTCGATTGCTTTCTCTGATATGCTTATTACCGTACTCTCTGGATAGCGTCTACTGTAGCCCTTTCGAAAACCATACTGGTGAGGCGATAGACCATTTATTTCGTCCACATGACGCTGTAGGCGCTCACGCAGGATATGTTCGAGTACCTTTCCCAGTGCATCCACCATGCATAATGGCCTGTATGAGCTTGGCTCCATTGAAGGCTTGTTGGGCTTTGGAAGTAAAACCAAGCGCTGAATTTTCCATATTTTTGGGAAGATATGCTCGTTCACGCAAGCCTGAAATAATTTCCGAATTGGTTCAGGTGTGATGCTGTATGCCAATTTTATGGCGGTGATCTGTCTTCTTGAAGCGGCTTCTTCAAGCCGGCTTCGATTAAACTTGGCGGACAGTAGCAGCTAAATATATACTATAAATACCAGCAATCTTGACTACAACGTAGTAATCCCTTGCGACTTCAGGTTTCCACTGGAAAGGTAAGTTTCCACAGTTCGCCTTTTTATCAGAGAACCATCCCCGCTGATTTCGGTACTGCTCAGCTATAATCACTGCGTCAATTTTTAGTTCGGCTAGCGTCTGTTTGAGAAGCTCCTGGGCCGCTTCACAATGGTTTAGGTTAATCATTTCATTTCCGATTTCCGCATGCCACTTTAAATGCAGGGCATTTTATCCCACCTGTAGCGTGCTTGCTGTCCATTTTTTTGCTGGAACATATTAGGCAACAAGCTTCATATTTGCAGGCCCTGGCTAAGTGACCCTCTTGCCCACAATTAATGCAGCATTTGCTTCTGTCCACTTGGCTCGTACACACTTTAGCTATATGACCGAAGTCTAAGCATTTAAAGCAGCGGAGAACCGGCTCCTTCACTCGTATTCGACACACTGACCACCCAATTTTAAGCTTACCTATTTCTAGGAGTGCTTTGGCTGCCCTCGTCCATACTCTAATTACTGCAGTCTGTGTGTAGCTATACGATTTCCGGATCGAGCTGACCACTGGTTCTTCCTCACAGATGCTTCGAACTGCTACCACCACTTCTTCGCTCATTGTGACTTCGTCCAAGTCTCTAGTTTCCATCACCTGTTCGTTACCAAGAGTTTTCACCTTTGCCTGTTCACCTAGTATTTTCTGCACATCCGCTTTAAGCATTTGCCTCGCTCCCACCAGGCATAGTTTTAGCGTAGGCTAGAACCGCTGCTAAAGTTGTGTTCGCTAAGTTAGACTAAGCTAGACTAGTTGATAGGTGGAAAAAGTGGCGCTCTTTCAGATTTGTTCCGCCCTGTAGGTAGCAAGAAACTGTCAAAAACTGTCAGCGCGCCAAATTCGTATTTCGCACTTTGACAGATCAGCTTTTGTTTTTCCTATTTGCACTAATGTTGCGCGGGATCTTTTGTTGCAAGAAAATTTTGTTCTTGTGTTTCACCACTTATGGCTTTCTTCAATTTTAAAAAATAGCACTGCTGTGTCCCAGGCAAACCGCACCGTAAAACACGACGCGAAATTGCACTATCGCAGATAAAATAATTACTTCGAATCGAAAACTGCGATTAAAACGCACTTAATCCGACCAAAAACGGCTTTTTTAGGAGGAGCCGACGTGCACACGTCTTCTCCCTAAAAACTCCCGAACTTTTCCAAAAGTTCGTTTGTTTTGTGTGTGTGTGTGTGTGTGTGTGTATTTGGCAAAGTTGGCAACATCTCATGGACGGTATAAGATATTGATAAGTAATTTTATCACGAGTTATCTAGGCATTACCGCGAAATTTTATTACGAGGTATCTACATGTCTTACCAATGTGTATACAAAAAATGGGCGGGGATACAAAAGTTGTCAATATCCCATAAACGGTTCAAAATATTAATACGTTCGTAATTCTATCTCGCAGTACCTAGAGACATTACAAAAACATTTGTTCGAAATGGGCGTGGTCCGCCTACTTATACAAAAGTTGTTAAGTGCCGAAATAATAAGTGTTACATTACAACAACTCATTTGTCTGCGCTTAGGTAGATTTGTGCGGTGTTCTTGTTCTATGTGCAAGTATTAAGGGTTATAAAGGAGAAAGGGACACGCAATCTATTTGGGTAGAAAATTATTAATACATAAAAAATGAATTAGTCAATCATGCGTTACTTTAGAAGTAATTTAGTTAACTCTTAAGCGGCTCGACCGATCCAAAAATCCATCGGGGTTATCCAAAATAGACTATCGGAAGTTTTTTTTAAATAAACCTATACTATTTTTAATTTTATTGGTTCTTTTATTTAATTATCAGGTATTATCTATGACAATTATGTTTGAAAAACGATGTCTGCCAAATGACCACCACAACCACGTTTACAGATATCAATTCGAAAATCAAAATTTTCGATGACATTTTGGCATATTTGCGCGTTTAATTCACCAATTTCATTTCTGATTCTATTCCATTTAATTTTAACCATAAATAATTAATAATCATTTCACTAACGTGCACTATTCACTGTAACTGCATATTCCTTCTCGTTTTCGAAAAAGAATGGACCGATTACGCCTTTCGACCAAAATCCACACCAAGCAGTAACTTTTTTTGGATGAAGTGATTTTTCTTTAATGGCTCTTGGATTTTCATCTCCCCATATGCGACAATTTTTCTTATTGACGTGTTCATCCAATGTGATTATGTATGCCGAATAAATCACGTACAGTGAACTCGCCTTAACCTGAACACGAAATTGCCAAGGCTGTTCAAGTTATCGATTTATTCAAGTTATAGCGTATATATTAAAAGTTAAAATATATACTAAAATAAAGTCAGAAGAACACTACTCAGCGAAATAAACAAGAGAAAAACAACAACAAGAGAGAAAAAACAATTCCATTGATGGGGAAAATTCGTTTACGTTGTTATAGAAACCAGCGGTACAATAACGTCTGTTTTGGGTTTTCAGCACGTCTTATTTTCTACATTTTTCCAGGATCAAATGAAAATTTTTGTGAGGCTCTTCCAATAATCTGCTCGTTATTGCGCATTATGTTGCATATAGTGGATTTAGCAACTTCATATTCTTTTACACAAGATGTCACACTCACGCCGTTGTTTATTTTCGAAAATTGAAACAATGTTAGTTTCTGCCCTTTGGTGAGACCCCTTTCACTTGTAAAAATTTAAATTAACGGACCTATGAACGCACTTACTTGTGAAACTGATTGACTACTGACACAGAATAAATACAACATAAAACATAATTTTTGCGACAGCATAGGCAACAGAAATAACGGTTCAAATTATTCTTATTTAATTTGTATTACTGTAGCCTGTATGGATATGTCTCTAAATGAATGAACCGATATGTTATAAAGAAGTGTTCAAGTTACAGAGTCATGAAAATATTCTTGTTCAAGTTACAGAATACGCAATAAACTAAAACTGGTGTTCAAGTTATTGGATAGTTCAAGTTAAAGGGTGTAGAAATAAAAGATTAAATAATAAAAAATTAGAAATAAATAATTAAATTTTAAAAATTAAAACAAATCTAATAAAAAGTTAGAAATAAAAGAAAGTGGCAAGAAACAAACATGGCGTTTGACAGATATTTTCATTCAACATCCTAAAGGTACTTTTGGATAACCCTTTATTTGATCTTCACTAATACGTTTAGATGTTTAAGTAATATTGTTACATTTTAAGTTTTTGTTTACTTGTAAATGCGCTATAAAAGCGTTAGATTCTTGAGTGCTCTCCACTTGTCATTCAGTAAATAAATAAATACGTAGTTAAGCGTACTTTTAGAAGTTTTCCATCAGAGAACCTCTTTTTATTTTCCTATAATGCATTAAATGAAAGTAAAGGACTTGCTTGCAACACTTCGTAGTTAAGAGTTAAGTTTTATTAAGATTTTTTGCAAATTTTTTTTCCATCACTTTTTATGAAATACGCTCGCACGACTTTTTTACACTTTCGTCCCATTGTGTTTAAATAATGAACAGCAATCGAAAAATAACTTTTCAAACCCTTCTTTTATTGTAAATTTTTGCACGGATAATAAATAAATAAATCCAAAAAAATTTTGAGCAAAGTTTGGTTGTTGAGTTAATTGTTTACACGAAAAACTGGCTATTAAAAAAGTGTGGAGTTAAAAAACGGTGAGAATTTCATTTCGGTTATTGCAAGTGGCGTTGCAGGCAGATTTGTTACCTGCAACATTGCAGTTGTTTTTACACCCTAAAAACCCTCCTCACCGAAGCATATAACAGTAGTAAACTGTGCCACTGCAGTGGGTCTAATTTTGTGAAATCCCAAGGTAATTAAGAAAAAGGTTCAATATTGCTTGAAATATCGAAAAAAACCACATAAATTGTTTTCTGGAATGTCTACAGAACATAAATTTTGTAGGAGTTTTTCGAGTTTCGGGAGTTGAATCTTGACCCCTGGATTTTTCCTACTACCTGTTCTTCTGACATGTTGGATGTTAAGGAGTTTTTTAGAAGGTATCCCTCTTATAGTATCTGTATTGTTCTTTGGAAAACGTCATGAGTTAAGCTATCGATACGTTTTATCTTCTAAAAGTACGCTTAACTGCATGTTTATTTATATATTTAGTTATTATTTATTTATTTATTTATTTATTCATTTGTTTGTTTGTTTGTTTATTTATTTATTTATTTATTTATTTATTCATTTGTTTGTTTGTTTGTTTGTTTGTTTATTTATTTATTTATTAATTTATGTATTTATTGATTTATTTATTTATATATTTATTTATTTATTAATTGAATGACAAGTGGAGTCATTCAATTAATGACTCAAAGCTCAAGAGTCGAGCTCTTTTATAGCGCATTTACCAGTAAACAAAAAGTTAAAATTTAACAATATTACTTAAACACCTAACGTTTTAGTGAAGCTCATATAGTATATTTCTAGAAATAGCTGTTAAAAATTTCCAACACGATGGCGAAAAGCGCATAAAAATCGGTCCAGCCGTTTAAGAGTTAACTAAACTACTTCTAAAGTAACGCATGATTGACAAATTCATTTTTATTGTATTAATAATTTTCTACCCAAATAGATTGCGTATATAATTGACAGGCAACCACTAAGCCTAACTAATATGTAATGTATTTTATAATATACATACATATGTATATATAAAATAAAATTATATTCATGAAAACATATATATTTAATAATTATTTAATTTATAAATTATTTTTAGAAATAAAAGTTAAAAGTTTACTTTTACTTTAAAATTCATTTGAGTAAGATTTATTTTCAGGATCTGAATATCTTTTCAAAATCAAAAAAAAATTTGTAAATAACAAATCATATTTTTTTGCAATTTGCAGTACAAGTATCCCATTGTATTTGAATGTACAATACAATAATAGATTTTTAGTGTTTCACTAGGAGAAAATTACTTAAATTACCTTAAACTAAAATCTATCCCAATAGATCTGAAATTTCAAATTTGAGTGCACAGAAATCGAACACTGAATAAGCAGATGGAATATTTCTAAAATAACCGTCTTTAGAAGTAATTATGAATCATAACTTTGGGTTGAGACCACCTAGAACTTAAAAACTACGCGAAGGTGCCGAGAACGTAAAGCACTTCGTATTTTAAATATATCAACTGATAGGAAAAACTGAGTACGGAGTCGAATGTAATTTTAATGTTTGTAGGCAACTCTTAGATTTAGCGTTTTGCTCCTGTTATGGTATTGGATTGTGGATCTTTAAATTCCTGTGTAGGAAGTTAACACTTCTTCAGCAAGTCAACCTGGAAAATTTTATATACTTATACGTAGAGAGACAGTGCCCTAAACATTTACTCTCATCTGTCTTCCAGTGCTGTCCCAATTCTCCGTTTGGCAAACTTCTCCACCTCTCTCTCTCTTCCTCTTCTCTTTGATCTTTCTCACAGCTGTTTCGAATTATATCGTTCGAAATTATCAACCCTTGTGTTGCTTCAAACTGCTGCATATTTCGTGTTTGTTTTGTTATTTTTTAGAATTGTGTATAGAACATAGAAAAAAGCAGTTCTCCGCCAACATCCATTACGGCAGGAGAGCTGTTTTGAAATACTTTCGTTTCGATTATTTAAATCAGAACAAGACTGAGGTCTTCGTGCGACGGTTGTGTGCGTATATTCAAAAATTACTCGTGATTTTTGAAAACTATATCTTTCCAAAAAGTGCTTAAGTTACTTTTGCTACTGATTTCCTTTAAGTGTGATTCCTAGTGGCAAGGGAGAACATAAACATTTCTTAAAAGTCATTAGTGCAAACTGTCGTGAGCCATATTAACCACTGTGGTAATAAGTATGAGAGATTTTAAATGAAAATGTATCTTAGACAATGGCAATAATAAAGGAAATTCAGAAACGGTGTTAAAATCTCCCCTGTATACGAGATCAAAAGTAAAGTAGTGTTTTAAAGCAAAGAAAGGAACCCCCACATTAGTTCCTTAAATAATATCTTGTCTTCATATAAATTTGAACTCGTATATAGTATTTAGGCATCTTTACATTTCCACAATGCATAGCGAATAATCAGATGAAATAAAGTCAACACTGACAATGTCTGAACAAGGGAGCTACGATATCAATCTACACACCACAGCACTACCGCCTTGCCTCACCTCACCATAAAAATATGATGCTATTTTTAGATAGAACTCTATTTTTAGCCAGAATAAAAGATTAACGGCGTGAACGGAGCAAACAAATGTAAATACAAGGAAACAAGATTTCTTTCGATTCTAGTGCACCAACGAAGTGTGGACGAAATCAGCAATGAAGCAAGTAGACATCTCACAAGTAGCAGAGCCCTAAAACAGCACAATCAATCGAAAACTTGTCGAAGACTTTCGAATATAAGCTATTTTGCTTTCGTTAATTTTGTTCCAGCCCTCGTTCTATAGTATCTATCAATATAAATTCTCGAAAAATTGAAACATCGGAACAAAATTTCATTATAGAACGAATAAGCGAATGTCTGCTTCACGCAATTTGTGTGGTTTAATTTTGTACTTGTTTCGAAAAAGTTACCAGCGTTTAGTATATAAAACAAATTCTTCTCTCATGCAAATTTTCTCTTGTTAATTTCATTTTCATTTCACAATTTTTCTTTATTTTCTTATAATAATCTTTTTTAATTATTACTAATACAATCCATATTAGTAAGTGGTATGATGCGCCATTTTAAAAGATAAATTTTTGAGAGCTTATTAAGCAGTAGCATATTTAAAAGCTTTATATATTTCTAAGTCAACAGTAATAATTGCGATGCTTTGATTTATGAACGAAGATGAGATGGAACAACGACAGAGATACTGCGAGAATGAGTAAAAAAGAGAGCGAGAGACAGAAAGAGTGCCACGGAGATATTTTCCGCGCCGTGTTCTGTGTCTTGCTGGAACTGTGCTATTCCATTTTCTGTATGTGTGTTTTGTGGTATTAAAGTTTTTGTGGTTTAATCTTATATTTTTAAACACAACTGAATTTTTATCCTAAATCTTATACAGCTAAAAACTACAAGCCATAACTAGACACCGTCTAAGAAATTAACAAGAAAGCCTAAATTACATGAATCAGTTAAATCCATACATTCGTATCGTAAGAAAATTGTAAGTAGGATTGACGCCAAATGTCAGTGTACAATTTGCAGTATTGTTGTCCTTAAATGGGACATTCGTTGTTCACTTGCTGGACTATAGTAACCGTAATGTATAATGTGGTCAACGAAAAAAGTTAGCAGAAATTTCCGTGATAATTTCACAGCCGTATGACTAAACACTGTGATATATTCACAACAAAATGTTTGCACATTTGTGGTTGCATGAAATAACATACTAGGTCAGAACTTTTTATTATTTTGTTCTTGACACGTTTATTTTTTAGAAAAAAAATAAATGCATAAACCCTCCAGTTAAATATTATATATTGCGTTGTGATGCCGCTATAGTATACTTTAGGCCTATTACAGACCCTTGCAGCCGCGTAAAAATTAAAAGACCTTTCCAGCCAAAAATAAAAAAAACTAAAAATAACAATAACAACCTTATACCAAGCAAAACCAACAGCAAACGCAAGTGCAAACGCCTATCCAAGACATGAATCTGCTACTTGTTTGTTCCTTCCTAGATTTATTATTTATTATCTAAGTTTTAGAAAATTAGGTGGTGGTATTTTCGATAATTTTTTAATAATACGGTCTGGAACTTAGCGGCGTATATGAAAGATTTTTCTTAAATTGATGGTTTTGTAATATCAGATCGAAATTTATCTCACTTGAAAAAGCAGAATTTTTCTTATTGAATATTTCGCTGCGTGCACTCTTTATTTAACTACAATGCTGAACATGGTATTTACGTTCTCGCACGTTAATATTTTCTGGAAAATCGTTTCAAGAAATCCTTTTAATAATACAAGTACTTTTTTAACTGATTATATATAATGCTGATTATATATATAACTGATTATATATAATTCTATTGTATTAAAAAATCTTTAAATTTTATTCTATTCAAATTTTAATGAATTCAAAGATTCATTTAAATTTCGTAATATTTTTGACGTGGAAAAAGGCATTAGCATTTTGCAGTATGTTTAGCGTTTATAATCTTGTACCACCTTTGGAATACCATGTTGGACACAAGACGAATTCTGGCGAAATTTGTTGTTTTCAGGTCTCTTATGTAGTAAGTAGAGGTACACTCCAAGGAGGGGTTCTGTCCCCGTTTCTTTGACAGTTGCTTATTCTAATGATGTGGTGATATTAGTTTCTGGGGCCGTAATGTACTATACACTATGGTAAAATGTTCACTGAGTTTGAGTTGATGTTGCGTGGAGAGTATCACTTATTATTCCAAAACATTGTTGATTTCGGCGTAAATTGCTAATATTAAATTTTCTGTAAAAATGGCAAGCAGCAATGGAAAGGTGTTCGGTGGTGAAGGTGCCAAAGAATCAAGCGGTTCGGGTAAATGGATCACACGCAGCAACAACATCATTAGCACAAGCCGAGCTGGAGTCCGGGCTAGTCCCTCTGCCGCCGCAACAGTTCGGTCGGTTGATATCACTTTTTTCGACGGCATCGTTTTTGGCGGCTCTCGATCTCAGGCTTGCAGAACTGCGTGAGAACATTTTTGAACATGTTCTCCATCCGTAAAGCTGAAGAACACATTATGGAGAGATTTGGTGAGCTGAATGCGTTCGTCAGCAAGGTAAAAACGGAATTGGTTACTCTTTCATTTCGTGTCGATGGAGTAGAGAGTGCTACAACTCTTGTTGCTGAATTGAAAACTGAAGTGGGGAACTTAAAAAAGAGACTAAATAAATTAGTGGACGAGTCTGTCTCTATGGATGTAATTGTGTCGGGTATTCCCTACTCCCAAGAAGAAAACCTAAATGTTGTTTTTTCTAAAACATGACCATTAATTTGAAATTGCTTCCAAACCGAGATCGCTCTCATTTCCTATAGGCTGTGTCTACTTTTTGGTCGCCAAAATCATCGAGCGCTAACCCTCTCAGATCTAAACCCCAAAAGTGATGGAAGAGTTCATATACATGAGATCTTACCCAAACGAAGGCGTGAGATATTGCCATCAGCAATTAGAAACATAAATATGGGCTTAGTTCTACATTGTATTTAGTTAAACATAAGTTAGTGAATTCTTATACTTTTTTATGCCCTACACCCGTAGGGTATATCCACTTCGTTCTTCCGTTTGTAACGCACGGAAGGAGACAATATAGATTTAGAAAAGAACCAATAAGAACCAGACAAAGTGTGCCGCGCCGGAAACATCAACAACAACCACACAAAAGCGGAAAACAAAAAATTGAGAGAAAGAATAGAAAGAACAGAGGCAAGAAAGAGCGAGAGTAAACTAAGTGCAAAATAACAAAACGAGAACGTAATGATGATTATTAACAAGTAAAAGTGTTGTCTTCGGCCTGGCCGAAGTCTAAATACCCTACACCCCAATAACTAAACAAATTATAATTTCGCCACTTAACAACTTTTGTATAAGTAGGTGGACCACGCCAATTTTTGGCAAATATTTTGGCAACGATGACAATATCATCGCTGAAATAAATCCGCTGAAAGAAATTGCTTGAGTGAGAAGTCAAGTTAGAGTATAATGACAAAAATTATAAAAAAGATGTTTATATTATAACATGACTAAGCGCCGAAATACCACTGCTTATATATAAAATCTAAACAAGTAAAAGTGCTGTGTTGGGCAGGCCGAAGTCTAGATACCCCACACCCGAGTAGCTAAGGATATAATAAATTCTCCAGTTGCCAACTTTTGTATAAGTAGGCGGACCACGCCCATCTTTTGCAAACAGATTGGTAATTCTTTCAGATACCTCGTGATAAAATTAAGCCTTAATATAATATTATTTAAAAAAAAAGATAATTAATTACGTCTTAAAATTAATCTTATGAGATGGGTGGACAACGCCCATTTTTGCAAAAATCTTATTAATGGCGCTATATGTTCCAGAATGGGATTATGACTCAATATCTCAACTGTTTATGAGATATTCACCTTATACAATTTTTTAAAACGATGTGCCTTTACTACATTCCGTATGTAAAGTAGGCGAGGTTGTTAACCGATTTCTCGTTTTCCATCCCAAACTGCACTTCATAACAAAGATTATTTGTGCTAAGTTTAATAGCGATATCTCTTTTCGTTGAATACACCCTCTCCCTTCGGATGTAGGGTATAAAAAAGTTCATTCCTCCTTTATTGGCATTTAAATTTATCCATTAAATGTAACTAAGAAATGCTGATCATTTTATTTAAGTGAAATAAAACCAAATTTCCGGTTTACACAGAATTTCATTTATGATAACTTCCTTTCATGGCGGAATTCATATACGCGAGCATCGATGAAGTTTTCTGCTGGGAAGTTTTTATGCAGATCTTGCAACACTTGATCAAAGATGAAAGATTTATTGCATACTTTAAAGTTTATTAAATTTGATTTTAAAATATATCAAAAAATATTTTGGAAACATATATTACATTGTTTTAATAAAAGCAAGGAAAACGCCTAAACTGCTTCTTCATCAAGAGTCTGGTGGTGCGTTCAATTATATCGCTGTAAGTCTGGGCATTTTTGCAACTAATCTGTTTATTTTCTTGTTGTATTTTATTTTTGTGGTATGTTATTGTGGCAAGGCATTTCACATAATTTTTCGAGCTTGAACACTTGTCCCGTAGTGTCCCGTCTAGCTCCTCCTATAAAAGCTCTATAAGATTGAAATCTGGCGACTGAGCGCGCCACACCATATTTCTTAATATTTCTGTTGTTTCCTTGTACCAATCTGCTTTGTATTGTTTTTATTTTTCCCTCTGTTTCAATGTGCACGATTGCAGTTGCTGAGAAACCAGCGTGTTTATGAACTATAGTTCACATGTTTTTGCTGTTGGTTTTTTGCGAGGCTTAACAAATTAACTTCCGAATCGATATTATTGTCGCCGGTTTTTTAAGGTAATATAAACCATATCGTGAAGCTCAGTGATTCATTTCGGGGTTCATTAGTATGTAGGTCGATTCGTGAGTCGTAAGCGGTCCATCTCGTGTGTCGTATTTGTGAGTCGACAATTGCTTTCCTAAAACTTTTTATTTAGAAAACAGATTAAAAAAATTATATAACTCTAAAAGCGGATTTAAACATTGATAGCAATTTCAAATTAGAAGAAAAATGTTTAAACAAATTTATCAATAAATACTTAAATATTGTCATTTAAATCTAACTATTATATAAGCGTTATTTAAAATTTTACGTAATGTTTGACTATATATTTCATGTAGGTTTCTATTAATTAATTATAATAGCATATAACATACGGTAGTTTGTCATGAGAAGCCCGAAGGAAAACGTCTACTATTGTTTCCTTGAAGAAAATTTATTATATTACAAATAATTGAAAAAATGTAAAACAAAAATAAAATATTATTGAAAAGAAAACAAATACTAAACTTAATTTTAATACTGTAGCGTTAACCACTATATATTTTCATCGACTGAATAGTTGACAACTAAATAAGGAAAAACATCTGACCGGCTTCGATATTCAAAGGCGACAGAACATTTCTCTATAGTATAAATATATAAATTAGTTGAAGAACACATATACATTGCATTTACTTTATATAAAATTCACCCTACTGTCGACAGATTGGCCAAACAATGTATTTCTTGTTTTTACTGTATCTTCAGTAATTAAAAAAAATACAATCCGCGATTTATACTTTAAATATTGTAAAATTACTATACTACAGTTGTTTACTACACTCGTACATAAAATGAAAGCTGGTAGTAGTAGTTGTAGTTATAACTTCCCCTCTTAGCAAATTAACTGTTTTTGCAGTAAAAAAATTACGCAAAATTTTAATATTAATACAAAAACCTATTACTACTTTATCGATGGGGTTTTTTTGTATTTAGTTTTTTTTTTATTGTTGCATGTGGCTTTTTTTTACCCGAGAGCCCAATATAACATCCTAATGTCGTGTCATTAATTGGTGAGATAAAATTAGGTTCAAGACTGTTGTGAATAATGTAAATAAAAATATATCAAATCGCATTACGATTATATAGGCGTATCATTCGCGTAGTGATATTACAAGGTGTTGCTTGTTTTGACTGTTTGGAGTTGCGTATAAGATTTGCGATTGTTTTTTCAATTATAGGTGACCCTTCGAATGCATTTGAGCAATGGATATCGCAATATAAATCCGTTCCAAGGTTACTGTCTGAACATACTAAACTGACGCAAAGGCAGATAGCTTTTAAAAGGGGTGTAAATCGACTCTACTCCCACTTTTCCCCTTCCCACTAATTTTTTTCCTTCGAAACCAACGAATGCTTTGCATGGATAGGAGGCATCCCCTGAGCTGGGTTCTATCTGCCATAAAAAAAAAATAAACTCCATAAAGAAACTGGCTCAATTTTGCTGCAGAGGGTATGAAAATGTGGCCCAAATGGAAAAACCACAAAGAAAGAAGATGCTCTATTGTTGCGGAACAGTAAAATACACACCACAAAGACTAGCGACGACTTACAGAAGGACTTAGCTCTTGCTGGAACAAGTGTGCATGCCTCAACAGTGCGCCGTCGTTTGCTAGAAGTTGGGCGGAAGGCTCGAAGATAAGTTAAGAAATAACTCTTGACTGTCGCAATGAAGAAGAAAAGAATGGTTTGGGCAAATAAATACAAGTATGGGCACAAGATGATTGAAAAAACGTATTATTTTCAGACGAAAGCCATTTTTTCGTTCAGGGCATGCGTCACCAATTCGTGGCCGGTCCGAAAGGGAACCAGCTTCACAAGCTCACATTCAGTAGTCAGTCAAACATCGCGTGAAGCAAATGTTTTGGGACTCTCGCTTTTTTTTGGTCCAGGATCATTAGTACCCATAACAAGCATGATGAACAGCCAAAAATACCTAGAAGTTTTGCAAGTTGAATGGTTCCTGAACTATTTAAGGTGAATGTGAAAAACCCGATTTTTCAGCATGATTTGGCACCTTGCCATACACCGAATATTGTGAAACAATTCTTCACTGACAATAAGATAACCGTTTAGATTGGCCTGCCAATTCACCTGAATTCATCAGTCCAATAGAGTACTTGTTGATTATGTGCAAGATAAGACTCAGAAAGATGAATTGAATGCACACCAAAATCAAGTTGATGGAGTCGGTTATTGAAGTGTGGTATCGAGATGCAATACCAAAATCCGCAATGATTGCAAATCATTGCTCGAAAGTATGTCTCAACGTATTACGATGTTGCTGCAAGTCATGGGTGGACATATTAAATATTAATTCTTTCCATTTTGTAACCAATTTTAATTTTTGTATGAATAAAATATACGAGCATTTTTGAACAGAAACTGTCTTGTCCACATTGTGCAAAACAAGGGCAGTGCAGTATTGTCACGTAACGTGCAAATGAGTAACGTTACGTTATAACACTAACGCTTCGTTCCCAACACTACTATAAAGGAATTAATAATATTTAATCTAGTTGATAATTGCATTAATTTAATGTAATGTAATTGCATTAATTTAATGTAATAATAATTGTAATAATTTTATTAATTTAAAAATTATATATCATGTGGTCAACTTGTTTTCTTCTTTCCTAGTAAAATGGCCTGGCCTAACTTAGCTATCTTTTCAAATTACTGTTTAAAAGCAGATACTTTTCAGATCTGATTTTGCTGAGGCATTTGACTGCATTGATTATGGTATTTTACCTTAAACTTAGAAAATTATGTCTAAACTTAAAAAATTAGGAATTCATTCGAATTTTCTTAAGTGACTATCCTCATACTTTCTGTAAAACTAAAGCTAAACTAAAACTAAAGCTTCTGGAGGAAGCTTTTTGTAAAACTAAATAATAGAAAGCCAAATTGAATCAAGTCAGCTTCATAGCTTCAAGGTAGCTATTTGGGTACGGTCTTCTATTTATCATATATAAATGATGTAAACAGCAATTTTAGCTTTAACATTTAAATAGTCAGATAAAAATAACGTAAATTTTTCCAAGTGAAAAATTGTCACATTCGAGAAAAGATCTGCTTTTATATAAAATTATGATGACGGTGATATTGGTTTTTTGTGTGATTCTTGGCATATATCTGGACCGCAATTTTTTCTAATCACAGGCGAATTTCTAATTAAAGGTTTGATCTTAATGTAATCGTATAGTAAAAAGAGAACATTTTATATCTGAGCAATTATTAATTATAATGCTATTATAAAATAGGTACACATTTCAATACCTGCATTTTAAGGCAATGTATGTACTCACATTATTTTTATCTTTAACCGTAGAGATAAAATAGATATTAGGAGGACATTTTTTATACAGTAATATTAAATCGAAATTTTATTCCGACATTAGCAAAATTTTGTCAAAAAATTTTTTAATTAAGTAATTTTTTTCTAATTTTGCGGGTGTAGGGTATTCAGACTTTGGGCTGTTCAAAGATAGCCACAGTTGAGTGACAGATTTCTAGCTTAATACTCATTCGGACTAATTCTCTAAATGGTTTTTTTGAAAGGGAATACTAGAGATTTTAGAGATTCATTTACTTTCAAAACTATTTTCAGTAATGTCATTAGGGCGTTTTTTGAATACTTTTTTTTTATGGCAGATAGAACCAAACTCAGGCGATGCCCCCTATCCATGCACAGCATTCGTTGGTTTAGAAGGGAAAAGGTTAGCGGGAAGGGGAAAAGGTTAGAGGGAAGGGGAAAAGGTTAGAGGGAAGGGGAAAAGTGGGAGTAGTGTCGATTTACACCTCTTTTAAAAGCATCGATGTTGTAAGTGCGTGGGAAAACATGCGCAGGGAGACTATTCCACAACTTAACTGCGCGACCGAAAAACGAATTCTCGCGGTAGTGGGTAGTGCGATGGAACGGTACCGAGACGTAAAAGGGGTGCACCGCTCTGAAAAGCCGAGTAGATCTGCTGAATACCTGAACCGAAGGAATCAGGCTGGCTACTTCAGAGGAACAATTACCATTAAAGTAACGTTAAAATAAGGTTACACACCCCACATCCCAACGATATCCCAAGGTTTCATCGCATTGTATTGACATGCACAGAACATCAAGAGCCTCCGACTCATTAATATCCACACCACTCATATTTAAAGGTGGAAAGTTGTCGCCCGCCAGACGCTTGTGGGTCAACAAACAGCATTGGGTCTTCCGCGCATTAAAATCGACCCGATTCGCTTGACCCCACTCCTGGATTTTGTTGAGGTCAGATTGGAGTGTGTCATTCATAATTCTACGTTTTCCATTGATCCCCAAAATAGAAGGACGCCTGGAGAATGAATATGAATGACAAATGCTGCTGTCATCAGCAAACGAGTAGACGGGATTTGATGTCAATGACAGAATGTCATTGATCAAAATGGGAAAAAGTGTTGGAGACAGGACCGAACTCTGTGGAACTCCAGCATTAATGCAGTGCTCTTCGGAAGCAAAGCCGTCTATCACAACCCGAATAGAACGGCCGCTGAGGAAACTCGATATCCATCGAGTGAATGTGTTACCGACACCATAAGCAGCCAGTTTAGACACGAGTGCTTTATGCCACACGCGGTCAAATGCCTTGGAGGTATCCAAAGCAACAACCTTACTCTCACCGAATTGGTGAACACAACTGTTTCACCGCTCAGTGAGGAACGCCTGCACATTGGCAATCTTCCAGGAAGTAGGAAAAACTCCTGAAGTAAACGATAAGTTAAAGAGATTGCGCAATGGGCGAGCCAGTGTTGAGGCGCACTTTCTCAACACGTGGGCTGAAATGCAATCCGGTCCCGAGGATTTATTGACGTTGAGGTTTACAAGCACTCTTTTAACAGCCCGCGTTCGAAAGTGCATCTCAGGCATAATATGAGACACACCATCGATCACGGGTAGTGGTTTGCTACTCTCAGGAAGAGAGCAGTTTTCAGCAAACTTTTTGGCTAATAAGTTAGCCTTATCAACCGAGTGAGTGAAGATCTGATCATCCTTGAGGAGAGTTGGAATAGACGATCGCGTCTGATTCTTCACTCTCCCCGCGGAGAGCATAAAAAAGCCCTTCGCTTGGTTCTCTGCATTCCGTTTTATTGTCTATTTGTGTTATTTGATTATGTTATTATGTAATTATTGTTTTTGTGAGTTTATTAATGTTTATTGTTATCTTTAATTCATTGTGTTACAATCCAATTCTATTGCACTGTGACTTTTTGTGCTTTGTGCAGATATTTGTTTATATCTGTTATGCTTTTTCCCGCGAGCACTCTGAACACTGCACTGCGGTGCATCCACCCTCGTCCGCGGTCACGACACTACTCACTACCACTACTGCGGTATTAAATGGGACTCTCATTATACTATAAGGTACACAGTAGTCGTATTTCAAATATACAAAGGAAGTTCACACGATTTGCATTTTGCTCTATTTACTTCTTTGAAAATGTTCTAACTTATGAAGTAAGAATTATGTCACTATGAGGTAAGAAATATGTCCCTTTGTCCGTTTCGTAATCATTAATTTTTCCATATGCATTTTTGCCTAGATATCCGTCGCTCTGTACTTGGCAAATTCTAAGTTTGTTTTAAAGATGAAACCCCTAAATTGAGGGAAGACTTTAACAATTCCGTCAGTTAATGTAATTTCGATTTAAAATAATAATTAAGTTGCATCTGTAAGGAGTTATTCTTGATTGGTGAAATAAATAAATGTATTTAGCAGAATGTTTGTTTGTCAATAATGAGTAAACTCTCGAACCATTTCAATGGTAATGGAACCATTACAATTACATAGGCTATCCAAAATTACACAACGAGTCGCAGGAGGGCGCTGTACATTATTTTGTAGAAGCAAAATGAAACCAAGACGCATATCTAAGGAATGGAGAGACCAATTTTGATGCGGTTTTCAACGTTATAATGAACATATGTAACAGAGACACCAGTATAGCTTGTGTTCCAAGCTACTGAATCGTGCTGTAAAACCTATGGTAGAAGCAAGAATCTTAAATTTACATCAGAGTGACCGATTTTAATGCAATTTAATGCCTTTATTTCATAAGAGATTTTCATAACGAAGTAGGCTATGGATAAGCTTTGAGTCGAACGGCGCTCTGGTTTTTTGGTAACCGCATCATTCGAAAGAACGATCCAGTGTTATGAGAAAGTAAATTTAAAAATTTTTGGTAGATAGGATTTGAAGATTGGAAAAATGTCACATGAAAAGTAATGCACAAGGCGAAATTCATATTCACTACATTTCTTCAGCATTTTCACCAATGGAATACTTAAAGGAAATGGTGCGCCCGCTTCCCTCTCAGCATTACCTCAACCATATTCGGCTACGTGATTGAGTAATATTGGCGTTAAAAAATAATTTCTGCAGTCAACATTAACATACATTTGTTACAAATAGTTCGAGATTTGGTGCTACAAATCGGTAAACACGGTTCTGGATGAAAATATAGTAGTCAATTGTTGTCCTACGGGGTTTCTCAGTTCATTTCAATCTTCAGGAGTTCCACCGCATTGTGTCAGCTTAAAAAGTGGAATACAAATTGTATCATCTCGGAGTTTATATTCGCCAAGTTTTTGTAACGGAACGATAATAACTGTTAAGGAGCTCATGCGCTACGTCCTTGAACAAAGCAACTATTCTAGCTGTATGTGGAAAAGGAGAGTATTTTGTTTTACGAATAGAAGATAAAGCCTCTTTAAAAGTAAAAGACGAGACAACAATGGGTACTCTGCTAGTATAAATATAAATTTACTTGTGATTAATGTAATTTTGCCAACTTAATTTAGATCTTAATTTTTTATAAACCTTCGAATTAAATGTGTAAAGTACAATATAAAGGAAGAATATACTAAAACAGTATTAAAAAGTAAACTACTAAATAATAAAATATTGAATATTATTTTTATAATTTAATAATTAAAATTATATTATAAGATATAAACAAAAGGAAAAATATTTGTTTATAAACTTACTTAGGAAGCATTGCTATTTTAAAATTCTTGCGATTCACGAAGCGACTCATGAAACGACTTAATCGCTGCTCACATATGTATATCTTTGTGCTACTCTTTCAAAAGTGAGTTACCCACATTTGAAAGAATCACGTAACTCACCTTTGCTGGGATAAGCGAAGGTGACTTTGGATGAACTGCGCTCGATAGTCATGTTTAGAAGATTTGGAGGTAAAATGGAAATAATCTGCGTACGAAATATAATTATAAACGGGATAATCTAAAAATAAAAATCTAAAAATCTGTTTATGAGGTCTTTGTTTTATTTTATAAATAAGATAAAATCATTCACCGCGATCAGTTTAAAAATCGCAGATTTCGTGCCAAAATGCGTTTGTATTAACTCGCAACGCATACAGATTCGTAAAGAATCTGCCGGAAAGAAAGGGTAATTTTACTTGGATCGTGCCAATTTTTCACTGTAGAAAAGCAATGCTGTATTGCATTGAAGTCGAAATTGCAATTTGAAGTCGAAATTGCTCCCTCGGTAGATTTAGTGTTACCTCTTGGCTGCTGCCAAAAATGCCAGAGCAAAAAATGAACTGCCTTAACTCTTCGCACCGACTAATTTTTCGAGAAAAAATTGGCATTGAATGAGAAGGAAGCTAAAGCCCTCAGTCATGTGTATTTCGTGCCACTGTTAAACTTTTCAAAAAACTTTTAAATTCTCTAGCTTTTAAACTCGATGAAATGAGTTGCGCTGTGGAAATCGTAGCATATCACAGACCATTTTGTTAAGTAATCAATTCAAGTTGTTTTACTATTGAACCGCAAAGTGAAAAATATCGCTCCAATTCTTCCATTTTAATTAAAAAATTTATGGTGCTAACACGTCTTTCAATTAATTGGTGATAATAAATATTACTTCGTTCTATACACCTGCGAGATAAAAAATTCACCAAAATTGAGTTAAAATTCCACGTGTCAGCGAAATTATGTCCAACGAACTCAGTGAAATCATCCCGATGAAGTCACCTGACTTCATCCACGAATGTAATGCTATTGTTACCACTCCAAAAATGGAAGCAACATTAGCCAAAGTTGGAGGTGTTAGTAAGGTGGCTGATACGTTGGATGGAGAAGCCATGGGAGTCATGTCAAGAGAACCAATATTGAATGATGCACCTAAACAGATTGCTATCACACCTCCTGCGGCCAAAGACCTTAACCTGGTAGAAGTAACAGAATCTTTAAAAATCTGTGCCTCCCCTAAAAATGTTCTTTCTAAATTTGAGGACGAGCATATCTTACCAGCAAGCGGTAACAATGTGTATTCTGGACAATTTCATGCCACCGTTAGTGAACCTCGACTTAATATACTCTCAGGCAATCGAATGTTCGTTGAAGGCCAGGAAAGCAACTCTGCTGTGATCGAGTTTTCCTCCACAGGTACCTCGAGGTTATCAGTTGAAAGCGACGATGTTGACTGCGAAGAAGCAGAAAGTGCTTACCTTAACATGCAGCACAAAAGGCGTAGCGTAGCACCTAATCGCTTACGTCGTTCCAGTTTCAGCAGCTTAGGTTCAGCGTCGACATCTGTGTCCGTATGCGCTAGCGTCAATGCTAGCCGTCGCAGCAGCTCAGCGGGCAACATAGTGGATTTAACTTCGGCTAGGGATTGCCTTCTGACTTTAAAGACACCATCTATGGCAGCACAACCTTTGCCCACGCTCACCTTCCAGCTCTCCACGACTGCTTCTACTCCCAACATGGAAAGCCGTCGTAGTAGCTTAACGACTCTTTTTCCGGGCCCCTCACCAATAATGTTGACCAACGAACCCGTACTACATACGACACCTGTTATGGATGACACCTCAAATATGGATGACAAGAATTCGACTGGAAAGGAAGGCGGAGGAGCCGTGAATAATGATCTTCTAAACAACATAAATACGCCCCGCACTAAAACTCCGCCGCCAATAGGACTTAAGATGGGAGTAAATTTGAAAAAGGTTTCGCCGCCGCGCACTCAGATCACGGTGAAAAAAAATGAAGGGCCCATGTTTGTCCTACGTAGGGTGGAAAAAAAGGCAACGCCGCATAAAAGCATCCTGGAAGACGATAAGCCGTTATACCACCTCTCGATCGTTCGAAATGACAACAAAGAGCACAGGCCAGCGGTAAAATCTAAACCGAAACCGGTATCTCTGCAGAAGTCGGTCACCTCAATTAACGTACACGCAAAGTCAAGTTCTAGTGGCATACTAACCGGGCCGCAAGTCATCCGCTCGGTCGTTCGTAAGGATGCACATGGCACATCTAAGCCTTCGCGTCCTCAGCCTGGGGTGCCCATAACCATACAGAAGATCCAGGGTGATAAAATAATAATAATAAAAAAAATACAAGTGCCTAAGAATGGCAAAATACCAGAACAGTATCTCCAGGTTTGTTCTCGTTTCTCTATCGTTTGTGCTTCGTGCGTACAGTGTCAATGTCCTTGCATCCAGCGTAAGGTTTTTATTATCTTCTCTTTCTAACAATTTTTAATCCACACTAACCTTATTCCTAGTGAGGCATTGCGAGAGAAAAATATGTTTTTACTAGATTCACAGTTCGAGTCCCCTAACTGAATTCTTACCGATATTTTTATACGTATGTCGGAATGAAGAAGTAGGAAAAACGAATAAGTGGGCTTAGACACATTGAGATTTTACCGTTCTTGTTTATTTCTGTAATTTATAATCCAAAGTTTTCAGAAACTTCTAGAAACTACTATTTTAGAAATAAATTGTTATATAATGAGTAACAATGCTTTCGAACTCGCATCACATCAGCAGAAACATCTGTGACTGAAGTACCACCTTCTCATCCGAGAGAGTCATTATCAGGGCTCAATGGGAAAAACGTTGAAGGATTAAAAGTACACCTCTTATAGTGCATCCACATATATAGACATTCGCGATTCAATGCACATCATTACAGCAGCACGCAGTTTTATAAAATTATTTAAATTCTTTATAAATTATTTATCTAAACCTCGCTATTGCCATGGCAAATATTGGGGAAAATAAAATCTGTCTGCGATCTCCCGCCACATCGCCACGTCTTGCTGGAAAGCACCGCAACCTGCTAGCAGCAGTCAGCAGTTCGACATCTCCTTCAGATCGCAAAAATTCTGCTGGACCCGTGACCACGTCAACGCCGGCCGCCCTACCTGCATTGCCCCCACGTTTAATGGACGAAATAGCTACAAGTCCAGCACCGAGCATCTCGCTATCATCTTCGCCGTCTTCCTCACCGCCACCCGTACCCATGCGTGTGCTCAAATACAATTCGAGCAATACTTTAAACCGCCTTAATACAGCGACAAGCTTCAAGCAACTTTCTACACGAAGCTTTTTCAGGCCACAACTAAGTAACGAACCTACAATCAGTGCAACGGTCGCGCAAAGTAGTTCATCAGATATACGTCGAATTCCCGATCTTGACTTGGATCAAATTATTTCCCCTCAAAATATGCTCGAGAAGAAATCGACTGCTGCGAAGCAAAACCCGAGGCCGGCCGTTGATTTCTACGATGCCGAAATCGAGATGATGAACAAATACCTTCGAAGTCTCCCAGATTACAGTGAGGCGGATAGGAAACTGCACCAAGAGTTCGAAGATCACTACGACTGTTTTAAGTGCAAGCAGCTTTCCCTAGTTAAGTCCCGCTCACATCAAAACATTATTGCCGCAAAGCCGGTGGAGCTGTTGGCGTCCCAGCAAAATAAAGAGCACTTACTTCATAATGGACACCTGAACTCTTTTGATAATGAACACCTGAAGTCTTCCAGCAACGCCTTTAAACATCAGGAGTTTTATCCGCCAACCCTGTCTCTCCAGCCGCCCAGCCTGCAGCGCAGTGTTTCCAGTTCTCATATGGCGGTCCATGCACAAAGGCAACCGCAACAACTGCAGCAGAAAATGCAATCACAGCATTTGTTTCTGATGACCAAACTGCGTGCGCATTCGCAGCTCTCCACCCAACCCTCTTCGCAGCTCTCCACCCAACCCTCTTCGCAGCTCGCCACCCAACCCTCTTCGCAGCTCTCCACCCAACCGTCTTCGCATGAAAAAAAAACTGTCTCGACAAATTCCAATATCTCACTTAATAAACAGTTAATGAAGGACTTTTGGACGGGGAATCTGGCCGCATCGCAGAAATACCGAACACCCAAGCGTTCTATATGGAACTACGATAACATTTGCCCTTCATCTGTAAGTTCTGCTGGAGACCCTTTAAAGGTGGACGTACAAATAGCTAAAAAGTTAGTGAACAACCCTACTGTAACTGACGCTACCCGGAAGGAACCCCGTAAACCAAACAAACTGAAGAAGAATTCCTCGCTCTCTCACCTCGACATTAAGGTTCGACAGGCAGTCACAGAGGAAGATCTGTACAAACTCATTTGCAATGAAAACCCTCCAGAGGAAACGACAGTTCCCAATTTAAGAAAGACGCACGAAGTTGGGCAAAGCCCAGTGTCAATGAAGATAAAGTACTGTCGACAAGAATCACAGGAAAAGTCATTTCTGAATAAGAGCTTGTCCCTATCTCATGTTCCATTCGAGGTTTATGCGACTTCCGAGTGCACTGAAACGGACACGCAAATTATACCGGCAAAAAACAGCCCAAGCCACTCGTCAAATGTAATGCACATTCCACACTATATGTGCCATCTGCCCTCGCTAAGTCGCAGCAGCTCAAACTGCGCTATACTTTTGCGTAAAAAAAACGATCAATCAGAAACCGGAACGACAAATATGTCGCTCGCGTCGAGTACTCCTAGTTGTCTCCTTAAAAGCTCTTCCAGCTCAAATATGCTTGTGGGGACGCCCACATATAGTCCATTTGATATAAAGAATCTTAAAACGATATCAGTTGAGCCATCAGCAGCGACGAATATGACTACCGCTTTGCTGGCGCCGAAAGTGCGGTCAAATAAATCAGCAGCGTCTGAGTCAAAGCTGCAGAAGCCGGAAAGCGGTGGGCACACCACTGTTCCCTTCGCAAAGTCGAGCACGACCGGCGACAGCGTCATTGTTGAATCTCCATCACCCGAGCGCAAGTCGCAGAAGAGTAACAGTACCCTAAGCAGCGGGAGCGTCACAGCAACAAACTGCTGCAATGCACATTTGTCAAAGTTAGGAACTTCATTTCACATACCAGCGATGTACGCAGATACCAAGGCTCAGCAGGATCAGACGAAGGCACAAGTTCCTTCCTGTGACTACAAAATTCTAGAGATACCGAAACGCCAGAACGATGCTGGTATTAAGATCGAAAAAGATCACGACAACCTAAAGCCAAGTATGAAGTTGTCAGCACATCTACCTTCAAAGCTAACAGCACACGCCGATGCTGCAAAGAAAAGGATAGCTGTTGTACCAGTAAAAGCGACAGCGACGAGCCAAACCGAGCAGAAAACAGCTCCAAAACTTGATTTTTTTACAACTACGTGCCAATACCAACCGACGGAAAGTATTGCCAATAGCAACTCTGAAAGCCTAGCGACATCACAAATCCCCAGACCAGCACATCGGCAACAACTGACGTACAAATGCTTTCCAATCGGCAAATCGTACTCAACATCACAAATCCAGTTTGGATATCAGCGAAATGACCGGCCGCAGCATCCAAAGCAGCTTAATGAGCGTCATCATCATATAACATACCACCAGCAATATAAGCGTCCATTTCTGAATTGGAATTCCTTTCCATGTTCCTCAATGATTGGCAACATTGACAACATAACGCAACAACAACCGCACAAGTTGCAGTTTTCCTCATCTCCCTCATATGTTGCCACAAACTTTAAACAAACGAAGTCTCCTCCTGAACGCAAACCAATTACAAGTGCGGTTACACAGGGTAACTCTAACAAGGAAAATAAACTTGCATACAATACCCACCAGCAACAACAGAAGCTCGTTAATCCGCGTCAGCAGAAAATAACAAAATCACAATTACAGCAGAAACAACCTACTTCTTACCATTACCCGTCTGCGGTTGGTCTGCCCTTTGGAGCTGAATTGTCTCACTCGGATTCGTTTACGGCCGCGCAAGGTGCTTTTAGTACATCGCAGTTAGGGCAGCCACACAATCTGCATTTTGCACCTGCTACGCACTGTAACGCGCCATCACAGCAGCACTCGGTCCCTGTTCTTCCTAAACCCATCGCGACTTATAAACAGCAACACAAAGTGATACAAACGTACGATCCGTACTTACGTATCAAAGCAAGGAACAATTCTGTAGGAAACTTGCATCTGTTGTTTTATCAACAAGGTAATGCGGTCTCCGCCCACACACACCAACCTCAGCCTAGTACAGCATCTCTATCCTTCTCCAACTCCGTGGCCAGACGCTTCGACCAAGCTAGTCTCACCACGGAGCAACAGGACAACCCGAAACTTAATCACACGCCCAAGGTTGCTCACACACTACATTACGTCGAGGTATAGATATCCTTCGTTGTGCTCCGTGCTGCTTGTTCACTGCTTCTTTCTGATTTATTTATTTATGTTGTTTAATTTGCATGCAATTTCTAGAGCTTCCTGCCCACTACCAGATTGCGTGTTTCTACATTTTAGAGATTGCTGTCGAAGCCAGCATGAATATCCGCATGAACGTTTGTATAATCGTAGAGTACAGGGCGGGTAGAGAATAAAATTGGGTTCGTATCAACTGCTCCCAATATCAGTATCAACGAATTAATATTTGATTTAATATCGATTATGATTGCTGTAAACGCTTTTAGCCATTAACATTTGTAATTTGACAGATTACACTCCCAGTCGCGAATCACCCAAAATTTATTGTAATTCAGTTTCTGAAATCATTGATATTTGCTGTGTTCGATTCGCCAGAGGTTACTCGCTTGAAATCCCTTTGTTTTAAAAGCGTACATAACCTTAAAAGAAACAAAAAATTGAAAGCAAACGGCCTTTGAAAATCTATGTAGCAGCTAAAAAAAAATTTAACAAGCTTTTAGTTACCATTTTGTGTTTTTGCACTTTTTTCATTTTTGCTCGATTTTTATGTGATTCCAGTAAATTTGAAATCAGCAGAATAATGACCAAGCTAGGTTTAACATATATTTCTTGGAAATGATATGACATTTTATGATGACTAAAGAATTTAAAAACCTTAACTAATCAAAAGCAAATGAATTTGACAGTTGATGATAGATGAAGATTTTGAAACCGAGTCCTTCCGAATTCACTAAAAATTTGTCTTAAAGTTTTGAGGTGAAAACGTATTTAAAATCAATGCCGGGTGTGGAATAGGAATCGCGCCCCAATAAGCGGACAGTTGACAGTTTCTATTTAAGTACTTACATTTTAACGACTTTTGAAAGTTTGTGCTGCCGTAGTTTGCGAACTATGCACGCGAAGAGTGAAAATCATATCTTAGAGGTATGAACTATTCATCCGAGAGAACCATATGAAATATTCCATCTGAGTGAATAAAGTGTTGTTTTGAAGGGAGTTGATTAAATTCACGAAGGATGTAAATTTTGTATATTGTTGGTGGAGGACGACTGCCTGGCATTCTTTGCATTCCTAAGGCCTGATTGGAGGGTTTTATGAATCCAAGTATTCTACTAGCATTTAGCCAGCTCACAAGTGCTAATTGAGTCTTAATGGAATTTTGTATGTTCTTGAAGCCCTTTTACAGATTGTAAGTAAGAGCATTAGTTGAAATTTCGGGATTTATTTTCGAAAAATTTTTTTAACTATACTGTATATGGGAAGTTTCAAATGATTTTTAAACATAGTTGGGAGGGTTGAGTGCCCTTACATGAATAAAAGACAAAATTCTGGCCAAACATTTTTGGAGCGCATACATATTCGCAGTTTAATTATTTTCGTTATTGTTTTTTGTAAAACAACTTTGTACGGCCATTTACAAAACATTTCGTACCAATTCTATTAATACTTTTTTAAATCTAAATCCCCACTTTATCTTCCTTCAGATTTTATTTCCCTTTTAACCTCACAATAAAAGATCAACACACTTAGAGAAATAATTTGAGTTGTGGTGTGACCGCGGGCGAAGGTGGATGTTACTCCCCACCACAATTCATTTTTCGCGTCGAGTGCTCGTGAAAAAATAATTAACATCAAAACCGACCGTCCACAAGCAATAGAAACACATTTACATAAAATAGAAACACAGTGCACATTACCCAAACCAATAATATAACCTTTAAACATGCAACAATAATAAAATTAAACAAATTAAGTCTAACGGAATGCAGAGAACCAAGCGAGGGGCTTATTTATGCTCTCCGCAGTAAGCTCAGCATTTCGTTTGCTTTCCCTCCTCCTCCTTTTTCATGGTTCCGTTAGGTGTGCTGGCGGCTATGAGTTCACCTCTGAAGCGCGGCAAGATAAAGGCATAACACTTGTCTTGTCGCGTTTTGCTTTGCTTGCGACGTACGCGTGGCGGCTTGTACAGCTGACCTTACAGTGGGTGGCGATGACAAAATTCCGCATGGACTCCACTAATGTACGTTGAATTGAGGGCGAATTTCTTCGCGGTCAATACGCATATTTGTACCCACCAACCGCATATAATGGCACTAAGGGAGACTCATGTGTCTGATGGTGCAGATCCACTGGATTTTCACATGCCAGGGTACAATTTACTGCCATTGTTTTTACCACACAGAGGCCTCGCCTTATACATCGCAGTGATGTTGCGTACCAGTGTCAGCAACACCTTTGCACGACGGATGCCGAATTTAGCTCCATGTGGGTTAAGTTCAAAATCCAGTCGCACATCCTGCACTTCTGCTTTATTTATAGAAGCCCGGGTCTGGAGAGGCTGCCAACTTTTAATAAACTTGACAGTCTCTCTGATTCAATCTCTAAGTTTCTGGAATCGTATGCGAACAGTGAAATTGTTGTTGCTGGTGATTTCAATGTTCATAATTCCAATTGGCTACGTCGTTCGAGTCACAAGACACCAGAGGGTTTCTATGTTGAGTTATTTGCTGAGTCTAATAATTTGACTCAATTAGTGAAGGAACCAACGCACTTTCCCTGCGTTGATGGGCAAAACCAAAATATTCTGGACCTTTTTCTAACTTCACATCACAGCAAGTATGATGTGAATGTTCTTGCACCTCTTGGTAATTCGGACCACGCTACAATTTCTGCTACCTTCCCATATTCTAGCCTTCAATCCGCTCATCAGCCAGCTCCGAAGCGGATAGTGTGGCTTTATGAGAAGGCTAATTGGGATGCGCTGAACTCCTTTTTCAGCCGTTTCAATTGGCAATTGTGTTTCAGGGATAGAAACATAAATGCTGCAGCAAAATTGGTAGAAAATATAATTTTATTTGGTATGAGATCTTTCATTCCCAATAAAAGAATTTTCATTAAATCAAAGGACCATTCCTGGTTTAATGCGACTTGCAGACAAGCATTCAGGTCTAAAGAGGAAGGATTTAGGAATTGGCGTTTAAACAAAACTGCTAATACTAAATTGCTGCGCAATCAGGCCAGAAATAGGTGCAATGCCACTCTATAGCGCGAAAAAAGTTCTCTACGAATAGCGCCTTAGACGTAGAGTTCTTGGATACCATAAGGGTAGTAAGAACTTTTGTTCTTACAGTGTGTCTCCGACACTTTTTCTTATTTTCATCAATGATCTTCTGTCATTGACATCAAATCCCGTCTACTCGTTTGCTGATGACAGCAGCATTTGTCATTCATATTCATTCTCCAGGCGTCCTTCTATCCTGGAGATCATTGAAAAACGCAGAATTATGAATGACACACTCCAATCTGACCTCAATAAAATCCAAGAGTGGGGTCAAGCGAATCAGGTTGATTTTAATGCGCGTAAAACCCAATGCTGTCTGTTGACACACAAGCGTTTAGCGGGTGACAATTTTCCACCTCTAAATGTGGGTGGTGTGGATATTGGTGAGTCGGAGGCTCTTGATGTTCTGGGCATATCAATCCAATGCGATCTTCGTTGGTACGATCATATTTTTGACGTGTCCAAAGGAGTAGCCAAGTGCTGGCTTTCTTAAGCGGTGTAAGAAATACTTCACTCCAACCGATCTTCGTTGTATCAACGAAAATGGACTACATTACTTTCATTATTTTACCGTTACTTTCATGGTAAAAGTTCCTCTGAAGGAGCCGGCCTGATTCCTCCGGTTCAGATATTTAGCAGAACTACTAGGCTTTCCAGAGGGGTGCACCCCTTCCAGAGGGGTGCACCCCTTTTATGTCGCGATTTCGTTCCAACGAACCACGCAGTACCGTGGGAATTCGTTTTTCGGTCGCGTCATTAGATTGTGGCAAGGAATAATCTCCTTGCGAATGGATACAACTTCGCCCACTTACAGCGTCGAAACCTTTAAGCGAAGTGTAAAGAGTCTCTACCCCCTCTTTCCCCTTCCCTGTAACTTGTCATCCCTTCGGAACCAACAAATGCTGTGTATGGATAGGGTGCATCCCCGAAGCTTGGTTTCATCTGCCATAAAAAAGGTGACCCCGCTGTTGCAGCTAAAAAAAGCCCCTCGCAAAATACGCATACTCACGCCGAAAACCATGCAGATAGAATAAAAAAATGGGTTGCATGTAGAGTCAAAGACACAAGATAGCGCATTGTGACACTTTCACGAATCTATATCACTTGACCGTAAATGGGACCTTGATCATCATTGGACCTTGATATCATTGACAAAGTGAGAAAAATGCCACCATTAAAGAAGAATAAGCGCTTCTTTGTCTGTCAGTTTTCATCTGACTATTCAGAATTTGGTCCATTAGTATCCTCTGCAACAGACCATTCGCTACATTACTCAATTAAGTTTACCTCTTAAATGTCTTAACTCCAGTTTCTAATATCCTCGTTTGTGCTTCGTTTGATTTACTTTTGTAAACGATTATATCATAAAAGAAGAAGAAGAGATCAACGTGATCTAGCTACATAATACTTATAATAGTAAAAACTAAATATTATTATAATACAGTAATAGTAAGAATAAAATATTTTAATAATAGTAAGGAGTATCATTATAGGAGTAAGATTATATCATAAAAGAAGAAGAAGAGATCAACGTGATCTAGCTAGATAATAGTAAAAACAAAATATTATTATAATACAGTAATAGTAAGAATAAAATATTATAATAATAGTAAGGAGTATAAAGAGTAGCTGATGCATATATTGCATGCTCCTCACGTTTTTCATTTTAAATTTGTATGGCGCTAGGAAAAATGATTTTAAAGTCCGTCTTAAAAGCGTGGTATTTAAAAACATATTTTAAAAATTTATTACATATCTTTATTTGAATTTTTATACATAGCGTTACAACTTATAACTGCTTAGATATATAGTGTTCTGTTTTTACTATACGAATACATTATGCATAAAATTTTTTATTAGAATTTCGCAAGTTGACAACTTTGGAATAGGTGGGATACCCATTTTTGGGAAACATTTTAATAATGTTATTACCGTCTGTGATATATTGTCTACTTTTGTATGAGTGAGCTGTTCACGCCCATTTCATAATCCAAATAAAATCCATCCAAATATCGTGGCCATGCTGTTGTATGTCCGGAATTAAAATTTCGTCTTCATATCTGGTACCTTTATGAACTAGCGTGAAGTTGGCGCCCGGCAAATTCCCAAAAATTTCTGTTAAACTGTATCTGTCAATTAACAGAGCTTTAACAGAGGCGAAAACGCTATTAACATCCATTGAACAGAAGCAAAAATGTTAAAACCCATCTTTAAAAGAGGTGAAATGTTATAAACCTACCTTTAACCGAGGTGAAAATTTTAAATACCAAGCCTTAACAGAGTTAATTTAAAATAACAGAAATTCAGACGATCTCAAACCTAAATAGCGTACGAAGTACGGGAATGTTTTACTATTTCTATATTGGTTATTTTTTTTAATGTTTATAAAATTTCAATTTCATTCATTAAGTGAAGAGAAATTATGGTAATGATCAGTAAAATCCAACTTAATAATTATTACGAATGAAAAAACAGAGCTTCGAAGAGGACAAAAAAAAGGCAACGCCGAAATTTCTGCGCTTTTCCAAGCTGCGTTTTTATCGACTCAATTCAAGTAACTTAGCACGCAAGTAAAAACTCAAACGCTCTTTTCATCAAAACAAGAAAAAACCATTTCACCAAATTTATACAGGATGTAGTCCTAAGTCCCCTCTACAAGACCACATATCCCCTTTTTCCATAGTTGTATATGTTCCGAAATAAAATTACACCTTAATATCTCGCACAATTTATATTCACATAATAAAATTTTTTAAACGAGCTGCCTTTACATTCCGTATGTAAAGTAGGCGTGGTTATTACCGATCTCGCCCATTTTCAATCCTAAACTGCCCTACATAACAAAGAATATATTTGCCAAATTTCATCGCGATATCTCTTTTCGTTCCCTCGTAAGCGTGATTTCAACAGACAGACAGACATACGGACGGACAGACGGACGGACAGGGCTAAATAAATTCAGGAGGTGACGCTGAGCCAGAATATAAATGTAAATATTTTATTTATCACTCTAGTGCAGCGCGATGGAAAACCAGTTGGTTGAATGAAGTATTGTAGCTTAATGGAAAAATATATAGTCTTATTTCTTTTTGCTTTTATTTTTTTTTTTCATCTTCGATATATGAAGAAATTATACGAAAAAGATAGGGATTTCAAGTGAAAAAGAGGTCCTAGTCCCGATATTTTTGAGACCAGTGACCACATTTGATTAAGCGGTATTATGCATCGAGCTTCAACTTGAGATAGAATGCCTCGTGAAATGAATATTATTCTGTGACAAAAGTACCGCGTGACAATTTTTTTCATTATAAATAATATTATCACAGAATTCTTCAAATTCATAAATAAAATGTTAAAGCTTCCATCACTATAAGCGATTTTCTTTCAATTCTAAAACATGCCACCTAAACTTAAACAAAAACTAAACTTAAGCAAAAACTTAAACAAAATAGTAACTAATGGCGTGGGAAAAAAATTCTAACAAAGAATTAAAAATCTGTCTCAGGGAAATTTTTTTCTTTTAACAGCAATTATAAACTCTCAATGTTTCCACTCCATATGGCAGCTTTTCCATTTAGGTAGATCGATGGGAAGTATTTGATCTGCTTTCATGCGGTTCTGGATTCGGTCCTCGAACGACGCAACGCATTTCTATTCCTTTCTCAGTTTAAATTACTTTTGGATTAAATTTTTTTAAATACCTTATAGTACTTTTCTGTATAAATTACAGATTCCGTAAAATGTACAGTGCTTCATTTGGTAAAAAGAAACATATGACAAGAGCTGAAGGAGACATTCTTAAAAATTTTATTCGCTCATTTCATGTTGAAAATTTGCTCACAATCTTCCATAATTTTGTGGCTACCACTAGTCGCCCACTACCACTGCAAAAAGTGCAGTGAAATTTTCGTAAAAGGGGTTGTTTTTTTATGTAGAGGACACGAACTGTATTCTTTCTGACATGAACCTTATCGCGACACGAACCTAATCGCGGCAAATTCAAATGTAAAAAGGTAATACACCGCAGTATGCTAATTAACAGCTGCTCTGTTAAACCGTTTTTCTCCGGGTGCTGCAAATCTGGGGCTAACTTCACACCGGTCCATTATGAGATGTTCATATTTTTAAAAAAGTGCCTTCACATTTCATATAATGAGTAGGCGGGGTCATTAACTGATTTAGCCCATTCTCAAAACCCAACTGCTGTATATAGCAGGAATATAGGAATATTCGTGCCAAATTTTATGGTAATATCTCTGGTAATATCTTACTCGTGATTTCAACGACCAGACAGAACCAGACAGACAGACGAACATTGCTTAATGGACGAACATTGCTTAAGGAGGTGACGCTGAGCAAGAATACATATCCTTTTCTATAATCGAACTTGTCTACATCTATCTTGTCTCTTTTTCTACGTTATACACGGGGTTGCCAGAATATAAAATATTAAGATGAGATATGCGGGTATACGACATTAAACGGCCAAAAAGGATGGATAACATTTAATAATATTTTGCTCTCGCTCTCTTTAAGTTGTTAAAATTTCCAAAGGAGAATTTCGTTTTTACATCGCAGTACTCTGTCTGTGCTATTCTCTCAGACATTACAGGCTCTTGCACTTGTAAAATGTGTCTCGTAAAAGAAGAGTTATTATTGCGGTTTTTATTTTATAATTCTGAACTGTTAATTCTGAAATGTTTCTACCAATACAAGCAAGGATCACTTCAATTTATTCTGCCTTATTCTCCGTCAAGCACAAATTTTGTAATATTCGCCATCTCTCAGTGATAGCTAACGATCACTCTTGTGTTAATATTAAATTATTTGTACTTTGGCGTTCACTTCGAATGGTTTTAATTGCAGTTTTTTAAGATAAAGTAAATAATTGTTCGGAATTTTCAATTGTGCACTAATAACTATTTAAAAAACATAATGAATAAAGGATCTAATAAACGTGTAAAAGTAATTTTCCCGAATAGTGGTTCGCCAGATTCACCCCACAGCAAACCGAAAAATTCGAAAGAAGAAATATGCTCTAAAAAATTATCTAAAAGTATATAAAACTAAATTAAAAATTCAATTAAAATCAAATTTAAAATAATTTGTGTTTCTTGTGTGTAAAAAATGCAGAATGGCGTATTTGTTTTATGGAGTAGAAATTTCTAATTCGAGAGCACGTATAATTTTCCGCTAGAATTTCTTCTCGTCATTATCATATATTTTTGATATTTTAACGATACTAGTTTACTACACTCTACAAATACAAAAATAATTTAATTTGCAGTGTACTATAAAATCTAGAAAAAAATTAAATTTCGCAGTTTAATAAAAAGAAAAAACATTGATATAATAAATCTAACAGCGTGGTCATCAAAAAGTTGCAGTTCCGTTTTTGCTCAATAGCGAAAAAGGAAGAATTTATTTAAATTATTATGAAAACCATATTTGCTTAAAGCTCTGAAAGAGAGGTGGAGAACGGAAGCTTTAAAACATGGCAGCGATATTTCTAAATCGATTTCAGCGCGAGAAAAACGGAAAACAGGCAAAGAACTGTAGTGAGCTAACAAGAGGCGACACTAGCGTTGTTTTAGGAGCTTCAACAACAAGAATATCGGCGACATATGCAGCCAAGATCCCAGATGTAGAGAGTACTACGGCAATGGCAATGATAACTGCAGCAGGAGATGAAGCAATAGCAACGAATCGAGAACAGCAACGATCCCGCACTCATCATCGCTGTATTCGCAGCGCCACTGCGGCGAGCGTAACGCAGTTATTGTCCGAGAGATGCAACAGTCTGTTGCAGCGACTCCGACGCAACCCAAGCGAGAGGCCGGAAAAACAATATCTACAACAACAGCATCAAAAAGATAAGGACAAACGGTAATAAAACGTGTGAAAACTGAAGCGCCAACAAAATTAAATTGAATCTGTCGACATAGCGTAAAAAATATTCTGCCTGACTTCCGTTTTATTCAATTAAAATTTTTAAGAATGTAAACACCACAGCATATTTTTTAAATCGTATATCGGGTCTCCTTGCAATCTTTTATAACGCGCCCGTGAACCTACGTAAGGCTTCCAAACGTCGGAAGGCATACATAATACATAAATATGTAGCCTTTTGAATTGCCCAAGGATCCTCTGGCTTCTTGAATTACACAATGAGCTGGCAAATGGTAAACACCTAGAGAAATAAATCCTTATTGTTAAACTCTTAGGTGGCAACGCAGTGGTTTCTTGAGGCGCGGGCGGAACTCTTTATGTACCCTTTGTGCTCCATAATAATTCCATAAATGGATGCAATAAAAAAATTCTTTAAAATCTCATTTTCAAGGTTTTTAATGTTTTTAAGTTTTTGACAGAAACTTAGGAGTTATTGATTAAACTACTTAAATTTCCCTTTGGTTACTTCCTTTCTAAAAATACTGCCAATTTTAAATTTCGTTGTGTTTAATGTGTTCTTCAGTATATATTGTTAAAAATAAACTCTCACAGAAGAATGCTACTATATGTGTATTTGTATACTCGTATATTGCAGTTATTTTTATGTGGTAATAAAGAATACAACAAAGCAAGAAAAGATTTATTTAAATATTCATGTTGGGCCTTCGCCAAAAGCTTGACAATAAGTTTTTAGCCACTGAGCTTTCCGTATCGCACATCATCTGTCGACTTTCGAGACGCTATCGCTGATGTTTGTGCCCCTGTGTGGACGATACAGAGAAAAGTTACAGCACATTACCTTCAACGCAATTGGTTCACAATGGAACATGCAATATCAGCAGAAGATTAACACATATTAATATTTTTTAAATGCGCATAAACACGTCGACAAATTGAATCGACATATGAAAATCAGGATTAACGAACTCTCTTCAGAGTATGTTGATTACTCTCTTTTCTCTCAGAGAAAATGTTGAATGCCGTCACATTTCTTTTTATTAAATTTGGTCACCACATCAAAGTAGTGATTTAGCATTAAACATTCTTTTCCTGTTTAAGTTTCTGTTGAAAATTTAAAGCTACATTTACTCGTGCTATGGAAAAGTGGGTAAAATGGAGGTGTAATACTCTTTACGATTTTTCCCCTCAAAATATCAACCTATGTGTTTGCACCATCCAAATAGCTGTAAGAAACGAGAGCTAGAAGACATTAACATACCGTAACTTTATCCCGTAAAAACTAATATTTGTTGGGTTAATGTTGTAATACTGGTACCGAATTTTAATACGTATATGTATTTAATACGTATATGTATATATAAAAATGGTACTTCGTCACAAGAACCGAAGAACAATTTCAAGTGCGAAAGAACTTCTATACATTGTGCCCTTAGTCATTGTGAATTTTTTCTCACTCACAATACAGATACACATGTATAAAACAAATATAATACAAATAAAAAACATAAACAAGTAAGAGTGTTAATTTCGGCCTGCCCGAAGCTCATATACCCGTAGTATAAATTTAGTTGAATTATAGGAATAAAACCTTTATATATGATATAGTGTACTAGTCGACGGATACGCCCATTTTTTGTGGGGTGACTTTCTCTGATACATTAAATATGCAATGAATAGAATTGCAACTATACATTTTGACTACTAGCTGAGAAATTTAATATTAAAATCGGATGCAATTATGCTTACTAAAAACGTAGGTGTGGTACTGATCCGATATCCCTATTTTTGATCCCAATGAGTGATCAAATTTATTTAGAGACATAGTAGAGAAATTAAATATAAGCTTTTTATACGATAATAAGAAAATTTCAGAAAATCGTGAAGATTGGATGACAACCACGTCACCTCTTGTATAATCGGAATATTTAAAAGGTAGCCATCTTGTCGAAAACGAAACTAAAGATGTCTGTCGGAAAAATGATCGAACACCAAGAAACGAATAATTTATTATGATTACAATAAATAACCTGACAAGAAATGGACGTGGTTCGACCACTATATCTGTACGATACTTATGACCAGAATAAGTAAATTGTCTCCGATTAATTTATTTATGCGCATTCCAGAACTCAACAAAATTTATTTATTAAATCTACTTTATTAAATTCACTTTATTATAGCACTAAAGGAAAATATATTTAATTGTTTGCATAACAAATTAACTGCTATTTGCTTTTATCTACTTTTATTTATGTACTTTGATCTACTTTTATTTATGTATATCAATAATTTTAATATAAACTGACGCAAAATTAAGTAAACTTAGACTTTTAATAAAATATAAAAATTCACTAAACTTGAGGATGAAGTGGATATTCCACGATCTACTTGAAGTGAAAGATATTCCACTTTAAAGAAGACTATAAAATAATGTTACTTACACAATATTTATATATATGACAAGCCAAAATATAAACAATTTCATTTAAAACATAATTTATTGTATTAATCAAAATAAATGCATAGTACTGAGAAAGATTCTGATTTTGTAAAAAATATTCTTTATAAATTAACACATTTGCAAAACGGATTTCAAAAGAGTTAAGATTCTGTTGTAATTGAATAAAACAGACAAATTAATTAATTTAAAAAAAATTGTCATCACAATGGCGAGTTTTTCCCATACATCGCAAAACTGCCATTTTTCCACCCTACACCCAAAGGGAGAAGGGTATATTAATTTTGTTCTTCCATTTGTAACGCAGAGAAGGAGACGAGATAGATATAGAAAAATATATATATTCTCTCGCAGCGTCTCCTCCTGAATCGATTTAGGCCTGCCTATCCGTCTGTCTGTCTGTTGAAATCACGATTACGGGAGAACGAAAAGTGATATCGCAATGAAATTTTTTGATATCGCACAAATATTCTTTGTTATATAGGGAAGTATGGGATTGAAAATGGGCGAGATCGGTTAACAACCACGCCTATTTTACATACGGAATTTAAAGGCACATCGTTTTAAAAAATGTAATAATGTGAATATCTCATAAACCGTGCGAGATATTGAGGTATAATTTTATTCCGGAACATATAGCGCCATTACTAAAATTTTTGCAAAAAGTGGGCGTGCCACGCCCACTCATAACAGTTGGCAATCTCTTGTAAACGATGTAAGATATTAAGACGCAATTTTATCGCGAGGTATCCACAGACATTACCAATTTGTATACCAAAAACCCACTTTACAAAAGTTGTCAATATCCCTCAAACGGTTCAAAATATTAATACGTGATTCTATCCAGCAGTGAAATGGGCATGGTCCTCCTACTTATACAAAAGTTGTTAAGTGCCGAAATTATAATTTTTTCAATTACTCGGGTGTTGGGTATTTAGACCTCGGCCAGGCCGAAGACAACACTTTTACTTGTTTCTCATCGTTTCTTTACATATGCTAGATGAAGTATTTCAAAACAAAAAAATCTAAGACTGCACACATTTTTACCAGAAGATAAATATATACTTACTACTAAAGGGTCATTTATGATCTTATTAATTTTTAAAGGAGGTGAAAGTAAACATTTGTATTTAAATATTTTTGTATAAAACTAAATTGCTTTATACATAAATATTATGTAAATACTTTACATAAATTGCTAAATATAAGTAAATAAAGCTAAATTGCTAAAATCACAGACATATCTTGGATAAGATATAGCGCCAAAATAAAGCCGATAACCTGAAAAATAGGCCTGGTTCCTGGAGAAAGGAATCGCATATCTTTCCCCTTTGGCTCTACAAAATTAATATTTGTACATAGTTAATACTTGAGGTATCAAAAATCGTTTATTTTTATTTGTTTAGGTTTCCATATTTTCTTTGTAAGCAATTGTTTTGTTGCCAAATATTTTTTCCATTGTAAAATTCCCAGCCCATTAAATTTTATTACTTATTCGTCAATTTACTTTTTGGCAAATTTTGTATTTTGTTTTATATCTAATAAAAAATTGAAAAAGAAATGGAACCCATTAACTGAATCATTTTTACCCAACTATAATATATTTTATATCGTAACACGCCGGCAATTCTGACCCCGGCACTTGTGAACAGTTGTACGTCAGTGAACAATTGTGAATTCAAATAGCTTTTCTCCTTGTCAATTGGATACTAGAATAAAAACATGAAGAGCATTTACAAGGGACTTTACAACTTTTCTTGAGAACTTCGTGTAAACTTTATTACAAGAATAGACGTAACGCGTCTATAAGCCTTCTAAAAAAACCATAAATAAATTACAAAATGCACACGATTATTATTATTATTATTTTGCGATTTTCAGGCAAAAGTTTCTAAACAACAACGCAAAACAATATTTTTTTCATCGTTTCCTTATATATCTGTTCATTGTCATGGAGAAATACTTGGTTCTCTGCCGACGATAAACTGTCAATATTTGTCAATGAACTATTTCTGAAATATATTCTACTAAAAACAGTTACTACAAAAAGGTCTTCTCCATGGTTTAATGCTCAGGTTCTTAATGCTCTCCGTAAACGTAACAGACTACGTAGTCTGTGGGCTAACAACTCTACGCCTGAGAATTGGGAAGACTACCGTAGGGTCATAAATGACTCAGTAAGACTAATAAAACAAGTCAAAGTTTCCACTGGCAAAAAAAGCAAATACTCATAAGTCACCTGACTACAGACCTATCAGCATATTATCCCCGTTGTTCAAGGTCCTTGAAAATCTAATGGCTGATCAAATATCTGATTTTCTAGCTGCAAGGAATCTGCTGAACCCACATCAGTCTGGATATAGAAAAGGTCATATTTGTACTACAGCTATTCTAAAAATACTTGAAGACTTAAGACCGTCTTAAGATAATAACTTACTGTCATTGCTGCGTTACACAATAAAGTTTTTATTTAATTCATATTTTTGGAACGCTGAGTTCTGTAGCTTCTATTAGCTACCTACAAATTTCTTCTTGTCCCTGGTTTATTACTCGGTTGCTCAGTTGTCTGCGCAAATGTAACAGGCTAGTTTGTGCAGTTAGGAATTTAACGCCCGGGGCATTACCGGAGAGTCCAAAATCATTCAGAACTTAAAGAAATTGGCGAATTGTTCTGATAAATTATTATAAAACTCTACAAAGACTCCGTCGAAGAATTTAAAAGTTCTTATTAGTTAGTGCAGTCGATAAAAAGGTATGTGTTATTTACATTTTGAGTAATGATTTTCTTTACATCACTCGATTAATGACAACAATGAGCTTTCTACAATTAAAGTCACTTCAACTTTCTCTCCCTTTTCAGAACAAAATTTTTAATTTTCTAAGGTCAGTGAACTCCAAGTTGCTAAGTCTTTGTTTAAAATAACCTCTATAGCTATCGGTGTGGATGAGATGAAGTTATTTAAATTACTTTTCCGTACAATGATTATCATTGTTTCACCATTTCAGCTTCCCTGATTTGTGGAAAAAAGTAATTCTTTTTCCCCTGGCTAAAATATCTAAACATTACGAGCCTGTTGATTACAGCTTGACAGGCAGATGGTCGGTTAGGGTAAAAAATTAGGGTAAAATTTGAGACTTTTTTTTGTTGTTCTAATGTTACGTGGCCAACGGCATTGTGAAGACGCTTTTTTATGTTGTTGTTATGTTTTCGTGTTTGTGTATGTGTGGGTGTGTGTGTACGCGTGCATATGCATATTAGCTCTGAAAATTAAAAACCTACATTGTTTTTGGGAGATATGTTTATCGAACTTTGAAACCTGACTTAGTGTTCGGATCGAAATGTCGTTTAGCTGGCACAAGCTTGATGCGTAGAGATGTTTATAAAAATTCTAAACCTATCTTGTCATCATCGGCATAGATCTATCGCTTAGCTAGATTTCTCGGAATTAGTATAAGTCACCTTCATAATTGATTTGAATCAATTATGAAGGTGACTCATGTTTGCCCGTTAAAAATTGTGCATATATCGAAATTGTGCATATATCGAATTGTGTGCATATATCGAAATGATTGTGCATATATCGAAATCTCGGTATTAGCATGAATAATAAAATTTACAGCAACTCGTATGAGTCAGCAATTTGTCAAATCGAGAACTGGGCAGCATGCTGATGCTGCTCTGACCGCTACTGCTCCTCAAATGTCTATAAGCAAGGTTTTTGATTTTCCTTCTGTTGATATCACGATTGCATGACTGAGTAGAGGCTCAGGGTGAAATTTAGCACAAATATTCCTGTGATAAGAAATTAATTATAATCGATTGGAAACCACTCCCACTTTATAAATCAAATGGACAGACGTATCTTCTTAAAAAAACGTTCGTGTGTATATTTTGTATACGATACGATATATCGTAATAAAACAAATTTTTATTCCGTAGGATCTAGGGACCTTAGCATACTCTCGACAAAAATAGATGTCGCTCGCCCACCTAAACTATTGTGTTATTAAGGATTTTAACTGATTTTTTAGCGGCTTTCTATGACATTTTGATTTTAACTTTGCGGTTGTAGGAGTCTGTGGATTTTGGCCTGCCCAATGATAGTGTTACTGGTTTATTAATGTGTTGTCTTTATGAATACGGTGATAAAACCGAAAACCCCATACTCGCTATGTCATAATGAAAACCTGTTTACAATGGTTCGTGTCCTCGCTGTTCAACAAGTCTTCGATTTCAACGCACAAAGTCTGTGTCTGATTTGCACATGACAATTAATGACCAAGTGAAATTTTTCAAGCTGAATCCATTTACTTCTCTATGTATATGTATTAATTCGGAACGTATTTGTATTAATTCGAAGCGTATTATTTGCCTGTTCAGGTATCACTCCAGAGTGAATGATGTAACAGAGTTTATTGTATTCGTTTTCAGCATGCAAACCTTGATGCTCAGTGAAGTTTTGAGATTTGATACGACTGTCAGCACAATTATATTTCAATTTTGATGTGTCCCCTGAGTTAGCAAACATTAATAAATTACAAAGGAGCATATATTCAAGATTGTAATTTTTTCGTAGGAAGAGGCAAGCTTTTAATATTGCTTTAGTGTTTCGTATTACAGCTAGGATTTTAAAACTGATTCGAAGAAGGTGAAGTACCTTCTATTCTAGTTTTTCGCTTCTTCTCTCAGGATCTTGTTGCATAAACTTGTTATTTTCAATACAATATGAAATTTTCATGTGGGCAAAACCTGTATTTGTTATTGCTGAATTCAGACTCGATAAGGTAGACCTGAAATTCCCAGATTTCAGAGGAGAATTAACGAATTCATGCTTTGTTAAATAGGGGGTTAACAAAATTTCTGCTAGAATTTTAGAAATCATGTTTTACCAATCAGGAACGCAAAACGAAAAGCTGGTCCACAATTATGTTAATAATATCAAAGTATTTTGCGGTTCTCGGTGGCTCGGTGGTGTAGTGTGTGGCACACTAGCCATCGGTTTCCGGGGACGCGGGTTTGAGTCCCGCCTTGCGCATGGTTGTTAACTTTCCTTATCGTGACGTCTCAAATTCATAATAGTATTGATGAGAACAGTGAAAGGACTTCACAAACGGCACTTACTTCGAAGTTTAATTCTGAGTTGCCTAATATTTTGAACAAGGCACCTATTACCATTTGTATAATTTTTGTGACGTTCGCAAGCTGGTTTTTAAGAGTCTTTCACATACATACAAAGGTAAGTACAAATACAAAGTCGCTGCGTCTGTGCTGAGAGCTTTAGCTTTAGCGCGAGAACTAATTATTCTTAAAAATTTGCATGACATGAAGAAAACTAGTTCAATGTGAACATACACATACACATTGTATAAAAATGCCAGTTCTCTTACGAATATTCATTGAAATATTTTTAAGCACTTTTTTGCAATTTGCAGTATTTTTAACTTTTAATTGGGGATTCCTTATCTATCATATTTATAATAACATTCCCATTTACACGTTTTCCTATTTCATACATGAATAAATAATATTCCGATTCCTCCTGCATAATCAGAACCAGGAAACTTGCCAAGTGCGTATCAGACGGCCGTCACAAAGAGTATTACGATTCTCAGAATTTTCACATTAAATGGCTTTGCTTTTATTTTAAAATGCTGTGTACGTAAGTGGCTAATTTTTCTCAGATGAAAAATATTTACTCAGCGTCGATCAGTTACGTTTGCCATTTGCCCGAAAGCTATCAGCGCGACGGTGAGAAACACTGAATTTTTCTTAACGCGAAAAAGAAATATATAGTATCTCTTTTTGAACGAATTTCATGTAATTTTAGTATAAGGAAAATTCTGAAAAATTTGGGAATTTCACTCTGAAAGAAGATGGTTCGCGAAATAAAAATTGCTGTGGCTTTGTTTAATTAGAATATTTTTTTTAATGCAGAAATAGGCTCTTATCTTTTGCCTTCAGTGATAACTTAAGTTCAGCGATCAGTGAATTGAGAGTTAACAAAAATGCAACGAACGATATCAGTTCTGTTTATCGAGAATTAAGAGACAAAAGCGCTAAAATCTCCGCATCTGAAAGCAAAGATCATCAGACTAAATTAGGAAACGAGGAGGAAGGTGCGTCGATGGGCGATCGATATAGACGTTACCGCCAGACAGGTGGTTATGACACCAAAGGCCGTTATCAGAAAAGTTCAACCACTGCATCCGCACTCAATCGCTCTGGGTTTTACTTAAACCCGCTTCCATCATATTACAAGACCTTGGACGAGCGCTACGCCTTAGAAGATGATGTTAGTATCAGTATTTCTGTTACCGTTTTTCTGGCAATAATTTATTAGTAAAGAACGATTGGTTAGATTGTGTCTACATCCAGTAGGCAATTGAAGTCGCTGGCACCCTGATTGATTCATAAAACACATAGGCAATTAATTTTGTCATGAATATTTCAGGATTACTTTAATAACCAGATCAAAAAGTCTCCAAGCGTCAACCTTAAATTTAAAATTAACTTTTAAGTCCTGACGAAAGGATAATTAAAAAATACTACACTCTTTGAAGACTTGAAGCAATGCTCTCAGTTTCGAAGTCTTAAGAAATATAATAATTTTTAATCAATATCTTTAAAGAAATGCGGTCACGTTGCATTTTTTGATTTTTATTATATTCGATTTTATGTGTAAATTAATGCAAATAATTAGATAAGTCACGCATGTACATTACTTACGACTTCTAAAATCTGCCAAACGTTGCAATATAATTTTTCCTTACAATATTTCAATCAGCAATTTTACTGACTCGTTTTCCAAACCTCTGGAAATCTAGAAAACAAACATCGACAGGGACAAAACTCCAGTAGTAGCCACCAGCAGCAATCTTTCCACCATATCCCGCCTCGAATCGAAGTACTCCGACATTTTGGAGCGCGTTGGAAGACTTCGAAGGAACAACAAAAAACGGGATAAGACTCTCGAACCGGATGAAAATTGTAACCCCCTCGTCAGATCGGCAACCACATATCAACTCAGGACCTGCGGCAATCAAAATCTCGGTTCAAATTCGTTGAACATATGCGATCGCAGGGAACACACACCCTACAGACTTACTAAAAGTAAAACCAGTCGGTACTTTGGTAATTCCAATAACAGCGACTACCTAAAGGGAACCACTGCGAATCTCAAAGTCAATGACGACGACGACGAATACCCGATAGACTACAAAGCATGTAGTTTCAATGCGGGACGCCGTAACAATGTACCGCAGAGCGGGTGTGATACGCAGCATATAGCCGTCAACTCTGCTAGCGGCGACAAGTATGTACACTCGGAAGGTTACTCCTCCAGCTTCAAACGACGTGGCACTCTCGGCCGCAGTTCTCATTACTGTGGGTCATGCATTGATGACCGTGAGAAATATAGGAATCGCTATGAATCTGATCAAATCTACACCGAACTAAAAATGAACGAAGCGAAGCACAGGCCGCGGCAATACGGGCGCAATCTGACCACTACTAGTCTGCTCGCTCACACAGGCGGTACTAGCAGTACGGGAGCATCAAACCATTCGCTCTATGAGCAGCATCAGCAACGTTCAACAAGAGCAAATGGTCGCTCTGCCAATCGCAAGTATCAAGATGGTCGCTGTTTCCAAGATCTACACACACGGTCACATGCGTTGGATTTGGAAGAGCAGGAACTCTTGGCCGATGATCGGTCATCGGTGGATAATGCTGCCATTTTGCTCGCGCTACGTGAGGATAACCAGTTCATCGAAGCGAAAAAGTTTGAAGAAAGAATAAAAAAACGAAAAGAAATTAAGGAGCGTGTTATGAGGAACGCGCAGATCACTCAAAACGAGAAGGCTGAGGCGAAAAAAAATATAAACGTCGGTGAAAACCACAGTGGTAATAATAACTGCACAAACGCTGTTGAAGCGGAATCAACAGTGACAGAAGGCGAAGTCACATCGTTAAGGGCGGACTTCAGGAAAGACGATCTCAAAATACTGAAGTCTAAGAGAGGAACCACTACTCGTGAAAGTTTCTCCTCAGAGAGCAGTTCTGGCTCCAGCAGTTCGGGTAATACCAAAAAAATCATAAGAAGACTTAACATGATAACTACTGCTGCTTCCACTACGAACCACGAGACTTCGAGCAGACAAAATCTTAGAAGCGCTTCCAACGCTCTGGCAAGACCTAGTCCCTTAATTCACTCGGATCGAAACAACAACATTTCGAAGTGCGTATTACAAGGTAGAAACGATGGCGGCGGTCTTATGCAATCTTCCAGTTCTAGTAGTCTAGCTTTTGGGGAAATTAACGAACGTCTAGGGAAAAGTCGCACGGGCGGTCAGTTGCAAGCGGGATCTTCCGCTGTTCTCAGGGAATTCAGTGCCGCACCAGGCGGACCGACATCTACCAGTTATCTTCCACAAGCCCAGTTGAACAGCTTCCAAAGGTCCTTTCTGCCGAATTTTTTATACAGTGCTCACACCAGTGGCAGAGTTGGTGCCCCTGGGATATCCTCGAATGCTACCGGATACCAACACCAGAAACTACACTACAATGAGCAGTACATGCTACCCAAGTCTGCAACGTCTGCCGCACTCTTTAATATGCCACGCATTTCGAAAGCTTTTTCGAAATTTGTAAGATTTACTATTCAGTAAAGTTTAGCATCCTCAAAACCTTGTTATGTTTTTGCGCATTGTAAACGCTAGAAAGGCTAAACGCTATAAAGTTTTATACTAAGGTGATGTCAAACCGCGTTGTTGTTGTTGTTGCAAGCAAACTTTATTGAATATTGCCGAAGTTCGGAAGATTTACTGACAAACAAGCAAGCAGTAATGCGGGGTGACCCCGCCGGTGGGATTAACCCACTCTAAGCTGGGCTTTCAGAGAGCTTTTACCAAGATGCAATATTTGCTTGAGTTCAAAATACTAATAACTTTCTCCCGGTTCTTATCCTTCAGATATCTTCAATTCACATGCTTCATGTCTGCTTTTCTTTACATGCGTCCATTTCGTCTTTAAAGCTTCGGTGTGGAAGCCAGTGCTTGCTTGCGTGCTCGTTTGATGTTGCATGACCGACTTTTCAAAAGTGTTGTAGACTAATCAGGATGTGTTTTTTTATATATTTAGGTAAATTTTCAAAAACTGAGGTACATATTTCTCAAGTTTCCCTCAAAAATGTTATCGACATATCCAAAGTAATATATATCAGTAATGGCAACGCAGTTCTTACCGCAGTTACTTAAACACAGAGCAGACAAAAGCGGTCAAACACTTTGTCAATGAGGAGTATATTAATACGGCTTATGTTATCTCTTTATAACTTATTAATAGACCTTGTAACCGACTTCTAAGATATTATTAGTACATATAATTAAGTATATAATTATTATTACTATTGTAATTGAATTATTATTATAATGCAATTATAATATTAATTATTAGTATAATATTGGGTGTAGGGGATAATTTTGTCGTTACTATACCTTACACCCGAGGAAGATGAGTGTATTTGGGTATATTTACCTTGTTCTTCCGTTTGTAACACAAAGGGGACAAGATAGATATAGAAAAGTATATATATATTCTTGCTCAGCGTAACGTCCTGAGTCGATTTAGTCCTGTCCATCCGCCTGTATATCTGTCTGTCTGTTGAAATCGCGATTACGGCGAAACGTAATTTTATCACGAGGTATCTGGAGGCATTACCAACCTGTTTACCAACAATGGGCGTGGTCAGCCTACTACAATACAAAAATTGTCAACTGGCGAAATTATTTTCACTACTACTCGGGTGTAGGCTCCGACCTGGCCGAAGACAACACCCTACTTGTTTTTATGTACAATTATTTCATATTTTATTTTTCCCCCATTGCTATATATAGTACAATTATCTCCGCTATAATAATTATTTCATTACTTCTATGTTAGAATTACAATTATTTAATTAAATCAATTTAACAATTATTTCATTAATTTAATTTAATTTCATTCTTTAGCAAGTTGATTTGAAATGTACATTTTAAATTCTGTTCTATGTGTTTCCCCTTTTTCCTTCGTATTCACCTTTATATTCACTTTGTTCTATATAGATATAGAAAAGCTATAGAAAAGCCTCTTGCTCAGCGTCATCTCTTGAACCGTTATAGCCCTGTCCGACCGTCTGTCTGTTTGTTGAAATCACAATTACGGGAGAACGAAAAGAGATATCGCAGTGAAATTTGGTACAAATGTTCTTTGTTATGCAGGCAGTTTGGGATTGAAAATGGGCACGCTTGGTTAACAACCACGCATACTTCACATACGGAATGTAAAGGCACCTTGTTTTAAAAAATTTTATAATGTGAATATCTCATAAACCGTGCGTATGAGTCCTAATATTTTTTGCGATTTTCATTCTGGTTGTATAACATATATATTGTTTGTTTAACTATACTCTTTTTATATTTTATGATAGCTTCTAGGAGGTTATTGTCGCTTTTTTTGTTAAAGACAATATATACAATATATATATATATATATATATATATATATATATATATATATATATATATATTTTGTGTGATATATATATATATATATATATATATATATATATATATATATATATATATATATATATATATATATATATATATATATATATATATATATATATATATATATATATATATATATATATATATATATATATATATATATATATATATATATATATATATATATATATATATATATATATATATATATATATATATATATATATATTGTATATATTGTCTTTAACAAAAAAAGCGACAATAACCTCCTAGAAGCTATCATAAAATATAAAAAGAGTATAGTTAAACAAACAATATATATGTTATACAACCAGAATGAAAATCGCAAATTTAGTATAAAAAAGATGACCTTAAAATTAAAGCTTTAAAATTTTATATATATATATATATATATATATATATTTTATATATATATATATATATGTACCGATGTCAGCAATTCGTTTTGTTGTAATTTTACAACGAAAGTTACACTTTCTATGTGGCTTTAAGCACTCGTTTGGAGAGATACATATGAATATGGTGAAAAATTTTCACAACTGACCGATAGAACACTATCTGTACACTATATTAGATGTTATTTTTAATATTGCTTTGATCTTTCATGTTATAACAAAACACGAAATGAAATAGCAAAACTTGAAATAAATGTTTGCATTTAGGGTTTTTGGCAAAAATTGGTTCTGCTTTTATTTTGTTTAGAGCAGAATTCTGCTCAAAAATAAGGACTGAAATTAAGAGCAAAATCAAGGCTCTTTATATTTAGTCTTAAATATTATAATGACATCCCTGAACTGATTGTAATTACCTGATTTCATATAGAAATAGCATATTTTGTGTGTCTACAAAAATCAACAGATATTTTAAAGTATTGTCCATTCCCCTGAAAAATCACACTTTATCCCGCCGATTTACAAATTCCACCTCAGATTGGAGATTATCTCGTGCAGAATTATTTATATTATTATGTTTAATATGATCCACAAAATCTTACGCAGTGAAAGTATCAGTGCTTTGGCGCAGTTATTAATTTCGATTTAAAAATAAAGAAAAACATGAATGTTTTGTAATCCAGCAGAAAACGTAACGGATGCTTCTTAATGAATACAGCACTGAAAAGTAGAATACGACTATACATTGATCGTAGTTGAAAACATCCTTAATTTTGCAAACAATTATCGCCTTTTTATGCCTGATATTTTATTTCCATATTTGATTTTACTTAAAATTCAACAGAATTTTCAGGAGTAAAAGTTATAAAAAAAATATACACCAATTGCACTTTATCTCGAAGTTTTAATTAATTTTTTTTTCCTTTCCTAACTACTAATATTCCTTTTCCTATAAAAATGTCAAGTCCTGAATTTCGTTTTTACTTTGCTGTATTTATCTATGAAAATCAGATCTGCTTTTTTACATTTCATGGCTGAATTCACGTATAAATAAAGGAGATCTAAACAATTTTTGGATTTCATGCTAGAATTCACTTGTCAAAGAATCAAGGAAAAGAGTGAAAGTTTTCTGTTGGCTAAACATTTAAGTTTATTTAAAAATTTTATGTATATTTTCGTTTAGTTATATTGAATGTGTATCTACTTAAGAAAACACTCAAATCTGTTAATTTGAGTTTTTCAGAGATTTATTTACATTTTGAAATTGTATAGGAATTTCTTAAGCACACTGTTGTGTACCCAACGAAAGCTACTATTTAAATATATTTCGAAAATAAATTTTTAGTTTGCCTTAAATCGGTTAAGATTAACTTAAACCGGTAGAGATTAACAAGAATAGCCATAACAATACTCCATCTAATCAACCTTTTCACTAACTGTCTAACTCTGTGTAATGGATGCTATTTCAAAAACTCGTTTTGTTTTGTTTTTCTGTTTCAACGTTTCTTTATGTTATTTATTAATAACTCTAAATCAATATTTTAACTACTAAATTGATAATTAAGTTTTTGTAAGAAGAAACAAAAAATTTGTCCGAACTAATTTTCTTATCGAAAATCCGATACGTATTTTTCTCGTGTTTTTCTGATTATGGTGATGATGATGAAAATCAATGATGATGATGATGGTTTTAATGTCACTGCCTGCTGATGGTGTTGGTATGGATGGAATAAAATTGATGATGGGATTGATAACTTCTCGGGTGATTGGCTTTGCTGTTGGAATCCTGCCTGCTTTCGGTACCACTTACCGTTGGACGATGTCAACTGTTTCGGAAATAATTATATTGTGCACTGCTGACTGATGATAACTTGGACAATAATGCGATTTGCACATCGTAATGGGATAAATGGATGCTTCTGTGCGCGCTGCTGTTTTCTTTTCTCTGTTTCTTTTTTCTTTTCTCTCTCTTTCAAATATATACGAAATTACAACGAAACAATTTCCCTTCAACCATCACTACTACTCAATCAATCGAACGTCGATCGCACGGTAACCGCTGAACTACAACTGTATTTCGCCACTTCAACCCGTCGCTCAACCAAATCATACCAAACCGACCGTATCGTAATAAAGACAGCAAAGCCCGTCATACAAGATGATGCTGATGGCCACTTGATTTATCACACCGGCGATATTCTTCATCACAGATGTTCGTGACAACTTTTTGTTTTCCTTTTCTCTTTTTTACCAAAAAGCAAAACATTAAGATAGAAGCGTTTAACTTTAATTTAGATTTAAAAAGTCAACAAATTTTTAAATTTAAATAATTTATATTTATAAATACATTTCATTGTTTTTGATTTTAATACCTAAATTCGCGTGGTCTACAGTTTTAAAAGTAAATTTTTTCTTCTCTTAAAATATATAATTACAAATGTATTTTTGTAAGTTATAATTTAAACTAATCTTCTATAACTTCCAAAAGTGTATTTTAACTTTGAGTGAGTCTTTTTGATTTGAGATTTTTAAATTTGGTTTTTCACGCGATTTTTGGAATATGTAATGATTTCGATTTTTTAAATTAATACAAATAAATTTTTAAGCACACCACTAGGCTTTTAAGTATGAGGAGATAGGCTTTACAAAAATTCAAAGAATCGCTTCTGGATCTCAGTGTTGTCTCTTCTATAAATGTTTCAGATAAAATAATGGCTACCCTGGGTGAGGGTACCTTTGGCCGTGTCGTAAAAGTCAAGGATATGGAGAGGTTTGTTTTGTTTTCGTGCCGTTTTTTACGATTTTTATCAAAACTTTTTGTTTGCATACAACTTTTTTACAGGGACTATTGTATGGCTTTAAAAATCATCAAAAATGTTGAGAAATATCGTGAAGCCGCCAAATTGGAAATTAATGCCTTGGAGAAAATTTCACAAAAGGATCCACATTGTGACCAGTAAGTAGTTCAGTTTTAAGAGAATTGCTTAAGTTAAGTGCAGGCTCGATAACACTTTGTGAAAATATGATTGTGTATTTTTAAATATAGCAAATTACTTTGCAAATTAAAACAAATACAATAATCCGACGATAAATGTACTTTTCTGTAATTAGTGACAAGAAAATTAAGAGTGAAAGAGAATTCGTTAAAGATTCAAGAAAGAAGTCGAGTGCGGATGACAGTCACACTTCGTCCTCGAATTCGTTTATGATTCCTCAATTGTCCGCGAACGAGTTAATTTTCGAAGTCACTAAGATTTTGTTAGACCAAACTTCCACGACGTTCACATAACTGACGAATATGGTGCATTTTATTGTTTTTTTGTGCGTAAAATGAATGAAATAAAAATAATTTTTTTTTCTTTAAAAATGGACGAAACGTTCTCATTAGAGCTCTTAATTTTATTTGATTAAACAGTTAATCGATTAACCGGATATTCGGTTAGCTATTATTCCATGATATTTCGATATTTACTAATCGAAAAGCCAATTATAAGGTTAATCGAATTATTTCAACTAACCGAATAGTTTCAATTAACTGAATAATTTCAAACTATTCGAATAGTTTCAACTAACTGAATAATTTCAAGAATTCCATTCTTCCTCCCAGGTTTATTAAGCGAGGTTCGGATAAGTGTTTTCTTTTTGCTGCGATAAAGTCTATGTTAAATGTAGAGTTGATACGGCGGTGCCACATGCACACCCACAAGAGGGAGGGCTGATTTTTACTAACAATTTTTTATTATGGCAATCGACAGAGGATGTCTCAAAATGGATTTTGAACATGGTCGGTGGTGCCATCTTCCCACCACCCAAGGGGAGGGGCGATTTTTACGAAAAATTTTTTATTATGGCAATCGATAGGAAATGTCTAACCTTATCCAATCATAAATCTATTCCAGAACATATAGCGCCATTACTAAAATTTTTGCAAAAAATGAATACACACATACAAAAGTTGGAGATATCTCATGAACTGTATAAGAAACTAAGACGTAATTCTATCATGAGGTATTTAGAGGCATTACCAATCTGTTTGCCAACAATGGGCATGGACCGCCCACTTACACCAAAGTTGTCAATATTTTAAAGGCGGTTCAAAATATTACGTGATTTTATCCTGGAGGTATCTATTACCAAAATGTGTGCCGAAAATCTGGGTGGTCCGCCTACTTATACAAAAGTTGTTAAAAGTTGTTTTTAGCTACTCGGGTGTAGCGAAACCAACACCTTTACTTGTTCTGATTGAATTTCAAAGCATTATTTTCGCTGTCAAATCAATTATGCTGATTGATCGATCTACACCACGAAAGAAAAAGGCATCATATATTAAGTTTCAGAAACAGGCGAGCAACGGGAAGCTAGACTGGAAACCGCTCGAATACGCGATGCTCAAGCCTGTTCGTTTGAAACAGTCGAGCAACGAGAAGCAAGATTGAAAGCCGTTGGAGAACTCGCAGACAAACACTGCATGCCAAATTAAATCCTTCAGCTTTCTATTACGATGACAATTATGATTACAGTCGTCATCCCAGTGTGGTTATTGAAAAATAAATATATTATCGCATTAAAATGAGGACCACGCGAACGAAGACGTGGGCAACAGCTAGTTTGATTACAAAAAAATCAAAAAGATTTGACGAAAATGAATGAAAATCAAAAGCATTTTTAAAAGAAATTAATTGCTGCTCTATTTATTTAGTTCTTTTTAGTTCGAAAGGAACTCAGTTCTAAGGGGAGAAAGCGGACAGCTACCGCAAAAATGAAAAATATAAGAACATTGAGAAAACGACTTTTTACAGAAACTGTGGTATCTTGTATTCAAAAAGTTCTAACGCGTTTTGCTTTCCAGCTGGGGTAACGTCAGTCGCCCATGGTCCATTTTGAAGGATCTCGTAACCCTCAAAAGTTCGATACCCCGCGATAATCAAGAATTACGTACGATTTGCTGTAAGGCAAATCTATCACTGATGTTTCAGCTCGGTCATATGCGGCGTGCAGGTGTTCGTTATATTCTTTATTTCTTTATAATTTATTTCACAAACTTTTTATAATCTTATTGACTACGCTACTGGTTACAGTTGGTCTATTAGGCTGAGTGCCTGGCGACAGAAGGCCGCGTACAATAATTTGGTGTATACAGGTGATGAAGGGGTCGAATGCCCCGCGGCAGAGGGCCGCTTACAATGGTTTTGGTTATAGGTGACAGGGGAGCCTGGTGCTCCACGGCATAGGGCCGCTTACAATACTGGTGAATACAGGTGACGAGAGAGCTAAGTGCTCCGCGACAGAGGGCCGCTTCCAATGAATTGAATTTCCCAAAGGAATGGCTCTGGCCGAAGCCTTGAAACTCCCGAAGGAATGACTTGCTGAAGCTTTAAAATTCCCGAAAGAATGACTGGCCGAAATCTAGAAATTCCCGAAGGAACGGTTCCGGCTAGTCCTAAATACGCCCAAAAATACGCCTAAAGTACGCCAAAACTACTTCTATTAATGCGAAAAGTATTTGAGTTGATCAACTCGTTTCAAAACGAGCCACTCGTTATGCGGAAGCTGGTGGGTGCTATTGAACGCAGAGAAGGAGGCGAGATAGATATAGAAAATTATATATATTCTTGCTCAGTGTCACCACCTGAATCGATTTAGTCCTGTCCGTCCGTCTGTTAAAATCACGATTACGGGAGAACAAAGAGATATCGCAATGTAATTTGTGACAATTATACCTTGTTATGTAAGGCAGCTTGGGATTGAAAATGGGCGAGATCGGTTAAAAACCGTTTAAAAAAATGTTAAAATCTGAATATTTCATAAACCGTGCCACGCCCACTGCTTACAAAGTTGGCAATATCTAATGAACGGTATAAGATATTGATATGTAATTTTATCAGGATATATAGGGAAGCATTACCAATAAGCTTGCCAAAAATGGGCGTAACACGCCCACTCATACAAAAGTTGTCAATATCTTGTAAACGGTATAAGATATTAATACGAAATTTTATCGCGAGGTATCTACACGTATTACCAATTTGTATAAAAAAATGGGCGTGGTCCGCACACTTATACAAAAGTTGTCAATATCCCATAAACGGTTCAAAATATTAATACCTTCGTAATTATATCTAGCAGTACCTAGAGACATTACAAAAACATTTTCAGGCCGAAGACAACACTTTTACTTGTTTTAGATTGGAATATACTACTACTTTTATACACAAGATCAATTTTCTTCAGTTAGAAATGGGCCACTTTTATCGATGACCTCTTGCCATCTTTCCATCTTTTGTTTCGAGTGGCCAACGATGTATGAGGTCTGGCGTTGTCGTGGTGGAAGACAACACTCTTATGATTTGCCAATTCTGGACGTTTTGTGCAGATTGCTTGGGTCAATTTCCTTAATTGCGAACAGTATATAGTTGAATCCATAGTTTTGCTAGACGGTAGCATTTGCAAGACGGTAGTAGATTACACCTTTGAAATCCCACCATACGGAGCGCATTATTTTGCAATCCCGCTTTCGAAGTTGTTTGGGGTGGCTCGCGTTTATGTGGGATATATTCAATGTCGTAGCAATCTCTCGTTCTTATTGGGATGGATTTACTTCGATTATAGCCTTAATGTCTATTGAGCTAGTCTTGGTCAGACGATCGCAATCATCGCATCATTGATGTCAAAATCTCCATAATGGAACTTGGCACACCACTTTTGGCATACGCGGTCTGTTAAGGCATCATATACATACACACCGCATATCTCTTTATTTATGCACTTTCAGTAATGTCGTGACCGCGGACAGAGGCAGATGGTGCGCCCGCCAATATCTTAGTTATATTACTGTTCGCGGAAATAAAAATAAAATAATATATCCATACTATTTAACCTATGCCGCGAATTATTTTTTACACACAAAACAATAGTGAAGAGTGAATTCAATAAGAAGAATACAATTAACTAAACAACAAATGAACAAAATCCGTTAATACCACAAATAAATAGACAATTAAACGGAAAGCAGGGAACCATGCGAGGGTCTTTTTTATGCTCTCTGCAGTAAGCTGGGCATTTTGTTTGTTTCCACTCTTCCTCCTTCTTCCTGATCCCGTTAGGTGTGCATGCGGCTGTGAGTGCTGCGTGGGCTGAAGCGCGGCAAGATAAAGGCATAACACTTGTCTTGTCGCGTTTTGCTTTGCTTGCGACGTACGCGTGGCAGCTTGTACAGCTAACCTTACACTTCCTTACTGTGGGTGGCGATGACAAAATTCCTCATAGACTCCACTAATGTACGTGGCTTGAGGGCGAATTTCTTCACGGTCTATGCTCATATTTATACCCACCAACCGCATATAATGGCACTAGGTGAGACCCAGGTATCTGAGAGTGCAGATTCACTTGATTTTCACATGCCTGGTTAACATCTTTTCACCACTTCTGCTTCATTTATAGAAGCCCGGGTCTGGCGAGGCTGCCAACTTTTGATAAACTGGACAGTCTCTCTGATTCGATTTCTAAGATTCTGGAATCGTATCCGAACAGAGAAATTGTTGTTGCAACGATTTCAATGTTCATAATTCCAATTGGCTACGTCATTCGAGTCATACAACACCCGAGGGTTTGTATGTTGAGTTATCTGCTGAGTCTAATAATTTGACTCAATTAGTGAAGGAGCCAACGCACTTTCCTTGCGTTGATGGGCAAAACCAGAATATTCTGGACCTTTTTCTAACTTCACATCACAGCAAGTATGATGTGAATGTTCTTGCATCTCTTGGTAATTCGGACCACGCTACAATTTCTGCTACCTTCCCATATTCTAGTCTTCAATCTGCTCATCAGCCAGCTCCGAAGAGGACAGTGTGGCTTGATGAGAAGGCTAATTGGGATGCGCTGAACTCCTTTTTCAGCCGTTTCAATTGGCAATTGAAACTTCAGGGATAGAAACATAAATGCTGCAGCAAAATTGGTAGAAAATATAATTTTATTTGGTATGATGTCTTTCATACCCACTAAAAGAACTTTCATTAAACCAAAAGACCATTCCTGGTTTAATGCGGCTTGCAGACAAGCAGTCAGGTCTAAAGAGGAAGGATTTAGGAATTGGCGTTTAGACAAAACTGCTGATACTAAACTGCTGCGCAATCAGGCCAGAAATATGTTCAATGCCACTCTAAAGCGCGAAAAAGGTTTCTACGAACAGCGCCTTAGACGTAGAGTTCTTCAGTACAAGAAGGGTAGCAAGAACTTTTGGTCGTTCGTGGGGAGGGTGAAGAAGGATGATCAGATCTTCACTCACTCGGTTGATAAGGCAAATTTATTAGCCAAAGTGTTTGCTGAAAACTGCTCTCTTCCTGAGAGTAGCCACTGCCCGCGGTCGATGATGAATCTCATATTATGCCTGAGATGCATTTTCGAACACGAGCTGTTAAGAGAGTGCTTCCAAACCGGATGGCATTGGCAAAACAACAAAGTTGTAACTACGAAATTTATAGTCTAATTTATTTGTTTTATAATAGGACTAGCTACATATATGTTCTATACTCATATATGTTTGCCAAGAATGAGGGTGGTCCGCCTACTTATACAAAAGTTTTCAATTCAATTTCATTTCAGTAAAAATTTCAGTTAATATTAAGGAATTTGTTGTGTTGTGCGAGCAATGTTGGAGTCAACAGATTTTTTTGTAAACTTCTTAAAACAAATATTTAAGAGTTTTTAATATCATTTTCACCATCATCTTGACCATCTGATATACATTGGAAACGCATGAACAGCGTCAGCATGGTTTACTTTTTGAACACAAACTACATCGATTACAATACCCAATTACTTCACTGTCGACAATTTCTATTAGTGTGGCATTTCGATTGTCGACGTGATCTGTGGTGACTTTTTCAATTAAAAATTGCTCTGAATTATTTCAAGAATCTAAGTCTTGTACACTGAAATTCACTTGGAAAATTTCATTTCATGCTGTTAATATTTTATCTTAGAAATGATGTTACACACCTGTGCACATTCGGAAAAGACGACGAACCAACATGTAGAAATTTGTTTTTAAGAAATAGAAATTTGTTATTTATAGATATAGATTTGTTATTTATAGACATCAGAAAACTTTTCGATAAATCGAGCAGTCGTTATGCTGGACCACTACTGTATTTCTCGCATGGCAAAATAAATACTAATATTGAGGAAACCATATTCCAATCTTATAGACAGAAAACGAAAATATTGTTAGTGTATCCTATATAAAAATCATCAAACTCAGTTCCTGTAGTTCTAGATAGTGATCTAAAAATTAATTTAAACTTTAAATTTAAATTCCATAAAAATTCTTAACAAGAAATGATGACGTATCTAATCAAGTCCAATTCTAAGGACCAAAATTCCGTCGTGCAAGTTTCAAATTCACACGACGGGCGAAATAATAGCTAAAAATTACATTTAATATTTCCTTTTTCCTTTTAGCCTATGCGTAAAAATGATTGATTGGTTCGACTATCATGGGCATATGTGTATCGTTTTCGAAATGCTTGGTTTAAGCGTTTTCGATTTCTTGGTAAGAAATACTTATTACTAAAATGTAAATAATAAGTATATTTTTAACAGCGCGAAAACAACTACGAACCATATCCTCTGGAGCAGGTGCGACACATGGCATACCAGCTTTGCTATTCTGTAAAATTTCTGCATGACAACCGTTTAACGCACACGGATTTAAAGCCAGAAAACATACTTTTTGTAGATTCGGAGTACACAACGCATTATAATCACAAGATTGTGAGTGGTTTATTTACATATACATATCCACACACAATATATATATATATATATATATATATATATATATATATATATATATATATATATATATATATATATATATATATATATATATATATATTGTAAGTGGTTTATTTTTATATATGCATATATTGTACTTTTGTGCTTAGATTTATTTTTAATGTGCATTTTTACCCAACACTCATCTCCAGTAAAATAACCGGTGGTGAGATGTCATAACCTCAAATTCGAAGAGATTGTCGCAATGATTGTCATAAAGCGTCATAACTTTTATTTCTTTTTATTAAACATAAGAAACCAAACTTAGTTTGTAAAAAAGTTATGTCGGTTTTCTGTTGCTCCAATTAAAAAGTTCATTATTTCGTTGGCCTTTGTGCGATTTAGACAATTATGGTATTAATCGAAATCTAATATTTATACCCTACACCCTAAGGGAGTAAGGTATATTCACTTTATTCTTCTGCTGTAACGCAGAGAAGGAGACGATATAAATATAGAAAAGTATATATATTCTCGCTCAGCGTCACCTCCTGAATCGACTTAGCCCTGTCCGTCCGTCTGCCTGTCTGTTGAAATCACGATAACGAGAGAACGAAAAGAGATATCGCGATGAAATTTGGCACAAATATTCCTTGTTATGTAGGGCTGTTTCGGATTGAAAATGGGCGAGATCGGTAAACAGCCACGCCTACTTTACATACGGAATGTAAAGGCACCTCGTTTCAAAAAATGTTAAAATCTGAATATTTCATAAACCGTGTGAGATATTAAGGTATAATTTTATTCCGGAACATATAGCGTCATTACTAAAATGTTTGAAAAAAATGGGCGTATCACGCCCACTGATAACAAGGTTGGCAATATCTAATGAACGGTATAAGATATTGATATATAATTTTATCAAGATATATAGGGAAGCATTACCAAACGCCCACTCATACAAAAGTTGTCAATATCTTGTAAACGGTATAAGATATTAATACGAAATTTTATCACTAGGTATCTACACGTATTACCAGGTATCTACACATATTGTATACAAAAAAAAAAAGTGGTCCGCCCACTTATACAAAACTTGTCATTATCCTATAAACGGTTCAAAATATTAATACCTTCGTAATTATATCTAGCAGTACCTAGAGTCATTACAAACACATTTTCCCGAAATGGGCGTGGTCTGCCTACTTATACAAAAGTTGTTAAGTGGCGAAATTATAATTTTTTCAGTTACTCGGGTGTAGGGTATTTAGATTTCGGCCAAGCCGAAGACAACACTTTTACTTGTTTTTGAGTTCTTGCTCGTATTACGTCTTCTCTTTACCTCTCGTGTGTTTTGGCACTCATTCCAAGAAGTACTAATGCGAACGTTAACAAGGTGTTTAGTGGGGATAGGATGGAGCTACTGCGAGATCTTGAATGCGTATGTTTGTGGTGTGTGTGTGTGTGTTTAATTTGCAGGGTTCAGGTTCATGTTAGCCCTTAAAAGCCTCAGCTAATTTATCACTGTGAAGTGCCCTCAACATACTGCACAAGTGCATGGGGCGAACACATGCCGGCACCAGCGCCGTGGAAGTGTGCAACGGCACGTCCCCGCGTGCTCGGGGCGAATGTTGGGCCCCGAGCACAGCGTCGTACGCAATCGTCTCGGCCCTTGGCTCTGCGTCAGCCGATTGCCGCTGCTCACACATACACAAAAACAGTCCTAAGTAAAAAAAAAATTCCAACTAGTTCCTAATCTATAGATCAAAAGCTTCCTTACGATACTAATAAAACAAAGGTAGAATAGAGCAAGGCTTGTTTGACGACGCTCAACTTATACGCTGCTGTCGGTACCGAGATGTGAAGCCTAGCTGTCCTCAGAGCGCGCCCGCATGGCACAATTCGAGGGCTAAATTTACGGGCTGTTTTTGATTCTGTACGCTTTCTGTGTATCGATTGAAAAAATTCACACACACAAACCCAAAAAGCAGAAAATAATTAGAGTGAACTCGCCTTAACTTGACAACAAAATTGCCAAGGCTGTTCAAGTTATAGGGTATGTATTAAAAGTTAAGATATATACTAAAATAAAGTCAGAAGAACACTACTTAGCAAAATAAACAAGATTTATTTCAATTCCATTGATGGGTAAATTTCGTTTACGTTGTTGTAGAAACCAGCGGTACAATAACGTCTGTTTTTGGGTTTTCAGCACGTCTTATTTTGTACATTTTTCCAGGACCAGAAAATGTTTGTGAGGCTCTTCCCATGATCTGCTTTTTATTGCGCATTATGTTGCATATAGTGGATTTAGCAACTCCATATTCTTTTACACAAGATGTCACACTCACGCCGTTGTTTATTTTCGAAAATTGAAACAATGTTAGTTTCTGCCCTTTGGTGAGACCCCTTTCACTTGTAAAAATTTAAATTAACGGATCTATGAACCCACTTACTTGTGAAACTGATTGACTACTGACACAGAATAAAAACAACATAAAACATAATATCTGCAAGATTTCAAACGAAAAACGCAATAGACAATATTTGCATGAATATTGTTTGCGCCCCACGTTTTTAATTTTAAATCTTACAAGTATTTCATTTATTTACTTAAACTACTAACCATTGGCAATCTTATAAAAATAATGGTAGCCTGCAATTTGTTACAGTAACAATAAAAGATTACATAAATAAGTTAAATTAGATTAAAGTTAAACTAACAAGAAGGAGAAGTGATTAAGAATGAAGTTCAGTAAAAGACTGATAACATTGGGAAAGTATATAGTATAGAGGAAGGCAAGAATTATGTAGTGTTAAAATAATTACACACAAGTATCTTGAATTTATTTTTGTTATCCTTTTTTTTTCTATATCAGAATTCAGGAGCTTCAAAGCTTTTTGTGCTGATAGCATGAGCTACTGTTAAGTGGGATGATAGAGGTAGGGGAGCGTAAAGTTTATTTTTTTATTTTTTTTTTTATTGTAGACCTATTTTTTAGTTTTTTGTAGAACTATTAGCGCTAGGCTAGGCCTTAAGTACGCTGAAAACAACACAATTAACATCCATGCGCAGGCGGGATTCGAACCCGCATTCCCGGAGCTCGCAGCGAAGGTATCACCCACTGCGCCACCGAGGACCGCAATCCTTTCTATAAGTTGTGGTAGGGAGTTCCATATTCTGGCAGCATTAACAGAAAACTGTCTTTTAGATATTAAGGTTGAAAACCTAATAAGTACCAACGTAATGGACCTTTGCGACAGAGAAAATTTCAGATTATTAAAAAGGTAATCTGGATAATCCTCATGAATTATTTTATGCATAAAAATTAGAGTTCGTAACTTCAGTAAACTTATTGGCGAGCATCCGAAAATAGAGAAAGAACAATCTGAGATATTATCATGACGTTTTAAATTGAAAAGAAAACCCGCTATTCTATTATAAGAAACAACATAATTTCTTTGGGGTATTGAATCCAGGACTCTAAAAATTTCACATCCGTAAGCAAGTATGGGAAATAGAAGGGTTTTAGTTGGCAAAAAATGCTGAGTGTTCCACAGCAATCTGAGACCACTGTACACTTTGCCAATACTAGCATCAACATGTGTGGACCAAGTTAGAGTATTATTGAAAATGATTCCAAGATTTTTCATTGAAACAACATATTGAATTACGTCATCTCCAATATATATATATATTCGGTAGATTGCGTACTTCGATTTGTTTTTTGTAAATGGGCAAAATTTTGGACTTTACCGGCGTAAGGCTTAGTTTATTATAATCCGCCCAGATTTTGATCGATGCGAGGTCCTCGTTGATTAAGCGAGCTCTGGAAGAAGCTTCGTAGTATGGACAACTAAAAATTAGCTGGACGTCATCTGCATACATATGAAAAAAACAATTCTTTATGGCGTGCGTTATATCATTCACATAAAGTATTCACACTGTTACTATAAATGGGAGTAGTCACCACCAAAACTAATTAAGAAAAAGAATATTTGATTATATAACAAAAGCATGATACTATGCAAATATCTTAGACGATAAAGAGAGAAAGAGAAAAATAACAGAGAAATTGAGGAAGTAACACAAAGAATTTAGAGACTGCGAAAAGGGAGAGTGTGGGTAATTAGGGGGGGGGGGGGGGTAAGTTAACATAATTGTTATTATGTTAAATATTTTATATTTAAATACTAGTATTTCGGTCCGCTTCTGAGATGTTTTCACCCACGATGACAGAGTTATCCAAAACAGCAGCGTTAAGCATTTCAGGATTTTTAATTCGTATACTAGCTTCACTCACAGTTGGTTTTATAAAAACAGATCCACGCCGGGTATAAACAGCGGATAAAACGGAAGTTGGTTTCTCCTCTTAAGGTTTGTCGCTCGAGTAAGAAGTTCACGGTTTCTCTTTGTAAGGCTTTAATTTATGTAAAAGCTTATATTTGAAGACAAACCAATATCACTGAGCCGGAGAGAGCGTTTGACAGCCTTACGATAATCTGCAGCAGCCTTCAGGAACAGGTTTTTGTCATGCAAATGTAAAAATTTGAGAATAACGGGAAAAGAGTTAGCTTTTGTAGTCTGGGAAGGCTGCACTCTACCACCGGCACGAAAAATACGGCAGAGCTCAAAATTCATGCTCCTAATTTTAGAGCATAATTTACTGTAGATGCTATTTAAATCTTCATCCTTCATATCAGGTATTCTGAAAATGACCACATCATTTAAGGTATCACGTTTTTCCAATGTGTCTATTTGATCCAGAATTTCAGCAGCCTCTAGTTGGAGATTATTACAATCATTAGAGACAGTTTCCAATGCCTCAATGCGAACAGACCATGCAGCCATAATAGATTCTTTGGTATCGTCAATAATTTTTTTCCATGACTCCTCGATGTTAAGAAATTTGCTTTTAAATTCTTCACGTAAGCAACGTAGCTAATTTACACAAACAATTTGCTAATTTCAGTTTTAATAATATCTGTTAGAAAGGCACTTTGCTTATCAATACGCTCATCAAGCGTAGTAGCGATGAAGAGTCGGTATTGCTTCTTGACAGGGATTGTAACATTCCTGAAATCAGGGGATCACCTGCAGCTGACTTTGCACTCATTTTAGACCGCAGATTAAAATTAGACATTCCAGAATTTATTTAAAAATTCCACTAACTCAAAATTAATGAAATGATAAATCAGCGCAAGTTTTACAATTTAGAATTTAAAAAGTAGCAATTTAATATCTAGCGCTGTTGACGCACAACTCACGAACACGTCTACCAGTCTCAAGGTATCATACTTATGGATATCATAAGTATTATCATAGCTCTAAAAATTTCACACCTAGAAAAAATTATTTTTAACTTTTTAGTCCGTCTTAAAACGTGGTATTTAAAAATATATTTTTATTTAAATAATTGTTACAAATGGACTTCCTTCTGTATATCTATAAACGAAATATTTTCTCAGTATTTAACAAAATATATAGTTGCAATGCGGAACGATTTTTCTTGTCTGCACAAAGCGGTATACTATTTAGGCAGTTGAAAATTTTGTCTGTTTTTCCAATAAAATCTGCAGTAGTCAAGGCGACTTCAGAAGTGTTTTCTGCTTGAACATGTCTACTAAAAATTTCTGTTGCTAATTTCACAGAAACCCTAATTTCACAGCGAGTTGTGATGTGACCGCGGATGGAGGCGGACGGTGCGCCCGCCAATTCAGCTTATAAACAGTGTTCGCGAAAATAAACAAAACAATAGTGAAAACCCACGCCGCGAAAATAAAACAATAACCCCTCACCATACAACACTTTTTAACAAACAAAATAGTGCACTACTTAACTCAATACTTCATAACAAATAAATAAAACCTGATGAAAATATAACATATAAATAGACAATCTAACGCAGAGAAACATGCGAGGGGCTTGTTTATGCTCTCCGCAGTAAAGCTCAGCATTTCGTTGGTTTTCACTCTTCCTCCTTCTTCCTGGTCCCGTTAGGTGTGCAGGCGGCTGTGAGTGCACCGTGGGCTGAAGCGCGGCAAGATAAAGGCATAACACTTGTCTTGTCGCGTTTTGCTTTGCTTGCGGCGTACGCGTGGCTGCTTGTACGGCTGACCTTACACTTCGCTACAGTGGGCGGCGATGACAAAATTCCGCATAGACTCCACTAATGTACGTGGCTTGAGGGCGAATTTCTTCGCGGTCTATGCGCATATTTGTACTCACCAACCGCATATAATGGCACTGGGTGAGACCCAGGGTCTGAGGGTGCAGATCCACTGGACTTTCACATGCCGGGGTACCATCTACTGCCATTATTTTTACCTCACAGAGGCCTCGCCTTATACATTCGCAGTGATGTTGCGTACCAGTGTCAGCAACACCTTTGCACGTCGGATGCCGAATTTAGCTCCATGTGGGTTAAGTTCAAAATCCAGTCGCACATCCTGCACTTCTGCTTCGTTTATAGAAGCCCGGGTCTAGGGAGGCTGCCAACTTTTGATAAATTGGACAGTCTCTCTGATTCGATCTCTAAAATTCTGGAATCGTATCCGAACAGTGAAATTGTTGTTGCTGGTGATTTCAATGTTCATAATTCCAATTGGCTACGTCATTCGAGTCACACAACACCTGAGGGTTTGTATGTTGAGTTGTTTGCTGAGTCTAATAATTTGACTCAATTAGTGAAGGAACCAACGCACTTTCCCTGCGTTGATGGGCAAAACCAAAATATTCTGGACCTCTTTCTAACTTCACATCACAGCAAGTATGATGTGAATGTTCTTGCACCTCTTGGTAATTCAGACCACGCTACAATTTCTGCTACCTTCCCATATTCTAGTCTTCAATCCGCTCACCAGACAGCTCCGAAGCGGAAAGTGTGGCTTTATGAGAAGGCTAATTGGGATGCGCTGAACTGCTTTTTCAGCCGTTTCAATTGGCAATTGTGTTTCAGAGATAGAAACATAAATGCTGCAGCAAAATTGGTAGAAAATATAATTTTATTTGGTATGAGGTCTTTCATACCTTATAAAAGAATTTCCATTAAACCAAAAGACCATTCCTGGTTTAATGCGACTTGCAGACAAGCAGTCAGGTCTAAAGAGGAAGCATTTAGGAATTGGCGTTTAAATAAAACTGCTGATACTAAACTGCTGCGCAATCAGGCCAGAAATAGGTGCAATGCCACTTTAAGGCGCGAAAAAGTTCTTTACGAGCAGCGCCTTAGACGCAGAGTTCTTAAATACCATAAGGGTAGCAAGAACTTTTGGTCGTTTGTGGGGAGGGTGAAAAATCAGACGAAATCGTCTATTCCAACTCTCCTTAAGGACGATCAGATCTTCACTCACTCGGTTGATAAAGCAAACTTATTAGCCAAAATGTTTGCTGAAAACTGCTCTCTTCCTGAGAGTAGTCAACCACTGCCCGCGGTTGATGGTGTATCTCATGCTATGCCTCAGATGCATTTTCGAACGCGAGCTGTTAAAAGAGTGCTTGCAGACCTCAATGTCAATAAGTCCTCGGGACCGGATGGCATTTCAGCCCATGCGCAATCTCTTTAATTTATCTTTTACTTCAGGAGTTTTTCCCGCTTCCTGGAAGATTGCCAACGTGCAGCCAGTTCCCAAAAAAGGTGAGGCTACGAATCCTGCAAATTACCGGCCCATAGCAATCTGCTCAGTGCTCTCTAAAGTCATGGAGAGCATTGTATATTTTAAATTGATGAGGTATCTAGAGAGCAACGAGTTGATCAGCGATCGCCAGTACGGCTTCCGTGCTCACCGTTCCACCGGCGACCTGATGGCGTTTCTCACAGAACGGTGGAGCAGTTGCATTCACCGGTTCGGTGAGAGCAAGGTTGTTGCTCTGGATATCTCCAAGGCATTTGACCGGGTGTGGCATAAAGCACTCGTGTCTAAACTGGCTGCTTATGGTGTCGGTAATACTTTCACTCGATGGATATCGAGTTTCCTCAGCGGCCGTTCTATTCGGGTTGTGATAAACGGCTTTGCTTCCGAAGAGCATTCCATTAATGCTGGAGTTCCGCAGGGTTCGGTCCTGTCTCCGACACTTTTTCTTATTTTCATCAATGACCTTCTGTCATTGACATCAAACCCCGTCTACTCGTTTGCTGATGACAGCAGCATTTGTCATTCATATTCATTCTCCAGGCGTCCTTCTATTCTGGAGATCAATAGAAGGCGCAGAATTATGAATGACACACTCCAATCTGACCTCAACAAAATCCAGGAGTGGGGTCAAGCGAATCGGGTCGATTTTAATGCGCGGAAGACCCAATGCTGTTTGTTGACCCACAAGCGTCTGGCGGGCGACAACTTTCCACCTTTAAATATGGGTGGTGTGGATATTAATGAGTCGGAGGCTCTTGATGTTCTGGGCATGTCAATCCAATGCGATCTTCGCTGGAACGATCACATCTTTGACGTGTCGAGCGGTGCACCCCTTTTATGTCGCGATTCCGTTCCAACGAACCACGCATTACCGTGAGAGTTCGTTTTTCGGTCGCGTCGTTAGATTGTGGAATAATCTCCCTGCGAATGTCTTCCCGCCCACTTACAGCGTCGAAACATTCAAGCGAAGTGTAAACCGTCACTACTCCCTCTTTCCCCCTTCCAACTAACCTGTCATCCCTTCGGAACCAACAAATGCTGTGCATGGATAGGGGGCATCCCCTGAGCTTGGTTTCATCTGTCATAAAAAAAAAAAAAAAAACCTACAGATCACTAAATATAGTAGAAGGCATGATTTTGCGGGGCTGACATCAAAGTTGGAGAAGGTTTTCCTATTCGCAAATACCTGATCGCATGCTATTGGCCGGTGACACACCGATCATGATGTTGACATCAAAAAAGAGCTCTAAAATTGTTCCGTGCAGCACGGTACATAATGATGCCGTCATCAAATTCGTCTACGTGTAAGAGGTGTACGTGCAAGGGGTAATGATGCGTTTACACCGAACCCAAAAGACGATTTATTATGACTTTTATAAAACTGTTTACTCTACATTTATCGCATTATAGTATGTTGGACAGAACGATCATCTGTTTATTAAGTTTTGAATTAATTGAAATTTTTGAAAAAATGCAGGCAATAATAAAGACATCCTAAATGTTTCAATTAACGCAAACAAACAAAAAATGGGATTCGGCAACCCCCTTAAAACTTATTTTTTATACCTTACACCCGAAGGGAGTAGAGTATATTCACTTTGTACGAGAGAAGGATACGAGATAGATATAGAAAAGTATATATAGTATTGCTTAGCGTCATCTCCTGAATCGATTTAGCCCTGTCCATTTGTCTGTCTGTCTGTCTGTTGAAATCACGATTACGGGAACGAAAAGAGATATCGCACTGAAATTAGGCACAAATATTCTTTGTTATGTGGGGCAGCTTGGGATTGAAAATGGGCGAGATCGGTTAACAACCACGCCTACTTTACATTCGGAATATAAATGCACCTCGTTTCTAAAAGTGTTATAATGTGAATATAATTGGAGATATTTATGTATAATTTTATTCCGGAACATATAGCGCCATTACGTAAAAGTTTGCAAAAAATGGGCGTGCCACGCCCACTGAAAAAAGTTGGCAATATCTCATGGACGGTGTAAGACATTGAGATGTAAGACATTACAAAAACATTTTCCCGAAATGGGCGTGGTCCGCCTACTTATACAAAAGATGTTAAGTGGTGAAATTATAATTTTTTCAGTTACTCGGGTGTAGGGTATTTAGATTTCGGCCAGGCCGAAGACATCACTCTTACTTGTTTCATTTGTTTTTATTTTTTAATTTTTCTTTTTCATTTCATGTTTATTTTACTTATTTTTTTATGTATGATAACTTAAAGTAAATGTAACTAGTTGATGCTTATTTTTGTTTATTTAAAACTATGAATGATACTACAAGTGACTGTTGAAAAAATGCAGCCTTTGAACATTTGCCGCCGTAGACCATAGCCTAGTTAGCCTATTTAGAAATCCGCCACTGACTAGGTGCAAAGATCATTTATTCAAAACTTCCATGGCGACTGATGATATACGTATCTTCTCTTGCGGCAGCATTCTGACTGTTAATCATCTATTGTTCTATTGCAGTCGTATTCAAACCACATCCAGAAATTCTCCATTATCAGATTTGTTGGCAGTCGGTGTAGACAATTTTAACACGAATTTTTTACTTAGTATTGAAAAATTAAGGTGTATAAAGTGTTATGTCAAAAAGCACTCATCGAATAATTATATTTAAGTTATTTATGTCTTGAGTTTCTACACGTATTAACGTACAATTGCATTATTTGAAGTTATACGTATATCTAAAGATCTCGTATTGACAACACTCATTCACTTTGTGTTTTCGTTTTTACCACTGTATATATTGTAGCATTATAACATAGCAAATTGTTGAATTTAGTACTACCACTCGTACATTCAATCTTGAAGGATCACATCAAGAGCCTTTCGGATCACGGTGATTCCTTTCCACCCTCTCACATCGACCCTGGTGGTCAGTGTTTTCGAAAAAGAAGAAGAACATTTGGCTGTGCATTTGGGACTTTGCCGAAATGCGTCATTTGGTATCGGTGTAAGGAGTGTTTTGCGAACTATAAGTGTTTTGTGAACGCTTTCATTTCAACGAAAGTTTTACGTAGAGCGATTGTGTCGGAGATCGAAAAGACTTTCGACTCTTGTATGAATTTTGTTTTCCACTGAAGTATTTTGAAATTTTTTAAATATTGTTCAATTGTTTTATACTTTTCAATATTGTTTAAATACTTTTCTTGTAATGAGGTGCTGTATTTTCTAGGAAATAGTTCCGATATTGATATTAAGGGTCAGTTATTTTTTAGTTTTAAATATTTTTCTGAATATCTAGAGCTCACTTCTATTTTTCAAAAATAAAATGCATATAGCTACAAAAGCGGCCGAATCATGTTGTTGCTATCGTTTCAAAAAAATTACGTCTCATGAAATTTTAAAAAAATTAAAAAATTTAAACTGAATTAGATTATTAGATTAAGAAAAATAATGCAGCGGTTCCGGTTTTTAAATAAATTTTGTCAGGCTACCTGTATGCATGTTTACTTCCGCGAAGGTGCAACTGTTCTATAATAATAAAAGAACAATGAAAACGCAGCAGCCAAGAAAAATTTTAGTGTGATAGTTAGTATTTGATGCCCGTGAGGCAGCCTCAATTTTGTCGTAAAAAGTGGCGACCAGAGTGGATCGAAACCTGTTCCAATTGAAGCAATCAACCACTAAGCTCATCTCGCCATCATGATGCTTCGTGCGCCACCGGCCATTGCCCTTATTGTTACTCCTACTTCACTTAGCAAAACTTCACTTTTAGGTTCTCTAAAATTATATTGCTTAAGTAATTATTATTATTAGAAATAATTTAATATTTATATATAGTAGGACCAATTTGAAACTCTTATTACTTCTTAGTTAGGCTCTTATTACTTCTTAGTCTATGGATTATTAACTATGGATTATTAGTCTATGGGTTATTAACCGTTAACGGCAACTTCTCACTCATGCTACATATGCTGATTAAGTCACCAATTCCTTGCGACGCCTTTGATTTATTTATAGAGAGTTAAACGAATCAGCATTCTTTTATACTCAATCAAACACTAAAGACAAAACATATAGGAGTACAAGAAGGATTGGAGTTGTCATTTTTTATGCGTTTTATTTATTGTTTAGGAGTTTATGCGTTTTAATCATTGTTGTTCGCGTTTTAGTTGTGCAATATATTCGTAGATATGCCGTTTCTAGTGATCCTTAGGTTATGATTTAGTTTTAATTCATTGTTCTAAATTTTAGTCCATCATTCGAAACAAAGCATCCCTGCATAGCCAAGAAAGTTATGTGTGCGTGTGTTACTTCGCGTTTTTTAGTTTTTTATCGAAATGTCGCAGCATCTCTGCCAGCCTCTTTTGTGATTGAATGATAAGATCACCGCTCTTAGTTGTTTCAGCACTCTTTCGACTGCTGATGAGTACCGCCTCTGTCTTGTGTTTTGCCAGTTCTAAACCCATCGAGCTGAACCATTGACGAACATTTTCGATGACCTATTTGCTTTCTCCTAATTTTTTTGGAGGTGTTGGCGTGTTGTTCCTTGGGAGCTAGGTAAGCAAGGCAACGTGTCTGACCGCATTCAACTTGACGAACGCCAGCATAATCCTTGTCATCCTCAATCCAAGTCTTCGCACAGCCTCCACATGTCATACCGGGTAAAATTAAGCCGCCAATGAAAAACAACAGCAAAGCCTCGGAATGGGCCCCCAAAGTTGACGACCACCGCAAACGAATTAAGGACTATGATTCGAGGATATGTACCTGGAATGTCCGGACCCCCTATAGAGAAGGATCACCGCTATTCAGGAGATGTGATGGACAGGACAAGGATGCTCTAAGCGAGCTACCTGTAATATCTGCTACAAGTGTCATGCGGTGAGGCGCGAATTGGGATGCGGTGAGCAAGAAAATATGACATCTCGTCTTTCCTTTCGCTCCAGTGAACGATAGGCTAGCCATCATCGGCATCAAGGGAAAATTCCACAAAATCCCTCCATTCCCTGATTGGCGCGCACGCCCAAACGGATGAGAAAGACAATGTGACCAAAGATGCCTTCTGCGCCAGTCTCGATTCCATCTATGACCTCTGCTTCGCCCACAACGTTAAAATTGTTGTAAAAATAAGGGATTTTAACGCAAATTTATGGAGAGAAGGTGTTTTTGGAGTACGGTCGGGCAATTCAACGTAAAATGGAAGTCTGTAGCGTAACATGGTAGTCTGTAACGTACGTTCGTTCCATGGTCCAAACGTCGATTCATACCATTGCCTTGTCGCAGCCAAAGCAAGGATGCGTATTAGCTCCGCAAATAAAGAGCACTCTGGTACGCAAAGAAAGCTGGACGTCACGAAGCTGCGATCATCCGAGGCAATTAAAGCCTTTGTAGCTCAACTCTCGGACCGACTGAAAAGTCATACTCTCTTCACCGTATGACTTCATGCTCTTCGCTTCATGCTCTTTACCGCTGAGAGTGCTCTTGGTTTACAGCGTCCCCATTATCGAAGCCAATAGTGTGTTGAGGATTGTTGCCATGCCACTGTTGTGAATAACGCGGCCTATAAAAGGACCCTGCAATCAGCAGCCATGCGAGCCGTACGCGTACGATATCGAGAAAGTAGGACGGAAGAGAGGCGTCTTTTCAGACGCAAAAGTGGGTGCAAGAAAAGCACGCGCGAGAGGAAATCATCACGTACGTCAAGCGTATTGTGCGAAAGATTAAAGCCAAATGCCAACTTACTGATTGGATCTTATCAGTGCGGCTTTAGATCTGGTCGTTCCACCATTGACTAGATGTTTACATTACGCCAAAACCTCGATAGCCCCATAAGAGAACGCGTCTACGCCGCAATGTCTCCGTATCCTTGCCAAGCTAAAACACCTCTGCAGAATTACGTGAGCACTCGGTGCTCCGTTAAGATAGGATCGGACATGTACGAACCTTTTGATACCGTAGGAGGCTACAGACAGGGCGATTCCTTACCATCTGACCTCTTTTATTTCGTCATGGAAGTGGTCCTGCGAAAGGCGTAATGGCATCGATCGACGTAATGGCACAATATTTTAAAAATGTGTGCAGCTCCTTGCGCACGCTGACGTCATCGTCAGACAGAGTAGGACGTACCAAACGAGATGTCACTACTTCCTTTGTTGCTATCGAAAAGGAATCTGCCAGAATGGGCCTGAAGGTGAACGACGGCAAAATTAAGTATATGCGGGCCACCAGCACGGACGCGCGACGACCGGACAGTCAGCTGGCTGCCGGCGACTACACTTTCGAGGCTGTCATTTATCTTAGCACCGTTATCAACAACAATAATAATGTCAGCCTGGAGATTCGGCGAAGAATAACTATTGCCAATATGTGCTACTACGGGCGGGCTCAGTAGGCAACTGGGATGCTGAGCTCTCTCTCTCTCTACGAACAAAACTTACGCCCTCAGGTTTCTCTTCCAACCTGAGAGGAAGGATCTTCACTGAAAACACCGGCTGTTATGAAATACAATTTTAGTCCGTTTTCGCTGTCATACAATAGTGTTCTACCACAGAGATAGGTGCTGATAATCTGCTGAAGATACTGTGCTATGGACTTTTCTCCGTACCACAATAGCTTTCTTCGTATCAAAGGCGTTATTTACGTCGAGGGTAACAATTGCGCAGTAATTCTTTCTTGCGCCTTTCCACCTCTTCCCTGAAAATTACTGCATTGAGGGAATCGACAGCTGCACGACATTTCCGAAATCCATTACTGGTTTTTACTGAGGCCCTGTGAGCCGTCGGCAACGGCAGCAGTCCTCGTGTCGAGCAGACGAATTGGTGTGTACGCTGATCAACCACCAGGTGTTTTGCCAGGTTTAGAGCGCGAAACGAGTACTTTCTCTGTGGCATCTGAATCGGATAATTCTTCGGGAACCTGCAACATACACTTGTATGGAATATCTCCCGATGCCGATGATGAGATGAGGAGGCGTATTTTCTAGTTGGTTCCGCTGGCCGTAATCGCAGAGTCCTTCCTGAAGGTAGGAAATCTGTCCAGTTTAAAGCGATGAGAAAGAGTAAAAGCAAAACATCGACACTTTTGGAAAAGATGCTCGCTAAAATATCTGCACAGTCCACAACAGAGAAATAAATTGACGAAAAAGCGGAGAAACGTGAATTGGTGCTGGTAGCTTAGTAAATTAATAAAATGTCGAATTTCATCGTAAAAACTTGTGATATTGAAGATGAGTAGTTGTGAAATCGCTTCAAATTACATTACAGGCCTATTCTCGTTGTAAAAATTTTATTTAACAACGCTGTTTTTTACTAGTCATTTTTCTTATTATTGTTAAAACTAAAAGCTCTTAAGTTGACAACTATTAAAAAATTTTTAACACAAATCTTATGTTTGACAAGCATAAGAAAACTAGGCAGAAATCAACAGTAGCACTTTATTAAATGTTCAAGAACTTAATAGAAGCAAATAGATGAGAAAATCTCAATAATTTTATTATATGTTTGTTATAGAAATATTATACAAATTTCGTTGCTTATTGCCCCAACATTTTTTCTCCGCTACAGAAAACAAAAAAATCCTTGCTTATATAATTATTTTTTCGCTTTTTATTTTTTATTATTTTATTATTTATTCTTTTATACACTTTAGATTTTGATAAATTTTTTATTATTTATATTTTATATATTATATATCATTTCACAACCAAGTAAGAAATTTGAAAAGAAGTGGAATCCATTATTTTAAAAATACCCACATATTTTTTCATATCGTAAACCACCAACAACTCTGAATAGCTCACTTCAATAGTCAATAAACTGGCAGAAGTCAATAAACTGGCAGAAGTCAATAAACTAGCAGAATGCCAACATGAAAAGCATTTAATTTCTTGTGAACTACACTACGGGAATAGTCCTGAGGGTACTTTCTAATGGCAGAACTCTGAGTTATAATTGAGTGTACTAATGGAAGACTCGATTCATAAGTACACGCTGTTGAAAGAGAAAAGTAGTGTTGGCCGCTTTTAGGAATATAGGTACTTAGAATTTATAATGAAACCGGCTCACGGCCGCAGTATATATTTTTACTAATGAACTCCATCATCTTTTTTATATCTGCAAAAGCAAGAACAAATAGCTGTTAGTTAAAGTACTCATAAATTGAACCGTAGTAAAGCACCTTTTATCTTAGTATACAGAATTTAGATATATGTTGTCATTGAAGAGCATTTATTTTACCACTACAGAATGGTGAAGTGCGTCGCATTAGAAACACTGATGTGCGTCTTATTGATTTCGGGTCGGCCACTTTCGACCACGAGCACCACAGCACAATCGTATCCACGCGCCACTACCGTGCACCTGAAGTCATATTGGAGTTGGGCTGGTCGCAACCATGTGATGTTTGGTCCATTGGGTAAGTTTCTCCTAACAATGTTTTCTTTTGTCTAGTAAATCTAAACTGTCATGTTTTTTAAAAATTTTTACAGCTGCATTCTTTTTGAACTTTACCTGGGCATCACACTATTCCAGACACATGATAACCGCGAACACCTCGCCATGATGGAACGCATACTCGGACAAATACCCTACCGCATGGCACGGTAATACCAATCAACGCATCCTACACTGCACTACGAAAAGTAGAATAGGGGAATTAATTCTAGCAAAAATATTCTTTACAGCAAAACTAAAACAAAATACTTCTACCACGGAAAACTGGACTGGGACGAGAAATCATCGGCCGGTCGATACGTACGCGACCATTGCAAGCCGTTATTCAGATATCAAATGAGCGATAGCGAAGATCACTGCGAGCTGTTTGATTTGATTAAGAAGATGCTGGAATATGAGCCTTCTCAGCGTATTACATTAGGTTTGTATTGTATTTTTATATGCTAAATCTCTATGGCCAAAAAACTGAAAAGATTTCTAAAGAAAATTAGCAACAGGTACGAAACTATTTTCCTTACTTAATAAATCTTTATCCCCTGATGTCAACGACGTTAAAATAAAATGCTACTGTCGTTTACTTTAGGAGTTACAGGTCTTTAAAATTTGAGACTTTTTGGCCGATATCTCCTAAAGCGTAGGCTACACTCTATTTTATTTATTATATATAATAATTACCGGAAAACTCAATAGTTTTCGAGATATGATGACATTTCAATTTTTTTTGCAAAATTTTAATAAGTATTTAAATGATTATTCCTCAAAAAATACATTATTAATGCAAGGAATTGTCCAAATTAATGGAAAGCCTGATTTGGTATAAAAAACCCGCGTTTGGTGTATAATAATACATACAATTGAGCAATTGGCTCAGAAAGTATTGCTTACTGCGTAGCATTAAATACCGTTTTTAGGAAGACTATGGTAGTTAAGATATTATGTTATATATTTAATATTATGTTATATGTCTAATCAAAGCAAAGAAATCAGGCTTTCTATTGAAAATGTACTAATAATGCATTTTTTTTTTTTTTGAAAAGATTAATTTTTTTTTCCAAATTTACTAAAAAAAAGTCATTATATCTCGAAAACTATTACTTTTTCGAAAGAATATTGTATATTAGTAGTGTCGTGACCACGGACGAGGGTGGATGCAGCTACCCACCGCAGTGCAGTGTTTAGTGTGCTCGCGGAAACAAACAAACAAATTTAAGAAATATTTTCAAACAAACATAAAATCTCAGTGCAGAAGCAATGATTACGATTACAGTGCATTAAAACTTAACAATAGACATTAATAAATTCGCTAAAACAATAACACCAAATAACATAACCAAATATCACAAATAGACAATTAAACGGAATGCAGAGAACTAAGCGAAGGGCTTATTTATGCCCTCCGCAGTAAAGTTCAGCATTTCGTTGCTTTCTTCTCCTCCTCCTTCTTCCTGGTTTCGTTAGGTGTGCAGGCGACTGTGAGTGCACCGTAGGCTGAAGCGTGGCAAGATAAAGGCATAACACTTGTCTTGTCGCGTTTTGCTTTGCCTGCGGTGTAGGCTTGACCGCTTGTGCAGCTGACTTTATACCTCTTTACAGTGGGTGGCGATGACAAAATTTCGTATAGACTCCACAAATGTGCGTGGCTTGAGGGCGAATTTCTTCGCGGTCTATGCGTATGTTTGTACACACCAACCGCATATAATGGCACTGGGTGAGACCCAGGTGTCTGAGGGTGCAGATCCACTGGATTTTCACTTGCCTGGGTACCACTTACTGCCATTATTTTCATCACACAGAGGCCTCGCCTTATATATTCGCAGTGATGTTGCGTACCAGTGTCAGCAACACCTTTGCACGACGGATGCCGAATTTAGCTCCATGTGGGTTAAGTTCAAAATCCAGTCGCACATCCTGCACTTCTGTTTCGTTTATAGAAGCCCAGGTCTAGAGCGGCTGCCAACTTTTGATAAACTGGACAGTCTCTCTGATTTGATTTGTAAAATCCTGGAATCGTATCCGAACAGTGAAATTGTTGTTGCTGGTGATTTCAATGTTCATAATTCCAATTGGCTACGTCATGCGAGTCACACGACACCCGAGGGTTTGTATGTTGAGTTATTTGCTGAGTCAAATAATTTGATTCAATTAGTGAAGGAACCAACGCACTTTCCCTGCGTTGATGGGCAAAACCAAAATATTCTGGACCTTTTTCTAACTTCACATCACAGCAAGTATGATGTGAATGTTCTTGCACCTCTTGGTAATTCGGACCACGCTACAATTTCTGCTACCTTCTCATATTCTGGTCTTCAATCCGCTCAACAGCCAGCTCCGAAGCGGACAGTGTGGCTTTATGAGAAGGCTAATTGGGATGCGCTGAACTGCTTTTTCAGCCGTTTCAATTGGCAATTGTGTTTCAGGGATAGAAACATAAAAGAAAATATAATTTTATTTGGTATGAGGTCTTTCATACCCAATAAAAGAATTTCCATTAAACCAAAAGACCATCCCTGGTTTAATGCGACTTGCAGACAAGCAGTCAGGTCCAAAGAGGAAGCATTTAGGAATTGGCGCTTAAACAAAACTGCTGATACTAAACTGCTGCGCAATCAGGCCAGAAATAGGTGCAATGCCACTGTAAAGCGCGAAAAAGCTCTCTACGAGCAGCGCCTTCGACGTAGAGTTCTTCAAACTATAAGGGTAGTAAGAACTTTTGGTCGTTCGTGGGGAGGGTGAAGAATCAGACGCGATCGTCTATTCCAACTCTCCTCAAGGATGATCAGATCTCCACTCACTCGGTTGATAAGGCAAACTTATTAGCCAAAATGTTTGCTGAAAACTGCTCTCTTCCTGAGAGTAGCCAACCACTACCCGGGATCGATGGTGTGTCTCATATTATGCCTGAGATGCACTTTCGAACGCGGGCTGTTAAAAGAGTGCTTGTAAACCTCAACATCAATAAATCCTCGGGACCGGATGGCATTTCAGCCCACGTGTTGAGAAAGTGCGCCTCAACACTGGCTCACCCATTGCGCAATCTCTTTAATTTATCGTTTACTTCAGGAGTTTTTCCTAATTCCTGGAAGATTGCCAATGTGCAGCCAGTTCCCAAAAAAGGTGAGGCTACGAATCCTGCTAATTACCGGCCCATAGCAATCTGTTTAATGCTCTCCAAAGTTATGGAGAGCGTTGTAAATTTTAACTTGATGAGGTATCTAGAGGGCAACCAATTGGTCAGCGATCGCCAGTACGGTTTCCGTGCTCACCGCTCCACAGGCGATTTGATGGCGTTCCTCACCGAGCGGTGGAACAGTTGTGTTCACCAATTCGGTGAGAGCAAGGTTGTTGCTTTGGATATCTCCAAGGCATTTGACCGAGTGTGGCATAAAGCACTTGTGTCTAAACTGGCTGCTTATGGTGTCGGTGATACATTCACTCGATGGATATCGAGTTTCCTCAGCGGCCGTTCTATTCGTGTTGTGATAGACGGCTTTGCTTCCAAAGAGCACTCCATTAATGCTGGAGTTCCGCAGGGTTCGGTCCTGTCTCCTGCAGTTTTTCTCATTTTTATCAATGACCTTCTGTCATTGACATCAAACCCCGTCTACCCGTTTGCTGATGACAGCAGCATTTGTCATTCATATTCATTCTCCAGGCGTCCCTCTGTTCTGGAGATTAATAGAAAACGCAGTATTATGAATGACACACTCCAATCAACCTCAACAAAATCCAGGAGTGGGGTTGATTTTAATGCGCGGAAGACCCAATGCTATTTGTTGACCCACAAGCGTCTGGCGGGCGACAACTTCCCACCGTTAAATATGGGTGGTGTGGATATTAATGAGTCGGAGGCTCTTGATGTTCTGGGCATGTCAATACAATGCGATCTTCGTTGGAACGATCACATTTTTGATGTGTCGAAAGAAGCAGCCAAGTGCTTAGGCTTTTTAGCCAAGTGCTTAGGCACTCCAATCAACCTCAACAAAATCCAGTCAAGCGAATCGGGTTGATTTTAATGCGCGGAAGACCCAATGCTATTTGTTGACCCACAAGCGTCTGGCGGGCGACAACTTCCCACCGTTAAATATGGGTGGTGTGGATATTAATGAGTCGGAGGCTCTTGATGTTCTGGGCATGTCAATACAATGCGATCTTCGTTGGAACGATCACATTTTTGATGTGTCGAAAGAAGCAGCCAAGTGCTTAGGCTTTTTAAAGCGGTGCAAGAAATACTTCACTCCAACCGACCTTCGTTGTATCTACACCACTTATATCCGTCCGAAAATGGAGTACAACTCGCATATTTGGTCTGGAGCTTCGAAAACATATCTTCAGCTTCTGGACCGTATACAAGGTCGTGCGATAAAACTTATAGGGGACAGTAGGGTATCCAGCTCTATTGAAACCTTGGAATGTCGTCGGGATGTGGTGTGTGTAACCTTATTCTACCGATACTTTATGGTAATTGTTCCTCTGAAGTAGCCGGCCTGATCCCTTCGGTTCAGGTATTCAACAGATCTACTCGGCTTTCCAGAGCGGTGCACCCCTTTTACGTCTCGATCCCGTTCCAACGCACTACCGCGAGAATTCGTTTTTCGGTCGCGCAGTTAAATTGTGGAATAGTCTCCCTGCGCATGTTTTCCCATCCACTTATAACGTCGAAGCTTTTAAAAGAGGTGTAAATCGACACTACTCCCACTTTTCCGCTTCCCACTAACCTTTTCCCTTCTAAACCAACCAAAAATACAAATATCGTATTGCGTCGGGAGGCAGAGGGAGCATTAAAGCTCAATACTCTATTAGGTACGCCCGTCCCCGTTCTAATTATAAAAATACGACCGTCCAAGATCTACTGCCCTACCGTCGGATGTATACATATGTTGGTCTCTGCAGCTCCTTTCAGTTTCTCGGCTGCTCGTAGTCTGACATATATGCGCTCTGTTCCTTCGCAAGTCGCCTTCCGATTTGTTTCCAACGCTAGCGTTGTATTGACCATGTTCGTCGGGTTCAGCTCGGAGCCATTCTCTGCATTCAGTAATGCTCTCTCTGCGGCAAAACGGGCGCACTTGAATAGCACGTGGTGTGGGTCCTCATCCTCGTTCCACTCTGGGCAGAGAGGTAACTCATCATTTCCGAATCGATGCAGCGAAATCCGGAAGGTCCCATGACCCGTCATGAATTGAGTCTGGCAGTAGTCCGATTCCGCATGCTATATGTCCATCGTCCATTAGACGACTCGTTCCAGCGCCTTTGCCATTTCTCTATGGAGACTGTCCTCTAGCGTATTTCGTCCCCTTCGCTCGTTGAATAAAAGCGCCTGCTGCGTCTACCACTAAATCAACAGGCATCAAACAAAGACCGCTTCATCCGATTTCGGAACAAAAAATTTTTATCCGTGGAGCTAGCGCTTGCCTCATTTCCACTCAAATATGAGTCAAAACCCATTCTCTCAATAGAGAGAAGCGACCAGCCACTCAGCTTGGTGAAAGCGCTCATTGGTATCTTTTGCGTCGTTTTTAGACATACTTATTTTTGTGTGCGCGTTCGTTCTGTAGAATGAAACTGTCGATTTACGTTGCAATATCAAAGAAAGCCAATACTTGAAAACACAAACCAAATTGTAGGCATAAAACATACTGTAATGCTCTTAAAACTAAAAAATTTAGTAAATTTATTCTGTGATCAACACCTGATCCACTTAACCATTGTGGAATTCTTAATTTGCAATCTTAACTATTTTTTTATAGCTTACACCCGAAGGGAGTAGGGTATATTCACCTTGTTCTTCCGTTTGTAACGCAGAGAAGGAGACGAGATAGATATAGAAAAGTATATTTATTCTTTCTCAGCGTCACCTCCTGAATCGATTAGCCCTGTCCGTCCGTCTGTCTGTCTGTCCGTCTGTCTGTTTGTGTGTTGAAATCACGATTACGGGAGAACGAAAAGAGATATAGCGATGAAATTTGGCACAATTATTCTTTGTTATGTAGGACTGTCAGATTGAACTGTGTTCATCCATAATTCTATTTTCTATTGATCTCCAGAATATAATGACTCCTGGAGAATGAATTTAAATGACAAATGTTGCTGTCATCAGCAAACAAGTGGACGGTGCTTGATGTCAAAGACAGAAGGTTGATTGATAAAAAAAATGTCAGGACCGAACCATGCGGAACTCCAGCTGCGATGGAGTGCTCATCGGATGTCCGTCTGTCTGTTTGTGTGTTGAAATCACGATTACGGGAGAACGAAAAGAGATATAGCGATGAAATTTGGCACAATTATTCTTTGTTATGTAGGACTGTCAGATTGAACTGTGTTCATCCATAATTCTATTTTCTATTGATCTCCAGAATATAATGACTCCTGGAGAATGAATTTAAATGACAAATGTTGCTGTCATCAGCAAACAAGTGGACGGTGCTTGATGTCAAAGACAGAAGGTTGATTGATAAAAAAAATGTCAGGACCGAACCATGCGGAACTCCAGCTGCGATGGAGTGCTCATCGGATGTCCGTCTGTCTGTTTGTGTGTTGAAATCACGATTATGGGAGAACGAAAAGAGATATAGCGATGAAATTTGGCACAATTATTCTTTGTTATGTAGGACTGTCAGATTGAACTGTGTTCATCCATAATTCTATTTTCTATTGATCTCCAGAATATAATGACTCCTGGAGAATGAATTTAAATGACAAATGTTGCTGTCATCAGCAAACAAGTGGACGGTGCTTGATGTCAAAGACAGAAGGTTGATTGATAAAAAAAATGTCAGGACCGAACCATGCGGAACTCCAGCTGCGATGGAGTGCTCATCGGATGAGAAGCCGTCTATCAGAACCCGGATAGAGCGACCGCTGATAAAACTCGATATCCACCGAATGAAAAATTATCGAAACCAAAAACAGCCCGTTTGGACATGAGTGCTGTACTGGTGTTTACGGGACGATCTGGCTGGCTGGGACGTGATGTAGCAGCTTGGTAGTTGGAGGTGCCTGGTTGGTGGTTGGATGAAATCGGTGATGTTATACTACAGAGGCGTTTACTGGTTGTTGGTGTGTGGCTAGAAGTTGGGCGTGTTGACTTTCTTTCTTAGACCTCCGGGGCAGCGAGGACGCGTTGGATTTCGTTCGGTGTTCATTTTTGCCTCTTGCAATTGTTGTTGATGTTGTTGTTGATGCCAATCTGGAACTTCTCTTTGCAGAACACTTTCCGCTTGTTCATTAGAGTTTGTTCTTTCCTCTGAAAGTTTTCCAGGCTGGTACAATGGGTGTTTGTACTCTGTGTTATTAAGAGTAAATGTGGTGAATCGTATGTAGGGCGGATATCTTGTACTCTTTCGGCAATGACTAGTTTGCAGCCGAGTTTGTGAAGTAAATTCTTTATTTGGATTCAAGTTAGTTGATAAGGAGGCTTTTCTTAAGTTCTGTTTTTCTGACACGGCTAGTTTCTGGTGAGAACGTTGGATACTCCGCAGTGTGAACAGAAAATTCTCCGTGGCCCTCGATATTTTTTCCGCGTGTGCGCTGGCTTCCGACATGACGAAGAGTGGGTTTTGCGTGAATAGGGCCGGTTGGCCACCCAGTTGGATACATGTGAGCATTACGCCAAATGTATAAACGATATTCAGGCCTTAAGCCATCGTAAATTCGGTCCAGTTGTTCTTCTTGTCGTAGTCTAAGATGTTGGTGGCCAATGGCGGTCATATTCATTACGTAATCTTTGGCTTTTTCGCGTGTGCCCTGTCGTCGCCGCATGATGTCTTCTAGACGTTGTAAATGTCTCGGCGGTAGGAAAAATTTTAATTTTAGGTAGTTCCTCTATATTTTCTATGATATCGAGGATAGAGCGGGTGGCTCTGTAGTTTAGTTCCTACTTCCGAACGGTCTTCATAATATCATGATGACAGTCGTCTCAATTGAGCCGATTTGGTATTCTGAGCTTGTTCAAAAAGCTCTTTTCATCTTAATTTCAAGAAGAAAGTTGTGATGTTCACAACAGCAGGTCACAACAGTATAAACAAAATGGAACTTATAACGTCGATGCTTTTAAAAGAGGTGTAAATCGACACTACTCCCACTTTTCCCCTTCCCACTAACCTTTACCCTTCTAAACCAACGAATGCTTTGCATGGATAGGGGGCATCCCCTGAGCTTGGTTCTATCTGCCATAAAAAAAAAAAAAAAAAAAAAAAAAAAAAAAACTCGAAGTTATTTGCGTAATTTCAGCAGCTCTTAAAAACAAGAAGAAAAACTAGAAGTCGATTACTGAAAACTTTGCGCGACTTGAGTGATCCATTTGAAATGCAGGAGAGCATTTTTTTAAAATTATATCGAATTCCCAAAACCCTTTGTCAACAAATTTTGGAGGAATTGAAGCCCTACGATGACATGCAAACGTCGATTCCCTTCTCGCTGAGGTTTTTAGCAGCACTGCATTCTGCACAGCATCTTGTTATTATTATCCATTTTTAAGGATAGGCATGGTTGCTTTTCTAACGATATTTATACCCTACACCCGAAGGGAGTAGGGTATATTCACTCTGTTCTTCCGTTTGTAACGCAGAGAAGGAGACGAGATAGATATAGAAAAGTATATATATTCTTGCTCAGCGTCACCTCCTGAATTTTTAGCCCTGTCCGTCTGTCTGTCTGTTGAAATCACGGTTACGAGAGAACGAAAAGAGATCGCGATGAAATTGGCACAAATATTCTTTGTTATGTAGGGCTGTTTGGGATTGAAAATGGGCGAGATCGGTAAACAGCCACGCCTAATTTACATACGGAATGCAAAGGCACCTCGTTTCAAAAAATGTTATAATCTGAATATTTCATAACCGTGTGAGATATTAAGGTATAATTTTATTCCGGAACATATAGCGCCATTACTAAAACGTGCGAAAAAATGGGCGTGCCACGCCCACTGATAACAAAGTAGGCAATATCGCATAAACGGTATAAGATATTAATATGTAATTTTCAGGATATATAGGGAAGCATTACCAATAATCTAGCAAAAAATGGGCGTGCCACGCCCACTCATACAACAATATTAACACGAGGTATCTAGACGTATTACCAATTTGTATACAAAAAATTGGCGTGGTCTGCCCACTTATACAAAAGTCTATATCCCATAAACGGTTCAAAATGTTAATACGTTCGTAATTCTATCTAGCAGTACCTAGACAATACAAAAACATTTGCCCGAAATTTGGACGCGGTAGTGTTCGCAAGTGAATATATATAAATATATTTTCTCGACTATTCTGGTTGTCGCGTGTCTTCTGATCGGGTGCCAGTCTAGTAGTCAGTGCGTGTCTCCGGATTGACTGTTCGACGGTATATATATAGTTCGTGAAGTAGACGTGACCTGAGACGAAAGATTCATCGGACGTTACGACCGTGTGCTCATGTGGCACACAGCTTGGCTCGGCTCCTCTCGCCTAGACAGCCTAGTTAAGATCGCTATATCTATAGCCCAAGACTACGCATTAGTGTAATATTTTAAGCCACAAATAAAGTGTATTTGGAGAGAGAAATCCCAGCAAAATTATAAATTTTTGTGACGAACCGTGGACATCCGACGAGCTCACACGCGCTATAAACCGGAAGACCGGGGAACTTCGTTGCAGTATTATTATAGCTCATTATATTAAGAACTTTTTAAGTACTTTGCTACTATTACCAAATATAAATTTTAGGATATGTCACGAAAACTTTCGATATAAAAGCAGTGCTAATAATTATTTATATGCTAAATACGATTATTAGTATTATTATTATTATTATTATTTATAAACATGAATTCCAGCTCGAAAATTCCTCAAAGTTGTTAGTATGTAGTAGTTTTCCAAAGAAGATTTTAATTATTTCAATAATTTATCAGGACTTGTCAAATTAAACGAGCCCCCAAATATTTTTAAAAGTTTTAATGCATTTCTTTTAAGCATTCATTAAACAAAGTCGTAATAAATTTAATACGTAAACAAGTAAAGTATTCGGCTTGGCCGAAATCTAAATACCCTACACCCGAGTAACTAAAAATATTATAATTTCGCCACTTTACAACTTTTGTATAACGACCACGCCCATTTTTGGCAAATACAATATTCTATTAATGTCTAGATACTTCTGGATAGAATCATTTTTGATATTTTGAAACGTTTATGGGATGTTGACAACTTTTGTATAAGTGGGCGAACCACGCCCATTTTGGATATACCGTTTAAAAGATATTGAAAACTTTTGTATGAGTGGGCGTGGCACACACATTTTTGGGAAGCTTATTGGTAATGCTTCCGGATAGATCGTGGTAAAATAACGTCTCAGACAGTCAGACAGACAGACGGACGGACAGGGCTAAATCGAATCAGGAGAAGACGCTGAGCAAGAATATATATACTTTTCTATATCTATCTCGTCTCCTTCTCTGCGTTACAAACGGAAGAATAAAGTGAATATACCCTACATCCGAAGGAAGTAAAAAAACTAATTTTAGTACTAAAAACAAAGAGATTTTCTCACGACAGCCCTTGTATTAAGTACACGTTTGCACGTGTCATCCTGGTGTGGATAAGAAACTGTTCCTCATCCTGGTCTTTTATATTTAAGAAAGCTTTTTTAAAATAGCCATTCAAATTGCGATCAACATTTATTGGGCGGACGGACCATCGCCTCCTTCGTTGAGAACTTTTCCGTTTGTTATATAACACCAAAATGTTTAAAAATGCTAAATCAATTTCCAAATCACGATCCATTGTTATAGCAAACCAAATCACAAAAACTTTGTATACCTTCGTCTACAGTTGCCTGATATTTTTAGCAATAATAATGATAAAACTTCGGGATTGGAATTCACACAGAGAATTCCCACATTGCTATTTTATTAAGCACAAAATACTTATCTTAATAAAAACGCAAATACTTTTTATGCCTAAAATATTATTTGACAAGACATTTTTGAAATGTAATTAGAAAATTAAATTTTGTAAAGCAAAAATATATTTGCAATTAAATTGGAAACTTACAAGTATCAAACTTGAAACAAAACAAATACATAAAATAGTTGTTAATGTTTCTGTCATTTAAGAATTCTAGTAAGTAATTAGTAGTTAAATTAATTATCTAATATAAATATATCCATGGGAAGTAATTAAAAATCAATCGAACATTCACTAGGCGATGTAATATTTTGAATAGTAAGTACTGTGTAAATAAAGGAAATTAGTTAGCAGTTTGTTTTTAGCAGCATGTTTTTATTTAGCATGGAAGACCATGACTGCTACAAATGTCCTGATATTTCAGTTATTTGTTCATCAACTTTAAATCTTCAACAGATTATTGTTTTTTCGTGACTATCAATAGTATTCACAATACTATACTACTAGTATTCATAATACATATGTCGGATTGCGCCGTACAAAAGTCGGATCTTGTTGCACTCTTATTAATACCTAAATGCAAGAGCGGTCATGCGTCGAGCTTTTCCACTGTTTCGCAAATCATTCTAAGTTATGTTCAGTTTTGGTTAAACTGGTTTAATTTTTTAAGCTATTTGATAAATACAACAATTGCAAAGAAATCATCAGTAAACAATAAAAGTTTATTAAAAAAATTATAAATGATATACAATTTATAAATTAAACAACAAATAATAAATTCTAATAATTGTGGTAGATATACCACAAAATTATTACTATCTTGAAACAAATAACCAATAACATTTAATTCCAATTTTCAAATAAATTCTTATTTGACATTAACGTTTTTACAAGAATTAAAATAATACTACGAGTCTGGCCCTAGTGATTATTGTAGGGCGCATCAGCAAACTACTAGTGTGGCACGTGTTGTTTGCATTGAGCATAACCGACGAACCACTGGCCATGTTCGTGATACTCATTTCTGGCCCGATTACCTGGTCACGAGTCGCACACGTCGCTGTAGGGCAAAGTGTTAAATATCAATATCATCTTAAAACTTGTCCTCATTTATTTACTAACTCTAACAAATTTCCTGTCATTTTTAACAGGTGAAGCCTTGCGTCATCCATTCTTTGGAAAACTTCCATCACATCAGCGGATCAACGAGGTTGGCAACAATATTAAGCAACAAGTGACTTCGTCTGGAAGCAGCAGTCGTGAACGATCCCACAGTTTATCTAGATGAGATTTGGCCCGATTTGGTTACTGTTAATTAATTTTAAAACAGCATAAAGATCACTTAACCAACAACGATGAGAATAAATGCAGCGACAACGGTAGTTAAAGCAAGACGGAAACATACCACAAACAAACATAGACGGAAAGGAATAAGGTGTCTATACGTAAATGTCCGGCTAATTAACAAATTCATGAGGAAAAAAGCCTTATTATAATAAAGATGGGAAAACAGATTGCTTTAAACATTATTCCCTGCACGTCCTAGTTTATCACTAATTTCTTGTGCCAACATTTCTATAAAAGAGTTTTATAATTTGGGTTAATTTTTAGTTTCCTCCTTGAAAAGAAAGTTTTGAATAAGTACTTTTTGAAATCAAAATTTCAATTTTACGTATATGAAAGCTGCTATTTGTATTTTCAAGTGAATCCTGAGGAAATTAATTCCTCACTATATTTTGTATCTTTTAACAACTAATTGTAACACCTTATTGTTCGCTGATAATTGCATAAGTAAGCACTACACATACATTTTTTCTTCATATGTAACACATTCTAATATATTTTGCGAAAAAATTCACTTTTTGTTCATTCTAAAGAAGAATTTAATTATATCTTTCAATCTAATTACCAAAAGTTATATCCCTATAATACAGCATTTATTTTCATTGTTCGGTAAACCTTAGTAAATCGTTTGATAACAGTTGCAAATTGCATTCGATTTTGTTATTAAATACCTTGATACCTTAAAAACCACTCCTTTTCCAATTCCTGTGCTTTTGGTACGATCTCTGTTAATATCGGGCTGTTCATTCTGAAAAACATAGTATCTGATCTACCCGAGGTTTTAAATGAATTAGAAGTAGCCAAATCGTTATGGGTTTACTCAATAAACTATTTTTATAAAGAAATATACGTTACTTTTACTGCACATAAGCCAATGTAGTACTTAGGACCTCTTGTTTCTTAAGCCTTCATTCGTACGCTATTAATTTTTAATTTTATAAATGTACATTGCACACCAACGGTAATAAATTGCTGATTTTGATTATGAGTTGCTGGTAAAATGCAAATTGAAATTGAAAAGTAAATGCAAATTAAAAATTGTATAATGTTGCAATAGTTTGGAGGGCTAAATATAAATTTTAAGCCACGCAAGGAATGGATTTATCTCAGCTCTTTATCAGAAATTTAAAAAGTCAGTAACATTTACTTCAGTTTCTAAAGTAGAGAATGCCAGAGAGAATACTAATCAGAGTACTTACGTTAAGCCCAAAAATCTCACAAGCTATACCTAATTTAGCATTTTTGCCTCAATTACTGTACACTAGATGCTATTTTTGAGTCGTTGATGCAATAATTTAATTATCTAATTATATGAAGTGGTACCTAAACTTTGTTCTCTTTTACCTGGCTAATTACTGAATAACTTCATTTAAATTTTTCTAGATCATAATTGCGTTTCAATAATAATAAAGAACTTATATTAACCATAATTTTGTGTACCATGAATTTCTAAAATAAATTGATAATTTAAGCACGGAATGGATATTAATTAGTGTTCAAACGTACAATGCATTGTGGGCCTGATATTTCATCTCTCATCAAACAAAAAGTTCATGTAGAAATTAAAGGCAGACACATGGATTCTGGAACCTGAGTTCCAGAAATCTGCCCGGTGGCAAATCTTGAACTTTGGCGGTTGATAACATAAATATGTGTCTTGAGGGTGATGATGACGCTGTTAGCAACAGTTGGACCGCTATAAATAACCATTACATCCTACGCCCGAAGGGAAAGGGTACATTCACTTTGTTGCTATGTTTTTAAAGCAGATAAGGAGGCGGGATATCCGCCTGTGTGTTAAAATCACGGTTACGGGAGAACAAAAATAGGTATCGCGGTAAAATTGACACAAAAATTCTTGGTCATGTAGAACAGCTTGGTATTGAAAATGTCGCCAACTTTTTATGCCGAATGTAAAGGCACCTCTTTCCAAAAAAGTTGATAAGTAAATACCTTATAAACGGTATAATGTATTTAAACATAATTTACCTTCTGAGCATATAGCACCATTACCAAAATACGTGCCGAAAACATTTATAAAAAAGTTACCAATATCTAAACGGTACGAGATATTAAGACGTCATTTTATTCTAGAAAATCTAGGATAGTGCCAAAATATTTGCAAAAAACGGGACGTGTTACGCACACTTATACAAAAGTTGTCAACTAATAATTTGTATTTTAATGAATTCGTATATTAAGAAGAGAACATCTGACTAGATACAAATTGTAATACTACGCATAAAAAAGATGTTTAAACACTTTTGAACAATACCTTTCGGAGGGAATGTACACCCGAAGGGAGTAGGGTATATTCACTTTGTTCTTCCGTTTGTAACGCAGAGAAGGAGACGAGATAGATATAGAAAAGTATATATCTTGCTCAGCGTCACCTCCTGATTTCATTTAGCCCTGTCCGTCCGTCTGTCTGTCTGTTGAAATCACGCTTACGAGAGAACTTAAAAAGATATCGCGATGAAATTTGGCACAAATATTCTTTGTTATGTAGGGCAGTTTGGGATTGAAAATGGGCGAGATAGGCCTACTTTACATAGGGTAAAGGTAGCTCGTTTAAAAAACTATAATGTGAATATAAATTGTGCGAGATATTAAGGTGTAATTTTATTTCGGAACATATAGCGCCATTACTAAATGAGTGGAAATGCCACGCCCACTCATAACAAATTTGGCAATAACTCATTAACGGTATAAGATATTGAAATGTAATTGTCAATATCTCATTAACGGTATAAGATATTGAAATGTAATTGTCAATATCTCGTAAACGGTATAAGATATTAACACGTCATTTTATCACGAGGTATCTACAGTTATTACCAATTTGTGTACCCAAAATGGACGTGGTCCGCCCACTTATACAAAAGTGGGCCGAAGACAGCACTTTCACTTGTTTCTTATTGAATATGTTGTCTTGCTCAATGTTTCTCCCCTTTTTTTGCATTTATTTCGAATCAGTTTCAGTTTATTTAATATTGCTTTAATTTGCTTGTGTTTCTTGTCATGCTTGTGTTTTCTCGCATATATGATCGAATGTTAAGTTTGTTTCGCGGCAACAGTTTATGATTAGGCGTTGTATTGAGCGTATATTGTTGTGAATTTCTGAAGAAAAATTTAAATTCAAATACGGTAAACTTTAGCTTAATTTCAGTGCTATTTTTCGCTATATGTAGCAGAATCTATTAAGTACAGTTAAATAGAAATAAAGTTGATAAGGATAATATTCCCTTGGCCAATTATGCAGAAATGATCGAAGAAATATTATATCACAAATGTTGTCTCATATTACACACATCTATGGGATAATTATATATATGAAAATTTATTACACTAAAACATATTTATGTACCCATTTACACGCACACAATTTTAGGATAATCGTCACGAGAAGGATAATGGAGAAGGCAAATGGTTTATTGTTTCGCGAAAGGTGATAATATTAATTTTGATATTGGAGATAATAACACAGTGCAACAATTTTACTCACACAGTCGAACAAACTGTATTAAGAAGTAATTTAAAGTTTTCGAATATTTTCAATCTTCATTCTGCTCTTATTAGGCTTTTCTGTATACAGAATAACTTTGAAAAAAATACAACTATGAAAAAATGTGGTCTTGTAGAGGGGACTTGGAACTACACCCTGTATAAATTTGGTGAAATGGTGTTTTCTTGTCTTGAAGAAAATCTCGTTACAGTTCTGACTTTCGTACTGAACTCCGACCTCTGATAGAATAACTTTGAAAAAATACAACTATGGAAAATGGGGTATGTGGTCTTATAAAGGGGACTTAGGACTACACCCTGTATAAATTTGGTGAAATGGTATTTTCTTATTTTGAAGAAAATCTCGTTACAGTTCTGACTTTGGTACTGCGGCTTCTGATAGAGTAACTTTGAAAAAAACAACTACGGAAAAACGGGCTATGTGGTCTTGTAGAGGGGACCTGGGACTACACCCTGTATAAATTTGGTGAAATGGTGTTTTCTTATTTTGAAGAAAATCTCGTTACAGTTCTGACTTTCGTACTGAACTCCGGCTTCTGATAGAATAACTTTGAAAAAAATACAACTACGGAAAAACGGGGTATGTGGTCTTGTAGAGGGGACTTAGGACTACACCCTGTATACATTTGATGAAATTGTGTTTTCTTATTTTGAAGAAAATCTCGTTACAGTTCTGACTTTCGTACTGAACTCCGGCTTCTGATAGAATAACTTTGAAAAAAATACAACTACGGAAAAACGAGGTATGTGGTCTTGTAGAGGGGACCTATATAAATTTGGTGAACTGGTGTTTTCTTATTTTGAAGAAAATCTCGTTAAAGTTCTGACTTTCGTACTGAACTCCGGCTTCTGATAGAATAACTTTGAAAAAATACAACTACGGAAAAACGGGGTATGTGGTCTTGTAGAGGGGACTTAAGACTACACCCTGTATAAATTTGGTGAAATCTTGTTTTCTTATTTTGATGAAAATCTCGTGACAGTTCTGACTTTCATACTGAACTCCGGCTTCTGATAGAATAACTTTGAAAAAAATACAACTACGGAAAAACGGGGTATGTGGTCTTGTAGAGGGGACTTAGGACTACACCCTGTATAAATTTGGTGAAATGGTGTTTTCTTATTTTGAAGAAAATCTCGTTACAGTTTTGACTTTCCTACTGAACTCCGGCTTCTGATAGAATAACTTTGAAAAAAGTAGAAGTATGGAAAAACGGGGTATGTGGTCTTGTAGAGGGGACTTAGGAAAACACCCTGTATAAATTTGGTGAAATGGTTTTTTCTTGTTTTGAAGAAAAACGCGTTTGAGTTTTCACTTGAGTACTAAGTTACTTGAATTAAGTCGATAAAAACGCAGCTTGGAAAAAGCGCAGAAATTTCGGCATTGCCTTTTTTGTTGTCGTCTTCGAATCTCTGTTTTCTTATCCGTAATAATTATTAAGTTGGATTTTACTGATCATTACCATAATTTTTCCTCACTTAATGAATGAAATTGAAACTTTATAAACATTAAAGGATCTAAAAATACTAGTAAAAATAGTAATAATAAAAAATAACCAATATAGAAATAATAAAACATTCCCGTATTTCGTACGCTAATTTAGGTTTGAGTTGATCCTCCTTTGATTTTCCGTTACTTTAAATTAACTCTGTTAAGGCTTGGTATTTAAAATTTTCACCTCGGTTGAAGGTAGGTTTATAACATTTCACCTCTTTTAAAGATGGGCTTTAACATTTTTGCTCAGTTCAATGGATGTTATTACCGTTTTCGCCTCTGTTAAAGCTCTGTTAATTGACAGATAAAGTTTTACAGAAATTTCTGGGAATTCGCCGCGTGCCAACTTCACGCTAGTGTGTCACCAAGGAGACCACAAGTCGTTGAATCAATCGAGGTATTACTGTAACCGTGTACTCGATTGTTAAGATGCAACTGATGAACACGGCCTTTGCCGAAATTACTCAACGGCTTCCTTTATACTTTAATTTGTTTCGGCAAGTGAAGATTTAACAGATGAAGGTGAATGTAGGAACTGTACTGCATCAGAATTTTATTGTTTTTAATTAATTTATTAAATTTGTTCAGAAACTTGTATACCACTATCAAATATTATGACATCTCAGTCGATTGTGAATTCTGAAGGATTGTGAACATTTTCAAAATTAAAATCAGTGGAAAGTTTTAGCAACGATCGAGAATCTATTGTAAATAACTATAGAATAAGTGATAATTGGGAGAATAAGCTGCAGAACAAGTTTCCGTCTAGTATCTATTGGTGTTCAAGTGTGCTGAAGTCCTGAGATTCCTTAGGATAAAAAAAAATTTTCGGACAACGTGATTAATGCGGTCCACGCAACTCAGCATAGTATTTAAACGAAAACCTAGGTTGACCACCATATTAACAACCTTACACTTGTTACTCCCAATAACAAAATCTGAACAAGTAAAAATGTCTTCGGCCTGTCCGAAATCTAGATACCCTACACCCGAGTAACTAAAAAAAATTATAAGTTAGCCACTTAACAACAATTTTTGTATAACTATGCGCACCACTCCCATTTCGGACAAATGTTTTTGTAATGTCTAGATACTGCTGGATAGAATCACGTATTAATATTTTGAACCGCTTATGGGATATTGACAACTTTTGTATAAGTGGGTGGACTACGCCCAGTTTTGGTATACAAATTACCTGTAATACCTCGTGATAAAATGACATCTCAATATCTTATACCGTTCATGAGATATTGTCAACTCTGTTATCAGTGGGCGTGGCACTCCCATTTTTTGTAAAAGTTTTAGCAATGGCGCTTTATGTTCCGGAATAAAATTACACCTTAACATCTCGCACAGTTTATGAGATATTCACATTACAATATTTTTTTAACGAGGTGCCTTTATATTGCGTATGTAAAGTAGGCGTGGTTGTTAACCAATCTCGCCTATTTTTAATCCCAAACGGTCCTACATAATAAAGAATATTTGTGCCAAATTTCATTGCGATATCTCTTTTCGTTCTCTCGTAATCGTGATTTCAACAGACAGACAGTCAGATGAGACAGACAGTCGGATGGACAGGGCTAAATCGTTTCAGGAAGTGACGCTGAGAAAGAATATATATACTTATATATCTATCTCGTCTCCTCTGCGTTACAAACGGAAGAACAAAGTGATTATACCCTACTCCCTTCGGGTGTAAGGTATAAAAATCACAGAAATTAATTTTATGCATAGAAATTGGCAAGACCATAGACTTCAAGGGGTTAAGTTGCGGTAAATTCTTTTCTGACCAACGACGAATAATATCTAAATCCTTATTCATTTTAGCAACAAGGTCCTTTAGATTATCCTTACTAGATAAACACCTGTATATCATCCGCGTAAGCATGCATTGAGGCGTGATTACAAATAAGAAAAATATCATTTATAAACATAAAAAACAAGAGAGGGCTCAAAACCGAACCTCGCCTCTAAAAATCGTTTTGAACTGTGAATACTTATTCGCATACCTGACAGATTGAGATCTAGAGCTTAAATAACTCCGAATAAAACGTACGGTGCTTTCGCAAAAACCAAAAAAAAATCATTAATTTATAACAAGACATACAATGATTGACTGATTCAAAAGCCTTGGAGAAATCAAGTAGGCATAATAAGGTAATCATGTCATTGTCATAGTAAAGTGTACTTCATCTAAGACTTTAAGAATAGTAGTGATACAGCTGTGACCAGCACGAAAGCTCGACTGATTGACATTTAGCAACTTATTCTCTGTTAAAAATTTAGATATTTGATTAGCCATGATTATTTCGAGGACCTTAGATAACAGAGACAAAATGCATATTGGCCTAAAATCAGCAGGCACCACCGCATTAGCTTTTTTGGGCAACGGAATGACAAAAGATTTCTTCCACAAACTTAGATAAGACAGTGGTTTACGACATGGGTAAAGGGACCAATGAAATATGGTAAAATTATCTTAATAAATTTAAGACCTACACTAACTGCGCTGGACTTAACCCTTAGTAAGGACTTTAATACTTCAGATTCACATAAAAATTCAAAACTATTAATGGAAGAACGAACGAAATCAGAGGAAAAATAGAAACGAAATCAGAGGAAAAAAGACTATGGTCAAGGTCACTTATTAAGCTTATTGTAAAGAAACTTAGATGGTAACGAGGCATTAAGTTTAGACCTAAAATATAATACTTTCGATCGAGTGATAAGGAGAACGAGGTATTACGCACACACTTGTGTAAATTCCAGCTCTCCAAAGTGCGATTTCTTTCCCAGCGGTTATGCAGCCTGTTGAGTTTGCGTATATCTTTTAATACCGGCTCTCTAAACCAAGGGCAAGAGGAATTAATCGGCGTAACCGACTTAACAGGAACACACCTAACAAACATGTCATTAACAATCTTTGTAAGCAATATTATTTTACATCAACCGTGGGGCAAAACAGGCAATATCATTCCACCGAACCATACCTAACTGAAAAAATAACCCTTGGAAATTGATCGACTTCATAATTGATCGAAAATCATAATAAGAAAAGGACCTTCCAGTCGAGTTGCGAGTTAATGGAATGCCCAAGGTGGAAAATAGTAAATTGTGATCAGATAAAAATGAATTTGGTCAGGGAAGTACACAAGAGACAATGAAATAATCTGGTAAACTAGAACGATCATTAGCGGAAAAACGTGTGGACAAAGCAGTATTAACAAGACACACCAAGTGACATTACATTATTACGCACAGCTTCAGAACAACTATGATAGTTGTTAACATAACAAATCTACATTAAAGTCACCACACAATACAAAATGTGTGAAGTCAATAATATTGGTAGAGGCTTCACTAAGATAAGTGTCCATACTGAATGCTCTAGATATATTAAGATATGCTACATCACTGTTAGACGACATGGAAATATATCTAGCACTTAAGTCGATAATAAATGATCACCCCACCATCTCTCCTATCAACCCTATCATTTCTAAACAAACGAAAATGATTGATACTTAATAACGAATTATTCAACGCTCTGTAAAACCAGGTTTCGGAGATGCAAATGGCGTCAGCCGAAGAGTTCTCAAACATATATTTAAAATAATTCAACTTACAAGCGTTCGCACTTCTTGCATTAACGTAAAGAAAAAGTAAAAAAATATTTCAATCAAAATTTTATGATCAACACCATGCCTATCACTATTAACAGAATTCAACGTACTATATTAAAAGTGAGTGAAGAATTCAAACCCACCTTAATTGAGTTTCTCTTGATAATTGTTTGAATTTCTCTTGATGAATTCTAACACAGAATAAGCATTAGAAGTAATGTAATCAATACAGCATGTAAATTTAAGATTATTGTAAAAAAAACCCCAAGTCTTTAACCACAGATTAGAGTAAAAAACCCTCAAGTCTTTATCCACGGCATTACGATTCAAATATAATTGTTAAAATAATAATATTTAATGGGAATAGGAGATTCCGAGTATGTACATTTTTCCGAGTATGTACATTTTTCGAGATTCCGAGTACACAGCATTTGTTGATATTCCGCTCCACAGGCAATTTACACAGAGGCCTCGCCTTATATATTCGCAGTGATGTTGCGTACCAGTGTCAGCAACATCTTTGCATAACTGGGCAGTCTGATAAACTGGGCAGTCTCTCTGATTCGATTTCTAAGATCCTGGAATCGTATCCGAACAGTGAAATTATTGTTGCTGGTGATTTCAATGTTCATAATTCCAATTGGCTACGTCATGCGAGTCACACGACACCCGAGGGTTTATATGTTGAGTTATTTGCTGAGTCTAATAATTTGACTCAATTAGTGAAGGAACCAACGCACTTTCCCTGCGTTGATGGGCAAAACCAGAATATTCTGGACCTTTTTCTAACTTCACATCACAGCAAGTATGATGTGAATGTTTTTGCACCTCTTGGTAATTCGGACCACGCTACAATTTCTGCTATCTTCCCATATTCTAGTGTTCAATCCGGCTCCGAAGCGGACAGTGTGGCTTCATGAGAAGGCTAATTGGGATGCGCTGAACTCCTTTTTCAGTCGTTTCAATTGGCAATTGTGTTTCAGGGATAGAAGCATAAATGCTGCAGCAAAATTGGTAGAAAATATAACTATATTTGGTATGAGGTCTTTCATACCCACTAAAAGAACTTTTATTAAACCAAAAGACCATTCCTGGTTTAATGCGGCTTGCAGACAAGCAGTCAGGTCAAAAGAGGATTGGAATTGGCGTTCAAACAAAACTGCTGATGCTAAACTGCTACGCAATCAGGCCAGAAATAAGTGCAATGCCACTCTAAAGCGCGAAAGAGCTCTCTACGAGCAGCGCCTTAGACGTAGAGTTCTTCACTACCACAAGGGTAGTAAAAACTTTTGGTCGTTCGTGGGGAGGATGAAGAATCAGACGCGATCTTCTATTCCAACTCTCCTCAAGGATGATCAGATCTTCACTCACTCGGTTGATAAGCAAACTTACTAGCCAAAATGTTTGCTGAACACTGCTCTCTTACTGAGAGTAGCCATATTATGCCTGAGATGCACTTTCGAACGCGGGCTGCTTGTAAACCTCAATGTCAATAAATCCTCGGGACCGGATGGCATCTCAGCCCACGTGTTGAGAAAGTGCGCCTCAACACTGGCTCGCCCATTGCTCAATCTGTTTAATTTATCGTTCACTTCAGGAGTTTTTCCTACTTCCTGGAAGATTGCCAATGTGCAGCCAGTCCAGTTGGCCGCGGGAGTACAACTCCACAGGCGACGTGCTAATGTGAGTGTTGGCCGCGAGGCCCTGTTGGCGTCGACGTTGTGGCTCTGCCGAAGTCGAAGCTCTGCTGGCGTCGACGTTGTGGCTTTGCCGAAGTCGAGGCTCTGCTGGCGTCGACGTTGTGGCTCTGCCGAAGTCGGGGCTCTGCTGAAGTCGAGGCTCTGCTGGCGTCGGCGTTGTAGCTCTGCCGAAGTCGAGGCTCTGTTGGCGTCGACGTTGTGGCTCTGCCGAAATCGAGGCTCTGCTGGCGTCGACGTTGAAATGACTTACCGAAGAGGGACTTCCAAAAGACCACTGTCCAGGCCGGGAGTTCACGACAAAAAGCCCGATTCCTCGTGGTGAAGCGCCTTTTATAGTGACGATGGTATTCCTACGCGCTTATTGTAAGAAGCTTGTTGTCTCTTTCTTGCCTGCGTGGTCGTATCTGTGGTCGAGCTCTCTCGATCCACTCAGGCGATGGTGCTACTTTCTAACGACTCTCAATTTTTGTCAAATCTCTTTTCTACTTTGCCGTTCGTTACATACATATTAATATGCAGAAACGGTAGTTTGCAATTTAATTACCATATATTCCGGGTATATATATATATATTATATATATAAGTAGAAAATTTACAAGTAACAGAATTATGTGGGGAAGAAATTAAGTTGTGCTTAATTTGTTCCTGACATCTCCCTCTTACTTTATCGAGGGGTTGGTGGCGACGACGATCCTATCCGCCCGCGTGATCTTTATGTCATAGCGGATGCCCCAGCTGCCACGAGCCAGCTTGATGGCGTTCCTGCCTCGCTTCCTCCGCTTAATGCCCTGGACCTCGTACTTTGAATGAATGTGAAATGTTTTCTTTTCGCAGCGATCTCCGCAAGTTGTGATAACGAAGGATCCCATTATTTCGTGTATAGCTGCTTTCTTCGCGCTTCGGTACTAAAAATCCCAGTTTATTTTCTTATTATTCGTATAAAATAGTTACTTAATAAATCGGAATATTTTGGATTTCATGCAATTCCTATATAATAATGCTTTGCTGTGGCTTCTTTCTGTTATTTAGATATTATGTATTTATAGAAAGGGAGTTACCATGGACCTCGCTGTGTTCTTCCTATTCTGCCGTGGTTGCATGCGTCGGCCGTGGGAGCTGCGTCGGTGGGTACGCTTTTGAGCTCGCTGATGTGTGCTGTCTTCGTCTTCTTGGAGGCACTATTTACTTCTTGGAGTTGTACAATCAACGGGGATGTGAACGCGATTACCTTGTAGGGGCCATCATATTTTGGTGCCAATTTGGCTGCAAAGCTGTCGGCGGCCTTCGAGAGCGGATGGGTTCGTTTAAGGACGAGCTGCCCAATATTCGGTGTCCAGTGGCGTCGGCGCAAGTTGTAATGACGAGCCTGATCGGAAGCGGCTTGGGTCAGTCTTTTCCTGACGATCGCAAATATTTCTGTGAGTCGCTTGGCCTTGTCATCCGCCTCCTCGGGTGATTGTCCCGTGCCAAATGTTTTCTGGTCGAATAAAGATCCCGGCAACCGCAGCTCTCGTCCTTGCGTGAGATAGGCAGGACTATAGCCAGTCACATCCGATCTGCTTGAATTCAGGGCCAATGTGATTTCGGGAATCAACTCGTCCCAGGCGTTCTGTTGTCCATCAGCGAATTGGGCGATCATGTTCTTCAAAGTTCTGTTTGCTCGTTCCGCTGGGTTCTCTTGTGGGGTGTATGGGACTGTATACTGGTGCTTGGTTCCTATTTCTGTCAGAAAGCTTTCGAACGCTCGGCTTGTGAACTGGACGCCGTTGTCTGAAATTAAAACTTTTGGGGTGCCGTAACGGGCCAGTATCCTCTCTCGGAAAGCCTTTATAAGATTTGGCGTTGGGGCTTTGCGCAGTGGTACGGCTTCAATCCACTTGGAGAACCTGTCGAAAAATACCAGAATCGTATTATTACCGTGCTTTGAGCGGGGAAGTGGTCCAATGAAATCCGTGCAAACGTTGGCCCACGGCTCATCGGCGATTTGACTCAGCATTTTCCCAGCCTTTAGTTGTTGGTCCACTTTGAACTTCTGGCATGATTCACATCGTTGCACAAAGTTTTTGATGTCTCGCGACATGCCTGGCCAGTAGTATCTGTCCACGATCCTGGCGGTGGTCTTCCGAATTCCTAAGTGGCCTGCGCTGGGAAGACTGTGGTTCTCGTATAACACACGTTGGCGGAGGAAGCTGGGGACGCACATCTTCCACGGGGTGCATTCCTCGTCGTATTCGCGTTGCGCTATGTGCCTGTACAGATTCCCATCCTGCTCGAGGAAATCTGGGTATTTCTCGGGGTTGTCGTGAATAGCGGATATCTTCTTTTCTAACCAAGGACACTTCTTACACTTTTCTTCGTCAATTCCTGTGCGGTGGAGGGTGTCTACCGGTTGTCGCGACAATGCGTCGGCCACTGCGTTGAGTTTCCCTCTTCTGTATTGGACGTCGAACCTATATTGCTGCAGTTCTAACGCCCACCTTGCGATCCGGCCCGATGGATTCTCTATCGAATTGAACCACTTAAGGGAGAGATGGTCTGTCACCACCGTAAACTGGTACCCCTCGAGGTAGCACCGCATTTTCCTGATGCCCCATATGATCGCCAAGCACTCCTTTTCCGTAGTGGTGTAATTTTGTTCGGCTGGGTTGAGGCGGCGACTGGCATAGGCGATTACCGCTTCTCTCCCATCGTCGTCTTGCGTTAACACGGCTCCCAGGCCGACCTCGCTGGCGTCAGTTTGGAGGATACATCGCTTGGTGAAGTTCGGACAGGTCAGGACTGGTGCATTGACAAGCATTCCTTTCAGCTTATCGTAGGCCTTCTGTTGTTCGTCTTGCCACTTCCAATGTCTGCCCTTTCTCAGCAGAGTGGTCATCGGGTGTACTACAGTTGCGAATTCTTTTTTTTTTTTTTTTTTTTTTTTTATGACAGATGAAACCAAGCTCAGGGGATGCCCCCTATCCATGCACAGCATTTGTTGGTTCCGAAGGGATGACAGGTTAGTGGGAAGGGGGAAAGAGGGAGTAGTGACGGTTTACACTTCGCTTAAATGTTTCGACGCTGTAAGTGGGCGGGAAGACATTCGCAGGGAGATTATTCCACAATCTAACGACGCGACCGAAAAACGAACTCTCACGGTAATGCGTGGTTCGTTGGAACGGAATCGCGACATAAAAGGGGTGCACCGCTCTGGAAAGCCGAGTAGTTCTGCTAAATACCTGAACCGGAGGAATCAGGCTGGCTACTTCAGAGGAACATTTACCGTGAAAGTAGCGGTAAAATAGTGCTACACACCCTACATCACGACGACGCTCCAAGGTTTCAATAGAGCTGGATACCCTACTGTCCCCTATAAGTTTTAACGCACGACATTGGACTCGGTCTAAGAGCTGAAGATATGTTCGCGAAGCTCCCGACCATATACGCGAATTGTACTCCATTTTCGGACGGATATAAGTGGTGTAGATACAACGAAGATCGGTTGGAGTGAAGTACTTCTTACACAGCTTAAGAAAGCCTAAGCACTTGGCTGCTTCTTTCGACACGTTAAAGATGTGATCGTTCCAGCGAAGATCGCATTGGATTGACATGCCCAGAACATCAAGAGCCTCCGACTCATTAATATCCACACCACCCATATTTAGACGTGGGAAGTTGTCACCCGCCAAACGCTTGTGGGTTAAAAAACAGCATTGGGTCTTCCGCGCATTAAAATCGACCCGATTCGCACGACCCCACTCCTGGATTTTATTGAGGTCGGATTGGAGTGTGTCATTCATAATTCTGCGTCTTCCAGTGATCTCCAGAATGGAAGGACGCCTGGAAAATGAATATGAATGACAAATGCTGCTGTCATCAGCAAACGAGTAGACGGGGTTTGAAGTCAATGACAGAAGGTCATTGATGAAAATAAGAAAAAGTGTCGGAGACAGGACCGAACCCTGCGGAACTCCAGCATTAATGGAGTGCTCTTCGGAAGCAAAGCCGTCTATCACAACCCGAATAGAACGGCCGCTGAGGAAACTCGATATCCATCGAGTGAAAGTATTACCGACACCATAAGCAGCCAGTTTAGACACGAGTGCTTTATGCCACACCCGGTCAAATGCCTTGGAGATATCCAGAGCAACAACCTTGCTCTCACCGAACCGGTGAATACAACTGCTCCACCGTTCAGTGAGAAACGCCATCAGGTCGCCGGTGGAACGGTGAGCACGGAAGCCGTACTGGCGATCGCTGATCAACTCGTTGCTCTCTAGATACCTCATCACTTTAAAATTTACAATGCTCTCCATGACTTTAGAGAGCATTGAGCAGATTGCTATGGGCCGGTAATTTGCAGGATTCGTAGCCTCACCTTTTTTGGGAACTGGCTGCACATTGGCAATCTTCCAGGAAGCGGGAAAAACTCCTGAAGTGAACGATAAATTAAACAGATTGCGCAATGGGCGAGCCAGTGTTGAGGCGCACTTTCTCAACACGTGGGCTGAGATGCCATCCGGTCCCGAGGATTTATTGACATTGAGGTTTACAAGCAGCCCGCGTTCGAAAGTGCATCTCAGGCATAATATGGCTACTCTCAGTAAGAGAGCAGTGTTCAGCAAACATTTTGGCTAGTAAGTTTGCTTATCAACCGAGTGAGTGAAGATCTGATCATCCTTGAGGAGAGTTGGAATAGAAGATCGCGTCTGATTCTTCATCCTCCCCACGAACGACCAAAAGTTTTTACTACCCTTGTGGTATTCAAGAACTCTGCGTCTAAGGCGCTGCTCGTAAAGAACTTTTTCGCGCCTTAGAGTGGCATTGCACCTATTTCTGGCCTGATTGCGCAGCAGTTTAGTATCAGCAGTTTTATTTAAACGCCAATTCCTAAATGCTTCCTCTTTAGACTTGACTGCTTGTCTGCAAGTCGCATTAAACCAGGAATGGTCTTTTGGTTTAATGGAAATTCTTTTATAGGGTATGAAAGACCTCATACCGAATAAAATTATATTTTCTACCAATTTTGCTGCAGCATTTATGTTTCTATCTCTGAAACACAATTGCCAATTGAAACGGCTGAGAAAGCAGTTCAGCGCATCCCAATTAGCCTTCTCATAAAGCCACACTTTCCGCTTCGGAGCTGTCTGGTGAGCGGATTGAAGACTAGAATATGAGAAGGTAGCAGAAATTGTAGCGTGGTCCGAATTACCAAGAGGTGCAAGAACATTCACATCATACTTGCTGTGATGTGAAGTTAGAAAAAGGTCCAGAATATTTTGGTTTTGCCCATCAACGCAGGGAAAGTGCGTTGGTTCCTTCACTAATTGAGTCAAATTATTAGACTCAGCAAATAACTCAACATACAAACCCTCGGGTGTCGTGTGACTCGAATGACGTAGCCAATTGGAATTATGAACATTGAAATCACCAGCAACAACAATTTCACTGTTCGGATACGATTCCAGAATTTTAGAGATCGAATCAGAGAGACTGTCCAGTTTATCAAAAGTTGGCAGCCTCCCTAGACCCGGGCTTCTATAAACGAAGCAGAAGTGCAGGATGTGCGACTGGATTTTGAACTTAACCCACATGGAGCTAAATTCGGCATCCGACGTGCAAAGGTGTTGCTGACACTGGTACGCAACATCACTGCGAATATATAAGGCGAGGCCTCTGTGAGGTAAAAATAATGGCAGTAGATGGTACCCCGGCATGTGAAAGTCCAGTGGATCTGCACCCTCAGACACCTGGGTCTCACCCAGTGCCACTATATGCGGTTGGTGAGTACAAATATGCGCATAGACCGCGAAGAAATTCGCCCTCAAGCCACGTACATTAGTGGAGTCTATGCGGAATTTTGTCATCGCCGCCCACTGTAGCGAAGTGTAAGGTCAGCCGTACAAGCAGCCACGCGTACGACGCAAGCAAAGCAAAACGCGACAAGACAAGTGTTATGCCTTTATCTTGCCGCGCTTCAGCCCATGCAGCACTCACAGCCGCATGCACACCTAACGGGACCAGGAAGAAGGAGGAGGAGTGAAAGCAAACGAAATGCTGAGCTTTACTACGGAGAGCATAAAAAAGCCCCTCGCATGGTTCTCTGCGTTCCGTTTGATTGTGTATTATTTGTTGTAATTGATAGAATTTTTATTTATTTTGTTGTTAAGTTGAGTTGCTAATAAGTGCACTATTGTTTGTTTATGGAAAACTGTTGTTTGGTGAAGTTTATTATTGTATTAAAAGTGTTTCGCGGCGTGTGTAATTATTTGCACTATTGTTTTCGGTTTTATTTGCGCGAACACTAATTAACAACAAGTACTGGCGGGCACACCACCCGCCTCCGTCCGCGGTCACATCACAACTCAACTACTTCTGGTACAAATCGGCGATACCAGGACGCAATTCCCAGGCACTGTCGCAGTTCGCGTACGTTGGAGGGTGGTTTCAGCGTCTTGATGGTGGAAATTTTGTCTGGGTCCGTTTCGATGCCGCGTTCACTTACCACGTGTCCCAAATACTTAGTGTGCTTTTTGAAGAACTCACATTTCTCTGGGTTCAATTTCAGGTTCGCCGACCGCAACCTTCGGAAGACTTCCTGCAGGTGGCCCACGTGTTCCTCCACTGAGCTGCTTGTAACTATAATGTCATCCAGATATGCGAAAGCATGTGGTTCTAAGTCAGGTCCAATGACTTTATCCAACGCCCTCTGGAATGTCGCCGGAGCAGAATGGAGGCCGAATGGCATGACCTTCCATTGGAAAAGGCCTCGCCCCGGGACCGTAAATGCTGTGTACTTCTTGCTGTCGTTGTCCATTGGTATTTGCCAATACCCGTTTTTAAGGTCCAGGCTGCTGATAACCTTTGCGTTTCGTAGTCGGTCGAGTATGTAATGTATACGCGGAAGTGGATACGCGTCAGGAATTGATCTGTCGTTTAGCTGCCGGTAGTCAATGCAGAGTCTCCAAGTGCCTGTTTTCTTTTTGACCAGGACTATCGGGGCACTATAGGCACTGTGTGACGGCTCGATCCATCCTTTAGCCAGAAGTTCGTCGACCTCTCTGCTTATTACTTCCTGCATGGCCGGGTTGCGTGGGATGTATCTCTGCTTTATAGGCCGCTCATCTTTCATGGCAATCTTGTGCGACGTAATGTTGCATGTTCCTTGTACCTCATTGAATTTCGCGAGTTCGTGCCGCAGAAAATGATCGATGCTCAGCGATTGAGGGTCCTCCTCCTTGAGAGCCGTGCACGTCCACTCCTCTCGCCGTTTCTGTCCGTGTGTCTCTCGCAGAGTGACCGTCTGTCCGCCGCAGCTGATGACGGCCCCAGCCTTCGCCAAGAAGTACAGGCCCAGAAGCAAGTCGTCCGATGCCCCGGCCATAATCAACAGCTCCACATCGATCTCACATGTGCCGAGTTTGATTCTTACCTGGAGGCATTCGTTGGTCATCCTTCGTGTGTTGTCGGCTAGGCGAATGTAGTTGGTGGAAGTAGTTCGGCTCACCGGAAGACCGAGCTCCCGCACAAAAGCTTGGCTGGCAAAGCTCCTTGTCGCTCCCGTGTCCAACACCGCTCTTTTCTTGAGGTGTTCCACTATGACTTCTGCAGTTAAATGAGTACTGTCGTGGTGTAGGAGGCTTAGTTGACCCGGCGAGGGGTCATAGTTGCTGGACCCGCCTTCCCTCCTGCCTGGCGTGGTCCGTCCTCGTTTCCCGGGGGAGGTCGTTGGCAGCATTCGATAGTGCGGAGTTCGCGACGTCCGCAAGTCCAACAAAACAGGATACGGCGGTTGTGACAATACCGTTCCGTGTGGCCGTCTTGCCCGCATCGTCGACATGCAGTGGCTGGGTTTATACTCACTTCGGCCGGGGGTGCCAGCTGTCGATGCGTCACTTCTCGCTCACGTGGCCGGTGGTTTGTGGGTTCCGGTTGCCGTCCATGTATTTCTTCAAGGTCCTCTGCTAGAACGATGCGTTCCTCGAGGCTCATGAAGTCGCGCCGTTTCACGTAAAGTTGCACGTCTTTCTGCGCGTTTCGATAGAGCCGTTCAAGCTTCACCTCCTCGGCCCAGTTGACATGACGCATAGCGTCGTACAGGTCGAGCACGTAGTCCTTGAAGGGTTCGTCTGGTTTTTGGTGCCGGTTACGTATGTGGTCCTCGAGTCCCTCGAAATAACGGGTGGACAGAAAGAATTTCAAAAACGCCGTTTTGAATTGACCCCAGGTTTGCCAATCCATTATTCTGTTGCGGAACCAGATCAGAGCTCAGTCTCGAAGAAGTTCCGGCATTGTCCTTGGTAGCAAGTCTCGGCTTATCCCATACGCGGTGGCCAGTTCTTCCAACCTTTCGATAAACGCGAGAGGATCGCGACCACCGTCATATCTAACTGACCACTTCCGCACTTTGTCCATGACGTCGGCGTGATCTGTCGCGCGTTCCCTCAACGGTGGCCCGCATTCACCACCTTGACTTGCTGCTGAAACGGTGGTGGGCAGTTCTAGAGTTTTCGCTGTTTCTGGCTGATGCTTCTGTGCCGCCCCCATTCGGTGCGGGGACTTCGCTTGCTGGTGAATCCTTTCCAGTTCTTCTAGTCGCGCCATAACCTTTTCGTCGTCCTTCGAGTCTGCTGCAAAAGTGGCCAGCCGTTTTCTCAAGTCCTCGACGGTTCCACATTCGTCGAGTTCAAATTCCTTTGCGTAGGTTATTAGCTCGTCCTTGCGTAGTAAGTAAATCCAGGTGATCTTCATGGCGTGCGTCTTTGTACGGCACTCTGTGATGAGTTATTTTGATGTTCGTGTCTCGTCGAGATGTTGGAAGCCTTAATGTCCCTGCTCGAGCGCCACTGTAACGAAACTTTTCCCTCTCTGGCCAGGGTATGTGACTCAGCCGAGTCCAGGATCCGTCCAGTTATTTATTTGATTGAGACACAAGGCTTCCTTCAATGAATTCTCTCTTTTATTAATTTCTAGATTAATTCAATAAATTCTAATTCAACAATTAAGCTTATATAAAATATTTGGAAATGGTATTAAAATGTATAAATGGGTACAAAATAGATGTATGGCCTCTGATAGCCTTCACAGGTGGACGCTGTGGTGGAAGAACCTGTCCCCGCTCCACTGGGGTACGAGCGAACCGGGTGTTGGCCGCGGGAGTGCAACTCCGCAAGGCGACGTGCTGATGAGAATCGTTGGGCCGCGGGAGTACAACTCCACAGGCGACGCTCTGATGCGAACTGTTGGCCGCGGGAGTACAACTCCACAGGCGACGTGCTAATGTGAGTGTTGGCCGCGGGAGTACAACTCCACAAGGCGACGTGCTAATGAGAAACGTTGGGCCGCGGGAGTACAACTCCACAGGCGACGCTCTGATGCGAACTGTTGGCCGCGGGAGTACAACTTCACAAGCGACGTGCTAATGTGAGTGTTGGCCGCGGGAGTACAACTCCACAAGGCGACGTGCTAATGAGAAACGTTGGGCCGCGGGAGTACAACTCCACAGGCGACGCTCTGATGCGAACTGTTGGCCGCGGGAGTACAACTCCACAGGCGACGTGCTAATGTGAGTGTTGGCCGCGAGGCCCTGTTGGCGTCGACGTTGTGGCTCTGCCGAAGTCGACGCTCTGCTGGCGTCGACGTTGTGGCTCTGCCGAAGTCGAGGCTCTGCTGGCGTCGACGTTGTGGCTCTGCCGAAGTCGGGGCTCTGCTGGCGTCGACGTTGTGGCTCTGCCGAAGTCGGGGCTCTGCCGAAGTCGAGGCTCTGCTGGCGTCGGCGTTGTAGCTCTGCCGAAATCGAGGCTCTGCTGGCGTCGACGTTGAAATGACTTACCGAAGAGGGACTTCCAAAAGACCACTGTCCAGGCCGGGAGTTAACGACAAAAAGCCCGATTCCTCGTGGTGAAGCACCTTTTATAGTGACGATGGTATTCCTACGCGCTTATTGTAAGAAGCTTGTTGTCTCTTTCTTGCCTGCGTGGTCGTATCTGTGGTCGAGCTCTCTCGATCCACTCAGGCGATGGTGCTACTTTCTAACGACTCTCAATTTTTGTCAAATCTCTTTTCTACTTTGCCGTTCGTTACATACATATTAATATTCAGAAACGGTAGTTTGCAATTTAATTACCATATATTCCGGGTATATATATATATATATATATATATTATATATATAAGTAGAAAATTTACAAGTAACAGAATTATGTGGGGAAGAAATTAAGTTGTGCTTAATTTGTTCCTGACAGTGTAAACCAAAGACAACAAGACTGGAAACTCATTTTTTGCTTTCACTGTGTTAGTGAAATCAGGCTGAAGTGTGTAAATTACACAAACAAAATGCATGTAATTTTGACAACTTGAAGAAAATTTTGACAACTTGGAAAAATATTGTTTACAAAATTTTGAGAGAGGATTTACATTTTTTGAGAGAGAATTGCAACTCTTGTTCTTCTTCACAGCACTAGCCTAGAAACATAATTTTTAAAATACGTAAAGAAGACAAGGAGATAGGCTTTAAACCAACTTATGCTTTTAGAAATGCACAAGAAATCTTTTCCAAGTCATGTAGCTGCATTATATCATATATTTTGCGAAGGAAACCAAGTCAAATTCCATAAAATTTGCTCGATTCGCAAATATAAACAGTTTTTTTTCCCACCACACGAACTTTTAGCTGTAAGAAATGCCAACATATTTTACTTTAGAATGTGGTGTAAATTTCCACACCACCTCAAAGATGGTGTGGAAATGTAGCAAAACTTTTTTATAAAGTTATTAAAATAGTTAGGAAGTAACTTAAAAATCATTGTGTTATAATGTTTAAAAGGCTTTTCTTTTACAAATTACAAAACAAGTCAGATTACATTACTGCTTACATATTGTTTATTGTTTACATACTGTTTGTTGTGTATTTCCAAACAGTTAAGGAATCATCAAAACCGCGCAGGATCTTACATGCAATGAAGTTTTTCTATTAAAGCTTACTTAAAAATCTATATAAGTAATATTTAATAATTGTGTCTCGTTGGTATCCCTGGCATGAACTCACCCCATCATCTTAAGACGGTGTGGTAACAAACCGGAATGGTTTACTTTTCCAGTTAACTTAATTTGCAATAGCCAGTTTTAGCTTGTAACAAGTAGGCAATTTCACCATAAAACTCATATACGCTGTACGTGAGCGCGCGGACGGACATGTTTTCGAGCTCGCTCACGAAATGAGAGGAGTTTCCAGTCTTGTTGTCTTTGGTGTAAACCGTCACCACTCCCTCTTTCCCCCTTCCCACTAACCTGTCATCCCTTCGGAACCAACAAATGCTGTGCACGGATAGGGGGCATCCCCTGAGCTTGGTTTCATCTGTCATAAAAAAGAATACAAGTAAAAGTGTTGTCTTCGGCCTGGCCGAAATCTAAATACCCTACACCCGAGTAACTAAAAAAGTTATAAGTTCGCCACTTAACAACTTTTGTATAAGTAGGCGGACCACGCCCATTTCGAGCAAATGTTTTTGTAATGTCTCTAGATACTGCTAGATAGAATTACGTATTAATATTTTGAACCGTTTATGGGATATTGACAACTTTTGTATAAGTGGGCGGACCACGCCCATTTCGGGCAAATGTTTTTGTAATGTCTCTAGGTACTGCTAGATAAAATTACGAACGTATTAATATTTTTAACCGTTTATGGGATATTGACAACTTTTGTATAAGTGGCCGGATCACGCCCATTTTGTATACAAATTGGTAATACTTGTAGATACCTCGTGATAAAATTTCGTTTTAATATCTTATACCCTTTACTAGATATTGACAACTTTTGTATGAGTGGGCGTGGCACGCCCATTTTTGACAAGCTTATTGGTAATGCTTCCCCATATATCCTGATAAAATTACAATACATATCAATATCTTATACCTTTCATGAGATATTGCCAACTTTTTTATAAGTGGGTGTGGCACGCCCATTTTTTTCGAACGTTTTAGTAATGACGCTATATGTTCCGGAATAAAATTATACCTTAATATCTCACACGGTATATGAAATATTCAGATTATAACATTTTTTAAAACGAAGTGCCTGTACGGACAGGGCTAAATCGATTCAGGAGGTGACGCTGAGAAAGAATATATATACTTTTATATATCTATCTCGTCTCCTTCTCTGCGTTACAAACGGAAGAACAAAGTGAATATACCCTACTCCCTTCGGGTGTAGGGTATAATAATGAAGAATAGGTCCTTTTAGAGGTAGAGCCTGCTAAAGGTTTAGCCTCTGACAGAAGTGCGGATCTAAGGGAGGTAGCATCCACAACAATGGAGGCTGCCATCCCGATGGAAACCCTGCCAACTGGGCGACAAAGTCGTCATGAGGGCGCCCGTAGGAATGAAACTCGTTGAGGGACCAGTTCTTGAGGGTGTCTGTGCAAATTCTTAAATAAGGTCGAAGTCCAACAGTGGTGACTAATCCCATCCATGGATGGGACATCGGACGAGACAGCGGTTGCGGTCGTCAAGCGTATCTCTCGTGAGAAGGATAGGCAAAGGTGTAAGCGGAAGCGGGAGAAGGCGATTAAAGTCCTGGATAAATCCATAAATAAGCTGACTATTAAACGCAGGGGGAGGGGCTTTCCTCTAATGAGACCAGTCCGGAAGAGTGTGCCGGAAAAGAAGTTAAAAGGGGATACCCTTGGAACGGTTTCCCATGGTGTACGGACCGACGGAAATCGGAAAGATGCGGACGATGTGTTAAAATCATCACACTTGTCAGCGTAAGCGAACTGTCGAAGTGAGGAAAACCTCTAAAAAGATACCTTAACCACAGCTGTTGTTGCGATGCGCATCAAAACAGGTGCCATGTGGCATGGACTGGGTTACCAGTAAAACGACATGAACATATTCTGGATCTCGTCTGTAGGGAGATCTGGGAGTTGTGCATGCCGATGGAAAATATGAGCTGGGTGCGTGCAACAGATAGGGCGCATGTAGCGCTCATTGGAGACAGACTGCTGAACGAGGGTTCAGAAAACACGATATTAACATATTCATAGATGGGTCGTTAATGGATGGAACGTGTCTCAGCATCCTTGTGTCTCAATGGATGGAGCTGGAGCAGGTTTATTCTCTTATGAGCTGAATCTGAGTTGCAAACTCTATCTGGCAGATATTTGCCTGTATATCAGGCAGAATTGTTGGACCTGTTCCTTGCGCCAGATCACCTAAATGGAGGTCAGGTGCGAAATATCAAATCCAAGTTGGTGTTGGAGGGTGTGCCCAAGCTCAGCGAGTGTGCCCAACGGAATGACACGGTGACGCTCTGCTGGGTGAGAGGACATGTCGGCACTCAGCACAATGAGATAGCGGATGCTCTCACTAAAGAAGGTGCTACTGTTGACTTCTGTGGGCCTGAATCCAGAGTTGCTTTAAGCAGTGAGAGGGTGTGCGCAAACTCAGCGAGTGTGCCCAACGTAATGACACGGTGACGCTCTGCTGGGTGAGAGGACATGTCGGCACTGAGCAGAATGAGATAGTGGATGCTCTCGCTAAAGAGGGTGCCGCTGTCGAGTTCTGTGAGCCTGAATCCATAGTTGCTTTAAGCAGTGGGAGGGTTAAGGCCCTTGTGCATGATTGGTTGTACTCTGAACACTAAAGTAAGTTGGACTTGTAGTCAGACGAAGCTATTCATTGAGAAACCGCTTTGCAATAAGGCCAACAGACTGCTCTGCTACAAAAGAGAGAGTCTTAGTTGGCTTGTTGCATTAGAAACAAGGTATGGAAACTTCAGGTATCATCTACACAAGATGAGTCTTGTTGAGGATGATATCTGCAGGTTATGCCAATAGGAGGTTGAGACAGCGAACCACATTATGTGTAGCTGTCCGGCTTTGGCGAGCAAGAGGATCTCCATCGGCTGCCAGCTAAGTAAATTGAGATTGAGAACTCTAGCTTTAGGCAAGTGTTGAATTCGACGCGAGAACTGGATATGAGAAAGGAGACCTTTTCCTTTGGTCGACCACGATAGCTGGGGACGCGGAGCCGACGAAAAGGGACCTAACGTTTCTGGTCTCCTTCGATATCCTCGACAGAGGGGTGGTTTTAGTGGGTTGTCTTCCGGAATGGTTGGAGTCCCACATTACCGGGCGGATCTTTGTCCGACAATATGTTAGATGGTCTAGCTGGTGTGCGTAAACGCATTTGCATACTCTTTAAATAAAAAACGCTTAGTTTTTAACTAAATAAATAAATAAATAAATAAAATACACAAATACTATTTCACAGTATTTCATAGCTTCCGTTTTCCTTTGTAGGCATTCTGTTCAATGTATATTCAGTTTACTGATTTTTAAAAACATACTTGCCCGGAAGAACAATCTTTTTACAAAATTATTTGTAATAAGCAAACCATCCCGGTTAATTGCTTCGAATGTTTTTTGTAGGGCACAAGTTTCAACATTGAACTTATTTCTGCGGAACCGAAATAGCGGAACTGCGCAATACGTAATCTTGTATTCTATCATTCTTGTGATTGTGGGATACTGGCGTCCTTGCATATATATCGTTGCTTTGCGGAATAAATTCCACGCACATACATACTTGTGCGTAGGGTGGAGCTAGAAAAACTTTTTTCTATGTTCAAATTCTAAAAGGACGGAAAAATGCAGCCTTTAGGGAGCTCCCTCACGGCCGGGGTGACCTCACCACGAAGAAGATAACGACGAAACCTCGCCTAATCGTAGCCTTTAGAGAGCTCCCTCACGGCCGGGGTGACCTCACCACGAAGAGGTCGAATTTATTTCTGCGGTTTAATTCGCCAGTGGAAGCGGGGTGTATGTCTAAAGAAGGCTGCCGAACTCCAGTGCCCGCGGTAACACACCCCTGTAACAAGTATAGTTTTTTTACTGGAACAATTATTAAAAAAAATAACGGTAAGCCGGCCGAGTGAAATGGCAAAACTCTGAAGTTTTTTTTTCCGCGGGGCCACAAGGGGGACAGCATATAAAGGAGGTACGTAACAACATACACGATGGCCACATCAAGGCTTCTTTCTTCACAAGTTTCTGGAAAGAGAGGGGATGTGAGGAGAGAAAAGACTCCACACATTCTTCAAGTGGAGAGATTTTTTTAAGCCCAAATTCTGTTGGATTCTCAGTTCTTCTTACTCACACAATTAAACGGTTGTCGCCCGAACGAGTTCCGACGAGGTTTTCCGAACATTTGTTTACCATTTTATACTGCGCTTTGGAAGTGAAAATAAAGTGTTCAATAAAGTGAAAATTGAAAAATATGATTAAAAAACAATAAATAAACTAAAATAAATATATTTAAAATCATAAAGTGTTATTGTAAAATAAAAACAAGTTTGTATAAAACTGAAGAACAAAAGAACAACAAACGAAGTGTCCGGCATCATGTAATTGTATGATTGCCATGCCGAAACTCTTTGTAAAAATTCTCTTTTTTTAGAAATTTAGTTTACTTTTCCTATTTTGGCCATGAATACGGCCGTATTTTGCAACTATGCGATTCATTTTAATTTAAAAGAAATTATACACATCGAAATTCTTTTCTTTACGTGTTAATCATCATTCAATATAATTATGGCAACTCTGGCGAACATTCGGAAATTCAGTAAATTTCACTCACACACATTTAGGAATCACACGTATATGAATTTTAACATCAAAGAAGAAACTAGGTGTAGCCAAGCATTCTTCAATAAGCCGGCTTCAAGAACCCGCTTCGGGAAGACAGATCTAGCCAAGGCCGTAGAGACATCCGGTGAGTAAGCACTATAAAAGGCCGTGCACAGCAAGATCCGGTCTATTTTTACTTCCCAGCGGTAATGGCGTGCAGACTTCCTGAAAAAAGCGTAACTACCCCATCTATAGCATCGAGTGAGTATGTAAGCAAAAAACCTCACTGTCTCTCGGACAGCATCAGTCCAGCCAGTAAATGGTCTCAACCACTCTGTGGGTTGACTCAACCACTCGCTTGTAACTGTGGACATCAAGGTAAAAGAGTAGTTACAAGCGAGTACAGTGAGGAGTAGGTGCGCTCAATAGCGTCGAGCGGCATCAGAACATGTGAGGCGGTCTCAGTACAAGTGGACCGGATAGAGTGACCGTCGGAGTAGCGAAAGGTCAACGGAGAAGGGTCCTTCATAAGAAGTCAACCTCAGAAGAGAGCAACAAGTAGCGTCCTCAGTAGCGTATTAACGGATTCAGCACCGAAGTGTCGAACAGCGGCAGAGCAGCACCATTCACTGAATGGCCAACCCCTTTTGTACGGCTGACATAATGGTATGTGCGGCGTTAATTGGGTGAGGAGAGCCAACGAGGAGTGCCGGCCCATCCAGTCAATATCGGCCACAGAGTAACGACTTAGCACCAAATTACGTTTTAATAAGAAACTATGCACGAAGTACCGAAAGAGTAATCGAATAAAACTCGTATCTATAGTCCAGAAATACAAATTTCCTTTCAAAATTCTATGGACGAACGCCTGGTCTAACCCTGTGTTATATCCCAGCAAAGCCTTGAAAGAAGTAAAATAAGACGAGAAAAAAGTAAAGTCCTTAAGTATCCTTGCCATTCCCTTGCAGTTAAACGCATGCTGAAACTTGTAACGGAAGCAGCCTGTCAAATGTGCTGCAGCGATGCAAGGGATGGATTTATTCGTTGTACGTTATTATCCCATCAATCCATACCAAATTTTGACCCGAAGTCTCAGTCCTCGCTGTAAAATTTACACGTCTACAACAAGTGTATAATTTTAAACTTCCCAACAAGTGTATTTCCCAATATTATTGCGTTGGGGAAGTATATTCGGAGTTTTTTTAGTAAAAACATACAAAATTTTTTTTATGTAACAAACATTTTATTAATCCAAACATTTTTTTTTTGTGACAGATGAAACCAAACTCAGGGGATGCCCCCTATCCATGCACAGCATTTGTTGGTTCCGAAGGGATTACAAGTTAGTGGGAAGGAGAAAAGAGGGAGTAGTGACGGTTTACACATCGCTTAAAGGATTCGACGCTGTAAGTGGGCGGGAAGACATTCGCAGGGATATTATTCCACAATCTATATTGCCCATTCTTTTCAACTACCTTCTGCCATTTTTCGGGTATATCCATTACTCCTTTCTTGTAGGCAACATTTTAACATATTTTTAATTTTTTCATTTTTCCAATTTTTTTTAGTCGTTAAATACTTTACGAAAATTTCGTTTGACGAATGTGAAATAAACACATAATTTCTTCTATTAATTACCTTAAACACATCTTACGACCGCATCGGATGTGTAACATATATCAAGTTGTTCAGGTCCAATGTTAGTAGTAGCTTGATAATTTGCCGTCAGCGATTCAGAACTTCCATGAAAAAGAAACATTCCTATCAGACAGTTTTGTTTTTCGGGGAATTTCGTTGCACATAAAATACTGAAAAGAACGAAGAAAAGTGTAGCAGAATTCCCGTTTTCAATTAAAGAAAAATTTAAATTTGAAAAATATATAGGTAAAAATTTATTCAGTGTTGGATTGAAAGCCGATTTGCAGTATACAATCAGGGACGCAAGACGCAGATTCATTTTTTAACTGTCAAAATTACACGGGCTCTTATGGAGATCGAGAAAAAGTTTGCTTTCCATTTTGCTTCCCTATTTTGCTGCCGCACTATGCATCACGCATCCGAGCTAGTTCTAATTTTGACGGATGCAAAAGCGTTCTTGTTCTTCTTCGTTGTTTGTGTTTGTTGACATTTCATTCTTTTTATATTTCAGCTGCTGTAAAATTATATGAGTATTTTTCTGTTGCTCTTTTTTATTATTATTATTATTTATTTATTATTATATATTATTTAAATGTATTTTCAATATATTATAATAAAGATTGAGAGAATGGACTTCGAAGAAAAATTGATAGAAGAAATCAGAAGCCACAGCTGCCTATTCGACCAGGCGTCACCACTATATAAGAATGTCGATAGGTTAAGTGGGCGAACCCACCACCTCCGACGCATTTTTTCCATGGCATACAAATATGCTCTGCAAGCCATGGAATACAATTCACTTAACTGCTGAAATGCTTGGATAGCCTTCATTGCCCTCTTGCGCACCATTTTTTAAAATTAAATTGAAAAATTACTGTAAACAGCTAAACCAAGAGAATTTAAAGACAGAATAAACTTCGAGAATTTGGTATTGTATTGAATTGTGTTTATTAATAATAATAATAATGTAATGTATTGTATTGAATTGTATTTATTGAATCTCTACTGTCAAATTTTTGACATTTCATACTTCTGCTTCCCGAAAATGCTTCTCTGCTATTTGGTTTAAAACCGAGCCATTTCTTGCGTCCCTAACTTGAATCTGCGTCTTGCAAACCTGATTGTGTAGAAGACATATATAATCAAATCGGCAACGGCTTAAAAACGGCTCATTAACTTGCGGCGCAGGGCTCTGGTCGTATTTTACAAATTATACCAAGCAATCTATACTGCGAAGCATTTCAAATGGGAAAGGAGAAAAAGCAGTTCAACATCGGTGATCTAGTATTCGCTAAAGTTAAAGGTTACCCAGCTTGGCCAGCTAAAATCACGAAAAACAATAATAAAAAGTACAACGTATACTTTTACGGAACAGGAGAAACTGCTAATATTAAGTTGGAGGACTTATACCCGTATGCAGAATGTAAGGAAAAATTTGCCACTGATAAAAATCTAAAGCGATCAAACTTTCGGGAAGCCATAGATCAAATTGAAGCCGCTCTAAATGGCGAAGATTCGGCGCCAATCGCTTTGTTTGGAGTTAAGGCCAATGATTCTTTTGCTACCAATGACACGACAGATGCTGTAATGGACGAATCGGCCGAATGCGACGAAGATGCACAAAACTTTGTAGCAAGTGTTTCACAAAATAAATCTATTATTTTGGAGACAAGTGAGGAGGGTGCGAATAATAAAGTTTTAAAACAAGATAAACTGAATGAGTCTGGCGAAGTTTCCTTTTCGGCAAGTGTTTCTGCTGATAGTGAACAGGTTAGCCGTAGTGGACGCAAAATTAAACCGAAAAGATTTATAGATAACTTGACTGACAAAGCGGGAGCGTGCAGTACGCAACCACTTTCTAAAAAGAAGGTTCCAAATGATGGTAAGCTAAGAATTCATTTCATCTATGCGTGAAATTTTATCTGAAAAATGTTAAAGGTCTCATCAATGAGGGAAAACCGAAATCAGCGAAAAAATCAAGCAGCTTAGCTCTATGCGGTACGGGAGTTACCGTCGCAGGAACGCACACCAACAAAGTCAGCAGACCGAATGATGTAGAAAATAATCTTCTACTCGCCTTCGCGGCCCCCGCCAAGTGCATTGGTATCAAATTGGATTATCATAAGCCAGAGAGTTTTGCTAGTGCTGCAGAGCGCCATAAGTGGGAAGAAAATGCTCGCATGGAAGCCGAGGACCTAAAGGAGAAATTGGAGACAGGTCAAATAAAAGTAGACTCTGTTAAAGAACGTGTTGTCATCAATCCATCTCGTACAAAAATCCACAAGGACGCCACAAGTCGGTTTACTACACAAATGATAGAGCAGGAAGATGCACTTTTTGTCGAACGCGATTTTATACAATTATCGCAACAATTACGCGAGTGTCTAGGACTCAAACGTGCTGATGTTAATCGTTGCCTAGATATCTTAAAGCAATATAAAGAGTTCGAACTTACACAATTAATGCTACTTCGCAACCCGGACTGCGTCGATATAATACGACGCTTGCGACGCTATGTTGGCAACTTAAAATTGTGGAATTTAAGTGCAGAACAGGAAGCAGAGTTTAAATCAAAAGCAGAAATAATACGCGCCGAAGCTACATTTATTTATAATAATTTCAAAAAGATGTTTACACCGAGTACAGAACGCCATTTTATGGAAGAGTTTTGTGATCAAGTCGAAATTTACCGAAAAAGCACCAAACACATTAATCAAGAAAACCGCATTACTATAAGCGAAAAAACCTATAAGAATCTTGTTACCAATTCATTTAAGAAGCAAACGGCGAAGAAGAAAGATAAGGAAGAAGCAGAAGAGAAAAAAAAGGATATCGACAGGGAGGCTCCGACAACTTTTGAATCTGTTCAGTCTTAAATTGGTCCTTAACGTTTGCTTTACTTCAAATATTCGTGTATTTTTAGCCCATTTTTATAAAAATCCATTTTTCAACATCATAAGTAGTAGAAATTTATTATATGGTGATTTAGTAGGTTTTGATATATATTGTATATTACATACTTACATACATATATATATACATTATATAAAAATAAATAAATAAAAACACTCGCGTATTCGAATGCAGCGTCGTGTAAAAATTTCAAGTTAATCGACCGACAACTTTTACAGTTTTATGAGCACAAACAGGCTGAAAATACATATATGTATGTATGTATATATGGGATATATATATATATATATATATATATATACATATATGTATTTTCCATATCCGTATTATCCTTTGCTGGAAAACGACAATCAATGGGACAAGTCAATTGGAGATTCATCTGCCACTTCTTTTCCATTACGTACTCTGTTGGCAATCATTTTATCTACATGTTCCCCGTCACAACCAGTGACAACTAACTAACGTTCAAATTCCAAAAAATATGGTTCAAAAGCCATATTGCGTTAGCTCTTGTTTCTTCAGGCTTGCTTCGTTAATGGAAGGGGGGAGAACAGCGCATTCACCTCTTAAACTGTCACTAAGCATGCAATTCACACAAAACGGAACATGTAACATTAAAAAAAATATCAGGAATGGGAAAGGTTCTTCAGGCGTGCAATATTATTGTATGGGATGAGTGTACAATGACTCAAGAAATGATATTTGAAAGACTTGCTAAATAATCAGGTTCCATTTGGTGGAGTTACTATCCGGTGACTTCAGACAAACTCTTCCAGTTATACATCGCTCAAAACCAGCTGATGAATTGCATGTCTGCTTAAAATATTCAAATTTTTGGAGCACAGTAAAATTTAACAACAAATATGATAGCTAAGCTTCAAACCGCTCCAACAGCTGACATATTTTCAAGACAATTACTCGAAATCTGTACCTACAAATCCAGAAAAAGGGAAAAATAACCTTCGCATCTAATTTCTGCAACATCGTGAAATCAGAAGAATTAGTAGACAAGGTTTTCCAAGCCATCTAAACAAATTATCGAAATCACGCTTGGTTGAACGGAAGAGCCATTCTAGCGGCTAAAAATGTCGACGTCTACTATATAAACGACATCATTCTAAACAAATTGCAGGTTAACCAAAGTGGAGTAGTGAATTTTCCAACGGAATTTATCTGAATGTTCCCAGATAACCGTCACATTCTGAATTTGAAAATTGGAGTGCTTATTATAATACTCCGAAGCATCAATCCGCCAAAGTTCTGCAATGGCACACGATTAGTAAAAAAATTTATGAACAAACTATTTCAAACAACATTTCTGATTGGACCTCGAATTTCCAATAAGCCTTGCGTCCGCTATGACTATCAATAAAGCGCAAGGGCAGTATTTTCAAGTGTCGGTTTGAATTTAGAAAACGATTGCTTCTCTCATGAGCATTATACGTCTCATGCTCCAGTGTCGGTACAACGTCTGATCTTTATGTTTATGCAGAAAACGCACAAACAAAAAATGTAGTTAGTTCACTAGCTTCACGATAAAAAATTATTTTTTGTGAAAAACATCTTTTTATACCCTACAACTGAAGGGAATAAAAGTAGGGAGTAGTATTCTCTTTGTTTTTCTGTTTGTAACACAGAGTAGGAGACGAGATAGATATAGAAAAGTACATATATATATTCTTGCTCAGCGTCACCTCCCGAATCGATATAGCCCTGTCCGTCTGTCTGTCTGTTGAAATCATGGTTACGGGAGAACGAAAAGAGATATCGCAATGAAATTTGGCACACATATTTTGTTATGTGGGGCAGTTTGGGATTGAAAATGGGCAAAATCGGTTAACAACCACGCCTACTTTATATACGGAATGTAAAGGCGCCTCATTTTAAAAAATGTTATATGGTGAATATCTCATTAACCGTGCGAGAATTAAGGTATAATTCTATACCAGAACACATAGAGCCATCATAACAACTTTTGCAAAAAATGGGCGTGGTCCGCCCACTTATACGAAAGTTGGGAATATCTCATGAACGGCACAAGATATGAAGACGTAGTTTCATCGCAGGGTATCTGAAGGAATTACCTATATGTTTGCCAAAGGCAGGCGTGGCGCGACCACTAATAAAAAATGGTGAATATTTCATGAACGGTGCAAAATATTAATACGTGATTTTATCCCGGGGTACCTAGAGATATTAGAAAAATATTTACCAAAAATGGGCGTGGTCCGCCTACTTGTACAAAAGTTGTCAACTGGCGAAATTATTATTTTTTAGTTACTCGGATTTAGCTTACTTAGACTTTACTTGTTTTTTTAGTTAATTTTATTTTCATTTTATTATTTTTTATTATTTCTAATTTAGTTTATTATTTATTTTTATTTTAAATATTTATAAATTTATTATTTTATTTTTATTTATTCTATTGTATATTTATTATTATTTTATATTATTTAATTTAGTTCCATTTTTGTTGAATATTTCTAGGATAGCAACTCAGCTTAATCTTTATTCAATCTTCAGTATATACAAGGATTGTAAAAAAGCTCTCGAGACCTTGTATGCTGTACTAATAACAGAAAAGCTTAAGCTATAAAGCAACTGGCTGAACAATGAGAGAAAAAAACCTTAACTTACTCAAAGAAGTAATTATTACTCCTTCCGTACCATCAGTACCACCTCAGCATTATGTCCAAGCCTGGTAACCAAAGAAATTGGTTGTAAGACTAGATTAAGCTTTGATTAAAAGTTTCAAGTGCAAGAAACAACGAAATTTGTACCGCAAATAACGTCGCGACAACGCACCCCGGGTACCCATGCGGTTAAAGATAGAATTGCAATCGAGCTACTGTTTTGATTTGGCGACAAGCCCAAAATGTTTCTCGGTTCAAGGATTGAGCAACTTCACTGTTAAAGCCAGGAGTTGAGGAGAACCACTTCATGCTAGCTGGTAGCCTATTCCAGAGTTTTATCTCCCTAACCAAACTAGAGCGTTCCCTCGTCTGTGATCGGTACCTAGGGAGAATGAGGTTCGACGAACGGACTGAGCTACCACGTCTGAGTTTACTGAAAATATAATCGGGAACACGACTCTTGGTGATCTGGTGCAGTAAGAGAAGTAGTCGGTATTTGAATAGCATTTTAAAGTACATTTGAGTGACTGCTTTAACTAGGTCTGTTACTCGGTTCCTACCCACCGATAGAAAGCAGGCATTGAGTTTGCGCTAGCAAGCTGAGCTGCAACCTCCGTAGACTTCACAGCCATAGAGGAAATGGGGCACTATGAGAACTTTAACAAGGCATAATCTGGCGGACCGCGGTAGGAAATGCTTTATCTAGTATAGATACCTCAGAATCCCATAAACCTTACGGTACACCTGCGCAACATGCTTATCCCATGATAAGTCTTCCGAGATGGTAATGCCCAAGGTTTTGATCGTATTACTGTAAGCAATCGATACTCCATCATGAATTATCTGGGTTGGTAATGCAAAGCCGGGGCCCCGATATCCAACCATGACCTGTGTCTTACTGGGGTTAAGGGTAAGTTTATTGTGCTCTGCCCATGTTGAGAATGCATTTAGGTCCTCGGTAATTAACTCCGCGCCTTGCTCAGCACTCCCCCGTCCACATGACAAGGTAAGCTGTAAGTCATCTGCAAAGATATGCACAAGTGAGTGTGGGACAACGATTGGTAGATCGTTGATGTAAAGCGTAAAGAGCAACGGTCACAGAATAGACATTTGGGGTACTCCACTACCCACCTCGAGCAACCCAGATACCCTGATGCGGAAGCTCTTTGCAATCTGAATAAGAAGGAAAATATAAGGTTGCAGGCCGTATCCGAAAAGTAGAATTGCTTCTTCAGCTTCATACACATAATAATCCAGTCCACCCGGTTAAACGTTTTGCTAAAGTCGAGAGCTACTAGGAAAGAGGGTGCACGATTGTCTATACTCTGGCTAATCTCGTCTGTGATGTCCATTAATGCGGTGGTTGTACTGAAATTCTCCCTAAAGCCGAATCGGTTGGATAAATTCGAGAATTTGGTTCTTCATAAGTAACTCACAGAGTTTAGAAAGGCACGGAAGTATGCTAATCTGTCTGAAGTCGGAGACTGAACAGAGCTTGAAGTTTTTCGTGATCGGGACTACTTTCGCCTTCTTCCAATCCAGCGGAGCACAGGATGAACTCAGTACCGCGGTCAGCATGGCTAGGAAATTCGTTCCGAACCCGGGGAAGATCAGTTTAACAAATTTTAGGTGAACAATGTCCATCTCTACAGCATTAGATTTTAACGCAGCAAGCGCAGAAAAAAAAGAGAGGGAAAAATTCCTAAAGGAGAAAGCGTTGACACTTTTAGGCCAAGCAACATCTATGCGGGTGCGTGGCGCTCCGGAGCTGTGTAAATAGAATCAGAAACTGTTAAGATTTTCGGGGTTAAGAGAGACGGGCAGTAAGTTCTTTGGCAGTACGTTAAACCAGTGCGGAGGCACACGCTCTCAGAACTCGGCCCCATCGCAAACCTCGTTGAAACACATCCTCCCATACTCATATCTTGCTTTTCTATTAAGGCGGGTAACTCTATTTCTCAACCTTCCAATGTGATGTGGTGGGGGAAATATTAAAAACTCTAAAAGAACTGTCACGCTGGTCCTTTAATTCCCTTATTCTCCGAGTCATTCACGGACAAGGTTGACGCCTCCGAAAAAAATTGGCAGTTCTCTGGAGTTTGCTCTTCTAAAATCGCGGTACTAAAACGTGTCCTGCTGCCGCTCGACCTGGCTGCCCATTGAGCAGAAAATTAGCGCATGCTTGGAGACATTGGGTATTCAGAACTGGTCAAAGGTTGCTAAGTTGCCTCTGTTACCGACTACAAAGAAGTCAAGTAATAACTGAGTACCTCTCGCGATGTCAAAGTGGGTGGGTAGTTGAGAATTGTACACTGGATCGGTATACTCCCTTCGGGTGTAGGATATAAAAATTTGTAATTGGATTTCTTCAATCTAATTTGTACAATTAGTTCTATTTTATCTAGTCAGTAAGGTCTTTTCCATTGACTTAATAAAGAATTAAACTAAATGTAGATCTACAAAATCTTAAATGAAGCATATGTACGACGAGGAACGTTAGCGACTGATTGGCATTCTTTATTTAATTATCAAGATAGTTGCTGACATTTTTATAAATAAATTAAATAATGTTCTTTCCAATAAATTTCGGTTAAAAAAATTTATCCACATATTGCCTTGAAACTACTGAGTTTGTATACTCCTATAAACGATTCAAGGTATATAGATCTGAATAATCAGTATTATTACGCTTTAAGGAAGCCAAAAGTGAGTAGGATTTAAGTACAATCCTGTTAATGTGGTCACTGAAGGTCAAAGTGGAATCGATAAAATTCCCAAATTGCGAATTACATCTACAGAATTTATAAAGATGTTATTAAAGGCATATGATGGAAGAATTTATGATCGAATTTTATGACAAGTGACATAAAAGAACCTGTTAAAATTTAAAACATTATTATTCTGCAACCAATTATAAAGACTATTTAATTAATTTTGCATTAAAGTCCTATCAGCAATATGATTGATTTTTAAAAAAATTATTGAATTAAATTTTGTATTATTTAATTAAATTTTGTAGCTTCTTTATAAAATTTTATTAATCTGTAAAGTTTTTCTGTAGACTGTTGAGGTTCTTCCCGTCGACCCTTTTGTTGTGCAAAGTCCTGCTCTGAAGGATACCGATGTCGCCTCTCGGATTTTTTTTATGGCCAAGCTCAGAGGATGCCTCTTATCCATGCAAAGCATTTGTTGGTTCCGAAGGGATGACAGATTAGTGGGAAAGAGGGAAACTGGAGAAAGTATTATTTTTTTAGCTACTCGGGTGTAGGTACTTAGAGTTCGGCGTGGCCGAAGACCACACCTTTACTTGTTTTTACTAAAGTTAGATCTTTTACGAATTAAATTTCTTATGAGTTTGTTTTATTAATGCTTAACAACCGAATTGCGGTCCTCGGTGGCTCGATAGCGTAGTGGTGGCACATTCGTCAGCGGGCTCCGGGGATGTGGGTTCGAGTCCCGCCTGCGCATGGTTGTCAATTTCAAAATTTGTGTTGTTTCCATCTTTCTTAGCGTACTTAAGGCCTCGCCTAGCGCTATTATTGTATAAGAAAGAATTAATCGTTGACTCCGTCTGTGTTTGCAATATGAAGGAAGAAGAAAAAGCTTTTCTAAAGCAACAACTTTCCCTCCCCTCCCTCTGTCAACAAATAAACAGTTGCTCGTGTTAAATGCATAGGAAAAGAGCGGCTTCTCTTAAGAGAGCTACTGTAAAATCTGTTATAAAAAAATTCAAAATCACTGCAATTTAATGCAGTGCATTAAAACATGCAGAGAACGAAAAACGACACTGAAGATGGCACAACGCCGAAACCGGTTTGTCTACAAACCAAATTTGACGAGGGATGACGGAAATTCTTTCCAAAATACATCATGCATTATATCTTATTATAAGACTAGCATCTTATTATCCTATTATAAGACTTGCATCTTATTATAATAAAATATATTAGGATGCTCGTAATATTTAACAAGTTTGCTAAATTAATGAAATTGCTAATCTTTTATGAAAAATACCACTAACAAATTTTAGGTATTTCACAAGGTAGAAATAATGTTTATTTTTAGCTGGCTTACATTTTAAATGAGATACGATAAATATATAAGCAAAAAAATTTGAAAATTCGATATGTGAAACATGTCATAACATATTACTTTAAAGACGAGAGAAAAGCTCACGAGGGGACAATTATAAATCGGCTATAGCTTCACTGCTTTTCGACTCAGAATTCGAAATCTTTCCTCCACGCGCATCCAAAATCTTCCACATGTTGTTACCACATTGCGGTTTTTGGAATTCGGTTTTTGAAATATTGGTAACTTTTCCCATGAGATAATCGAAAGCTTTATCCTTGTAAAATCTAAGAATATTTAAAGTTCAGAAAGCATAAATTCTACAATCAAGAGATTTGTACTTGCAAATTATGTCCGCTGCATCGAAGTCATTGCTGTCCACCAGCCGGCAAACTGCCTCAGATAGTATTCTGGATGAAAAGATTTTGAGCAACTTCTTTTCATCACTTCCTCAATGTATCGATCAACCAAGTCTTCCTTAGTATTCTTTTCGAAATTCTATATGAAATCTAATAATTTTATTAGCAACTACCATTTTATTGAACTGGCTCTTCAAAGCATCCTAGTCGAATTCCTTGCTCTCTCGATTGTCTCTCTTTGTCCATTTCTTAAAGTGAATAACATCGGCAATATTAGCGATCTGCAAGTTAAAAAGACTTTGTTTAAAAAAGCTGAACGTCTTTGTCACAAATTATGTCTGACCCTGTCATGGAAATATGTGCGCCTCTGTATATTCAAAACGTAAACGTATCAAAGTTAATTTTTGTTGACCTGGATGGTCCGTCAGCTGCTCGTTAGTGCGCTCTATCATAGCTTCTACACGCTTTTCAGTTATCTCCATGACTCGATTGAGTACGATCCTCATCCAAGAGCAGCTCCTCAACGAGCTCCGGAAGACAAACCGATGAAAAAGAAAAGAGCGCACAGTTCTTAATTTCAGTGGCTTCGTTTGGAATTTTGTTCTGTAGACCTTCAAAATACCAACAGGCCTCTGTAGACCTTCAAAATACCAAAAAAATACAATAAGGCCTCTTCTTGGGGATTTAATAGTCTGTCTAGGTTTGGTGGATAACGGGTACACTGGACGGCTCTCCGTAACTCTTCTGGGCAGGCAAGTCAACTTATACCTACGCGCTGGTGTTCCCTGGTAACTGGGTCATCTCGACTCCTGCGTGCATGGTGATGGAGGCTACCTTTCTGACAGAAACCCAGCCAATTGAGCGACAAAGTCGTCATGAGGGCGTAGATTCCCGAGGAAATGGAACCCGTCGAGAGATTAGTTCCTAAGGGTGTCTGTGCAAACTCCCAGGAAAGGTTCTATTCCAAGTGGACCCTACGGATTTATTCAAGGGAATAGTCGTGCCGAGGGTAAATCGGACAGTAAGGCAGCTGATGCGGTCGCCAGGCGGATCTCTCGTGAGAGGGAGAGGCAAAGCGAAAACAGCAACGGGCGAGGAAAGTCCTGGGGAAATCCATCAGCAAGCTGACTACTCAGTTGGTGCTTTCTTCGAATGAGTAGGATACCCTTGAATCGATTTCGCCTGGTAAATGCACAGATGGGACTCGGAAATCTCTCACAAGCTAAACAATGACCGCCTGCTTCCGCTAAACAAGGACCGTCATCCTCAGCCAAAGGATCTACTCCAAAAGTGACACTCTGCCGAAGGGGGGCGACTTTTTGTTGGAATGACGGACCTGTCACCTGGGTCCACTTGAGGAACGCATACTTGGACGGTGGTTTTATCGACATCAGTTAGAATCTGCAGTATGCTGTTGAAAACTTCGTAGAAGTTAACGGGCCTCTGGCAAGGGGCCAAGTTGCTTCTGGAGGCTGCACGCTTTAAAGGGCGATGATTGTGGTCCACATCACTACGAAGGCCAAAGAAATCATCCTCAGTATGCTGCAGGAGCAGAACAACTGCGTGGGGGACACCTCCAAATGGAGGGTTACCAACGTGAAGTTCGGCGCTGGAGCGAAAATCGACATCACGCTGACGGTGTGCTGCCCGAAGGAAGCGGCGGATGCTATCAGGACCGCGGGGAGAAACTCAACTACCGTCTTGATCAAATATCCAACATAGTAGAACGACGTCTGCCGTGATGCTGCGAAATTTTATGGAGGGTAGGTGGAAATCGCGTTAGTGCAAGAGTCCTGGTTGCTTTGAGGTAGCATTAAGGGCCTCTCTTACAAGGGCATTAGCCGCCGGTGGAAGGACGGACAACAACCTCACAATGGTGGTGGTGGGGCTCGTGAGATATGGCTTGAATAAGTGGTGAGATATGGCTTTCCGTTGCTCGTATGTTTCAGACGAACGGGCATGAGCTGTGCGTATTCGAACGGATTCGTCTTGCTTCCCGTTGCTCGGCTGTTTCAGATGAATGATCTTGAGCAGTGAGTACTCGAACGGATTCCAGTCTTGCTTCCCGTTGCTCAACTGTTTCAGACGAACAGGATTGAGCATTGCGTACTCAAGCGGTTTCCCTTACTTCAGAAACAGATAAATAAATCTGTTTCTAAAGCTCGTGATGCCTTTTGCTTTTTTGCTATAGATGTAGATCAACCAATCGCTTTTCGTTTAAGTGGCATTATTTATTTGAAATCGAAACTAATATTTCTTCACGCCTATTAAAAATAAACTTAAAATATGATAGAATTAACTGAGATTATTAAAATATTATAAAATATATAACCTAACAGTGGGAGTAATGCTTTGTGACGGCTATTAGAAATTTAATTTGAAAAAGCAAGAAAAATATGTGTTATCTATTATCTAATGTCAACCAACAATTGGAATTTCATATTATACCACTTCTTGCCGCGGAATGCCTGGCAAATCAATCGAATTTAATAAAGTAATTGAATAAATTAGAAAATTAAAAAATATTCAGAAATCTTTGAGGTCGTGAGTACAACAAGTCACCATCATCGCAATCGGATAAAAAAAATAATAAAAACAAGTTAGTGTTGACTTCGGCCTGGCCGAAATCTAAATACCCTACACCCGAGTAACTAAAAAAATTTATAATTTCGCCACTTAACAACTTTTGTGTAAGTAGGCAGACCAGGCCCATTTTTGGCAAACATTTTGCTGATGTCTCTAAATACTGCTGAATAGAACCACGTATTATTTTGAACCGTTTATGGGATATTGACAACATTTGTATAAGTGGGCGGGCCACGCCCATTTATTTGGTATACAAATTGGTAATACCTGTAGATACCTCGTGATAAAATTACGTGTTAATATCTTATATCGTTCATGAGATATTGCTAACTTTGTTATGAGCGGGCGTGGCACGCCCGTTTTTGGTAAGCTTATTGGTAATGCTTCCGGAAATATCGTGGAAAAATAACTTTTCAATCTTATATTATTCATGAGATATTTCTAACTTTGTTATGAGTGGGCGTGAGATATTGTTAACTTTGTTATGAGCGGGCGTGGCACGCCCGTTTTTGGTAAGCTTATTGGTAATGCTTCCGGAAATATCGTGGTAAAATAACGTCTCAATCTTATATTATTCAAGAGATATTTCTAACCTTGTTATGAGTGGGCGTGGCACGCCCATTTCTGGCAAGCTTATTGGTAATGCTTCTGGATACATCGCGGTAAAATAACGTCTCAATATCTTATACCGTTCATGAGATATTGCCATATCTTCGTTGACTTGGCGTGGCACGCCCATTTTTAGTAATGGCACTATATGTTCCGGAATAAAATTATACTTCAATATCTCGCACAGTTTATGAGATAGTCACATTACAACATTTTTTAGAACGAGGTATCTTTACATTCCGTATGTAAGGCAGACGTGGTTGTTAACCGATCTCGCCCATTTTCAATCCCTACAGAACAACGAGTATTTGTGTCAAATTTCATTGCGATATCTCTTTTCATTCTCCCGTAATCGTGATTTCAACAGACAGACAGACAGGGCTAAATCGATTTAGGAGGTGACGCTGAGCAAGAATATATATACTTTTCTATATATATATATATATATATATATATATATATATATATATATATATATATATATATATATATATATCTCGGAAGAACAAAGTGAATATACCCTACTCCCTTCGGGTGCATAATAATAATTTGGAAATTCTAGCGAAACGTAGGGTGAAAGGATAGAATAAAAAAGTGTTTTATTTGCACCTAAAGTTAACAAGGACCACTTAACCGAAATAACGATAACGATAAACACAACATTTAATAAACTAACCTCCTTTTGTAATCACGTTTCCAGTCTTTTTGGAAAACATGTTTTTATAAATTTTTTATGGCATGTTAAACCAAGCTCAGGGGATGCCCCCTATCCATGCAAAGCATTTGTTGGTTTCGAAGGGATGACAAGTTAGTGGGAAGGGGGAAAGAGGGAGTAGTGACGGTTTATACCTCCCTTAAAGGTTTCGGCACTGTAAGTGGGCGAGAAGACATTCGCAGGGAGATTGTTCCACAATCTAATGACGCGACCGAAAAACGAATTCTCACGATAATACGTGGTTCGTTGGAACGGAATCGTGACATAAATGGGTGCACCCTTCTGGAAAGCCGAGTAGTTCTGCTAAATATCTGAACCGGAGGAATCAGGCTGGCTACTTCAGAAGAACATTTACTATGAAAGTAGCGGTAAAATAATGATACACACCCTACATCACCACGACGCTCGTTTCTTTAAAAAAACTTATACGAATGGTCATTTCTGTGTCTTGTCCTTGGTTTAATAATATCCGTCGTGCAATTAATAAACGAAGTAAATTTCATTAGCTACGGAAAGCAAATTCTACTAACTTAAATTGGATAAAATGATTTTCGATTAGTTCGGAATCAAGCTCTTTATTAGTTAGCTCTTATAATCAGGAAGTCTAAACACTCTATTTTTTTTCTAAGTGAAACATGTTTTTACCTCCTAAAGCTTTGTGGCATATTTTAAACTCGCTTAGTATAGGGCGGAAATGTAAAATTGATTGTAACTTGGGCCGTAACGTGTTAAGTAATTTCTTCACTAAGAGTTTTGTCTCTAGTTTAAGTTCATTGTAATTTTTTCGTCTATTGCTTCCTATTCCAATTCTTTTAGTTTAAGACCGCTAGAAAGACAGATGTTGCTATTTTCTTAAATCAAATTAAATTCCATGCTTTGGATACAGACAACACTCCCGTTAAGTTTATAAAAATAATTTTATCATACGTAGTTAATCTCCTCACCACGATAGCTAAAATACCTTCGTCCGCAACTACAAAAGATTTCGTTCTTTTAGCATTTTATCCACTTGTCTAAAATACTTGAGAAATGTATGTCATCACAACATCTTTGCTTTTATAAAATAGAAAGAGGCATAACGAAAAGAAGGAAAGCATATTTCTATCAAGTTAACTTCTTCTATTATTTTACTACTAGTGGAAATTGATTTTACTACTGGTGGAAATTGATTATTACTACAATATAAAAAAGTTAAGTTTATTCACGAACTTGTTTAAAATTAAGCAAAAAAAAAAAACAATTAGTGTGAATCCTGGGGAATGTAAATAATTATCCCTGTATAACGGGATCCCGAGAACCCATTTGAGAAGCCCTATATGTCACACCACGGTCCCACAATTAATTACGCCCATAAAACGGTCCACGTTGGGTAATTTTAAATTTTCCGAATCCAGTAATATGTTGGCAACTAAAAGTTTTGCTAAATATAGGAAAAGAGAATCCGTGTTACTTTTAGCCCCAGTTTTCAGACAATTCAATCCGACAATACTTTTTACAACATTTTACGACATTTTATAGCAAAGTCTCGCAGCATTTTTAAACTGCGACCCAATAAAGTTTCTGTACTGGTACTAACTGTAATCAAAGGTCGCGTCCTAAAAAAATAAAAAAAAACAAATAACATAACTATATATTCATAAAATATTTTTTAAAATCTCCTTTTAATATGACAAAATGATACACAAAAATAGAATTTCAATATAAACACAAACGTTTTAACCATAAACAAGTAAGTGTTGTCTTCGGCCTGGCCGAAATCTAAATACCCAACACTCGAGTAACTAAAAAAAATTTTGTAATTTCGCCACTTAACAACTTTTGTATAAGTAGGTGGACCATGCCCATTTTTGGCAAATATTTTTGTAATGCCTCTAGATACCGCTGGATAGATTCGCGTATTAATATTTCAAACCGTTTATGGAATATTGACACCATTTGTATGGGCAGACCACGCCCATTTTTGGTATACAAATTTGTAATACCTGTGGATACCTCGTGATAAAATCTTATACCATGTTAATATCTTATACCGTTTACAAGATATTGACAACTTTTGTATGCGTGGGCGTGGCACGCCCATTTTTGGCAAGCTTATTGGCCAAAATATGCTTCCGGATACATCGTGGTAAAATAACGTCTCAATATTTTATACCGTTCATGAGATATTGCCAACTTTGTTATGAGCGGGCATGACAAGACCATTTTTTTTAATTTTAGTAATGGCGCTATATATAAACGAAGTGTCCTTACATTCCGTATGCAAACTGCCCTACATAACAGTAGAATATTAGTGCCAAATTTCATTGCGATATCTTTTTTCGTTCTCCCGTAATCGTGATTTCAACCGACAGACAGGGCTAATTCAGGAGGCGACGCTGAGCAAGAAGTATATACATATCTATATCTATCTCGTCTCCTTCTCTCCATTATAAAAAGAAGAACAAAGTGAATATACCGCACTCCCTTTGGGTGTACGGTATAAAAACAAAATAATTTTCAAAACTATAATTATTTACATTAATTAATACCAAATTAGATAAATGATTTGAAGTTATTACCAGTCCGATTTTCCAGCCTCCGGATAGAGACGATGACATCATTTAGCAGTTTTATTCAATCATTATAAATTTTTATAAATACTTTAATAAAAAAACCAAGTTAAAATGTCCGAATAGATTTTATTTTGTTCAAGAACTTAGTTTAGCTGGGATAAATATTTAATAAGAAAATATCGAACTGAATATGCATTTCTGGTTGCATTGAATTTGGTTAAAAATAAATTTTTTTTGAAGTAATTGATTCTTTATACTATCCATCTGGATTTAGGTCTCCTAATTTAGAATATTGATCAACATAATTTTGAGTGCAAAAGTTTTTAAAGTCATGAAATTTTATAAAAGTTATGCAAAATCATAGTTGTCTTCTTATTTTTCTGCGTTTCCTGCTAAAGCATTTAATGGACTGGAAAGAAGTTACATTTGTCGTTCAGAATGCCAAATATGTCTTTAATTTTAACTCGTGCTTTTGATAAGTCTTTGTGGAAATTTACTTTGCTTGGTAATAAGTCTTCCGAGTTATGTACGCATTATATTATTTTCAAACATACGATTTCAACTAATATTTATTAAAAGTACTAGTTGAAATTTAAGACATATTCGACATTCTTTAAAAAAGATGGAGATGATATCTTTCCTAAATTGTAATCAGAGTGAGAGCTCGAAATATCAATAGTTTCGGACCGTTAGTGTTTATTTAAGTTTTCCAACATTTTGCGACTCATAAGAAATGTTGTGAAGAGCTGTTCTATGGGACACCTAAATGCAACGCGTACGTCAGAAGCAACGAAACTTGCTGTATTGCTGGACTTATATGGGCAGAGGCCTTAAGAGTTTCGTATCTCTTTATCTCTGCGTATCTCCCGTTTGGTTATTAATTACAGCTTATTAAGCAATTTTTTGCATTTCTGTTGGCGGTGATCTATCTATTTTGGTCGTTGTTTTTTTCATAAAATAAATAATAAATAAATTCCATAATAAATAATAAATAAATAAAATAAATAATGACCAAAAGATATCAATATTACTGATATATTTTTCCTGATGGTATGTACTAACAATACATATAAGAAGACCAAAAGGGTTTAACATGGAAAAAATAATGGCCAAAGGATATCACCGTAGTGAAGGAAATTATATTTATTATTACATTAACAATATTTGAACTCTATTCTAGTGCGTCTCCTATACCGTCGGGCAAAATCGCAAAAGTTGCTTCAGATTCTGGTAAACAGGGGGAATCATAAATCTTACATATTCGTGTGTCGCCACGTCCCTTGCGCAAATATAGTCGTGTTGTAGATGCATGTGCTATTATATTTCCGCCAATGGGTTTTTTTGGTTCAGTAGAGAACATAGAGGCAGCACCATCAACTTGAGCAACAACTTGATTTGTAATGACAACAGCAACTCCAAACTAAAAAAGATGCAATAAACATAAATACCATAAAATGTAGACAGGGTCTAAAATGTAGGCAGAAGTAGGGAGTTATATCCTACTCCCTTCGGGTGTAGGGTATAATAACATGACCATCAGCCATTTGACTAATAGTGTGACATCCCAGTACATTTTCTAACAGTTTGCATAATGAACACACCTCAAGCTTTAAATTAAAACAGTAACCTTTTTAGAGCAATTAATATTATTAAAGGACTGTTATACAGCTGGCTGTTATACCTTTATATTTACGATTTAATTCCTTATTTCGGTCTATAAATTAAAACAATTAAAAACGTTGTCTTTGGCTTGGGGTTATACCGTTTACAAGATATATTTTTATTTCATTATATTTTACTTCATATTTGTTTATTTTATTTTAATATATTTCATTTTATTTTATTATTTATTTAATTATTTATATTTTATTTTTGTCTAATTCTATATTTATTTTCAGTTTATTTAATTTGCTTTTATTTGTAAATATTTGTATATCTAGGATAGTCAACTTATTCTAATTTACTGTTTGATGTCCTTTTAACTCATAACATAGCTTGTGTAGGCGCAGATTTTCTATGGATTGCATAAACTACTTTGAGTTATAAATAATAACTCAACAAAAGTAAAAAACCTGTGATATTCGTTTCGTTAATGGTCTTTATATCGGGTTTTCCAATAAGGACTTGACAACTTTTTTCCAAAATAAAATGAAAACCATTTGAGATATTTCAAAAACTTTATTATAAAAACTTTATTATCGGGTTGAAGTACATTCAAAACATTTATGAATGGAACTCGACTTCGCTCATATGATTTTCACCCGCCCAATTCCGCATATTTTGTTTATTGACAAACCCATTGAGCCAGAAATGAGCTTCGTCACTAAAGATGATTTTGCGATGAAATTGATCATCTTGGCGCATCTTTTCCAGAGCCCAATCGGAGAACGTACGTCGCTTCGAATGGTCCATCGGCTTCAATTCTTGAGTGAGCCTGATCTTGTATGGGTGTAAAGCAAGATCCTTACGCAAAATTCGCCATAAAGTGGTCTTGGCGATGCCCAACTCTTGAGAACGCCGTGGAATTGACTGATTTGGATCATTTGCTATGGACGTTTCAACGGCAGCGATATTTTCGACACTTCGACCAACCCGTAGTCTCACTGGCACGGCAACATCACACAACGAATATGTAGACTCAAACTTTTTCACTAAACTTGTTACTGTCTGTCTACTAGGGCGAGAATTACGACCGAAAATCGGAGTTAACGCTCTTAAAGTAGCGGCCACCGACTCCGAATTTCTGTAGTAAATTTTAAGATTTGCAGACGTTGTTCGTTCGTGTACTTCACCATGATGAGAAGGTTATGTCTACTGAATAAACTGACAGTGACAGTTCGATGTTAAGTGAAAAGGTGCGTTCACAAACTAAATTCAAAATTGTCAAGTCCCTATTGGAAAACCCTTTATCAGCTTTCGCATCAATTATATTCACCTATCAAATGAGACAAACAACTATCTTGCATTTAACCATTTCTTTTGTATGTCGTTGATTATTCATCATAACGGCTATGTTGTTCATCATAGCGGCTATCTATGTCCACCATAAAAGCTATCACTTCAGATCAAATTAGATCAGATCCTATATATCAGCTGTCAGATTAGATCAAGTCATGTATATTAGCTATCAGATCAGATATAATAGCTGTCAGATCTGACCAGGTGCAACTGCTATCAGATCAGATCATGTTATCGGCTATCAGATCAGATCAGATCTAGCATACCAGGTGTCTGATCAGCCATGTGATTAGTTCAAACAGCAAACATATCAGAAAAGAAACACAAAGGCCGTACATATCATGTAAGCGGCTGTATTTATATGGATTTTATTGCTGAAAAAATAAAACAATGCAAACGCTTATATATGTTGTTCATATACACATGTATGCATTTAATTTTAATAAAAATACAATAGTTCCAATAATACAACATATTACATATTTCAATAAATCATAATACAATTGTAAAGCTAATTTCGATTTATATGTTCATAAAAACGATGTGGTTATGTATGATTATCTCTTGATATGATGTTCTCTTGGTATGCAAAATATGTATTTGAAAGTTACTCAATTATGTCGTGTTCTCGTAATTCTTCAATAATGGAAATTATTTCGCTGATATAGAATCTATCTTCATCCGAAGTAGGTAATAACAAAAGGTGTAATCTATCTACCAGCTTATTGGGACCAAACCAATAAATAAATTTGGGTTTCTGTGAATTTACTTGCATTACTTGGTGAAGTGGTGTGGACGTCAGTAAATACTTATCGCTGAATAATCCCTTTATGATGTTGGTGTACTTGTAAGCCTTAGTTACCTTAATTTGCTTATTTTCATCATAGTTACGTTTGTGAGCATTAGTATTAATTAGAATTATTTTGTAAACTTGTAGATCTACTTCGTTGTAATTTGTTGGTATCTTGTGGAACAACAACTGAAAGAGACTGGGTGTAAGCTTGAAGGAGGTGGGGGATGAGGTGTCAAACGGTTTGTCGGATATTAATATTTCGCCGTTTTGTATTTTGAAAGCACTACTTCCGAATCTCCATTCGCCATTTAATCCACTGTTCAGTCCGTACGCTGTATCCAGCTCATTTTGCTGCTCCAATTTCGATAAATCCATGTCTTCAGTTGATGTGTTTGCATTTTGCTCTGAAACATCTTTTTGAGAAAAACATTTGAGAGAATTTTTGAAACATTTGAAAGAAAAAGGTACCATCATCATCATCTTCATCATCATCATCATCATCATCATCATCATCATTATCATCATTACTCTTAGTAAGTCTCGTCAGTAAAATCGACCTCTCTTTTTACTTTAACTGGGGTACTGGTTTTAAGTTTGTTTGATATCTCATCATGCGTAGACTCTGGGTCACCCTTGTTAACATTTATTTCAGTTGTATCATTTATTTTATAAATCTCCACTAATTCTTTTAAAGGGACTGTAAGCGGTCTCATTGAATTGATTCTCTAAATCTTCTCTTAACTTTAAAGTTCTAAATTTTTCTTTCAGTTCTCGTCTAGTTTTTACAAGTTCTTTTAATAGTTTAATATTCATCTTTCAGCACGAAGAGTGGCTTCAATCAGATGTAACGGACAGTTATCAAGATCAGGTGTATCAGCTATCAAATCAGATCAGATCGGATTAGATCTGGTATATCAGCTATCAGATCAGATCAGGTGCAACAGCTATCAGATCAGATGTATCAACTATCAAATCAGATGCAACAATTATCAGTTGCAACAACTTTCAGCTATTAGATCAGATCAGTTCAAAGCTGTTTGCATACTAGTATGAAATGAAACTGTAGGAGTGCTTTCATTTATAGTTGGATAAATATAAAAGTCTTTTCTATAACGTCCTTCATCAATCGGATCGTCTTTGTTGATTACCAGAAATCCATATTTATCTTTCCAACATTCTCTACATATATTTCAAAATTTTCCAAAAGTCATGTCTTATGATCATTATATATGTGACTTATTTCTTATCAATGACCCTAAATTATTAAAAAATAAAAAAAAACAAGTAAAAATGTTGTCTTCGGCCTGGCCGAAATCTAAATACCCTACACCTGAGTAACTAAAAAAATTATAATTTCGCCACTTAACAATTTCTGTATAAGGACCACGCCCATTTTTTGCAAATATTTTTGTAATGTACTATAGATACTGCTAGATAGAATCACGTATAAATATTTTGAACCGTTTATTGGATATTGACAACTTTTGTATAAGTGGGCGGTCCACGCCCATTTCAGATATACAAATTGTTAATACCTGTGGATACCTCTTGATAAAATTGCGTGTTCATATCTTATACCGTTTACAAGATATTGACAACTTTTGTATAAGTGGGTGTGGCACACCCATTTTTGGGAAGTTTATTGGTAATGCTTCCGGATATACCATGGTGAAATAACGTCTCAATATCTTATACCGTTCATGAGATATTGCTAACTTTGTTATAAGTGGGCGTGGCACGCTAGCTTATTGGTAATGCTTCCGGATACATCGTGGTAAAATAACATCTCAATATCTTATACCGCTCATGATATATGTATTGGTGACTTTCTTATGAGTAAGCGTGGCACGCCCATTTTTTGCAAAAATTTTAGTAATGGCGCTATATAGTATGTTCCGGAATAAAATTATACCTCAATATCTCTAACGAGGTCTTTCTCGTATGAGTTCTTTCCTACTCAATAAAAGAATTTCCATTAAACCAAAAGACAGCCTCACAGAAAAGGTGAGGCTACGACTGGCAGGAATGCATTTACAACGTTGCATTAAGCTCTGATGCCTTATTTTTGGTACTCGAAAATTAATTGAAAATATAAACTATTTTAAAACTATTGATGTCATATTCTATTGTAATAAAAAACGTTTCGAATTACAATAAAAATTCTCTATCGATTCCAACAATAAAAATTTTTTGCCAAAATTCCAACAGTAAAAATTTTTTGCCAAAAGCAGCCTTTTTGAACCTCTGCTCACATTCTACGCCAACCCGCTCACACTAGCAAAGTAAATAAATTCCTTCCACTTAAATTCCTAAAAAACAGATAAAATTTCCAATTCCAATTCCAATTCCTTGGAATTGCCGTTTTACAATTCCAATTCTTTGAAGGAATTGATGTGCTTAATCCAAATTCCAATTCTTTAAAAAGGAATTGAGGCTCCCTCAATTCCATTCCTTTGTTTCCGTGAGCCTCAATTCCAAATTCCAATTCCTTCAAAAGGAGTTGAGGCTCCCTCAATTTCATTCCTTTGTTTCGTGGAGCCTCATTTCCAAATTCCAATTCCTTCACAAAGAATTGAGGCTTTCTCTATTCCATTCCTTTGTCTGAGTGAGCCTCAATTCCTAATTCCTTGGAATTGGAATTGAGTGGAATTTAATTCCGAAAGGAATGATTACGTCTCAGCTCTGTATTGTACTAACTAGAAGCCACTCGATTGGCATTAAGCGACTTAAAACATTAAAAGTAAATCTAAGTTATACTCAAACTACTGAGTTTTATTTTAACGCAGAAACATTGTATGGATAGTTATCAAAATTATAACATGAATTAGTGGACTTTAGAACATTTATAATGGACTTTAGAAAATTTATTGCAAATCACTTCAGTGGTGTCCGAATCTTTTTCTCCGAATTTCATTAAAGAGGAGAATCTATCACATTTCCTCTTAGTATTTATTAACGAAACGCCAAAACGACGTCGGATCTTTTCTTAAGTTCGATTTCATTCTTAGATTAATTATTGTAAGATTGTTTAAAATTTTATAATTTGTTTCAGGTAGTACCAACGGCGCACTTCGAAATACTTCAAATACATCCTTATCAGATACTTCAAACACATCCTTATCAGAACCATCAGGTAATCAGCATAATTACCCAAGTGACATGGTGTAAGTTGAGATCACCAAGTAGAAAAGTAAAGTAAAATATCATATAAGTTTTACTTCTTTCATGTGGTCACTCTATCGTGGTGCACACGTTTTTTACGTAATTTTTTCGTTTTTCACTTTTCGCTTTTCACTTTTCATTCTAGAAACTCGACTTGATGACGACTTGAGCCGAGTATACGCAATTAAGCGCGACGTGACACAAGCGTGACGGTTCAGTTTCGCTGTACAGAGCAAGGTGCATCTAGAGAAGTTTTCATTTCAAAAAGCAAAGTAAATGCGTGTGATTACAAAGTCGACCCAAAATTGGAATTTCAAAATCAATGCCACTTCTTTTGTCACACACGAACTGAAATGACACGGTGCGCATTTGATTCAATTCAATTCTGTCCAGCGTGCGCACTCATACACCTTTTTTTTTTTTTTTTTTTTTTTTTTTTTAAATGAGGGGAAAGCATCGAAAGCCTTAGTGCGCGACTTTAACACGCTAAAGCCCCTCCCCCTTGGTCTGTCAGTCCTCCCGGAACTACCGTTAAGTATTGCGTCAGGAGGCAGACGGAGCTTTAAGCTCAATAGTCATTTAGGTCCGTTCGTCCACCGTCGAGTTCGTTCGTTCAAGAAAGGCCCTAACGTAACGTGTTTTCCGTCTTACGTATCCCCCATGTTGACTTCGGCAGCCGCAGTTCTTCTAGCCCTCTCCTGGCTTCTTAGGCTAGCGTGTATTCGCTCAGCAACTTGAGATGTCGCTCTCCACGTCTTCTCTGAATCAAGCATTGCGTCGACCAAGTTTGAAGCATTGATCCTCGAACCATGAACATCGTTCAGAAATGCTCTCTCTGCAGCGAAACGCGGGCACGCAAACAGCACATGGCTTGGGTCCTCGTCTTCATTACACTCCGGACAGAGTGGCGAGCTATCGTTACCAAAGCGATACAATGAGCGCCTAAACACTCCATGGCCCGTCAAGAATAGTTCAGTGTGTGTCAGATAATAGTTCAGTTCGCCGTGCTTTCGACTTATCCACTTTTCTAGGTTCGGGTTGCGCACTCATACACCTAAAACACACGAACTGCCGCTAAACTGTATGAAATATCTATGAAATTATATGAAAAACACATTTATTGAAACGACTAGCGCAACATTCATTTTTATATATGCTATATTTAAGAAAAATCGAACATATCAGTATTTGCGTTCCAGCTTGTATTGCGCGACGCTGGACACGATTCGCTCTTTGGAAATTAATGAGAGCAAAAATGAAGAGGCTCTTAAATTATTAAGAATTATGAATCAAGAAGATTTTTCAAGTTGAGAAGCGTAAAGGCTGGATTTGTGAATAGACTTCCCGAGTTAAGTGCCAAAGTAAATGCTCATTTACGTGCGCTACAAACGATGGTAAGCAAGGAGCAAATTGCTGATGTTTACTGATTTATCGTATTGGAAGCAAGCTCGATTCTACGTCACTAATCAAATGGGAGAAGACATCGTCTACCAATGAAATATTTACCTGGGCCTCTATGTCGAAGTTATCATGGGAGTGAGATGTCAAACTTTGGAAAATGTTGAAAATGCTTTGGCATCCACGACACCAAGCAAACAGATAGGAAGAAAGTATGTATCCCAACAGTAATCATGGTCGCACCTGCCTCTAGGGTCGCAATGTACATATATGTTTGTTTTGCGATGCCGAAGCGACTTCGATATCTTCTTGCACCAGATTTTTAAACTCGTCGCCCAGTTTGCGTTTCCAGGAGGCCAAAAAGCTAAAATTATGTTTAAATTGTTTAGGGTCTGGATATTTGCTGAATGCTTGCAAAGCCCGTCATTTTCGTCATTGTTTTACGAGGCACCACACACTGCTGCATATGAACTCAACTATTGACTTCAGCACACAGCCATCTATAATGGACAATGATCCCAAAGAAGCGGGAAATACCGAAACCTCCTTAGCCACAATAACTGCTTCTCATAATGATATGCAGAAAACTCAATCTTTTGTTGCTTTGGCCACTGCTTTAGTGCTCGTAAATTCAGCCTGAATTCGGAGGCTATTCCACCACCCATAGTTCTGCCGTCCATAACCAGTCATCTACAAAGCTTCAATATTGACATATCCAATAGGGATATACCTTCGATTGCAAAAAACCCGGATCGGATGGCTTGTGTGGATGGATGTGGATTACAACGTGTGAGACATTAATATACCTTCCTGACTGTCTTTGACGGTTCAGCAGCTATTTCCAATGGTACTCTCTAAACGACAATGCAATGTATAATTTTTAGCAGTTTGTAGCATGCATCAACTGGCTTAGACGAGCCAAGGGAGTTTTCCCTCGCTGCTGATATAATCCGCAGAGATTTTTATGTTGATGACATGATCAGTGGTGGTAGGTCAATAAAGAAAGTACTCGAGATAATGCAGGAAATGGCTGAACCACTAGGCAAAGAGAATTTCAGGTTGAAAAAGGGATGTGCAAGAAATGCAAAGGTCTTACGTGAAAATTCAGAGGCAGAAAGAGAATAATCTTTGTATTTACATTATGGTACTGGTGTCTTCAGAACTTTTGGCTTGATATAAGATTCTCGTAGAGACACATTTTTATTTTCGTTCGTCAAGCAATCAGTTTCAAGAGTCACTAAGCGTTCTGTCCACTCCACCTTAGTTTGATTGTATGACTCTTTGAGCCTTTCATAGTCAAGGCAAAAAGCTTCCTTTAAAGATTGTGGAGAGATAAATATTAATGGGATGTAAGCCTCCTCCAGACGCTGCATACGGCATGGACTGATTTTTTTGGTGGAGCTCAATGATATTGGCCATCTTAAATATCCTCGAGCTTTTCTACTACCTCATTTTCAGTTAGAAGTTCATGCGTTTTCCGCCGCAAGCTTAGCAGCCTATAACCACTAACCACATAACATATAGACCGCTAAAAGTCCGTTTTTTCTGGACCGCAGAGCTTTCAGTAGCCTGGGTCCCACAAAATTTCTTAGTCTCGTTTTCCAGAGGCTAAGTGAGACTAAGAGGGATATTCTCCCCCTGTTAAATAATATAATTTTTATTCAACTATACATGTATACTGAATTGGTTAAGCTGTCTTGGTGCCGGTTGCGGTACAACACGACTCGTTTCGGTGGCTTTCTTGGTTTTCCGATGTCTTTTTATGGTGACGATAATTATGAAGAGAATGATAATAATTAGACATGCGTATCCCGAATGTGGTGAATGTCGCCCCCACGACATTCACCACTACACATTGGGCACGACATCTGTATGGAGATTGTGTTTGATGTTTGCCAGATTCTGCCGAATTGAAAGAGGCATACGCGATGGGGAAACAGACATAGTAGGATTGTCAGGAGAGTTGCGCCTTTAGCCCGTTTGACCCTTTTAGATGTGGATGGTGGTTCGTCGATCTCTCGGTCATCCTGTGAAGATTGTGAATTCGTGTTCCTTTTGCTTGTGCTGGCGACTTCTCCGCGCGGTGAAGTGAGGTAATTTGTTCCATTTGTGCTTGCGGGTATGTTATCCTCCGCAAGGAGAGGTGCCAATCGATGAATAGCTCTTTTCAAGATGCCATTTTTTGTCTTCACGTCCGCGACGCGAACAATATTATCGGGACCCGGATAGACCTTCACAATTTTTCCTAATGGCCATGTTAGAGGGGGCGCCCCTCTTCCTTGATGATTACCATGGTTCCAGGTGCAGCATTTTGACAGAGTTCCTTCCATTTGTTTCTGCTTTGAAGTTCGGTGAGATATTCCTGTGACCACCGTCGCCAAAATTCTTGTTTCATATGGGATACTAATTTCCATCTTGTCACTAGCGAAATCTTTGTGGATGAGGCAGTAGCAGCTGGTTGCGCTGTTAACGCTTCTCCAATGAGAAAATGTCCCGGTGTCAAACAACTTAAATCGTTCGGATCGTTTCAGACTGGAATCAGTGGTCGTGAATTGAGGATGGCTTCAATTCCGATCATAACGGTTTCTAACTCTTCATAGGTTAGTGACGCATTTGAAGCTCGTCTTACAAACAACTGTTTGGCACTCTTTACCTCCGCTTCCCATAGTCCTCCGAAGTGAGGCGCCCTTGGAGGAATGAAATGAAATTGGATACCCTTGTTACTGCAGATACTCTTTATTGTCATTGTTGCCTTGCCTGAGCAAATAATATTGGAAAGTTCTTCAAGCTTGTTTTTTGCTCCAACGAAATTGGTTGCATTATCACAATATAAATTGCTACAGTGACCTCGCCGCCCAATGAATCGTTTTAAGCATCCCAGAAAGGCATCGGTAGTGAGATCACTTGCTAGTTCAATATGGACAGCCTTTGTGCTGAAGCAGCAAAATATAGCAACATAAGCCTTATGTTGCCTTTTCCCACGGAGTTTGAAGTGTAACCAGAAGGGTCCTGCAAAGTCCACTCCTGCATTGATGAATGGTCGTGCTGGTGCAGTTTTTGCAGCTGGCAGGCCTCCCATTACTTGTTTGAATAACTGTGGCCTTGCTCGAGTGCATCTAACACAATGCTGCACAATTGATCGAGCCATTGTTTTTGCTTTGATTGGTCAAAATCGTTGCCGAACTTGAGCTACCAGCGTATGGGATCCGCAGTGGGAGTGTTCTTCGTGGAACTACTTCATTAGAAGTTTTGTCAAGGGATCATTGTAAGGAAGAATCATTGGATGTCTGGCATCGTACGGAAGTGTTGATGACTCTATGCGACCACCCACACGCAGAATACCCTCCTCATCTAAGAAAGGGTTGAGGCGCTGAGTTGACTTGTATTGCTTACTGGAGTACGTTTATTTAGTGCTTGGAATTCCTCTTCAAATTCTGAATGTTGTATGATGCGCACAATCGTTGACAGTGCCTGCCTTAACTCTTGAGGGGTCGCAATGAGGTCGCTGGCTCGTTGAATATTTGGGGTTCTGGTATGGCGAAGAAACCGCTGAACATAAGTGATGATATTGATCAAGTTGTTAAACGAATTCCGATGGTTAATCCTGTACAGCATGTACTCTGCAGCGTTGGATGTGATATTTTTTTTTTTTTTTTTCTATGACAGATGAAACCAAGCTCAGGGGATGCCCCCTATCCATGCACAGCATTTGTTGGTTCCGAAGGGATGACAGGTTAGTGGGAAGGGGGAAAGAGGGAGTAGTGACGGTTTACACTTCGCTTGAATGTTTCGACGCTGTAAGTGGGCGGGAAGACATTCGCAGGGAGATTATTCCACAATCTAACGACGCGACCGAAAAACGAACTCTCACGGTAATGCGTGGTTCGTTGGAACGGAATCGCGACATAAAAGGGGTGCACCGCTCTGGAAAGCCGAGTAGTTCTGCTAAATACCTGAATCGGAGGAATCAGGCTGGCTACTTCAGAAGAACATTTACCGTGAAAGTAGCGGTAAAATAGTGATACACACCCCACATCACGACGACGCTCCAAGGTTTCAATAGAGCTGGATACCCTACTGTCCCCTATAAGTTTTAACGCACGACATTGGACACGGTCGAGAAGCTGAAGATATGCCCGCGAAGCTCCCGACCATATATGCGAATTGTACTCCATTTTCGGACGGATATAAGTGGTGTAGATACAACGAAGATCGGTTGGAGTGAAGTACTTCTTACACCGCTTAAGAAAGCCTAAGCACTTGGCTGCTTCTTTCGACACGTCAAAGATGTGATCGTTCCAGCGAAGATCGCATTGTATTGACATGCCCAGAACATCAAGAGCCTCCGACTCATTAATATCCACACCACCCATATTTAAAGGTGGAAAGTTGTCGCCCGCCAGACGCTTGCGGGTCAACAAACAGCATTGGGTCTTCCGCGCATTAAAATCGACCCGATTCGCTTGACCCCACTCCTGGATTTTGTTGAGGTCAGATTGGACAGCAACCCTTTGTTTTCTTTCGTTGTTTGTCTCCGGCGTAATGGTGATGGGCTGTTCGGATAACCACGTGTTCGTTCTCTTATGGAGGAAAATCGGGCCAAAGAACCACATATTGCATGATTTAAACTGCCTCGGTGCTATCCCTCGCGAGATCAAATCAGCTGGATTGTCTTCTGATTTGACGTGTCGCCATTGTTCAGCCAGTGTTAATCGTTGAATTGTGGCGACTCGGTTTGCAACGAAAGTGTGGAATGATGATGACGCTGATTTGATCTATGACAAGACGATTTCAGAGTCCGTCCACAAGAAGATGGGTATGTCTCCCAACTTCAACTCGCTTACTATCCGATGCATCAATTGCGCACATAAGACGGCTGCGCAGAGTTCCAGCCTTGGTAGGGTTTGTTGTTTAACCGGAGCTACTCGTGATTTCGAGCATAGCAGTCGTACGGCAATTGTTTTATCTGCGTTGACGAATCGGACATATATTGCTGTGCCATATGCCTTTTCTGACGCGTCAGCAAAACCATGAAGTTGAAAAGACGTTGTGGCGTTATTGTTGAATACGTGCCTACCGATTGTAGTGTCGTTGAGCATTGGCAGGCTGTCTCTAAATGCGATCCACTTGCTAAGTAGTGCCGCAGGTAACTCCTCGTCCCAGGAAAGTTTGATTTGCCATAACTCCTGAATTAATTTTTTGGCACTTACTACGATAGGGGACAGGAAGCCCAATGGATCAAAAATTCATGCCACATCGGACACTATAGTTCGCTTAGTTGTTCGAGGATGCTGACTGAGATGTATCTTGATGCAGAAATTGTCATCCTTCGGGAGCCATGTAAGTCCTAAAGTTTTTACTGCACTGTCGACATCGTCCGTGAAATCAAGTTTAGATTCTTTATTTTCTGCTGGAATGTCTGACAGTAATTTCGGGTGGTTGGCACACCATTTCCGTATATTACAGCCTGCAAAATCTCTATTAATTGTCTCTTGGTTTCTTGTGCGACCACGAGGCTGTTTGCACCACTCAAGCAATCATCGACATAAAAGTTCTCCTGGATTGCTTTGGCACCGCTTGGATAGATGACCTTGTGTTTGGTTGTTAATGTCAACAAACATTTGATTGCCAAATATGGTGCAGCTCTTGTGCCGTTTTTGACCGTATTCAGCTGGTAATGCTGTAGCCCATCGGACTCATTTTTCCTCCACACAGAGTTGATATCGGCGATCGTCAGGATGTACCCAAATTTTGCCGTACATTTTTTCGATATCGGCTGTAAATACGAATCGTGGGATTCGGAAGCGGAGCAACACGGTGAATAAGTCGCTTTGCAGAACTGGCCCAGTGTGCATGATGTCATTTAATGCTACGCCTGTGGATGTTCTGGCGGAAGCATCAAAAACTACCCTTAACTTTGTGGAACTGCTTTCGGGTCGATGGATGCAGTGGTCAGGAATAAAATAGCGTGGTGACACAAAATTGTTTACCTTGGTCATATGACCCAAGCTTCATATTCCCTCATGAATTTCGTGTAATTTTCCTTCAGTTCGTTGTCTTTATCTAGACGTCTTTCTAGCGCCAGGAAACGATTTGTTGCCATGTGTTGAGAGTCTCTTAATCTAGAGACTGGGTCGATGAAAGGTAATTTCACCACGAATCGTCCGTCATTATCACAGATTGTGTGGAGTGCAAAATTATTTTCACAAAGCTGTTCTGTGGTTGTGAGTGTTGACTTGTCTCCTTCTGCTTCTTCCAATGCCCAGAACCTTTCAATCTGATTGGCCAGTTCCTCTTCCGTGTAGATTGCACATGTAGTGGAGTTTCCGTCTTCTGCAGCGATCTTTCCTGAAATGGTCCAGCCGAAGACGCTGTTTTGCAACGTTGGGAATCCGTCTCGAAAGTTTTTCGACCATAAAAAACGCATGATAATACTCTGCTCCAAGTAGTACATCAATATTTCCTGGAAGGTAGAAGCGGGAGTCGGCCAAATTGATGGTTGGAGGGATAGACCACGCTGAGATGTCTATCTCCTGGGATGGCTGGTTCGAAATGATCTTTGGTAAGATGAACACTTCACATTGCATGTTGAACACCGAATTCTTGGATTCTAGACTTATGCAGGCGCGTCTTTGTATTGTTTTTCTTTTGTTGCCGACTCCTTCGATCGTTGCCGATGTCCCTGTTTGGTGTATTTGAAGCTGATTAGCCAACCTTTCTGTGATCAGATTGACCTGTGAACCGGAATCCAGCAAGGCTCGGCATTCCACCATTTCTTGCCTTGATTTTAACGCAGGCTGTGTTGAGTAGCACATATCCCCTTCTTGGCTTTAAGGATGTGGCTAATGTTACTGTTGATGGCATCGTCGTAATGGTCTTTGTTGCTTCTTGATTACAGGTACTTGTGGATTTTAAGCTTCTGCTGCTATCTGTTGGTATATGCAACAATGAGTTGTGCTTCTTATTGCATTTTGTGCAAGTCCTTGATGCGCATTGGCGGTGGCGAGATCTGTCTTCTTGAAGCGGCTTCTTGAAGCCGGCTTCGAGAAGAACGCGTGGCGACACCTAGTTTCTTCTTTCATGATAAAATTCATATACGTGTGATTTCTAAATGTGTGTGAGTGAAATTTACTGAATTTCCGAATGTTCGCCAAAGTTGCCATAATTATATTGCATGATGATTAACAATTAAAAAAAAAGGAATTTCTATGTGTGTATAATTTCTTTTAAATTAAAATGAATCGCACAGTTGCAAAATACGACCGTATTCGTGGCCAAAATATGATAAGTAAACTAAATGTCTAAAAAAAACAATTTTTACAAAAAACTTCGGTATGGCAATCACACAATTTCATGATGGTGGACACTTCGTTTGTTGTTCTTTTGTTCTTCAGTTTTATACTTGCTTGTTTTTATTTTATATCAACACTTTATTATTTTAAATATATTTATTTCATTTTATTTATTGTTTTTTAATAATATTTTTCAATTTTCACTTTATTTAACACTTTATTTTCACTTTCAAAGCGCAGTATAAAAATGTAAACAAATCTTCGGGAAACCTCGTCGGAACTCGTTCGGGCGACAACTGTTTAATTGTGTGCGTAAGAAGAACCGAGAATCCAACAGAATTTGGGCTTCAAAAAAACTCTCCACTTGAAGAATGTGTGGAGACTTTGCTCTCCTCACATCCCCTCTCTTTCCCACAAACTTTTGAAGAAAGAAGCCTAAATCTCGCCAGGCGGATTGATTTGCAGTGTGGTTTTGTTTTAGGCAATTGAAGCACATGTTGTTTGTTTTGACGACTTTCACTCGCTCACTGACGGGCAATCGTTTAAATTGTGGGCAAGCAAACGGTGGGTGCACCATGTCCTTACACACGATGCAATTTTTTGTTGGCTGACTGGTGGAGGTGGTCATTGCCGTCAATGTTTTGCCTCTTTCTTTCTGGCCAACCGCTTCCAAGGACTGGAATCGGACTTCCAGTTGGAATGACGTTAACAGCTGCTGTATCGAAGGAAGTTCTCGTGGCTTTTGCAGGGATTGCTCCAAGAGTAGATGCGTTGCTCGGTCCAACTTTTTGATGAGAAGTTGAACCAGCAGTGGACCCCAAGAATCAGTAGCGATGCCAATGTTGGTTAAGGCGGCTAATGATTCCTTGGTGGTGTCATGAAATGCCTTTATTGCAGCAACTGACGACTCCATATGCTTGGGTTGCCCCAACAGCTTATCGAGTAAGCTAGTGGTGAGGAGACGCAGTTGGTGTATCGGTCCTCAATGTGTCCCAGGCCGTTTGGTAGTTTTCCTCCGTCAATGTCAAATGTCTGACAAGTTTTTCTGCGTCGCCAGTCAAATTAGTTTTCAGATGCCATAGTTTTTGGATGTTTGGATTAAACAGATCATGAAACTGACGCCATTTTAGATAATTCCCATCAAATTTCGGGATCTCAATTTTTGATAGTTGAAATGCCGATATTTTGACGGAATTTTTTGGGCTGCTTACTGGCATGATGACAGAGGATTTTAGTGCTCCACGTTGTTCAATAACCCTCTCTTCTAGTTGGATGTAGGCTGCCATATCGTATCCTTCTGATTGAGGGTCGTCATGGAGTTCCCACCGAGTAAAGTTGGCTGCCTCAATGTTGTCCCATAGTTTTTCCGTTGCTGTGAGACATTGTGTCGGTGAATTATCTCGTGCACTTCCATTGAGCAACCTTTCAAGTGGGGCCATCGTTGCCCTTTGTTTGCGGATGATAGGCATGATAGAGGCACCTTTGGTTGTTGTGGTGTTCGTGCTAGCTGAGATGTCTGATGAATTGGCATATGCTTCGGCAGCCTTTTCTCGATTGATGGGTTGAGATTGCTGCAAAGTATCCAGTTATTGTTGAAACAGCTCAATGTATTGGTCTACTACTGTCTTTATGTTGTGGTAGTGGTCCTTCGTGAAGTATTCGTGGATCAAATCCAGATCCTGTCGCGCACGGATCTCGTAGTCCTTTTGATCGAATTTTGCCCAAGCTTCCGTCAATGAATATTTCTCAAGTTGTTAATTCCTACAAGTACTTGAACTTGTAGAAAGCAAACCGCTGGATTTGAGGTTGTCAGGCTAACAGCACTTTTATTAAGTACACTTCTTCCTTATATACTAATTTTACATGCATACATAGACTTCAAAATATCAAATACAATGAAAATTACTACAAAAATACAAAATTATAAAATGTGAAAATAATGCAGCGTGGTCAGCGGTTCTCACGGCGACGTTGCTTGCAAACAGACACCGGCGCAGCACGTCGGCGGGTTGGTGCTGTTCCCGCGACGACATCTGATTCCAGCGGAATTTAGCACGTTTGCTGCTGGCAGCGGAAGCAACTTTGTTTTGCATTTATTTGTGCATGTTCTGGAACAGTACTAGAAATAAAATAATGTCGCTGGTGCCTCTATGCGCTTTAAAGTCAGTGGTACTCTGCTTAAAATACAGTTTTTTTGATTTTATTTTGTAAAAATGATGTCTTCTAAAAGTTTTTCGTTATTTTGCTGGCACTCCTCCAAACGTGAGACAAAATTTTGCTCATGTCGACCAGTTTATGTCACTGTGTTTGGATATCAATTTCAAGGGAAAATTTCACGAGCAACTGGTAAGGACACGTTAGACGTGTGAGATGTCGCTCAATATTGTTGAAACCAATTGTTTCGATTAAAACCATTAAAATCTTGGAAGGCTGGCGCTGTTAATCATCTCCACATTTCGCTCGGTATTTACGGTTACTGTACGACCTCTGTCATCTTAAAAAAAGTACGGGCCGATAATTCCTTGCGCCGACATTGCAGCCCAAACAGCAACTTTCTGTCAATAACGGCAGTTCTGTCAGTTTACATGGCCATTAATGTGAAAATGCGCCTCATCGGAGAACAAAATATTGTTAAAGGACCGAAATCGTTGAATTATTTCTTTTGCGAAGTTGAGCCTTTGAGCAGCAAAGGGCTTTTGATCTTGCACTAAGTGCAACTTGTAAGGGTGGAGACGCAAGTGTTTATGCAACATGCTATGTATGGAACTTTTAGGAACATTTAAGGCACTTGCCCTTCTGCGAACAGAAAGATCGCGCGACTCACAAACCGACTGTAAAAATCGTGCACACAGTACGCACGCTCCGTTCCCGTAATACACTCCATAGCGACTAAATTCCCAAAGGACGGGGCTAGCGACTGGCATATTCTCCACTCCCCACGGTCGTGTTCGCGCAGCAAACAAAACAAATTGAAAATTTTGGAATTTAGGAATTTCTTGTAATTCCACCTTTGTTGACTGCTTGACGTCCTTGGGAGTCGGCTTTACATTCGTGTCGTCTTGCTCTGGGGCGTTTATATGCCTGGTGTGCGCCGGTGTGGATCGGTGAACGCGCTGGTGTCGCGTTGGTGTCGTGCCTGTGTCGCACTGGTGTCGCGTTGATGAATGCGCCTGGGTCGCGCTGATGTCGCGCCTGTGTCGCGTTGATGTCACGCCTGTGTCGCGCTGATGTCGTATTGATGAACGCGCCGATGACTGTGCTGGTGTCGCGTAGATGTCGCGCCTGTGTCGCGCTGATGAGTGCAATTGTGTTGCACTGGTGTCGCGCTGGTGAGTGCGCCGGTGTCGCCCTGATGGACGTGCTGGTGTTGCGTTGGTGTCGCGCTGGTGTCGCGCTGGTGTCGCGTTGATGAACGCGCTGTGTCGCGCCGGTGAATGCGATGGTTAATGCGCCGATGAATGCGCCTTTGTCGCGCCGGTGAATGCGCTGGTGAATGGGCCAATGAATGCGCCTTTGTCGCGCCGATGAATGCGCCTTTGTCGCGCCGGTGAATGCGCTGGTGAATGCGCCGATGAATGCGCCCTTGTCGCGCCGGTGAATGCGCTGGTGAATCGCCGATGAATGCGCCTTAGTCGCGCCGGTGAATGCGCCGATGAATCTGGTGTTGTGGCTAGTAGCTGAGGTAAAGGGGATACAGGATTGCCTTCGGCAGGATGTATAACACCCGTACACCTAATGCAGGGAAGGATTGCCTTCGGCAGGATGTATAACACCCGTACACCTAAAGCAAGGAAGGAGTGCCTTCGGCAGGATGTATAACACTCGTACACCTAAAGCAAGTGTTGTGGGTCAATCTGCACACCCTAAAACCAGCGCAAGTATATTGATCGCTTCTCGATCACAATTCAATAAATTTAAAGTAGAATTTAAATTGCGCAAGAGTATTTTTTCTCCAAAATAGCAAGTCCGCTTGCGGAACGTGGATTCCGCATTATTCCGCATGGAGACATTAAAGTTTGAGTTGCGAAACTTCCACTTGCCCAACAGTCAATAATTTCTAGCAGAATTCCAATTCTGCAAGAAAGGCATATTGCACAATGGGACAAAGTGCAGCGATTGACCCACTTAGCTGGCTCAACCGATCTGGCTAGTAGTTTGTTTTAATTTTAAGCAAGGAGTCTAATTTGGAATTTAATAAAGAGTGGACGTCGTCGTCGTGTCCCCATTAAAATTTTAAAAAGTAGTGTTTGCTTTGCCGCGGGTATCCTTCAACGGAAGGATACCACAACATTCTTTAAGGGTAATTTTATATGTCGTGGGTGTCCTTCAGCGGAAGGATACCACAACACAAGGAAGGTGTCAGGAGCTACTGCACAACTTACCAGATTTGAACTTGGAGCCACGATGCTGTCCAGGCCACTGCCTGCGAAGAATTCTCCCACTGTGAGCTATGCACGCTCTTTTATACCTTTTCCTGTGCGTACTTTCTTGTTGATTTCGTTGTTCCCACCTCGATGGCTGTTACAACTCGAACAGCTGTTATTTCGAGGTGACCAGGTGTCCAGTATCCGTAGGTGAAATTACCAGCTACTAAATTTAATGTTAGTACTTTACAATTAGTTTCAATTAATCCTCAGCGAAATATTATTCTTAAAATATTCAGTTCGGCTCATATTAATTTCATTCGTTACAAAATTAATGTTTACTTAAAAATAAAGTCACAAACCAAGCGATTTACGAATCGCTTGGTTTGTAACGTGTACCTATGGTGTCGCGTCACAATACTTTTGGGACACCCTGTATATCATATAATACATATATAAGAGATGTTTCCACCACGTCTCTTTCATTACGTTGCAAACGGAACAACAAAGTGAATATACCTTCTCCTTTCGGGTATAGGGTATAATAAAAAGGCAAAACATGCAAGATATTAAATTTTCAATATACGAATTTATTGTATTTTGCTTTAGCAATGTAATAAAGAACACCTACGAAAGGTTAGAAGGTATTCACTATATTAACTTCTCCGAACAGTACTCATATAATAATTTACATCTACGACTAAATAAGAATTAGGTTTAAATAAAGTGTTTATTCATTTCTGAGGTTTAAAAAGAATGAATATAAGCAGCTAAAATAAAAAAAAAATGTTAAAAAAGACGTTCCCCGAGGTTCCACTTTACAGAGCAAATAATTTTACCATTGAAGAGAAAATATATCTAATAATAAATAAAGTATAAACCATATCTTTTACCTCATCAGCTAACCTCAGGAGCAAGCGTAGAAAGCGTGCTAAATGCATTTGTCTAGCGGCTAGTTCACCACGTCCGGCATAGTCGGTACGATATAATGCTGTGGCGCTATCTACAATAATCAATGCGTACCTAAGGAAGTCCTGGAAATTAGTACAATAATTACTCGTCTTAAAAGTATGTTTTACCTCGACTCCACCATCATAGCAGCAGCTGTTGTAAGTAACTGAGTTTGGTGATCCGTATTGTATGCGCGAGCACAAGCAACGTTATCAAGAACTTCGTCTTTTACTAATTTATAGCGCTCTGCTACGGCTGTCAGTCGCTCAGGGCGGAAGGTACCTTCTGTGTCGATGTATAAACACTTGCCTTCTCCTCCACTCTGACTGATCGGAAGCTGGCAGGTCACTGCCAAAGTGTGGCACAACTGTGTCTTTCCCGAACGGAATTCGCCGAACATTTCCGTAATCGAACCAGTTTCAATACCACCACCCAGCAATTTATCTAGTTCTTTAGAACCTGTAGTAAGCATGATTATTTCTGACCGCTTTTGTAAAAAATACGTCGCAGTTGTGAAGCCCATAGGCACCAGCTTCGAAGCTTCCGCTAGCAGTTTGTCAACTTTGGCATCAGAGAAACCTTTGATTTGTAAGAAATGTTTCTTTGGCGAAAACGCCACTGACTCGACCGTGAAAAATCCACCTAGTTGAAGTTTTTTTATATCGTTGCTGGTAATTCCATTTCCCTGCAGAAATTATATATTTAAAGGCTTGATTGTATTAGGCTTGACTTATGCCAACTTAAATAAATAATAATAGTAATTAAAAAGCACCTACGTTGTTCCATAATTTAAATGGAACCTGATTAAACTATTGGTTGATCTGTGGGCAACTTTTACAGACAGAACGTAAAACAAGTATGATCTTCTATCCTTCCTTCTCACCAAGAATTTCACATCCAGTATCATAAGAAGACCAGTTCATGGGGCACTTCAGTTAATCAACACAAGTTTAATGAAATTTTCCTGAATCCATTCTGTTTGATTCGAATGAATATCATAATAGCGATTCCAAATAACAGAATAATATTCAAGGTAACAAACGAACAAAAACTGTATAGAGAGTTATAAAAATATCTCGTTCGGTTTGCGCTTCTTTTACCAGTTCATAATGGATTTTGAATCGGAAAATCTGCTACCACAAATCTATTGGAATTTGTCTTTACAACAATTAACAACTTTAGATTATAACACGTAAACTCACTTGTTTTGCATACTTTCACAGAAGCGGTCTTGTTAAGGCTTGAGACCTGCGCGCTCACGGACGAAGGTGAGGGATATCTCAGACTAAGCGTCGATAAGAGCACGAGCGGCGTAACGAGAGTCGTGACGACAAATTATTACCATCGCCATTGCTAACTTCTGTTTGGGGATTGTAGCGAAACAAACCTGATGTCTCTCAGTTTGACAAGAAGTTCAGAGGATGCCCCTATCCATACAAAGCATTCGCTGGTTTAGAAGGGAAGAAAGGTGGGCAAAGTGGGAGTACATAGTGTCGATTTACACCCCTGTTTAAAAGTTCCGACGTTATAGTATAAGTGGGTGGAAAAACATGCGCAGGGAGATTATTCCACAATTTAACAGAGGGACCGAAAAACGAATTCTCGCGGTAATGGGTCGTGCGTTGGAACGGGATCGAGACGTGAAAGGGATGCACCACTCTGAAAAGCCGGGTAAGTCTGTTGAATACCTGAACCGAAGGAATCAGGCTGACTACTTCAGATGAACATTAACCATTAAAGTATCGGTAAAATAAGGATACATACCCCACATCCCCACGACATCCCAAGGTTTCAATAGAGCTGTATACCCTACTGTTCCCTATAAGTTTTATCGCACGAGCTTGGATACGGTCCAGAAGCTGAAGATGTTTTCGAAGCTTCTGACCATATATGCGAGTTGTACTCCATTTTCGGACGGATATAAGTGGTGAAGATCGGTTGGAGTGAAGTATTTCTTGCACCGCTTTAAAAAGCCTAAGCACTTGGCTGCTTCTTTCGACACATAAAAAATGTGATCGTTCCAACGAAGATTGATCGCAATGGATTGATATGCCCAGAACATCAAGAGCCTCCGACTCATTAATATCTACACCACCCATATTGAGAGGTGGAAAGTTGTCACCCGCCAGACGTTTGTGGGTCAACAAGCAGCATTGGATCTTCCGCGCATAAAAATCGAACCGATTCGCTGGACCCCATTCCTGGATTTTGTTTTTTTGTTTGTTTTTTCATATTTCTGCGGCTTCTATTGATCTCCAGTATCGAAGGAGGCCAGGAGAACGAATAAGAATATCAAATGCTGCTGTCATCAGCAAACGAGTAGACGGGATTTGATGTCAATGACAGGTCATTGATGAAAATAAGAAAAAGTGCAGGAGACAGGACCGAACCCTGCGGAACTCCAGCATTGATCGAGTGCTCTTCGGAAGCAGAGCCGTCTATCACAACCCGAATAGAACGAACGCTGAGGAAACTGGATATCCATCGAGTGAAAGTATTACGGACAACATAAGCAGTCAGTTTAGGCACGAGTGCTTTATGCCACACCCGGTAAAATTCCTTGGATATCCAGAGCAACAATCTTACTCTCACCGAACTGGTGAATACAACTCTTCCACCGCTCAGTGAGAAACGCCAAGAGATCGCCGGTGAACGGTGAGCACGGAAACCGTACTGGCGATCGCTAATCAACCCGTTGCTCTCTAGATACCTCATCAAGTTAAAATTTACGATGCTCTCCATGACTTTGGAGAGCATTGAGCAGATTGCTATGGGGCGGTAATTTGCAGGATTCGTAGCCTCACCTTTTTTGGGAACTGGCTGCACATTGACAATCTTCCAGGATGTAGGACAAACTCCTGAAGTAAACGATAAATTAAAGAGATTACACAATGGGCGAGCCAGTGTTGAATCGCACTTTCCCAACACGTGGTCTGAAATGCCATCCGGTCCCGAGCTTTGTGGACATGGACTTTTGCAAGCACTCTTTTACAGCTCGATTTCGAAAATGCATCTCAGGCATAGCATGAGATACATCATCGACCGCGGGTAGTGGTTGGCTACTCTCAGGAAGAGAGCAGTTTTCAGCAAACATTTTGGCTAATAAGTTTGCCTTATCAACCGAGTAAGTGAAGATCTAATCATTCTCGAGGATAGTTTGAATAGACGATCGCGTCTGATTCTTCACTCTCCCCACGAATGACCAAAAGTTCTTACTACCTTTATGGTATTGAAGAACTCTAGGTCTAAGGCCACCCAATGTAAAGAGGTATAAAGTCAGCTGTACAAGCGGCCAAGCCTACACCGCAGACAAGCAAAACGCGACAAGACAAGTGTTATACCTTTATCTCCCCGCGTTTCAGCCCACGGTGCAACCACAGCCGCCTGCCCACTAGCGGGACCAGGAAGAAAGAAGAGGAGAGGAAAGAAACGAAATGCCGAGCTTTACTGCGGAGAGCATAAATAAGCCCTTCGCTTGGTTGTCCACATTCCGTTTGATAGTCTATTTGTGTTATTTGGTTTTATAATTTGGTGCTATTATTTTTGTGTATTTATTGATGTTAATATTTATGCACTGTGTTTTTATGTAATGTTTTTATGTAATGTTTTTGCTGTGTTTGGTGTAAAACGAGGTTTGTTCTATTTATTTTTATTTTTTCCCGCGGGCGCAATTTGCAAACACTGCACTGCGGTTGGCAGAAGCATCCACCTTCGACCGTGGTCACGACACAACTGATGGCCCCATTTGGGACTCTCAAACTTTTGCTTGATAGTTTGTTGAGGATAGTTTTATATTAGGAAGCCGCGATGAGCATACGGACACAATTATTACATCCCGATTTGAAATTTCAATCCCATGAAGCTTCAAAGCGAACAGAGAATTATAAATATCCCGATGAAATCTTTTGATTTCCTTTCCGAATTCTTTGGCAACATTCGGTAAATTTTCTGAGTTGCGAATTAATAAAAAGGCGTGTCAGTCAGCAAGATTATTCTAGACTTGAGCAACACCTCCATTTGTTAAAGGACACTGTGGTACAATCTCTTTGGCTTCTCTTCTGGTTTTTTTATTCCGATGAAAGTGTCTCCATTGAAGCTAGAGTGTTGATGTAGATTACCGTGAACATGTCTTGCAATGAGTGCCATGAAAGGTAATCTCCTTGAAATACTTCCGCATCGCAGGGTGCCAAGGTGGACATGTTGATTTGATTTTTTACGTTCGACAGAATGGGGTTCAGAAAGAGCAGCCTCAATGTCGAGAGTATGACATAATTCACTCATTTTGCGATTATCATTCACACAATCGCGCGATTTTTCATAAAAATTTTTCATATTTAAATACATCAAAACAGCATCAGAAGTACCTTAAAATCGATGCGTACTTAAAAATCAGGCGATCAAATTGTGTTGGATCACAACAGCAGTGGTTTCCGATTTTTGAAAAGTTTAATTTTCACGAAGTATCATATTTAAATAAGACTTCTTGAAAATTTCAAATATATCTCTATATTTCCAGGCCTACGAATGTCTCAGCGAGGAGGGTTATCATCATATTAAAATTAACCATACCATCCACTTGAAGGACTCGGAAAGAAGGTGCCTCTGGAGGCACGCGTCTTAAGGAGGTGGATAGAGGAATGCCTCAGATGTAAGGTAGGAGAAATAGTGCCGCAAATCAAAACGTGAAAATTTTCAAAACCAAGAAATTACTAATTACATTAATTTGCTCAAAAATTTTCAAGATAACTGAACATGTAGTATACCGTTGGAAAGGGGAGATAAAAAGCTATTAAAAAATTATAGTGATTGATATATTAATTGTCCCAATTGATGTACTGTCATTTAAGAGAAATATTTTTTGTAAAAAGATTTGGCCTTTTTTCTACATAACTGGTAATATCTACAAAGTTATTACAATAATCATAAAAATTATTATGACATAAAGGAACTGTGTTTTAAAAGAACCATTGAAGTAACACATTTATCACGCCGATATCTCAATTGGTTTTAGAGATCTCGCACCTCAAATTGTAAAAATTATTTACATTACAAAAATCTAGAACTAAACTGAACAGAAAAGAAATAACTTCGATCTGAGCAAATGACCTATGCTTTACTTACACCAAAGGTGTATATATTGTACCGTCAAAATCCATTACCTCCAATTTCGTTACTGGAACCGGGCCAAGCTCTTCATCTAATTCCGAATTTTCTGCGGTTGCCGCGGTATCCCAGCACCTCTCTTCAACAACACCATCCATACCATCGTTTTTCTGCTAAAGCTAAAAACAAAGCTAAAAAATAGAGCTATAACAGAGATCTCGGGCTATAAATTAGAGGTTTATCCCAGCGCGTGAGACTATCAACCATGTAGAAGGTAATTTGATGAAAATTTCCCGAGAAAGTACATGTAAACCCACCAGCGTCGAAGTTACGCTTAAAACAGAATTGGAAGCAATAAACACTAAACACAAAATCAGCTGTTCAAATAACACAGGTTCTTATGGGAATTATTTAACTGAGGACAAAGATAATTTATCTGAGAACATTTGTCCATAGATAAATAGACACTTGTCTTCGGGTTAGATCTATTTCTAATTTGACACACACAAAGTGTTCTTCTTCTTCTTTTGCTATTCCTTTGTTTACGTTTCAACACAGGAATTGACAGCTTTTGTGTTTTGTCCATGATGTGTAAGTATGTTTTGTCCGTTAGTATTTTGTTCGTTCACGTATTTTATTTTAGTATAACGAATAACCCAGGGTTGCGAGTTTCACATTTAATGTTCTTTGCAGTTAAAAAACGTCCTATGAAAACATATACATATTTTATATTTTCTAAGCTTATAAAAAAATGAGATATTTGATATTTTACCGCACATATTAATTATTATTACGCCGATATTGCTCTTGCATTATTTGCAAAATCAAATATGAAAATAATTTAAATTTATTTTACAAATACAAAAGGCGATGTTGTGTCGAGCAATGTACTCCATTTCCAATCAAATTTTTCAGAAGGTGCACATTGCATCGTATCCGCATATCGAATGGAGAGCGTTTGAAAAATATTTGTTAATAGGGCATTTTCATAGGGGTCCTCTCCACAGCTCGCGGCTCAGATGACCATAATAATAATTCTGGTGTCGTCCTTGCTCTCCTGGACTGACAAGGATGGTTAAAAAGTCTCTGATCTTCCTGTGGAAGCTTCCCTCGAGCCGGCTGAAAGCCAGTTTGCAGTGTGGTTCCATGGTTTCAAAAGTCTTGAATGTAAAGGAAACATACGCCAGAACGATTTTTCCAGATGGATGGTTAACTTTCGCTGCTTAAATATGGACGGGGAGATCACCACCAATAGCAAATGACATTCCGGAAACGACGCCGACTGAACAGATGAACATTTAATAATATAGACACGATCGTCTGTGCCTGACCTTTCCATTCTGAGACCAAGGAGTAAGGTGTGCTCTCTCGGAAAATCACCACAAACCCTCTGCCGTTAACGCCGCTGCCCCGGGCAGAGCTTATCCGGGCGCATTTAAAAGCGCTTACGAAAACCATACAAGCACGGGTGGCAAGTGGCAAGTGTCTACCAAGCAATAATAGCCCTTGTTAGCGAACTCTGTACTTTCAACATTGGCTCTCCTCGCAATACTGGAACTTGTATCGAAGCCAAGGCTCTCGTTCTATCGAAATTAACCGGTAATCTTCCAGTCTGCTCCCTTAACCGGAACCTTTGCGAGTCCCCTCCTAATTTGTCTTTGGCAGATGATAACTTCTATCGACGTGATTGATGGCTTGATTCGAGCTGACATCTATCCTCTAATCTTGCTTTATGGCATTAGACGGATTATTTTGGTCTCAGTCGTAGCTCAAGAGACAGTATTCGGCTGAATTCTAACTGGTCCACTTCCTCAGGATCTGCCAAACCCCTCTATTACAACTCGGGTCTCGTTCTTTAACGAAGTCTCCATAGACCTTCTGAATGAAGCGAAACTCTTGGAAACCCCGAACTTTTAATAACTCTATGATTCAGTGATCAGAGAATATTCAGTCTTAAATCATATGATATCTCTTCACCCAGCTTAAGCCTCTTCCAGGTCTGACGCTTATTACTTACCTCACCATGCCGTCATCAAGTCCAAAAGCAGTTCCACGAAGGTGCAACTCGCACCTTTTTAATCTTATAAGTCTTATATAAAAATAAATATGTCTTCAATGGAGACATTGAAAAGATGTATCACCAGATTCTGGTGGACCCGAAGCATTCACGCTATCAACGAATTCTCTTTAGAAATTCACCATATGATGAAGTGCATGAATTTGAACTTGAAGCAGTTACTTTCGGCGTAAACTGTGCCCCCTATCTCGCAATTCGCACGCTTCATCACCTGGCTAATGATGTTGAACAAGAATTTCCACTGGTTAAGTTTTTAAGTTACAAGTTAGATTAAGGTGAATAAAGATATTGAATCTATTAAAACAATCTTGTCTTGTAATCGAACCCTGGAATCCCGGCGAGCTAATCCAAGCCATAGAAAAGAGACAAGAAGGTTCGTTACAAGTGGCGCCCGAGCAGGGACAATATCAAATACATCAATAGCTAAAATACTACTAGAAATATAAATAAGAATACTCATGGAGCCAACTAGAACCAAAACTTACCGAACAGCAACAATAATCATTGGCGGTGATGGGAGGCTTTTAAGCAAGACTTCCTGGACTTCTTCCTACCTAGCCGTTTCTTTGAAAGACCCGACGACATTCGCAGTCAGCAACAGCGCGCAAACGAGAAGTTCAGGGACTACGTCATAAGCTAAGCATAAAATCTGATGAGACATAGCAGGTACACGGAGAGAGAAAAGCTGGAGAGGATATACTAAAACTCTGCGTTTGAGTACCAGTTTTATATAAAAAGACAAGATTTCCGGGAGCTGAAGGAGTTGCTCTCGTTGGCCGAGGACTTCGAGTGCCTGCGATCTGCCAAGTAGGACGAGCCAGCTGAAGAATATCAGACGCGGCCAGTAGCCTTAAGACAATGGCCATCTGAACGCAATCATGCGGAAACCCGGTCGTGATTTTCTGCTGGGAGTGTGGCCAAGAGTGATCCAGAACCATTGACTGTTGCAGACAGAGACAGAGAAACGACCTGCGACCTCGCCGGGAGCGAGAGGAGGCGGGCTCCATCCAGAGGATCTCTCGCAGAAACTAGAGCTCCTACGAATAAACAATCGACGCATCGTGGCCGGGGTATCCATACAAGGCAAACAAATGCAGGCGACACGGACACGGGAGCGACGCGAAATTTCGTGAGCAGGACGCTCGCGGAAAGGCTTTGGGGGAAAGCGGTTATTTGAGAGAGCGGAGGTGGATATTCGCATGGCAGACGGGACAACCAGGAAAGTGTCAGAATGTACCACACTAGAAGTCGCTATGGGAACTGGTACATGAGAGTTGCCCTTTCTTGTGTTGACAGAAATCCTAGATGACGTGATCCTTGGAATGGATTTTCTGCGCGGGATAGGAGCGACACTCCTTCGGAGGTGAAACCGTGTCTTTGGGCCCGACAGAGAAACAGGAGAAGCCGAATGATGCAGTCATTTGCACATCAGCACAGGAATCAGGTCCTAGACAACCAGAGGACATGGAGAGTTTTCTTCAGGAGGAATTGAAGAAATTTGAAACCCTGAAAGGCGTCTCCAATATTACGGAGCATAAAATAGTGATGCGGGATAAGCGTCCTATAAAACAACGGTATTTTCCCAGAAATCCGGCGATGCGGGCTGTCATCGACAAGGAGATCGACGAACTCCTAGAAAAGGGCTGCATAGAACCCTCAAGCAGTCCTTACAGCGCTCCAATCGTGTTGGTGAAAAAGAAGTCTGGTGGATGAAAAAGAAGTCTGGATTACCGCCAACTGAACGCCCGCTCGATTCCGGATGCATACCCCATTCCAAGAATACAATATATTCTGGAGCGGCTGCGAGATGCGAAATATATCAGTAGCCTTGACTTAAAGAGCGGGTACTGGCAGATTCCCATGGCGGAGGACAGTAAGCAATACACGGCATTTACTGTACCTGGAAGAGGACTTTTCCAGTGGCGGGTGATGCCCTTCGGGCTACATTCGACTCCAGCCACTTTTCAGCGAGCTCTGGGCCAGGTTATCGGTCCCGATTTGGAGCCTAAAGCTATCGCCTACCTGGACGACATAATTGTCACAGGTTCGTCCGCGGAAGAGCACATTGCAAATCTTCGAGAGGTTTTCCGGCGTTTGAGACAGGCAAATCTCAAACTCAACGTGAACAAGTGTGAGTTCTTTAAGAAGGAATTGAAATACTTGGGACACGTGTTAAGCGAACAAGGCATCCAGACAGACCCGGAGAAAATTTCGGCGATTCAAAATTTGAAACCGCCAACCAGCACCAGGGAATTGTGATGATGCTTGGGCATTGCCAAGGCGAGATGGGCCTTGGAGCTCCAAGTTTTCCTTTGACATCCAGTACCGGAAGGGGAAGCTGAATATAATCGCGGATGCACTAAGACGACAGCCGCAAGAAACCGTTGCCAGAGAAGCAGCAGAGGAGACACGCGAACAGCACTGCAAGTGGTTACAAGCAAAGGTCAGAGAAGTGGAACAAAATCCGGAGAAGTTCCCAGACTATACCTTGGAAAATGGGAATCTATACTGGCATATTCCAAATCGACTTGGAGACGAGGACTGCACGCCGTGGAAATTGTGCGTGCCCAGGACCATAAGAGGCAGAGTACTCAAAGAAAACCACGACAATCCGTGCGCTGGCCATGGAGGAGTCTGCAAGACCATATGCCGGTTAACAAGTAAATATTACTGGCCAGGAATGTTTCACGATGCGAGAATGTGAATCGTGTCAACGCTACAAGCCGAATCAGCAAAAGGCAGCAGGGAAAATGCTCACTCAATTGGCAGAAGAACCTTGGGCGATACTCTGTACGGATTTTGTGGGTCCGCTACCGCGTTCTACACATGGAAATACAACTCTTCTAGTGTTCTTTGATAAATTTTCAAAATGGACTGAAATGATACCTCTACGCAAAGCCTCAACTGAACACTTGCAGCAAGCGTTCCGAGAACGCATTCTAGCCCGGTTTGGAGTACCCAAGATTCTAGTAACGGATAATGGGACTCAGTTTACGAGTCGCAGTTTTCGTCGTTTCCTCCAGGACATGGGTGTAAAGCAACAGTATACTGCTCCATACACGCCACAGGAGAATCCCACGGAGAGAATCAACCGAACGATAAAAACGATTATAGCACAACTTTCCGACAACAAGCATCGGAACTGGGACGAACTGCTCCCAGAAATTAAGCTAGCCATTAATAGCAGCGTATCCGAGACCACAGGGTACAGCCCGGCGTATCTCACGCAAGGACGAGAACAAAGACTTCCGGGAACCTACTACAGCTTCGTGGCGAAATTGTCTCCGAAGTTCGACGGCCCGTACCAGGTAATTGGATTCGTGTCACCCGTGATTGTCCGTTTACAGAAGGAAGGTGAGACTCGGCCAAGAACGGCTCATGTGAGCGAGCTCAAGGCGTATCAACAGGCGGCAGCGCAAAGTGACCATACACCCGAGGGAGTTTCTGGCAACGTACGTCTGATTCAGAGCACAGGAAGCCCGCCAACCACAGACGCTGACGGTCAAACCAAACCGGAAGCGAAAACAAGCAAACGCGGGCGCAGAAGAAAAATGTGTCAGTCAGAACCCGATTACAGGAAAGGAAAACCGGTTTCAGAAAGAATAGCCATAGCTAGTGAAGAATTCAACAGCGACCTTTTTAGGAGAAAGATTGCTTATAAATCTTGAATTATCGTCAAAGAACGTTGCAAAGTATCTCGATCCTAATAACGATGAGACATTAATCGGCCCGTAAATATCACTGTGCACAATTTCTAGTAACTGTTTTGCTATATTTTCTGAAGGCTTGAACGGCTTTACAGAAATCTTGCACGTTTCACAAAATATTTCTTTTTTAGTGTCACTTAAATTCAGTCCTTTCACTATTTCCTTTTTCGCCATGGCTCGCAAGTAATCAATGTTCAAGTGACCATATTTTAAATGCCATTTCATTAAATTTTCACCGTGCGAATATAAACCTTACCACTTATTCTTCTTCACTGCAAGCATGAATAAACCGCCATTATTCCTTGCTCTTATTACAAGTTTTTTATTTTTATCTATTATTTCCACTGTGTCCTTATCAAACCGCCTGGCGAGATTAAGGCTTCTTTCTTCTTTCTTCAAAAGTTTATGGGAAAGAGAGGGAGTGTGAGGAGAGAAAAGTCTCCACACATTCTTCAAGTGGAGAGTTTTTTTAAGCCCAAATTCTGTTGGATTCTCGGTTCTTCTTACGCACACAATTAAACAGTTGTCGCCCGAACGAGTTCCGACGAGGTTTCCCGAAGATTTGTTTACATTTTTATACTGCGCTTTGGAAGTGAAAATAAAGTGTTAAATAAAGTGGAAATTGAAAAATATGTTTAAAAAACAATAAATAAAATAAATATATTTAAAATCATAAAGTGTTGATATAAAATAAAAACAAGCAAGTATCAAACTGAAGAACAAAAGAACAACAAACGAAGTGCCCGCCATCATGAAATTGTGTGATTGCCATACCGAATTTTTTTTAAAAAATGGTTTTTTTAGAAATTTAGTTTACTTATCATATTTTGGCCACGAATACGGTCGTATTTTGCAACTATGCGATTCATTTTAATTTAAAAGAAATTATACACACATAGGAATTCCTTTTTTTTAAATTGTTAATCATCATGCAATATAATTATGGCAACTCTGGCTAACATTCGGAAATTCAGTAAATTTCACTCACACACATTTAAAAATCACACGTATATGAATTTTATCATGAAAGAAGAAACTAGGTGTCGCCACGCGTTCTTCTCGAAGCCGGCTTCAAGAAGCCGCTTCAAGAAGCCGCTTCAAGAAGACAGATCTCGTCACCGCCAAACACTACCTTGAAATTATGTTCGACTGCTTTACTCACTGAGAGAAAATTTCCTTTTATATTTGGTTAGTGTAAAACGTTTTTTAACAAAATATCGATGTCGTGTAACTTTACATTTCCTCTCCCTTCAGCTACTATACTATTGTTGTTCAGAAAGTAATTTTTTTCAGCTACTATACTATTGTCGTTCAGAAGGTAAGGAAGTTAATTTTTTTAATGTTATTCATCTCTTTGGGGGGCACACACACAACAGAATTGATGTCAAAACTTTTTCATCACTGACGCGATATGCTGCTGCTTCTTGATATGCTCCCAACTCCGGCTTCTTTTCACTACCCGACACTATTTCTCGCACGTCTGAATGTATTAATACACTTTTCATTTAGATGCTCCAAGAGCCGTAATTTGTGTCACAAAGTTTTTCAATTTGAAGCATCTACGCCATTATTGATTTTTTTTACTTATGGAGTTCACAAAAACAAAAAATTCTCGCTCATTCTAGACTCGTTTAATGGTTTTAGTTTTTACTTTTAGACGACACACGCTTTTTACCGATCTCAGCAATTTCGTTTCGCTACATACGCCTTCCAAGTTCAAATATGGTCTCCGCAATCGGCCAACTATCACCCACACGTTCTGGGCCCATAACCTATTAAACATTTGGGAACCATTTGGGTAAAACATTTGGGAACCAATTTCCACTGAACTCGATTTTACACAAAAAACGCCTTCAGAATAAGCCCGAATAAGACGAACAGTGAGAGGAGTAGTCCTCTCTCCCTCTATGAGGTGTACAAAAAAAAACAACCCGGCATAAAATGCCACTGGGTCGGACTCTCCTTCAATTGGTACTGGCTTCAACCAGGACCAATTCCATTCGAGCTTGTGTTTGTGTCTCAATACCCCCAAAGCCAGACTCAGCCCCAGGTTAAAGGGTCTTGCCCAGGATTGAATTTTGTTATAATAGTATTAAAAATTAAAAATTAAAAAATTAGTGTATAAAATTATAATAATCTTTAATTATTGAATAATTGAATAATAATAATTTGAATAATTTAATTAATACCTAATAATAATAATTTGAATAATTTTAATATCTTCGATATCTTTTAATATATTAATAATTTTTTAATATCTAATAAATAATCTTACAGTTTTTACTAAGGTGACTTGAGAGCTCCACTTACCTAAAGATTCAAAATATATTCCCCCTTCCATGAAACTTCTATTCACTCTATCATAATTTTTCCCATTCAATATAAAATTCAAAATACCTTCTCTTTTCTTTTTCAAAAATATCTCACATAATAATAAACTAAAGAAAACTCACCTCGATTTCTGTTTCTCTTATTACTTTGTTCCATGAAGTTTTCGTCTCAAAATTTTCCTTTTATTTCTCTTTCTTTAAATTTCGATAATAAATCTTTTCTTTTTTAATAAATCTTTTCTTTATCACTTTTTTAAAATTTCCCACTTTTATTGTTTCGGTTCATCTTTCAGTTTTGCTTCAATTCAATTTAATCTCATTTCACATTTTTTATATATATTTATTTTCCTTTTATTTTTCTAACTTCTATTGTTGTGTTTCACTTCTATCTTAATTTTAGTTTATTTTAGCCCTTTCTTTATTATTTTTCACTTTCAGTTTTTAACATTTACTTCTATTTTTCCTTCTTAAAATGTTCACAAATCTTTTATCTATTAAAACCCTTCTTTTTCCACTTTTTCACTTTTATGTCACTTCTCAATTTTTTCCCTCTTTAATTTCGCGATCTTCGGTTTGCGGACTTGCTCCCTTATGATGTGGTATTGTGACGACCCAAATTTGCTGTGCAAAAAATAACATAACGACGCACAAAAATAACAAGCAGTCGAACAGACTTAAAAACTGTTCCCAAGAACAGTTCTCATCAGAAAGCACACGCATTTACGCTACTACTACAGACGATCGTTTAGAAACGCCCACACACCGACGCTCAGCGGAGAAATGGAAAGAAAGCAAAAGTGACGTGGTGTGCATGTTACATGCAAATGCAACTGAGCGTCAGAGCGGCTATATGCAAGTGATTCCAGCGAGGAGAGCAAGCAATCAAAGTGCGCTGAGTACTAATAACCTGTTTTGTGCCGAGAGTGCAGTAAGTACACATATCAGCTCTCAGCTGATCTAGAGTGAACCACTGTTGCAGTTTATATACCGCAAAAACAATGTATGCAAGAAGACGGCAGTGAAGTTCACTGACCGTAGAACTTCTTAACCTTGGAAAAGCGGCTATTTGGAAAAAATACTTTTTTTTGCACGAAAACTGCTTAACGGAGTACGAAATTCCGCACTCCGTTAAAATCGAACATTCTGGAAAACGGACGCCAACGAGTATAAAACAGACTGCAAAACAGAACTCGAGGTTGTTCAGTGCAGTCTACCTTTCGGTTCAGTTCTCAGTCTGATTCTCGTTTCATAAGTTCAGCAAGTTCACACGGTGCAATTGCTCAGTCGGTTCAGTGAAAGCAGTGGTTCAGCCAGTTCAGTTGTGCTGTCAGTTTGGCTGTGCTCGAGAAAATTAAAGAGTGAAGTGGCTCAAATGCCCTCCTGTTAGTACCCTGAAAGAGTTGAATTCACAGTCGCAGTGGCTCAAATGCCCTCCTGTTAAAGCTCGTAAAGAGTCGAATTCGCAGTCGTAGTGGCTCAAATGCCCTCCTGCTAAAACTCAGAAAGATTTGAATTCACAGTCGCAGTGGCTCAAATGCCCTCCTGCTAAAACTCAGAAAGAGTTGAATTCACAGTCGCAGTGGCTCAAATGCCCTCCTGTTAAATTCGCAGTCGTAGTGGCTCAAATGCCCTCCTGCTAAAACTCACAAAGGGACGAATTCACAGTCGCAGTGGCTCAAATGCCCTCCTGTTAAAGCTCGTAAAGAGTCGAATTCGCAGTCGTAGTGGCTCAAATGCCCTCCTGCTAAAACTCAGAAAGAGTTGAATTCACAGTCGCAGTGGCTCAAATGCCCTCCTGTTAAATTCGCAGTCGTAGTGGCTCAAATGCCCTTCTGCTAAAACTCACAAAGGGACGAATTCACAGTCGCCGTGGCTCAAATGCCCTCCTGTTAGTGCTCGTAAAGAGTCGAATTCACAGTTGTAGTGGCTCAAATGCCCTCCTGTAATTGCCCGTAAAGAGACGCGTGACCACAAGCTATCTCACAAACGTAGTGAGATATCATCATGTCAGTAAAACATCAGTGATCTCACAAACGCAGTGAGGTATCAGCAAATCAGCGGAACATCAGTGATCTCACACACGCAGTGAGATATCAGCAAGTCAACAGAACACGTGTGATCTCATAAACGCAGTGAGATATCAGCATGTCAGTAAAACATCAGTGATCTCACAAACGCAGTGAGGTATCAGCAAATCAGCGGAACACCAGTGATCTCACACACGCAGTGATATATCAGCAAGTCAACAGAACACGTGTGATCTCATAAACGCAGTGAGATATCAGCATGTCAGTAAAACATCAGTGATCTCACCAACGTAGTGAGATATCAGCAAGTCAACAGAACACCAGTAATCCCACAGACCCAGTGAGGAATCAGCAACAGCGAGACATCAATAATCCGGCAGAATACCAGTGATCTCACAAACGCGGTGAGATATCAACAACCCAGCAGCATAAAGCGCAAAGCGCGTAGAGGTACCGACGACAGTATATTATTGTATTTCTAGTACGACTACCAACTGTACAAGCAAACCAAACACAAATATTAGAATAAGATATTTCTAAGGTGAATAAAGATATTGAACCTAAATAATCTTGTCTTGTAATCGAACCCTGGAGTCCCGGCGAGCTAATCCAAGCCTTAGAAGAAGACAAGAAGGTTCGTTACAGTATATTGGCTGTTGGGCAAGTGGGAGTTTCGCAACTCAGATTTGATGCCTCATTTGCGGAACTTGGATTCCGCAAGCGGACTTGCTGTTTTCAAAAAATTGCTCTTGCACAATTTAAGTTTTACTTTAAAGTTATTGAACTATGAACGAGAAGCTATCAGAAGAAAATAGCTGCAAGCCTCCATGTTAACGATAGGACTGTACTTTATTGACTAAAACTTTCTTAGCACATAAATTCATGGTAAATGTCCATCTGAAGTACCCAGCCTGATTCCTCCGGTTCAGGTATGTAGCAGAACTACTCGGATTTCCACAGGGGTGCACCCCTTTTATGGCGTGATTCCGTTTCAACGAACCACGCATTACCGTGGGAATTCGTTTTTTTGGTAGCGTCGTTAGATTGTGGAATAATCTCCCTGCGAATGTCTTCCCGCCCACTTACTGCGTCGAAACCTTTAAGCGAAGTGTAAACCGTCACTACTCCCTCTTTCCCCTTTCCCACTAACCTGTCATCCCTTCGGAACCAACAAATGCTGTGCATCTACCATAAAAAAAAAATTCCTACATGATTCATATAAATTCTAACATGAATAGCTGAAAAAACATATACACTCCAACAACCTTAGTGGCACACGTAAAACAGCGTTTTTCGCCATTCAAGGCAGCCAGCATGGCGAGGTCAATAGTTCACCACTGTGTCAGATGTTTCAAGGTCTGACCACAATTGTTGCAGCAATTAATGAGAAATCTACCAGCAACGAGAGTGATGCCAGCACGACCGTTCATAAATGCAGGAGTCGATTATTGTGGACCTTATTGTGTTCATTATAAACTACACGGAAAGCGGCCAACTAAGGCTTATCTGTCTATATTCTGCTGCTTTACCACAAAGGCAGTTCACTCGTGAGTGATTTAGCAAAAGAGGCGTTTATAGGAGCGCTTAAAAAGTCCTTTAGACGAAGGTGTCGCTGTCAAAACCTTTACAGCGATAACGCAACAAAATTGAAGCCAGAAACCAGCTCGCTGAATTGACAACGTCAATTTACTCATCTACCGCTCAAGAGAAAATTGTAAAAACGTGTAGCGAAAAGGGGATTCAGTATCACTTTATTGCGTCTAGAGCCCTCACTTTGAAGGACTTTGGGGAGTAGCAGTCAAGTCCGCGGATCATCACCTCCTAAGAAGTATTGGAGTGATATCGTTAACATACGAAGAATTGGAAACAGTCATGGTCGAAGTTGAGTCCATGTTGAACTCAAGGCCCATTAGTCCAATGTCAAACGATCCTAACGATCTAACATCACTTACTCCTGGACATTTCTTAATCGGAGAACCACCAAGAATTCATGTTGACACAAGTGCTGTTGTGGCGAAGGAAACTCTAAGAACTCGATAGAAAGCGATGTCACAGGTCAAACATGAGTTCTGGTAAAGGTGGTCCCGCAATTATCTCAACGAACTCCAACACGGACACAAATGGAGAGAACAAGCCAATATCAAGCTACGAACAGTAGTAATTAGCAAGGAAGATAACCCTCCAGTACTTCATTGGCCACTGGGCAAAATTACGAAGATGCATAAGGGATAGGATGATTTAGTTCTCAATCAGTCTGATGACGATAGTGCAGAAATATCACCAAAGAAACTTAGATCATCATCATTAAACCTAGCTGCAGTGTTACTGATCACCATGTTAATGATGTCCTTGGCTTGTGTAATAGGTGTTGAGAACAATGAGTACGACTCTAAAATTGGGATGCACTTTGAAAGAATTGGATCACTTAAAAGATCTAGAACCAACTGGCGCCTCATTGTATATTATGACCTCAAACTTTATTGGATGGAAATTGAATTTTCGAATAGGCTTTACGGCACTTGTTAAGAGTTAACACAGAAAAATATTTGCAAGGAAGTTTAAATACACTAACTCACGTATAAAAGGGTCAGATTAGACAACAGTCTTTTAACAGATTACTAAAAGCCAAAAAGGGTGCAACAAACTACGAAAACCACAGGCTTCTAACAATCAACAGAATCAAGAGGTGCAATGAACATCATAGGAAACGTCGCAAATTCATTATTTGGGGTTTTAGACTCAGAATACGAGGCGAGAATGCTTAAGACAATTGAGACAGTCAAACAAAATTAAGGTCATCTCCAACATTTGCTCAAAAACCAGATGTCAATTCTTGATGTGACCATAAACATATTTACGCAAGACCAAATTACTTTTGTTCGGCCTTCTGTGTTTCTTTCTCGTTTTCTCGGACTGCTGGGGTTGTGTGCTACGTTGTTGACTGTCTGGTGGACCTCCCATCTTACTTGACGCTAATTGATCATAGCTCATATCTCGACTGTGGCTTTACGATTCCCTTGTCTCACTTCGGGAAGTTAGCTCTAATTTGCGACTATGATCTGCAGTCAGATGATTTGCGGGGATGGTCCAAAGAAAAATACTTTAGCACGTCCACCCTGTTGACTAATGCTAGCGAGAAAACTTCGCCATGGCCGTCTTTGTCGAACAATGATGTCTCTTATTTCTGTGATGGTGCCGTACAACGTGATGGTTCAGAGAGGCAACTTCGATATACTACTCGTATCTTGGAGTCCATAATTAAAATGAAGCTACCAGCTACGTGTTGATGCTGTTGGTGGCTTATCCTATTTATTTTCTAATACTTATACTACGAAGTAATTCAATGACATTTGTTATTTCATGAGTATCTTATGCTTGTTCTGTAATACTTATATGTTCTGTAATATAAATATTTTCCTAGTGCCTTATATCTACTTTCTTTTTTTTCCATTCTCTTTTTCTTTTCCTTTCATTTTAAAATTGTTGTTCTTTATTTTTATACATTTTTCACAATGTTTTTCTTTCTTCTTTTTCCCCCCTTTGTTTTCTTTCTTTTTTTTCTCTTTGATATTTATTTTTTTTTTGTTTCTCTTCCTTTCTTCTCTTCTCTATTTTTCTTTCTTTTTCCCTTTACTCAAAAGTTTTGTCTTGTCAGTTTGTTGTTTTTTTTTATATGTACAACTTTTCCCTTATTGCTATACATAATTATTAACTCTACTTAAGTTCACTTATTTTTTCGCGGTCTATGCGCATATTTATACCCACCAACCGCATTTAATGGCACTAAGTGAGACCCAGGTGTCTGAGGGTGTAGATCCACTGTATTTGCACATGCCTGGGTACCATGTTTACTGTGTAACGAGTTTTTGTCAGTCGCCCCAGGGTCCATTTTGGGGGATCTCTACTTGTGCGTATGTCTTATCTCTGAGCGTATATATATATATTATCGTGTGTTACGGGGCTTAATTTGTTTTTACAATTTCCGGGTTCAATTCTGGTTTTGTGGTTTAGTTAATTCTGGTTTGTTGTTGTTTAGCTTATTAAATCTAATAATTATTCGTAATTCAGGTATATTTTAGTTTAAACAAACATAAAATATATATCAAATTTGTAGCAACCTGTTGGTTCGCTACAACTGTCATTGTTTTCACCACACAAAGGCCTCGCCTTATACATTCGCAGTGATGTTGCGTACCAGTGTTAGCGCGACGGATGCCGAATTTAGCTCCATGTGTGTTAAGCTCAAAGTCCAGTCGCACATCCTGCACTTCTGCTTCATTTATAGAAGCCCGGGTCGGGAGAGGCTGCCAGCTTTTGATAAATTGGAGCGTCTCTCTGATTCGATTTCTAAAATTCTGGAATCGTATCCGAACAGTGAAATTGTTTTTGCTGGTGATTTCAAAGTTCATAATTCCAATTGGCTAGTTATTCGAGTCACACAACACCCGAGGGTTTGTTGAGTTATATGCTGAGTCTAATAATTTGACTCAATTAGTGAAGGAACCAATGCACTTTCGCTGCGTTGATGGGCAAAACCAAAATATTCTGGACCTTTTTCTAACTTCACGTTGAACTCCTTTTTCAGCCGTTTCAAGTGGCAATTGTGTTTCTGGGATAGAAACATAAATGCTGGAGCACAATTGGTAGAAAATATAATTTTATTTGGTATGAGGTCTTTCATACCCAATAAAATAATTTACATTAAACCAAAAGACCATTCCTGGTTTAATGCGACTTGCAGACAAGCAGTCAGATCTAAAGAGGAAGCATTTAGGAATTGGCGGTTAAGCAAAACTGTTGATACTAAACTGTTGCGCAATCAACCCAGAAATATGTGCAATGCCACTCTAAAACGTGAAAAAGTTCTCTACGAACAGCGCCTTAGACGTAGAGCTCTGCTTATGACCTTCTGTCATTGACATCAAACCCCGTCTACTCGTTTGCTGATGACAGCAGCATTTGTCATTGATATTCATTCTCCAGGCGTCCTTCTATTCTGGAGATCACTATAAAACGCAAAATTATGATTGACACTCTCCAATCTGACCTCAACAAAATCCAGGAGTGGGGTCGTGCGAATCGGGTCGATTTTAATGCGCAGAAGACCCAATGCTGTTTGTTGAGACAGAAACGTCTGGCGGGCGACAACTTCACACCTCTAAATATGAGTGGTGTGGATATTAATGAGTCGGAGGCTCTTGATGTTCTGGGCGTGTCAATCCAATGCGATCTTCGCTGGAACGATCACATCTTTGACGTGTCGAAAGAAGCAGCCAAGTGCTTAGGCTTTCTTAAGCTGTGTAAGAAATACTTCACTCCAACCGATCTTCGTTGTATCTACACCACTTATATCCGTCCGAAGATGGACTACAATTCGCATATATGGTCGGGAGCTTCGCGAACATATCTTCAGCTTCCAGACCGTGTCCAATGTCGTGCGCTAAAACTTATAGGGGACAGTAGGGTATTCAGCTCTATTGAATCCTTGGAGCGTCGTCGTGATGTAGGGTGTGTATCATTATTTTACCGTTACTTTTTGGCAAATGTCCATCTGAAGTAGCCAGCCTGACTCCTCCGGTTCGGCTATTTAGCAGAACTACTCGGCTTTTCAGAGTGGGGCACCCTTTTAAGTCACGATTCCGTTCCAAGAACCACGCATTATCGTGGCAATTCCTTTTTCGGTTGCGTCATTAGATTGTGGAATAATCTCCCTGCGCATGTCTTCCCGCCCACTTACATAATTTTTTGAAACAGTCACAACAGGAAGCAAAACTGGAAACCAATCTAGTAAACACTGCACAAGCCAGTTCATCTGAAGCCGTTGAGCAAGGGAAAGCAAAACTGGAACCCGTTCAAGTACGCAGTGCTCAAGCCTGTTCGTCTAAAACAGTCAAGCAACGGGAAGCAAGATTGGAAATCGTTGAAATACGCACTGCTCAAACCCGTTCTTCTGAAACGAGCATCGAGAAAGGGAGCAACGAGTAGGAAGACTGGAAGCCATTCGAGTACGAACTGTTCGTGTGACACATACGAGCAACGCGAAGGAAGACTGGAATACGTTCGAGTATGCACTGCCAGATCCAAACGAACACTGCACGCTGATTTAAATCTTGCTGCATTCCATTACGATCCTAATTATGATTAGTCTTCATCTACGTGTGGTTATTAGTAAAATGGTTACATTATGCGTGTATTGCAGTGCCCCCAAATTTAAGAATGAAACCTATATTACCTAGTATGTACTGCGTGGGTGAAAAAGTTAAATTTCCAGAATTATATTCACGCTGGATACTGATACTTAATATACTATCGCATTACAATAAAAAAAAAATTAAATTAAAGCCCATGCGAACGAAGTTGCGGGTAACATCCATTGAAAATTGGAAAAATTATCTAAATAATCAATTTCTTCATTATTTTTAAATAATCATTTTCAAATAATCATCATGTTAGCTAAAAATAGAGGAAGGAAGCAATTTGTATTTGTATTCTATAATGTAGTTAAATTGAAAAACGGTTTTGCGTTTGTAAACGTAATCAAGGTAATTAGATTACAAAGTAATTGTCATCAAAACGTACTCATAGTCTAAACTTTACAGCTCTGTTCTGTGTTAATGAATACGACCGCGAAATCGGACACTTCTTAAGGACGAAAATTTGTACCGTTGCTCTCAAGGAGCAATACGTGTACCGTACGGAACTATAGCATTTTAGAAATCGTTGAAAATTCGCAAGTAAGAATCAGGTAGACACTTTAGCAAAACGGCATTACACATTACAATAAGAAAAGTGAATTATAATGTATTATTAGTTTTTTTAATTACAAGAAATATATGTTATACTTAAGCAATGATACAATCGTAACTTTCAAATGCTTAGGAATCCGATGAAACAACAACTGTCTCGTGATTACTCAACATGCTGTCTGACTCAACTTTTGCAAATGTATTTGATCCATCAGATTCTTTTATCGTACCGATGGTATCGACTCCACTATCCACTATTTCAGTGTCCTTGACACCTTCTTTAGCAACATCAAGACCTACAGTATCATCGTTATCGTATTCAGGCTCTCCCGTGCCAATTTTGTTGTATACTGTGGGATACTCCATAAAGCAGTCCTGCATTGCACGAAATGCATCATAACAGTCCGAACCTTTTGGTTCAGCAGTGCTGTAATGAAAACATGAAAAAGCATCCCGAAACTGAACTCCGCAGGGCCCTGTTGCCATTCCACCTAGGCACGGACAACTCCAGTTGATCTCACCAGTGTCTGTAATAAGACCATATGATTGTTCTCGAGGTGGCAATTCGACTGTGCTGGGAGTCGCATGATCTTCCTTGGTGACAAAGACCACTTTGTCCTTTCCATAGGTTTTACAGTATGACATTGCTGTGAATTATGAAGAAAGATTGATATATATATATACATGATTGATACATATATACATGGAGTATATACATCCCCATTTTGGAACTATTCAAGGACCACGACTGGTCGAAAACCAAGGGAAATACTTTTAAAAGGTTTTCGATAAGAAGTCGACTAGTAAAAATAGGTGTGAGCTCTCATTAGGTTTTTAAGTTTTAAGCCTTCAGCCTGAAATTTTTTATTTCTCCCAAGTTTATATGCATGTTATGGCTATTGTTGGATAGGTATTTAAGTCATTATATCCTACACCCAAGGGAGTAGGTTATATTCACTTTGTAACGCAGCGAAAGAGACGAGATAGATATATAAATTTTATATATATCTCCATATATATTATATATATCCACAGCGTTACATCCTGAATCGATTTAACCCTGTCCGCCCACTCATACAAAAATTGGCAATATCTCATGAAAGGTATAGGATATGAAGACGTAATTTTAATGCGAGGTATCTGGAGGCATTACCAATCTGCTTGCCAAAAATAGGCGTGCCGCGCCCACTCATAAAATAATTGTCAATATCTCGATAACGGTATATGAAAATAATAAGTTATTTTATCACTACGTATCTGGAGGCATTATTGTGTTTGCAAAAAATGGGCGCGGCACGCCCATTCATACAAAAGTTTTTAATATCTCATAAACGGTGCACGATTTTAATACGTTATTTTATTCCGAGGTATCTAGAGACATTAACAATTGATTGCAAAAATGAGCGTGGTCCGCCTACTGATACAAAAGTGGTCAACTGGCGAAATTATCATTTTTTTAACTACTCGGGTGTAGGGTACTTAGACTTCGGCCTGCCTAAAGACAACACCTTTACTTGTTTTTTTGTTTAAGTTATCTTTATATAACATTTCCTCAAAAAACAGCCTAATTTTAGAGAAAAGTTTAATATTAGAATTTTTTTCTGAATGCAGTCAACCCACACATTTAGAAAATTTAGAGAAATTAAACAACTTAGCTTTCTATTGATTTTAGGATCCTAGACTAATTATGATACTCGGAAACTAAATAAAAGCTTGCACACTAATTTTTTCACTGATCGACATAGTTACTATACCATACACTCGAAGGGAGTTCGGTATATTAATTTTGTTCTACCGTTTGAAACGCAGAGGAGACGAGATGGGTATAGGAAAGTATATATATTCTTACTCAGCGTCGCCTCCTGAATCTATATAGCCGTGTCCGACCGTCTGTCTGTTGAAATCACGATTACGGGAGAACGAAAAAGGACATCGCGATAAAATTAGGCATAAATATTCTTTGTTATGTAGGGCAGTTTGGGATTAATATACTTCTATCTATATTAAAATAATTCTATCCAGCAGTATCTAGACAAAAATATTTGCCAGAAATGGGCGTGGTCCGCCTACTTATACAAAATTGTTAAGTGGCGAAATTATAATTTTTTTAGTTGGATATAGGGTAATTAGGCTTCGGCCAGGCCGAAGACAACACTTTTACTTGTTTATTATTTAATATATTAATTTTCACATATAAAGATGTTTTCCTCATGTTTCCAATAGCCCAAGTCCTTGAATTAAGCCCAAATTTCTTGATACTTTTGAGCACTGAAAACGTGTCTATACAAATCTCATCATATAAACATGCTATGATTACTGTACTAAATTCATCCCACACGTTTCTAGTATGAAAAGCGTAATTTTTCATTCTATTTCCATATACGTACATATTTCATAAACTGCGAGTTCAACTTTTTTATATATTTGGAAGCTTTTTTGATGTGTATTGTAGTTGGAAATGACAGTGTGTTTCTTGGAAATGACCAATCAAAATTATTGCAATACTTGCACGTGTGGCGTATTCCTCGGGCACCTTGATTATTGCACGTCTGTTAATGCGATCGAAATTCACCAGTTCTAAATTAATTTGGCTTCCAAATTCTCCAAACAAGCTGTGCAAAGAATTTTCGATACTGCCTTGGAAATAAGCTGGAGTCAGCACAACATCAGTTAAATCTCTTAATTTCCTGATAAGATTTCGTAAAGGTAGTTTAGGTTAGTTGTATAGGAAGGTTCATTATGCACTCACAGTTCGACATGCATATAACAGTAACTAACCATATCTCCCGTGCGTATTAAAAACGCCTCATTGATCTGATGCAAACCACACTGTGACCATTGAAAACCAAATTGAGAAATACCCTCTAAATTGCTGTTGGTTAAAATGAAGTCACATAACTATCCAACGCTGAAATATTAATATATAGTACAGAATTTTCCGGCTACAGAATTCTCCGCCGGTATAATGAAGTCTATGAATAATTCCTTAAGAGGCGATTAGGGAATAAGTCCGTCTACGGAAGTAAGTTGGAGAAGTAATTTGAGTACTGCAATTGGTTTTTTTTTCTGTTTGCATGGATCTATTTCTATTATTTAATATAATTATTAGTTAATTACTAGACAATTCTTCAATGTCAGAAAAAAAGCAACTATATTATCTACTTGCTTTCATTTAAGTTTTAAATTTTTAAGATTACAGTTTAATTATAAATAACACAGTTTTGTTTTCAAAATAATTAATTATCCGCCTTCCACACATGAATTCCAAACCAAAAAATATCATTTATTGCAGAAAATATAAGGAAGGTATAAAAGGTTTGGATTTGGTTTGGTATGCAATGGATCTAGAAATGGAAATCGATTTCTGGTTTTTAATTATTCTGAGGTTGTATAATTATATAATAGACACCTACTTGAGGTTCCCAAAAGATTGTCGATCTCGTTTAAATATTTTTTTCTTTTCTCCCGTGTGGTCGTTCCCACCTTCAAATTTTTTATAAAGCATAGTTCAACTTTGACTTTGTACCAGTCCAATCAATTTCTCGTCACTTATTGTCACGAAATTAACAAACTACCAAAATGAAAAGATTATAATCCAAATTAGCAGAACACAAATCATCAAATTAACATCAATAACAGATTAAAGAGAAAATTATAATCGTTTCTTGGTGTTCGATTGTTTTTCCGACAGGGTAGGAAGATGATGTATTTTGGAACGAATTTCCGTCATCCCTCGTCAAATTTTTTCTGTTGACTAACCGGTTTCGGCGTTGTGCCATCTTCAGTGTCGTTTTTCGTTCTCGAACCGCCACGCGTACGTCGCAAGCAAAGCAAAACGCGACAAGACAAGTGTTATGCCTTTATCTTTCCGCGCTTCAGCTCACGGTGCACTCACAGCCGCATGCACACATAACGGGACCAGGAAGAAGGAGGAAGAGTGGAAACAAACGAAATGCCAAGCTTTACTGCGGAGAGCATAAATAAGCCCTTCACTTGGTTCTCTGCATTCATGTTGGCAACTCCGGCCCACAAAATCCCCCGACATGGCAACCCTGCCCACAAAAATCATCTACCTGGCAACCCCGATCGATGATGGCTTCTTAGCAGTGTAAAATATTTCGTGAGGCAAATATTTAAAAATATACCCGTATACGTAAAAGAGCTGAAAAAACCAAATGAGTTGAAAGAATTTTAAATGAACCCGTATTTAATTTTGAAGAATTGGACTGCGACAATCTAAAAACGTTACAAGATAAATACTTACTCGAAGGTGTTTACATTCATATAAATTTTTTTTATATAAGACGTTTATTTATAAAACGGTTTATTTATAAAAGACGTTTCTTCAGGGATGCTGACGTAAAACAACAATATGTCCAGTTCATGACGGAGTACGAAGTGTTAGAGGTGTTACAAATTTGGATCCATCCAAGCGATCGCAAATATCAGCTCATTTCTCGGAGATCCGATAGCAATCAAGGTTTGAACTATATGAATACCAGTTAAACACCGTCACATATGGCACAAGATCTGCGCCCTATCTCGCAACTAGGTGCTTGCAGGAACTGGGTAAAAAAAAACTTCTTAACGCATCCCCTTGGTGCCACAGCTCTCCTGAATGACCTCTATGTCAATGAGTGCTTAACGGGCGCTGACAATCTCCATGTTGCTAAGGATATTCAAAAACAGCTTAACGCAATCTTGAACACAACTGGATTCAAGCTAAGGAAATGGTGTGCCAACCATCCTGACCTCCTTCAGAATGTAGCCAAGGAGGATTAAGAAGTCAACTTAGATTTCAGCAATCACGTCGGCGACATGGTAAAAACCTTGGGGCTAACATGGTTACCCAAGACCGACCAATTTTCCATAAAGGTACAAAATTTAATACCAACACGTCCAACAAAACGAACAATATTATCAGATGTAGCCAGTATCTTCGCTCCACTAGAAATTCCCGCACCAGTGATAATCAACCCGAAAATTCTAATTCAAGAACTGTGGCAGGCGAAATTACCATTGGATGAAGAAATACTACAGAACCTACACCTCAGATGGACAAGGTACCGCAATGAGCTACACGAGCTTAACAAATTGTAAATTGGTCGACACTCACTTTCTCAAGGTACGCGGGATTCTAGGCAACTACACATTTTCTGCGACGCATCAGAAAAGGCGTATGTAGCAGTCGCATACACCAGATCAACCAGTAAGGAAGGGATCATTATCGTGCGAATTCTGTGTGCCAAATCTCTACCACGTTTGAAACTATGTGCTGCAGTACTTGGCGCCCAGCTGGTATACAGAGTCAAACACGACCTTAAGTCAGGAGAAATTCCAACTTTTAAGCCACATCCTTTCACACTTTTGTTGCCAATCGAATTTCCAAGTTTCCAGAGTTGTCAGGTGCGATCCAGTGGCGGCATGTGAAGTCAACAGAAAATCCAGCGGATTTACTGTCACGAGGAGAACCACCAGGACAGTTCAGATCTAAAAACCTATGGTTCTATGGTCCGTTGTTTTTTCATGGGAAGAAAAAAACCTGGCTGAAACCATATTGTGGCAACTCTCTCAGTACTTTGAACATGGAAAGAAAAGAATCAGCGTTCATGTCGACAGTTGCAGTACATGGAGAATTGGAAGACATCATTTATAAAATCAATCATCGAAATTTCTTCAAGTCGCTAATACACATTGTGGCCTACGTCGTACGATTTACGAAGCACTGCAGGAACCAGAAGAAAGCAAGGGAATCCTCAATACATCTCGCACCAGCAGAACTTCAGAAGGTATATAACGTCATCGTTCACGCCATACAACAATCGGATTTTAAAGAGGAGATCACGTCGTTGACCAAAAAGATTAGCGTAATTAGATCCAGCCCAATCAGCGAACTTAACCCGTTCCTGGATGATGAATGCCTAATTCGAGTAGGAGGTCATCTCAATGCATCCGCCATCTCGTGTGAAGCCAAACATCCATTAATTTTGCCATACAACGACCCCTTGGCAAAGCTTCTCTTAAAATGGTTCCACGAAGAACACTACCATTGTGGACCGCAGATGTTGTTAGTCCAAATTCGACAACGTTTTTGACCTGTGAAGGGAAAACAAATGTGTCGGTCGGTGGTAAAATACTGCGTTCGTTGCACCAAGGCAAATCCTAAATTATTTCACCAGATGATGGGAGACCTACCAGCTTCGAGAGTCCAACAAACATCGCCTTTCCTTAACTCAGGAGTAGACTTCTTTTGGATTCATCACAAACCTTTTTGGCTTCACCACAAAACGCCCGGAAAGAGACTTTCGTTGGTGCGAAGAATCAATTAGCAGACTTAAAAGAAGCGATTCATGACGAAGCTGCTCAGACTCATATCAGCAGGACCTGCAGCGATAAAGGCATCAACTTCCAATTTATTCCTAAAAGAGCCCCACACTTTGGAGGACTGTGGGAAGCAGCGGTTAAATCCACAAAATATCTCTTCGTTCGAGGTGCATCAGGCGCAGCATTAACTTATGAAGAGTTGGAAACGGTAATGGTTGACATCTAAGCTATCCTGAACTCCAGACCATTGACACTAATGTTATCTAATCCAAATGATATGTCCGTTTTAACACCAGGCCACTTTCTAATTGGAGAGTCACTAACATCATCAATTGACGCCTCGGCAGCACCAAGTAAACTGTCCTTAATAACATGATGGAAATTAGTTTCCCATTTAAAGCATCCCCATAAAGGATGTCACTTCGCAACATAATTATTGTTTATCATTATCAATAAATATTTGCCAAATATTTTTTCAGAATTGCATTTATTTTATTCATTGCTGCATTTCAAAATATTTTCACTGAAATATCATTTACTGCATGCCTGCAAAAAATTGTGAGAACCATCCGCAGTGAAAATCAAGGTGTCACGTAACATTTTTGTTTGCGCTGGCCAAGGAACGCAGCCAAAATTTGTCTACGCAGCGTCGCTTAGCCAGCACTACAGTTTCCCACGCTACACGTATATGTTAGCGTCTCTGTGTTGTCAATTTTAAATATAAATTGAAAACCCTTCAAAATAAAGAGTCAGTCAGAATTCAAAGTTACAACGATTGTGATTTAATTTTGACTCGCGTTTTCACAAACAATTCATCCTGGTTCAAGTGCCAGCGTTGAATTTAAATAACTTCATAAAATCAAATAAAAAAAATTTTCTTCCTGGTTCAAGTGCCAGAGTTGAACTCAACCCTTCCACACTCATCTACATCCGTTCAAGTGTCGAGGTAGATAACTACAACGTGTGGAATTAAACAAGGGGGATAACATTTATATCCTCCTCAAATAAAGTAAGCTCTCTAATAAGTATACTCGTACGTGGCAGTCATAGCCAGAAAAAATTTGAAAAAATATAGGCACACAGTGTGCAATCCCTTCAGTGGCCGATATTGGATGACGTTGACCTCCAGGTGGCGTTTTTTAATTAGTGACCAGCTACTGTCCCTCTGAAACTCTGCCATATTTTTCTTTAGCTGGTCGCACATATCACCATAAGAATTTCGCAAATCCTCATTTTGTTGAATTAATGACATTTTTTTTTGGAACAATTTCATTTCCACAACCTTTTCATATGAACCGACAGGAATTTCAACTGCATGATCTCCGATGTGAAATAAATTAAATAATTTATTTCACATCGGATATTATTTCACAAATTAAATAATTTATTTCACATCGGATATCATATATTACAATTGAAATACCTGTCAGTTATGAGCTCGACGATAAATGGATGAAGATTCTAATGCTTTTTTTTTCCTAATATTTCCACTTAGGGTAAGGTTTATGGATATCTTGAATCTTGGCTAATGAAACCAAAACACACAAAGCAATCTTTTTACACAATAAAATTTATTTACAAAATTTTATTAAAATCGAAAATCCTAACCATTTGACAAAGACCTTATTTTCTTTAGATTTTGGAACTTTCTCTACAAGGTATGTTATGGGATATTTTGTTTTTAGTAGTTCGCTTTCGTAAAATCCTCCTTAAATTGTGTTGCCCTAGTAGTCTTCAGGAATATATGTCGTTGGATTTGTAATTCTTATATTCTTAATTTTAAAAATCTCTTTATTTCAATTCGATGTATAGCCTTTTTTAAAAACGTGCTTATGTTTACTGATGCGAACACAATCTCTTATCCGGAACTTTGGTTTTTTAAACATTTTTAGATTGTTGTAGACAGTCTTTAATAGGAATTTTCATTAGATGGATTGACATTGATAGGAGCCATATTCGTTTTATGCGTTTTATTATTGTAGTCGCGTGATCACATTTTTATAATATTCAATCTATCGATACGATCCATAGTAACTAAATTCCCTCCACATCATTTGCTTTAGTGTTCTATTGAAACGCTCAACAATTGCCTTCTAAACACTATACGAAGAGTAATGGTTGACAAGGAATTTCCGCATTCAATTTTGAAACTGCCGAATGAAGAATTCTTATTATCTGCAAATTTTTTATTATCTGATCTAAATTCTCTACGGTTTTCTTTGGTGACATCAGCAGATGTCAAGAGAAGGTACAGCCCAGGCAATTTTGAAAATGTATATACTACGGTAAGGAGGTAGTGAAATCCTTTGTTATCCGTGGAATTACTTCCCATTTTTGTTTGATTGTAAAGCTTCTCTACTAACCCCCGCTTTTTACTCCTTTTGGCATTGTTTTTAAAATGTTTTCTTCCAATGCACCTATTAATTTCATTTTTTTTTGCTTGTTGAAATAGGTAGCTTTCAATTCGTTCAATTTGTTCGTTAATATATGTAGCCGACTCACTTTAAAAACACAAAGCACACCCGAACTATTTCCGCCTGGCGAGACTAAGGCTTCTTTCTTCAAAAGTTTATGGGAAAGAGAGGGGATGTGAGGAGAGAAAAGTCTCCACACATTTTTCAAGTGGAGAGTTTTTTTGAAGCCCAAATTCTGTTGGATTCTCGGTTCTTCTTACACACACAATTAAACAGTTGTCGCCCGAACGAGTTCCGAAGAGGTTTCCCGAAGATTTGTTTACAACACTTAAAATAAAAACAAGTTTGTATAAAACTGAAGAACAAAAGAACAACAAACGAAGTGTCCGCCATTATGAAATTGTGTGATTGCCATATCGAAGTTTTTGGTTTAATTTATTTTAATATCATAATATAATTCATTTTAATTTAAAAGAATTTATACACACATCGAAATTCTTTTTTTTTACGTGTTAATCGTCATGCAATATAATTATGGCAACTCTGGCGAGCATTCGGAAATTCAGTAAATTTTACTCACACACATTTAGAAATCACACGTATATGAATTTTAACATCAAAGAAGAAAGTAAGTGTCGCCTTCAAGAAGGCCGCTTCAAGAAGCCGCTTCAAGAAGACAGCTCTCGCCACCGCCTTTGGCGATCACTTTTATTCCGTCTTTTTCAATGCGTCTCCCTCAAGGTACGACCGCTGTCCGGCTACCATTTTGGTGGGTTTACATTCTTCATCTGATTGCTTAAATTTAATGGTAAGTATTATTTATGTATTTAAATATTAAACATACTTTAGCAAGTAAGTACACTTATAATTAAGTGTATATATTTATGATTATCTCATAATATATACCAAACATTAATTACGAAAGGTTAATTAATCTTGCTAAATATAAGATTATTTATTGTGTGTAATCTTGAATATTACTGTCGTCGTAATCTTTAGTGTATTTAGTGTCTTAAAGTTTTGTGTAGACTACTTCAATGTCGTCATATATTCTTTCCTTAGTATTTGCCGTTTTTTTTTAATTCTGAAGCAATCCGATTCACACAAACGTCCACAAAAGACTTTGTTGCAGCATCATTATTTTTAACAGGCTCATCAACACTCCTCAAACGTTTCCTGCGTAGTTCCAAATGGTTAAATTGATAAAAATGAGACAAAGAGTTGGAGACAGGACCGAACCCTGCGGAACTCCAGCATTAATGGAGTGCTCTTCGGAAACAAAGCCGTCTATCACAACCCGAATATAAAGGCCGCTGAGGAAACTCGATATCCATTGAGTGAAACTATTACCGACACCATAAGCAGTCAGTTTAGACACGAGTGCTTTATGCCACACCCGGTCAAATGCCTTGGAGATATCCAACGCAACTACCTTGCCCTTACCGAACTGGTGAATACAATTGTTCCAACGCTCAGTGAGAAACGCCATCAGATCGCCGTTGGAACGGTGAGCACGGAAGCCGTACTGGCGATCGCTGATCAACTCGTTGCTCTCTACATACCTCATCAGGTTAAAATTTACAATGCTCTCCATGACTTTGGAGAGCACTGAGCAGATTGCTATGGGCCGGTAATTCGCAGGATTCGTAGCCTCACCTTTTTTGGGAACTGGCTGCACATTGGTAATCTTCCAGGAAGTGGGAAAAACTCCTGAAGTAAATGATAAATTAAAGAGATTGCGCAGTGGGCGAGCCAGTGTTGAGGCGCACTTTCTCAACACATGGGCTGAAATGCCATCCGGTCCCGAGGATTTGTTGACATTGAGGTCTGCAAGCACTCTTCTAACAGCTCGCGTTCGAAAATGCATCTCAGGCATAGCATGAGATACACCATCGACCGCGGGCAGTGGTTGGCTACTCTCAGGAAGAGAGCCGTTTTCAGCAAACATTTTGGCTAATAAGTTTGCTTTATCAACCGAGTGAGTGAAGATCTGATCGTCCTTAAGGAGAGTTGGAATAGACGATTTCGTCTGATTTTTCACCCTCCCCACAAACGACCAAAAGTTCTTGCTACCCTTATGGTATTCAAGAACTCTGCGTCTAAGGCGCTGCTCGTAAAGAACTTTTTCGCGCCTTAGAGTGGCATTGCACCTATTTCTGGCATGATTGCGCAGCAGTTTAGTATCAGCAGTTTTATTTAAACGCCAATTCCTAAATGCTTCCTCTTTAGACCTGACTGCTTGCCTGCAAGTCTCATTAAACCAGGAATGGTCTTTTGGTTAAGGGAAATTCTTTTATTGGGTATGAAAGACCTCATACCAAATTAAATTATATTTTCTATCAATTTTGTCGCAGCATTTGTTTCTGTCCCTGAAACTCAATTGCCATTTGAAACGGCTGAACAAAGAGTTCAGCGCATCCCATTAGCCTTCTCATAAAGCCACACTGTCCGCTTCGAAGCTGGCTGGTGAGCGGATTGAAGACTACAATATGGGAAGGTGGCAGATATTGTAGCGTGGTCCGAATTACCAAGAGGTGCAATAACATTCGCATCATACTTGCTGTGATTCAAGATGTGCGACTGGATTTTGAACTTAACCCACATGGAGCTAAATTCGGCATCCGACGTGCAAAGGTGTTGCTGACACTGGTACGCAACATCACTGCGAATGTATAAGGCGAGGCCTCTGTGAGGTAAAAATAATGGCAGTAGATGGTACCCCGGCATGTGAAAGTCCAGTGGATCTGCACCCTCAGACACCTGGGTCTCACCCAGTGCCACTATATGCGGTTGGTGAGTACAAATATGCGCATAGACCGCGAAGAAATTCGCCCTCAAGCCACGTACATTAGTGGAGTCTATGCGGAATTTTGTCATCGCCGCCCACTGTAGCGAAGTGTAAGGTCAGCCGTACAAGCAGCCACGCGTACAACGCAAGCAAAGCAAAACGCGACAAGACAAGTGTTATGCCTTTATCTTGCCGCGCTTCAGCCCATGCAGCACTCACAGCCGCATGCACACCTAACGGGACCAGGAAGAAGGAGGAAGAGTGAAAGCAAACGAAATGCTGAGCTTTACTACGGAGAGCATAAAAAAGCCCCTCGCATGGTTCTCTGCGTTCCGTTTGATTGTCTATTTATTTGTTGTAATTTCAACAAGTTTTATTTATTTGTTATTAAGTAGTGCACTATTGTTTGTTTGTTAAAAAGTGTTGTTCGGTGAAGTGATATTGTTGTATTTTCGCGGCGTGGGTTTTCACTATTGTTTTAGACTATTGTTTTAGATTTTATTTTCCCGAACACTGATTCAAAAATGTATTGGCGGGCGCACTGTCCGCCTCCATCCGCGGTCACATCACAACGATTTGATCCAATTTATTAATTTCAAGTTTCAGATACTTTTTATTTGAGTTTAATTTAATTTTGCATAAATTATTAATGTTAGTTAATAAGAAGTATTACAACAATAAGATAAAACAAATTTCTAAAATAATTAAAATAACATTAAATACTATTATTTTAAATACTGTTTGCTGAATACTATCATAGCGCTTTTATCATAATAATATTTTCTATTATAAGTGCAACTTAATTTAAAATATTCTTACTCAGATTCCGGCAACTTAAAGATATTTGCAGCGTCTCTTGGTTGGGGATTCTTAATCCTTACGAAGTTTTCGTCATCCTGTCCATTGCATACTAAAAATTCCACAAAAGAATAATGTTTCCTTTTGTATGTTTAAAAATGTGACACTTTTGGATAAAACCACAAACGTAAACAAGGTGAAATTCGGTAATAAACACTGAACATATGCCGCCTCTTTAACATTTCTCCAGTGTTGGAAAATGTTAACGCTAAAAAAAAATAAATTTTCTTGCTACAATTTAAGCAAATTAATGAATAATAATAATATAATTACCAACCTTCGTTATATTGCGTTATTCAATGTTCGCTTTAGTTCTATTCTATGTCACTGTATAAAAAAACATTTTACGAGTATTTTGTGCTGAAATATCAACACTTGCTTACATTCTTTTACCTTACGTGCAATGGATAAAAATTTTAGCTCACAACACTAAACATTTCTCACTAAACACGTGAAATTCGTTCGTTGAAATTCGTAGCGCGTACATGTAAACAACGTAACCACGTAAATACGCCGTAAGACGAAGACACGATGAGACGTTTGGCTTAGATAATACCAAATTCAAGACGAAGTTACTGTTTGACAGACGAACGTGAAGCCCTCACGTTAAGTTACAGAATAAGGCCCTTAAATCATTTATTCCCATACTTTTGAGCGGAAAGTTGCTGATTTTTAGTGGCTGTTTAAAAAAAAACAGTGTAAAAAATTTAATAAAAACAACATAATTTAATAGCTTGAAATATATTTTTTTTTTATTTTCTAAAAATATTTAAATGCTTTGATTTTATATTTTCCTGTCTAATATTATACTTAATTTTATACTGAACCAAAAGTTTGTTGCACACTTTATAATATACGAGTTATCACAGAGATATTTATACAATAATAAATTACTCCTTCTCCGGCGTCTCTAAAATATTTGAAGAATTTCATAATTAATTCTCTATTGCAAAGTTCCACCTGAACATTCTGATATTGTTCTTTATCTTCACTAGAAATCCTCTTCGCTTTTAAAAAATTCAGCCGCAAACATTTCAGTTAGATATATCCTGGACGAATAACAAAAAATGTTTAAAAATAAAAAATGCTTTATTTTTCACACAACTTAAAATTTCACAAACACGCATTAATTCTTACATCAATAGCTGACGGTAGCTGACGCCAAAGACAACAAGACTGGAAACTCTTTTTTCGGTTTCACTGTGTTAGTGAAATCAGGCTGAAGTGTGTAAATTACACAAACAAAAAGCATGCAATTTTGACAACTTACAGAAAAATTTTGATAACTTGGAAAAATATTGTTTACAAAATTTAGAGAGAGGATTTACATTTTTTGAGAGAAAATTGTTCTTCTTCACCGCACTAGCGTAGAAACATAATTTTTAAAATACGTAAAGGAGACAAGGAGATAGGCTTTAAACTAACTTATGCTTTTAGAAATGCACAAGAAATCTTTTCCAAGTCATGTTGCTGCATTGTGTCATATTTTTGCGAAGGAAACGAAGTCAAATTCCATAAAATTTGCTCGATTCGCAAATATAATCAGCTGGTTTTACCTACCACACGTACTTTTAGCTGTAAGAGATGCCAACATATTTTACTTTAGATTGTGGTGTAAATTTCCACACCACCTCAAAGATGGTGTGGAAATGTAGCAAAAGCTTTTTTATAAAGTTATTAAAGTAGTTAGAAAGTAACTTAAAAACCATTGTTATAATTTTTTAAAAGATTTTTTCTTTTACAAATTACAAAAACAAATCAGTTCACATTACTGCTTACATACTGTTTATTGTTTACATACTGTTTGTTGTATATTTCCAAACAGTTAACGAATCATCAAAACCGCGAAGGATCTTACATGCAATGAAGTTTTTCTATTAAAGCTTACTTAAAAATCCAAATAAGTAATATTTAATAATTGTGTCTCGTTGGTATCCCTGTCATGAACTCAACCCATCATCTTGTGACGGTGCGGTAACAAACCGGAATGGTTTACTTTTCCAGCTACCTTCCTTTGCAGTAGCCAGTTTTAGCTTGTAACAAGGAGACAATTCACTATAAATCTCACATACATAGTGCGCGGACGAACATGTTTTTCAGCTCGCTCACGAAATGAGAGGAGTTTCCAGTCTTGTTGTCTTTGGTTGACGCTAAGAAGAAAAGAGAAATCATAACCAATCCATTGACCATGTGCAAAAAAGAGAAATCCTAGTGTGGCATGTGTATACCTCAAGCAAAACAACAACACAGCTATGACAGCCCAGCATAAATAGACGTAACGCGCTATTTAGTGAACGAAACGCTTCGTAAAGAAGCTTCATTGATAAGAAATGCACAATTAAGAGACGAAGTGATGAGTAACGAACGTCAACGTTCGTTTATGAGGAATGTGACTTGAAGACACGATAAGACGTTCGTCTTAGAAAATACCAAATTCAAGACGAAGTGACTGTTTGATAGACGAAAGTGAAGCCCTTACGTTAAGTTACAGAATAATTCCCTAAATTGTCCCACAAAATAAAGCACACAATAACGCCCAGGCATACTTACGAAACAGATCCGTATGTAGCATTCCGTTCGTAAATGCAAGCGCTTCTGAATATAGTAAAATAATGTGCATAGATCGAGTTTATAAGTGCATAGATCGCATTCATTCTTGTTTTTGTTATATTACACCACTTTAAAAGTATAGTTTTTTCAGGGCAAGAATTAGAGTATTTTTCTTTTGGTTTGGGACCACTGGTTCCACATACAAAGATAGTTTTTCAAATAGTTGTGTTATTTTAATGAAGAAGTTGGTGTTATTTTGCTATAGAAATTACAGATTTCAAGTTTTTATGTTTAAGAGCATTTCGGAGGATTTTACGACGGATTAATTTTAATTCCCATGAGGGATTTTCCAATATTTTTTTAATTGGCATCAACGTTTCATGGTTTCTGTTCGCGATGTGTTTTGTGTTTGAGGTCGTAGATATGTGATTTCAGTAGTGCTTTGTGTGTTAATATCCAAATTAAAGCGAAATTCCTAGATATAAATATAATATATATAAACCCAAAGTTAAAGTGCTATAATATTTTTTTAATGCAGATTGTGCAGACAATCTATTTGAAAAACTTTAGCGATTTCTAGAGACGTTTGATAACATACTGTTCAGTTAAGCAACAGCAACAGTTATTGCTAGGTTGAACAAAACATCACTATTCTAAAATATAGCCCAAATCGTTGTGCCTTTCTATCTGCAAAGCAAGGAAATGAAAGTTTATATCCTAGCTGCTGGCAGGTCAGTTAAGTGAGAGAATTTATTTTCACTGCAAAGATAAAGTTTTTAGTCGCCCTAATAAAATCACAAAAACATTAAAAATACTGTTCTGTGATAAACCCGAATAATAATACGCATATTCCCAAGCTCCAATTTTTCGTCAGTCTGTCGTGTGTTGTACTATTATGGTGTCTGTGAGTAAAGATGACGCTGTGGAAGCAACCTCTAGAGTTGCTGACATTGCAGTGAAAACAGCTTCAACTACCTTGACTGCAAGTGGAAAGCCAAAGGAGAAACGAAGGTGAGTAAAGAAGAAAAGCGGGCAATTCGTTGGAATAAATAACTATAACGCTTTTGCTCTGATTGAAGTTATTTTGTTTCTGTAATACCTCTGGATTCTAATTATAAAAGTGAAGGTTTGATCGTCGCACGCCTCGAAATTCCTGTCCAGTGGTCACTTCATCCACTCAAGCTGAGCTGCTGTATCAGCTTCGCGAAAAATTAGAAATTAATCACAAAGATCGGGAAAAAATGACAAAATTACAAAAATGAAGATTTGATCGACACACTCTTGGAACTTTCTTACCAGTGGCCACTTCATCTGCTCAAGCTGAGCTGCTGAACCAGCTTCGCGAAACTCAGATCCCAATTAAAAAAAAACAGGAACATACAAATTTCCAATTTTATCAAAAATCTTTTATTATCGTTCATACGTAAACAGAATTTTGAATTCTCAAATATGCATTTAACTTCTCGCTCTTATATATGTATTATAATACAATAAATACCAAAAGTGTGAATAATATTAATTTTGCAAAAATATAATTTTGCATTCATAATTATATCGATATGAGTGATAAAATTATTTTGTAATTTAGTTATGTATAATTTTTTTATAATCTAACAATTTTCATTATACATAATTTCTTTAGACACTTCATATTACGTTATGGCTCCATCTCTGTTAAACGCTTTCCACTGATTTGAACTTCTGTTATTTTCTGTTAATTTTTCTGTTCTGGATGAAAAGTTATTCATAACTTCACTCTCGTAATTAAGATATGCATTAAATGAACCTTTTTATAGCTTTTGAACTTTCCTAATCGTATAAGTTCTGCGCTGAACTGAAACATATTTGTTAAATTTCTAAGAAACTCTTTTTTTTACACTTAGAAATTTTTTGGAAAAAAAAAATCAAAAACGACCGTAACTTTCAGAAATTGGCTATAGAGCATGAAATCTTTAGACGAAACGACGAAATCTTCAGAACTCAAGGGTAGCTATCCATAAAAAGAACTCGAAAAAAATTTGTGGATTTTCGAAAAAAAGTGTGTAGAATTTATACTAGTTGCAGGCTACTAAGTTACTATACCAGTATACCAGACCTTCAGAAACCTTGCAGTGCTGTTCAGAACTGCAAATTTTTTTTTGATTTCTAAGAAGAAACACTTTTTTTGGGAATTAGAAACTTTCTTGAAAAAAATATAAAAATGGCCATAATTGCATTCTAAATCCGGAGGGAAAGAGTATATTAACCTTGTTCTTCCGTTTGTAACGCAGATGAGAAATGCCAGGCCGAAGACAAAACTTTTACTTTTTAGTTCTTGTTGGCTTGTTAGTTCTTCTGCTTGCTTCTTTTTATTTAATATATAGATAAACATTTTTTGTAAAAGGGACTGTCTATAAATATTGTTCTGTGGTGTATTATTAATTTCATTATCATTTGTATTAATTGCTGATGCTGCTGGAAGGAAGTACGTGAAGTTAAATTTAAATTTAAGCCTGAATTTCAATTAAAAAATGAGCCTGAAGATAAATTTAAATATAACTTTTCTTAGTAGAGACACAAACCACTTGCACATCCCTCACGCATTCCTTGTGTTTATAACTTTATAATCGGTATTCAAAAAATGGGAAAAGTAGAAAATATTAAAAAGGATAATGAACCCGATTTTTGAAAATAATTTTCAAAGTTACCTCTTATGCAAGTCAACAGCTGCAATGTGATGCAGCTAAACTAAATATGTATTTATCTTCTCAACTTAAATACGTATTTATCTTCACGCAGTTAATTTATTAAGCCGCTGCCTTTGTTGTAAATTGAATTTCTTTTTATTTTCTGAATCTTCTACGGTTTATTTTAATTTTTGACTGAATTAATTTCATTATTGTATTATGATTTTTAATTCTATTTTCAATTTTCTTTTTCAATTCACTTTAAGTCCTGAAAAGTATGTAAGAGTCCGTGCAAATTTCGAACTAGAAATTTCCAGTTTCTCAAGGATGTATACTTATCCTTAGTAGTAGTAGTATATATAGGTGATAATAAGCATAAAGGGGAACCGAACACAAAAAAAATCGGTAACGCGCCGAATATGCATACACCTTTTGGTGATGCAGGATGCCAACCACACCAATCCGAGTTGTTCCTGAATTTGGCTATTGCAAGACTATCACTACCAATAATGCCGTCATCGGCATAGAAGTCTTTTTCTAGTGTGTTTGCTCCATTGGGATATTTATGGCTGGCTTGCCTTCACAGCTCTTGCAAACATATTGTGGCAAGATATGGTGCTGATCTTGTCCCATATGTCACTGTGGTCTGTCTATAATATTTTAAAAGTAAGGCTGGATCTTTAGTTTGGGTGTACTGAAATTGGCCTATACATTTTTCGATGTCGGGGGTAAGTATGAATCGTGGCAATAGGTAGTGAAGTAAAATGGAGAATATTCACTCTGTTCACACGGTCCTGTATACATTATGTCGTTGAGTGCCAAACCTGTTGAAGTTTTGAATGATACATCGAAGACTACTCTTAATTTGGTAGTGCTGCTATCCGGTTTGAGTTCACACTGATGTGGAATGAAGTAATGTGTCGGTAGAATTTCGTCTTGGTTGATTTCTGTGATCGAGCTCCTTGTATTATTTCATGAATCGAATATATTGTTGCTTTAACTCCTTTTTTTGGTCAATTTTCTTTCAAGCGCTGCAAATGTATTGAACTGCGATGGTTCTGAGATTACCTCTAACTGCCAAAATTTGTCTAATATTTTTGGTTGTTCCGTCATCTGAGCTAGCAATGCCGCATATCATGTCATATTTGGAACAAAGTGAACTAACCACGTCTTACAACAACACAATAGAAAACCATAAAAACACAGTGCTAAAATCCACAACACAAAAAATTCAACAAACATAAATATTGTGAAAAAAAAATTAAATAGCCTAAAATTAAACAGTCTTTCAAACTGAATGCAGAGACGCAAGCGAAGAGCTTATTTATGCTCTCCGTAGAAAAGCTAGGCATTTCGTTTCTTTCCACTCTTTCTCCTTCTCCTGGTCCCGCTATAAAGGCACAAGAAAGACAAATATATTGTTACGTACATTTAGATTTACGGTTACGACTCTCCTAGGTTCGATCTCTGGACTGTGAATAACCAAATAAAACTCAAAAGTGTTGTTATTGATAGCTAGTTCCATAACCTTCCACAGCATTGCAAGACGAAATCTAACGCGAGGATGATCAAATGGAGAGATCGATAATTTGACAGATAGCTGGTATAGAAATAGCCCGCAGGGCGTCTGAATTAATTAATTAGAGTTTGGTTCTTGAAGAAAATTCATCGACCATCTTGTGAGTAAAGTGTCAAGTAATAAGTGTTAAGAAGTGCAACAAAAAAATATAAAGTTGTGAAATTAAAAACAACAACACTTTTGAGTTTTATTGGATTATTCACAATCTAAGACAGTTGTACTCGTAAATCTAAATTTACGTAACAAGTGGGATTGCTGAATAATCCTAAATCGTGGTAAAGTTTGTTGAACTAAGAATACCCCAGCTGAGAGAAGAGCTGGAGTTTAGCAGCAATGGCGCAGCAGTCCTCTCAATTGCAAGAGCAACTGTCACGTATGGAGGAGCAGCTGGCACAAAACACTTCACAATTACAGGAGCAGCTTACACAAAACACTTCACAATTGCAGGACCAACTATCGCGCATAGAAGGGAATTTTTCCATATTGCAGGCGAGGCAGGATAAAATGGAGGAATTACACAGACTAGAATCCAGACTAGAATCAGAAATACTGCGACTGAATGTTCATATTTTTTTTTTTTATGACAGATGAATCCAAGCTCAGGGGATGCCCCCTATCCATGCACAGCATTTGTTGGTTCCGAAGGGATGACAGGTTAGTGGGAAGGGGGAAAGAGGGAGTAGTGACGGTTTACACTTCGCTTGAATGTTTCGACGCTGTAAGTGGGTGGGAAGACATTCGCAGGGAGATTATTCCACAATCTAACGACGCGACCGAAAAACGAACTCTCACGGTAATGCGTGGTTTGTTGGAACGGAATCGCGACATAAAAGGGGTGCACCGCTCTGGAAAGCCGAGTAGTTCTGCTAAATACCTGAATCGGAGGAATCAGGCTGGCTACTTCAGAGGAACATTTACCGTGAAAGTAGCGGTAAAATAGTGATACACACCCCACATCACGACGACGCTCCAAGGTTTCAATAGAGCTGGATACCCTACTGTCCCCTATAAGTTTTAACGCACGACATTGGACACGGTCGAGAAGCTGAAGATATGCCCGCGAAGCTCCCGACCATATATGCGAATTGTACTCCATTTTCGAACGGATATAAGTGGTGTAGATACAACGAAGATCGGTTGGAGTGAAGTACTTCTTACACCGTTTAAGAAAGCCTAAGCACTTGGCTGCTTCTTTCGACACGTGAAAGATGTGATCGTTCCAGCGAAGATCGCATTGGATTGACATGCCCAGAACATCAAGAGCCTCCGACTCATTAATATCCACACCACCCATATTTAGAGGTGGGAAGTTGTCACCCGCCAAACGCTTGTGGGTTAACAAACAGCATTAGGTCTTCCGCGCATTAAAATCTACCCGATTCGCACGACCCCACTCCTGGATTTTATTGAGGTCGGATTGGAGTGTGTCATTCATAATACTGCGTCTCCCAGTGATCTCCAGAATGGAAGGACGCCTGGAAAATGAATATGAATGACAAATGCTGCTGTCATCAGCAAACGAGTAGACGGGGTTTGATGTCAATGACAGAAGGTCATTGATGAAAATAAGAAAGAGTGTCGGAGACAGGACCGAACCCTGCGGAACTCCAGCATTAATGGAGTGCTCTTCGGAAGCATAGCCGTCTATCACAACCCGAATAGAACGGCCGCTGAGGAAACTCGATATCCATCGAGTGAAAGTATTACCGACACCATAAGCAGCCAGTTTAGACACGAGTGCTTTATGCCACACCCGGTCAAATGCCTTGGAGATATCCAGAGCAACAACCTTGCTCTCACCGAACCGATGAATACAACTGCTCCACCGTTCAGTGAGAAACGCCATCAGGTCCCCGGTGGAACGGTGAGCACGGAAGCCGTACTGGCGATCGCTGATCAACTCGTTGCTCTCTAGATACCTCATCAATTTAAAATGTACAATGCTCTCCATGACTTTAGAGAGCACTGAGCAGATTGCTATGGGCCGGTAATTTGCAGGATTCGTAGCCTCACCTTTTTTGGGAACTCGCTGCACATTGGCAATCTTCCAGGAAGCTGGAAAAACTCCTGAAGTATAAGATAAATTAAAGAGATTGCGCAATGGGCGAGCCAGTGTTGAGGCGCACTTTCTCAACACATGGGCTGAGATGCCATCCGGTCCCGAGGACTTATTGACATTGAGGTCTGCAAGCACTCTTTTAACAGCTCGCGTTCGAAAATGCATCTGAGGCATAGCATGAGATACATCATCGATCGCGGGCAGTGGTTGGCTACTCTCAGGAAGAGAGCAGTTTTCAGCAAACATTTTGGCTAATAAGTTTGCCTTGTCAACCGAGTGAGTGAAGATCCGATCGTCCTTGAGGAGAGTTGGAATAGACGATCTCGTCTGATTTTTCACCCTCCCCACGAACGACCAAAAGTTCTTGCTACCCTTATGGTATTCAAGAACTCTGCGTCTAAGGCGCTGTTCGTAGAGAACTTTTTCGCGCTTTAGAGTGGCATTGCACCTATTTCTGGCCTGATTGCGCAGCAGTTTAGTATCAGCAGTTTTATTTAAACGCCAATTCCTAAATGCTTCCTCTTTAGACCTGACTGCTTGTCTGCAAGTCGCATTAAACCAGGAATGGTCTTTTGGTTTAATGGAAATTCTTTTATTGGGTATGAAAGACCTCATACCAAATAAAATTATATTTTGTACTAATTTTGCTGCAGCATTTATGTTTCTATCTCTGAAACACAATTGACAATTGAAACGGCTGAAAAAGCATTTCAGCGCATCCCAATTAGCCTTCTCATAAAGCCACACTTTCCGCTTCGGAGCTGTCTGGTGAGCGGATTGAAGACTAGAATATGGGAAGGTAGCAGAAATTGTAGCGTGGTCCGAATTACTAAGAGGTGCAAGAACATTCACATCATACTTGCTGTGATGTGAAGTTAGAAAGAGGTCCAGAATATTTTGGTTTTGCCCATCAACGCAGGGAAAGTGCGTTGGTTCCTTCACTAATTGAGTCAAATTATTAGACTCAGCAAACAACTCAACATACAAACCCTCAGGTGTTGTGTGACTCGAATGACGTAGCCAATTGGAATTATGAACATTGAAATCACCAGCAACAGCAATTTCACTGTTCGGATACGATTCCAGAATTTTAGAAATCGAATCAGAGAGACTGTCCAATTTATCAAAAGTTGGCAGCCTCCCTAGACCCGGGCTGCGGTCTAGGGAGGCTGCCAACTGTATATGCGAGAAATACAGTCCAGTGGATCAGTTACAGCTGTAAGCGCAACGAAATTGCAAGCGCCATTGTTTGACGAAACTGTACCGTTTAAAATTTTTAAACTATAGTTCGAGACCACAGCAAAGCCAATCACTGGACTACGGCAGACAAAGTGGCAGCTTTGGTAGTATCATTGAAAGGCTACGCCGTTGAAGTTTTGTAAAGAGTTCCTAAAACTGAACGTGGTAATTATGACGCGTTAATGGCAGCGATTGAACGACGATATGGTAGCGACAGAATCCTTTTAAGCAATCAAGAACATAAAGTTAATCGGCTGGAAGTTGAGCCAAGTGAATCCCTAGAGAAAACCATCATTCGGTCAGACCTAGCAAGGGATAACGTTGAGCCGCTGATTAGTTTCAAGCTACGAACAGCTACAGAGGAGAAAGCTGCGACTTCTGGAAAACTGGTGTGCAAGGTTTAGATTGGAACGCTAGAAGTGATTCACACCTTCTTAGTGGCTGGAATAATGAAGGATGTAATGATCGGCGTGGATTTTAAGCTAGCCCATGGTCTTACTCTGGATCTGAAGAAAAGAATGCAGACATGCCAAGACATGGAGATATCCCTAAGCGCTGGGTATGAAGGGCCTCAGATTAGGAATGTAAGTGTAAGTCACTAAAGTCCGTAAGTAAGACATCTACAGTTATATTACCAACTGCCATAGTACGTATTTGTGAACGATGTGGAAATTATTTAGAAGCTCGAGCACTTGTTGACTCAGGTTCGCAGGTATCGTTTATAACTGAATCCTGTGTTCAGCGATTGGGTCTTAGCAGGTCAAATGCACGTGTGTTAATATAAATATTCGATCTAGTATAAGCGACATTGCCATCGATGTGCAAACTTATATTTTGAACAACATTACCGCGGACGTTCCGCCACAAGATTTTTCTACAGAGGCTTGGAAGACTATTTCAAATCTGAAGTTAGCAGATACAAATTTTAATAGTCCTGATCCAATTGATTTGTTGCTTGGAGCTAACATTGTGTGGTCAGTTTTCTTAGATGGAAAGGTATGCATTAAAAGTCCTCGTTTATTCGCTTTAAATTCGATATTTGGCTGGATTGTTTCTGAACAGATATGTCGCCGCCTATCGATATCGCGTCATATAGCGTGACGATTGACATTGATCGAAATCTGCAACGTTTTTGGGAGATTGAAGAGGGTCACCTTAACACGTCGAATTCAATCATCACCGATGCGGCTGAAATTAATTTTCAACAAACACATAATCGTGCATCCGATGGACGGTATGTAGTAGAGCTTCCCTTTAAATATGACCAAACTACTTTTGGACATACAAGAACTGGAGTTACATAATCAAGAACTTCTATTTACAAGGGATCCAGAATTATCCAAAAATTATGTAAGTTTTATGACAGCATATCTGGCACTAGATCATATGGAGGCCGTTCCAGAAAATGAAATTAGCATGCAACCTCACTATTATTCCGCCTGGCGAGATTTAGGCTTCTTTCTTCAAAAGTTTGTTGGAAAGAGTGGGGATGTGAGGAGAGAAAAGTCTCCACACATTCTTCAAGTGGAGAGTTTTTTTGAAGCCCAAATTCTGTTGGATTCTCGGTTCTTCTTACGCACACAATTAAACAGTTGTCGCCCGAACGAGTTCCGACGAAGTTTCCCGAAGATTTGTTTACATTTTTATACTGCGCTTTGGAAGTGAAAATAAAGTGTTAAATAAAGTGAAAATTTAAAAATATGATTAAAAAACAATAAATAAAATAAAATAAATATATTTAAAATCATAAAGTGTTGATATAAAATAAAAACAAGCAAGTATAAAACTGAAGAACAAAAGAACAACAAACGAAGTGTCCGCCATCATTAAATTGTGAGATTGCCATACCGAAGTTTTTTGTAAAAATTGTTTTTTTTTAGAAATTTAGTTTACTTATCATATTTTGGCCACGAATACGGTCGTATTTTGCAACTATGAGATTCATTTTAATTTAAAAGAAATTATACACACATAGAAATTCCTTTTTTTTTACGTGTTAATCGTCATCCAATATAATTATGGCAACTCTGCCGAACATTCGGAAATTCAGTAAATTTCACTCACACACATTTAGAAATCACACGTATATGAATTTTATCATGAAAGAAGAAACTAGGTGTCGCCACGCGTTCTTCTCGAAGTCGGCTTCAAGAAGCCACTTCAAGAAGACAGATCTCGCCACAGCCATTTACCTCACCATGCGGTTTTAAGGCCAGATAGTACCACCACCAAATTAAGAGTGGTTTTCGATGGTTCTTTTAAAGATAGTTCGGAAAAATCTCTAAATGATGGGCTTCTAATTGGTCCACTGTTCAGCGCGATTTATTTGGTGTTTTCCTTCGCTTTCGAACTTGTCCGTTGGTTGGTCTTTACTTCTGATTTAATGAAAATGTTTCGACAGATTTGGGTTGCAAATCAACATAGAGATTTTCAGAGAATTGTATGGGGAAGTAGTATCGATTGTCCAGTTCAACATGATCGACTGTGCACTGTCACATACGGGACAGCTTCTGCGCCTTTCCTTTCAGTAAGAGTACTGCAACAGCTTGCACATGACAATCAAGAAAAGTTTCCACATGCAGATAGCATAATACTAAGTAATATTTACGTTGATGACGTTATGGCTGGAGCAAGATCCATTGACGAACTGATATCTATACAGACTGAACTGGTAGAATTATTGACGACAGCTGGCTTTAAATTGAGAAAGTGGTGTTCAAATTGCAAAGAATTCTTAGAGCGGTTACCTAAAGACGATCGCGAAGGTCAGCAATCTGGAGATGAAATGTCTTAAGACAGTTTTGTAAAAGTTCTGCATGTCTACTGGAACCCATATGTTGATGCTTATTTGTTTCGAGTCAAAAGGCTCGAAGTAACTAGGCTGAAGTAACTAAACGTGCGATCCTTTCAGAACTTGCTCGTGTGTTTGATATTCACGGTTTCCTTTCGCCGTCAACTATATTGATGAAAACATTCTTTCAGAAATAATGGCTTCTTAAGGTCGAGTGGGACGAGAAACTTCCATTAGATATAAGCAGAGAATGGATTCAATTAATGCAATCGCTTCATCACTTTGAACCTATCAGTATTCCAAGGCAAGTTTCGGTTGACTCTGTTGTGAGTGAATTACACTGCTTTTGTGATGCATCTCATGTTGCTTACGCTGCTGTCATTTGTTCGGTAAAACGAGGTAATAATTCTCATCCGTTGATCAATATCAACGTTGATAATATCAATATCAATACCTCGATTGGAACTTTGTGCTGAGCTGCTATTATGTCGATTATTGGCTCTAGTAAAACGTACTATTGATATATCAAACACTGCAGTGTTGCATTGGTTGTCATCTCCTCCTCGAAATTAGAAAATGTTTGTGACTAATCGCACGGAAGAAATTTTATCTACACTTCCCAAAGACAAATTCTAACCCAGCTGACTGCGCATCTCGCGGCTTAAATCCAGAGCAATTCCGGCAACACAAAGTGTGGTGATGTGTGCTAGAATGGCTGGCGTTACCTAGGCAAGCATGGCCTCAAACGAAATTTTGTATTAACGAAGCACCCGCAAACGTTGTTGCAGAGGAGCGAAAACCAGCTGTATACAGTGGAGTCCTGACCAGAGGTTTTATTCTGGTACCACGGGTGATCAGGAGCCCCTTAGTGTGTTCGCTCACACTCAGCCTGATCAATGAGGTATGCCCCCTTGTGGGAGTATCGTGGTGGCTGTTGGTTGACGCCCAAATCGCGGGCAGAGCGCAAGCTCGGTGTGGAGTTGCACTGCAACCGGGTGCCATGACCCATAGATTGGCAGAGGTGTTAGAAAGGCCTCGACCTTCACCGGAAGGGGAAGCCTATGGCCTTAACCATAGCTTCAATCCGGTACTCATTATGAGGACGCTTGATCAGCGGATAAAATGATCCCGAGCATGATGGCATGCCGTGGGGTAAGGTCTTATAGGCAGGTACCCACGTATACAAAAGAGACACATCTGTATACAGTGGAGTGATGGAAATGGAGCGGTCAGCTCTTCTTAGTCTCGCTGATAGATGCACATCGTGGACTCGTCTAATTCGAATCATCGCATTTGTTCGCCGATTTGTATCACAATTATGTCACCGATCAAATTCAAATTCTAAAGTTTTATCATTTGACGAAATATATCTTGCTCGCATAAATTTGTTTCGTTGCGTTCAGCAAGTAGTATTTGCTGGTTCCATAAGGCATTTAAGGACCAAGAACGCGTTATCAAAAAAGGACCGGCTGAATAAACTTTCTCCCTTCATAGATCAATTAGGCGTTTTAGGGGTTGGCGGAAGAATTCAGAGCGCAAATGTTTCATTTAATATAAAACATCCTGTAATTCTCCCACGCAATCATATTTCGGAATTAATTGTTGTAGATATGCACGAAAAATATATGCATGCCGGAGTATCAGTCCTATTTGCTATTGTACGTCAGCACTACTGGATTCTTGGAGCCCGCAATTTAGTACGAGTCATCGTGTTTAAGTGCAAACGGTGTTTTTTGCTGCGTCGTCAAACATCAGAGCAGATGATGGCTAACTTGCCACAGACGAGAGTACAACCAACGCGCCCTTTTCTAAACACCGGTTGCGATTCTGCCGGACCTTTTAGCATCAAAATGACAAATTGTAAGCGGCCTAGAATCTGCAAGATATATGTGTGTCTTTTTATTTGTATGTCAGTCAAGGCAATGCATTTGGAGTTGGTAAGCAACTTAAGCTCTGAGGCATTCATAGTAGCATTTAGGAGGTTTACAAGTCGTCGTGGTAAATGCAGCAATCTGTATACTGACAATGGAACCAATTTTAGAGGAGCTTTTCGATTATTGGACGATATGCGGAAACTCCTGCAGGAGGAAACAACAAACGCAGATGTGTACGACACATTGGCGCAGATGTGTACGGCACAAATTGGCACTTTATTCCACCCTCCGCACCCCAATTTGGAGGATTATGGGAATCCGGAGTGCGTTCTATAAAATTCACTTACGTCGTGTTGTTGGCAGTGCTGTTCTGTCATTTGAAGAAATTTATACTGTCCTGACACAAATTGAAACAACAATAAACAGTCGCCCACTTTGCAAAATATCTGATACAGAATTAAACCCACTGACCCCTTCTCACTTCCTTATAGGTGAACCACTTACAGCTATACCTGAACCAAGTCGCATCGAAATTCCATCATCTCGCTTAGCTCATTGGAATTTAGTGCAGAACATGGTGAGAGGATTCTGGAAGCAGTGGTATAAGGAATATTTAACGTCGTTACAAGAACGACCAAAATGGACTGAGCCTAAGAAAAACTTCGAAGTAGGAAACATTGTCGTCATTAAGGAACCCAACCTTACACTGTCAAAATGGTTGCTGGGAAAAATAACAGCTGTACATCATGGTCAGGACAACCGTGTTAGAGTTGTCACAATCAAAACGGGAAAGGGCACTTACAGGAGACCAGTAACCAAAATTGTATTGCTTCCTCTTTGCTGAAACAATGTTCCAGGGGGCCCAGTCTGATGAGAAACTATCAATGCACATCTCTCTTTGTAGCGTGCAAAGAGAAAGAGTGTATGCAGTTAATTTGTTATATCCTCACTGTTATTTATTGTCTTTATCCAATTCAGGTTTATACCGCTAATCTTGTAGCACTTATTGTATCAATATGTACCAAGAAACACTTTCTGTAAATAAAATCAAGTTGTGTCAGAAGAAGCAAATAGTACAGTCTTCAATCAATTAGTTTAAAGGACTTATTCGTCATCAGGTGGAGTTATTGAACCATCAACTAGCCCATGGTGTTCACCGTTCGTGTTAGTTAAAAAGAAAGATGGAAGCACCCAGTTTTGCGTTGATTATCGGAAGCTGAACCATGCCACTAAAAAAGACAGCTACCGAATGCCACGAATTGACGACACCTTGGGCATATTATTCGGTGCGAAATGGTTTTCAATGCTGGATTTGCAAAGTGGTTATTGGCAAGTGGAAATCGAGGAATCCGATCGCGAAAAAACTGCTTTTAGCATCGGGGATGCATTGTGGCAATTCTCCGTGATGCCATTTGGAGGGCTTCACTGGAATACATGTTTGGTGTCACTTGATGACATTATCGTCATGGGCCATAGTTTTGATGACCACCTCAAAAATTTAGAATATGTCTTTCGGCGAATTGCTTGTGCTGGACTACGGTTGAATCCAAAGAAATGCAATTTGTTTTAAACCGAATTAACTTATTTGGGCCACAAAATCACGACTAGAGGAATTCACACTGATGAAGACAAAATAAAATCGGTAAGAGATTGCAATTGTCCATGGTAGACTGCTGAGGGCCCTCTAGGCCCTTTGGTGTAGCCGTGATGATCTGCATCCACTCCTCCAGGACGTCGTCTACCGAACCCCGATCCTTGTTATCGTCGGTTGTTGGTTCATTGGGTGTTGGTAACGGTGGATTCTCTAGACAGTCGGTTACGGCGGTAGCGCATTTTACGGTGGCGACGGCAACGGGCTTTATTTTGAACGGTCGGAGGGTGGTAAACTTGACCGTGTTCCCGGCGGCCACCGCTAGCGTTTTGATCGACGAAGCCATTCTCGTTCGCAGCTCTACGGCCTCGGCTGGTAGACCACAATTCGACTGGAGTGGGTCAATGTTGTCGTTCAAGGCTCATAGCAGCTTTTCCAAGTTGACCAGCGTGAAAGGGCCATAGTCGTGGGTATTATTTTGTTTGGGGACATCCACCTCCTTGACCGGCGTATTTTTAGGACCACAAATTAGATTGTCGCTTACCCGCCGCCTTCATTCAGCCGAAAGATAACGCCAGATGTTTTTTGCTACGGTGTCCTTGTTACCTTTGTAGAGACTGTCGATGAAATACAGGGACCTCCCTTCCTTCCACTTCGTAGACCCCGGTCCTTCGCAGTTGCGTTGAATGGACAATCGCCGTAAACCAATGGTTTCCCTCGTTGGTGAGGAACACCATAAATTCCTTCTCAAACACCTCGATCCGCCTTACCCATCGATGCGCTTGCTTCAGTCTAGGCTCGCTGCCCTGGATGTTTTCATAAAAGAGGCTACTAAAGAAAGTAATCCGTGCCCTGGTTCCGTCTGTGGCTAGGTTGTCCCACATCCATTTCCACTGGAACTCCGTTAGGGAGTCGTTGTACCAGGCACCTGTGGCTAAACATTTGAAATCCATGGCGTAGACTGCTACACCGTCTCGTCCAGGTGGATATTTCAATAAAGGTCGCTCGTCCATGCTCTTCACACGTCCCTTCTCTTCGGATCCTGTTGCAACACTTCGCGTTTGTTCTGTTGTGGTTCTATTTATAGTGTGGTGGTCTCCATATCATTGATCGCTCTTGGGTCCTCTCCATTACTGCCTTCGTGCAGGCCTCTCCGAATCTGGTGATCTAGTTCTGGCTCTCTCTCTGGTATACTTGGCTCTCCCGCACTTCTTGGCTCTCCCGAACTTCTTGGCTCTCCCGAACTTCTTGGCTTCCCGAACTTCCTGGCTTCCCGAACTTCTTGGCTTCCCGAACTTCTCGGCTTCCCGAACTTCTTAGCTCTCTTGTACTCTTGGTAGGTCCCAACCGTGTGGTGTCCGAGTCGCTGGGATGTGGACTCCGCTCTTGGATATCACCATGGTATTCCTTGACCTCGCCCAGATGTGCCCTTCTATTAGCCTTGCCGTTCAAATCTCTTAACTTGATGATTACTGGGGACTCATATGCAATTACCTGAAACGGTCCGTCATACCTAGGAGACAGTTTCGCTGCGTAGTTGTCCGCGGCCTTGGAGAGATTATGAGCCTTGACCAAAACTAATTGGCCAACCTCTGGTTTCCATTCCCTCCTTCGTAAATTGTAGTGCCTCGCCTGCTCTTGACTTGCACGTTGCAGATTACGTCTGGCCAATGCATAGATTTCCGTCATCCGCTTCGCCTTTTCACTCGTCGGCTGAGAAAACGGGGAGGAGTTTATACCTCCCTCATCATAGAGAATTTCTGGAAGTCGTGGCTCTCTTCCGTGATTAATGAAAGCCGGGGAATATCCTGTCGCGTCTGACACACGGGTGTTGAAGGCAAGCATAATTTCCGGTAAGTGTTCGTCCCAGGTTCGCTGATCCTCCGTTGTGTATTGTGAAATCATAGTCTTTATGGTGCGATTAACCCTTTCTGTTGGATTTTCTTGCGGAATATAAGGCGCAGTTAGGCGCTGTTGACGTATGCCTAGTTCTCGCATGAATCTTTTGAACTCTCGACTGGTATACTGCGTACCGTTGTCGGAGATGAGTACCTTCGGCACTCCAAACCTAGCCACTATGCGCTCGCGGAATGCCTTCTGGAGAGTACTCGTCGTTGCCCGTCGTAGTGGGACCAACTCTGTCCATTTTGAAAATCGGTCGACGAAGACTAATAGCATATTGTGGCCTTGTTTCGACCGTGGTAACGGCCCGATGAAGTCGGAGCACACGGTGTCCTATGGTTCGGAAGGCAAACTCGGTAACATCTGACCTGGTGGTTTTCGTTGCTCGGCCTTATAGCGTTGACATGATGGGCAGTTCCGGACGTATTTGGAGATTTCCCGGAACATGCCGGGCCAGTAGTACCGTTGGGCCACTCTATTGATGGTCTTGGGTATACCCAAGTGGCCTGCCGTCGGCTGGTCGTGATTCTCCTGCAGCAATCTCTTCTGCTGATAGCTGGGAACACACATTTTCCATGGTGTGTCGTCGTCGCCGGGCTGATGTGGAATTAAACGGTAGATCCTCTCGTCTTCCACTACGTACTCTGGATATTTCTTTTTGGTTTCTGCTCTTTGTTACGACGCGGTTTCTGTATCCACCCGCCCGTTTTGACCTCAGTCGTTGCGGCCCTCATACTCTCCACGGGTTCGCATGGTTGTTGGGACAGCGCGTCGGCGATGACATTGTACTATACTTGCCTCTACGGTACTCAATGTCGAAGGTGTACTGCTGGAGCTCTAGGGCCCAGCGAGCTATGCGCCCTGTGGGGTTGTCGATCGAATTCAGCCATTTTAAGGCCAAGTAATCTGTGATTACCGTGAAGTGGTAACCATCTAGGTAAGGTCTCATCTTCCTTATATCCCATATAATCGACAGACACTCCCTTTCCGTGGCTGAATAATTTCGTTCGGATCCCTGTAAATATCGGCTCGCGTAAGCAATCACCCTCTTAGCTCCGTCGAAATCCTGAGTCAATACTGCTCCCAAGCCAATTGCACTGGCGTCAGTTTGTAGCGTAAACTTCCTAGTGAAGTCCGGACAAGCCAGGACTGGGGCTTCCGTCAAACGTTGTTTGAGAGTGTCAAACGCCTGCTGTTGCCTCTCTCCCCACTGCCAACGGTTTCCCTTCTTTAGTAGGCTTGTCAAAGTATGGACGATTTCCGAGTACTCAGGTACGAACCGTCGATACCATAAAGCTGTACCCTAGTATCTCCTCAACTCTCGTAGATGTATCGGGCGTTTGAGGTTTCGAATTGCAGCCACTTTGTCAGGATCTGTGCGAATGCCTTGCTCCGTACCCACGTGGCCGAGATATTTGAGTTCCTTTTGGAAGAAATGACATTTGTCCGGGTTGATTTTCAGCTTCGCCGCTCGGAGACGTTGAAAAACTTGGCTCAAATGCTGGACGTGTTCTTTCCTATCTCTACTGACCACGATGATATCGTCCAAGTAAGCGAAAGCATTCGGTTCCATATCGGGTCCAATGACTTGATCCAAAGCCCTTTGAAACGTCGCCGGGGCTGAATGGAGCCCGAAGGGCATCACCTTCCATTCAAAGAGTCCGCGTCCTGGAACGGTAAATGCCGTATATTTCCTGATGGCAGGGTGCATTGGTATCTGCCAATAGCCATTCCTGAGATCTATGGTGCTAATGCATCTGGCTTCACGTAGCTTGTCGAGGATGTGTCCGATTCTGGGCAGAGGTAAGCATCCGGGTACGACCGCTAATTAAGTACCCGGTGGTCGACGCATAGTCTCCACTCTCCTGTCTTCTTAGGAGCCAGGACGATGGGTGCGCTATAGGCGCTGTTCGAGAGCTGTATGCAACCGGTCGCTAACAGTTTATCTACCTCCTTGTTTATTATGGTTTGCTTGGCGAGATTATTCGGGCGATAACGTACTTTTATTGGAATGTCGTCTCGCATTCGTATCTTGTGGTATGCGATATCAGAGACCCCTTTTAATTCTTTCAAAGGAGTCAATCTCTTGCTTGAGGAACTCCTCGATGTCCTTATCCGTGATCTCGCAGACCCTTGACAGCTTACTTGCCCCCGTCACGCCGAACGTTATGGATTGTTCTCCGCAGGTTAGCCTGGCCCCAGCGTTTTCCAAGAAATCCATGCCCAGAGTTAAGGATTCTAACGCGCCGGTCATAAGTAAGATTGGAAGCTCCACTTCAGCAGTGCCTAGCCGCACCTTGACCACTACCTCCTGATTCACTTATCGGATCGAGCCGTCCGCCATATGTACACCCACCTTCACTTCCTGCATCCCTTTTACCTCGGTCATTTCCTCTGCAAAATACTCGTTAAAGAAACTTCTGGTGGCCCCGGTGTCGATGACCGCCTCCAACCGGATTTCACCTTCTTCTACTTCTGCTACGAGACTCGAATTTGCTCATCTCAACGGGGAGGGGCTTGTTATATGTGGCCGGTCGCCTCCCCACTCTGATTGACCAATTGCCCGTTTCCCGAGGTGGTTGTTTCTCTAGTTCTATGACAGCAGTCCAGGGTACGCGTCCCTCGCCTGGCACACTCCCAGCAGAATAAGGTCCTTGGCCCGTTACACTCACGTGCGAAATGTCCGTGTTGTCCGCAGCGCCGACACCTCTCGGGCGTTGTTAATATCCACCCGTTCTTGGCGTATGCCACGGTTGGCTGTTCTTGGCTCTGCTAACCTCTCAACTCGCGTTTAGGAATCTGCTGACCTGATATCATCATATCTCTTGGCCAGGTCGATAATGTGCTCAAGACTGGTTATGTCGTGGTGCCTCATCAATAACTGGTACTCCCGACGGCTATTACGACAGATCCTGTCGATTTTTTTAATCAGCGTGTAAGAAGAGTGACGCATCAGATTCTGCATGGCCAGCCCAAGCTGTTTTGACCATACTAGTTTTCCTCTTCTCTCTCTCCTTTCTTCCATTATTTGGTCCCTGCTCAGGCGCCACTTGAAAGGAACTCCGGGTTTTCCCGGTTCTATAGCTGGGGCTTAACTCAGGTCTGTCCAGGGTCTTTCAAGAAAATTTATTGATTTCAGGGACCCGTTTTGAAGAGCAACGCTATTGGTTTTAATTCGAATAATCTTTATTTCACAATTTTATCATCTTAACCTATTTATAATTTAGCGCAAGTTCTAAGGTGTAAGGAGGAAACTAGTAGGTCTTATGCACTATGTGCTATGATAACCGAGCTTGGCATATGTGACATAGAACCGATGATGCCTTGACTTGATCTGTACCGATTTGACGTGACTACTTGACTTGTCTGCTTGACGTGACTGCTTGACTTGACTTGACTCGACTGCTTGATTTGACTTGACTGCTTGACTTGACTTGACTGCTTGACTTGACTTGACTGCTTGACTTGACCTGACTGCTTGACTTGATTTGACTTGACTTGACTTGACTGCGTGACTTGACTTGACTTCGTCTTCGCTACTTGCCCGGTATTTATACCCTCGTGCCTATTGTCTTTTTTTTTGTTCCCCGCAACAATGTTCTTTTTATATGCCTCACTTCCTCTGTACTCACCTCAATCACCTCGCCTGTGTGGTGATTACTAGACAGGAGAAAAATAGCCTAACCACTACGTATGCCAAACATATTCCAATAATTAACTTACACAACGGTACTTACAAACATTTTACTTTAATGTACAGAGAACTTAAAAGAGTGTATACATTTCATTACATATTTCAATTTGTTCTTGTTGGCTTTGTGAGACGCGGGGTTTGCGTCCTCACAATACTTGCGTACTCTTCTGTACCTCTCATACGTTGCTGTCATCTTCTGGCTGATATACATTTCATCCTCTGTTCAGCAATATATCGTTCCACCGATATACCGATTTTCTGGTACATTTCAGTATTTTCCTCTGCATTGATGCTTCACCTGCAGCAGCAATCATTGAGATAATTTCCTTACTTTGCTCTTCTGCACCTTCTGCAGTAACTGCGAAATTCTGCAGCATAAACGTGAAGGATTGCCTGTCCATAGTTACAAGTCTCCAGTTTTTCATATGCGTTTTGCTTAATGTCGGTTTTTCATTTCGACTGAGATGCGTAATATTTGCAATATGGTCGCTATTTATATAGATATCGCTTACATACCATGCCAATTTGCTAATAAGCGATCTACTGGCAAAGGTGAGATCAATAAAAGAACTCATACCGTTCCGTTCATACGTACACTTTTGACCATCATTTAGCAGCATAACATTCAACTGCGAAAATGCTTCTAAAAGAATTTTACCTCGTTGATTTGTAAGGCGACTTCCCCATGCAGTAGACCACGCATTAAAATCACCGGCTATTATGTTACATTAAAATCATTAAAATCACCGGCTAGTGCTGCTGGCATCTCTAACCAAAGTATCCACAACTTCCAGATATTCATCGAATTTTAAACTTGGTGGGAAGTAACAGCTGTAGACATGTATTCCATCTATTTTCGCCGACACATTATTTTTCCTGTTAGGAATTGGTCTATCTTGGACAGGCATGTTTCCACATATCCATATCGCAGCTTTACCACTGTCATCTGCTAGCCAATTTGGTGGGTTCCGATATTGCTCATCTGCAATCACAACATCTATTTTATGGTCTAGGGTGGACTTCTTTAGTAGTTCCTGTGCAGCTTCGCAGTGATTTAAATTTATCTGCAGCAACTTAATTTTTTACCAGCAATTGCCGCTATATACGCTGGACATTTAATTCCACCGGTGGGATGGTTACTGTCAACCCCTTTTGCTTTACAAATAAGGCAGAAGGCATAATTTTTGCAGGCTTTGGCCATATGGCCTTGTTGGCCATAGTTTATGCAGCATTTGCTTCTATCTGCTTCATTTTTGAATGCTGTAGCTATATGCCCAAATTCCAAGCATTTTTAACACCTCAGAACAGTATCTTTTTTCCTAATTCTGCAAACTACCCCGAATATTTTAAATTTTCCAGCCTCCAGAAGAACTTTTGCAACTCTATTTGTAACACTGACAACGCCTATTTGCGTATTGCCATAAGACTTACGCATTGACTTTATTTCTATCATGCCGTCTAGATCACAATGATTTTTGATGGCAGCAATCACCTCCTCTTTGGATGTAATCTCGTCTAAGTCTCTTATTTCAATAAGACATTCATATCGATATTATTTTACCTTTGCGTGTTCACCCAAAATTTTCTCGACGTCAGATTTGAAATTTTGGACATTTCCATCCGTATTTCTTTTTAATTGGAATATCATTCCCCCTTCTGAGTCCTTCTGATTTTTGTCACATTTTCTCCAAGTTTTGCCAGACTCTGATCCTCTTTAAATTCAGTTCAGATCTCCGTGCGTGCGACGAATCCACTCTTTAATGTTTGGGATCCACTCCTTAATGTTGAGAGTGTGTGTCCACCGCCCTTTGTTGGACTCGTTCCATCGCCTCTGCCACATTTCCAAGGAAAGTGCTCTCTCACGTGGTACGTCAACATCCAAGTTCATGGTATTCTTTTTTGTGTAGCAACGTTGAGCCTCATGCGCCATAATATCTAATGGAATAATGCCAGCCAGAACAAAAGCCGCATCGTCCGAGACTGTTCGGTGTGCGCTTATTATGCGCAAGGCACTGAGCCAATGGACTCTATTAGGAGCTTCCAATTATACATCAAAATTGACGTAGTAACTCTAGTCAGGAGCTATCTCTTACCGCCTTTCGGGTCACCAACGTTTAGCAACATCCGCGCTAGTGACGCATGACAGGCACATGCTTTTTTGCATGGATTTGGCTTAGAACTCCATCATACATGAAGTTCCATAGCAGGGGTCCGAGAACTGAACCCTGAGGAACGCCAACTGTTATAGAATAGTGCTTTATTCCCATGTCGCTGTCCTAGAGCAGTACTCTCTTACTAAGGTAGCTGCTAACTATTTGAAGGAAGTAGTCCGGGACTGATTTTCACGTAGCGCCCGTAAGATGCAATACCACGGCGCCGTATTGAAAGCGTTCTTCACGTCGAGCGTAATAACAGCACAGTACTGCTTGGAGCCACCTCTCCATCTAGTACCACGAATTGCCTCTCTAGCCAAAGAGACTACTGCAGTGATAGCATCAATAGTAGAACAGCCGAAATCCGTATGGGCTTTTACTGAGACCCCGAGCGCCTTCTGCGTCCCTATGCAGAAGGCGCTCGGGGTCTCAGTAAAAGTCTCGGGGTCGGGGTCTCTTTCGTATATAATTCGCTTGAGCGCTTTTCCCAAGCTATCAAGAAGACATATTGGCCTGCACGAAGACGGTTCTCCCGGTGGCTTGTCTGGTTTCGGGATCAGAACCAGCTTTTGAACTTTCCAAGCACTCGGGAAGATTCCTTGTTGCAGGCAAAGTTGAAATACCCTTAGGAACATATGCGGGTGACTCAGTAATGCTGATCTCAATGTCGCATTTGGAATCCCGTCGGGTCCTGGTGCTTTGTTCGGCACAATTTGTTTAGCCGCCTCGCTAATTTCAGTGGTCGATATTTGGACTTCGGGAAACTCCTGTGGCTGAAGTTGGGAATATTCACCTTCTGGATGCTGAGGAAATAGAGATGCAACTATCCGAGCCAGTATATCGGGCACCTCACTTGCGCTTGCTGACGGGTTTTTGCCATTACAACCCTATATAGTATGCACCTCCCCATGCGTTCGCATTCGCTTCTTCACACAGTGCTTTGAAACTTTGTGACGAACCTTCTTCGGGCGGCGTGGAGTAGCTGCTGCGCGTCCAATGGTTCGGGTCACAACACTCTGACGACGACAATAGTTCCCTGTTGGTACCTGCGTGCAATCCCTCCCTGACCCCTATAATCTTGTAACACAAGTGTTTTATTTGTAAATAACTTTATTAACTAAAACAGCTTTTCACTTGTACTTAAAATTAAGACTTAAAATAACCTATCCCGCAGACCTTGATTACAATTGCGTTCCTCACGGGGAGCGGACGTACCGTCAGTTAGCTACCTACACGGTCCCGTCGTAAGTTGGAATCAAGGGGAAGACGTATGGGATGTGGGGAAGCAATGATGGGAGCCCGTCGGTTAACAAACCACACGGGATACGAGATTTCAGGGAAACTAGGATGGGAGCCCGTCGGCTAATAAACCACACGGGGAGACAGGATTGCGGAGGATTCAGGAGGGGAGGCCGTTGGTTAACAAACCACACGGGGAGACAGGGTGGGTGATAAAGTTTTCACACTTACTGGTTACAATGTAAATTAACATGTGATTGAAACTCACTCTGCTGAAAGAAATCCTTCGGCGGGAGTCGGTTCTGTAGTGCAAAGGGGTCAAGGCACGGTTGTGGTGTCCTTCGCTGGCTACACTCCGCGTTAGCACTCAAACGTTAGTCACTTTTAAAAAAACTTATTGAACTCCTCGTCGCGCGATGGCTAGATAACAGACACCGATTCCTGTGCGTCGGTCTCTTAAATAGCCACCCGCTGGACTTCCAGCGGCGGCGCTGTGAGTAGCTTCGCCACACGGCGTTCGGCTCTCTCTCGGGGGATCCCGTTATCCGTGCGCTACTCTTCCTGAGTCACGATTTTACTCAGCGCGTTGTTGTTTGCGGGATTTTTCCCGTCCCTGGCTGTTGGTGTCGGTGGGCTCTACTTTCTTATGCTGGCGCTTGCCGCCGAAGGATGGCGCTACAACCTTCGAGGTTGTGGTCGCCGCTAAGCGTTGAGTAGTGGGGACCCACCGGTGGTGGATCCCCCACAAGGTGACGATGTCCCGCTGTCGTTGGCTTTATTACTTGTTTTGTGGGAACCCACCTTTGGTGAGTTCCTCACAACTTCTGGTTTTTGAATTGCGAATCGCATCACGAAGTTTCCTCCTTGCCTTCGAAAACTCAACCTTACGCCGCACTCTGTCTAGTGATTGCCTGCAGCGCTGGAAACGTCGTCTTGCCTGAAGGCACAGCACACGGAGCATTGCTATCTCGTCGTTCCGCCAGTGGACTGATCGTCTTCGAGTTTAACCCTTGCGCTTAGTCATTAGTTGCGGCGTTACAGGATTTAACACGCTGTTCTATAAGTTGCGCGGCGAGTTCTTCAGCTCGTGCATATTAATCACGACCACTTGATGGTCGCTATATGAGAAATCCTCGCTCACCCTCCGCTGAATTTTCTGCGTGCGTGTGTGGGTTTTTTTTTTTTTAAATTAAGATGGCGGTAGAAGAAAAGTGTGTGTGTTTTTTTTTCTCATGAGGGGAAAGCATCGAAAGCCTGCGTGCGGGACTTTAACCACGCTAAAACCCCTCCCCCCCTGTCTGTCAGTCCTCCCGGAACTACCGCTAAGTATTACGTCGGGAGGCAGAAGGAGCTTAACACTCAAGCGTTCGTAATCGTCCAATTGTGCGACATTATCTCATCCTAACGTCCCTGTTCACCCTACGTTAGTCGGTCCAGTTCTGTCCACTTGCCTTGCCATCATCTGACTGTTACGTGCACGCTCCAACTGCGCTGCTCTCTCATGACTTTCGCGCACATGGACTTCAATACATCCCACGCCTCTGGCGATTTGAACATGCACTCGACGATATTCTGCGCTCTTATTGGTTGTCGCAACGCCGCCTCTGTAATTTCTCGCATTTGTACAAGGCCATCACACTCGAAAAATATGTGGTTTGCATCTTCGCAGAGGTTGGGGCACCGCGCGCAAAATTCCTCAGAGTCATGGCCGTACTTGTAGAGATAACTTCGGAAACATCCATGACCGCTGAGCATCTGCGTCATGTAAAAATCTGGTTCCCTATGGCGTCTCTCTATCCATGTCCTGGTCTCTGGTATTAGATGATACGTCCACCTGCCTTTATTGCAATGATCCCATCTCTGCTGCCATTTCGACAAAGTGACATCCTTGATTGTCATGATCTCCTGATGCGTGAGGCCTCTTCCAACCGCCACTCTCATACGGTGCATTTCGTTTAACTCAGCGATAATCAGTGTGTGTGTGTGTGTTTTTTTTTTCCATGAGGGGAAAGCATCGAAAGCCTGCGTGCGGGACTTTAACCACGCTAAAACCCCTCCCCCCTGTCTGTCAGTCCTCCCGGAACTACCGCTAAGTATTACGTCGGGAGGCAGAAGGAGTTTAAAACTCAAACGTTCGTGTCTGTCCAATTGTAGACAGTCATCTAGCCCTAACGTCTCAGTTTACACCCCGTTAGTCGGTCAAGTACTGTCTCCTTGTCCCGCTGACATCAGACTACTACGTGTATGTGTATGTGAGCGTAATTTATGCCATGTGTGCGCGCTGTATGCGTGTGCGTGCGCGTGTGCGTGAGCGCGTGTGCTTGTACCTAGCCATTTCTTTGAGTTACTCTTCTCAGCTGTTCGAGCCTTCTTTTTTTATTCATTACGAATGCCGCCATCCGGCTTACTGCATCCCAGTACGTTGCGTCTGTCAGCATCAGACCAACGATATTGCCAGGTGTAATGCGCGCACCTACGATTCTTTGTAAAGCCTCTCTCGCTGTTTGGTACCGTGGACAGCTAAAAAACACGTGCTCGGCATCCTCAACTATTAGAGCTTTGCAGTGATCGCAGAACGGGTCCTGCTCATAACCGAACCTGTGCAGATAGTACTTAAAGCACCCGTGCCCGCTGAGTACTTGGGTAAGGTAAAAATTCGTATCGCCACTGGTTCTTCGTATCCACGGCTCTAAGTGTGGGATCAGCCGATTTGTCCACCTTCCGCTTTCCGCGCCCTGCCATCTTGTCTGCCACTCTGTGATGGAGGATTGCCTCGCTTCTGCCATATCATGCATGACCCCCGATACCTTAGTGGCTGCTTCTTTAGCCAAAAAATCCAGCGGAATCGATGAAGATATCACTAGCACTGCATCTTCAGAAACTTTACGGAATGCGCAGCAGACTCTTAACGCACACAAGCGGTACACCGCCTTTACGCCTCGCGCAAAGCTTTTAACTTGTAGTGCGCTCTCCCAGATAGCTGCAGCATAAAGTATTGTAGATTTAACTACACTAGCTAAGAGTTGTCTTCGCCTCTGACTAGACCCTCTAGATATTAACCTCAGATGCCTTACTCTGCACGTACTCCAGGTGGGCTTTAAAAGTCAGCCGGCGGTCAATCATGACTCCTAGGTATTTGATGTATGGTCTCGACAAAATCGCGTTGTTACCAACGCTAATTTCCAGGAATTCCACCTTCTTCCTGCTGCTCACCAGAACTGCTTCCGTCTTATGCTCGGCCAATGTGAGACCCACTGAGCTCAACCAGTTCTTTACTTTCGCTATAGCAATTTCTGCTGCCTCCTTTACGCTTGTTAGTTCTTTTGCTACGACTGTTATTGCAACATCGTCGGCGAAGACAACAATTTTTACTCCAGCAGGCACGCTTAATTCCAGGATGTCGTTGTACATAATATATAATGTTCAGCAGATAGTCGGATATTCCAAGCTTCCTCGCCGACAGCAGTATCTTCTGCCAATTCGCAGTATTGAACGCGTTCTTTACGTCGAGCGTTACGATGAGGCAGTATTGTTTGGAGCCACCGCGCCACCGTGTACCTTCCATAGCTCCCTGAGCAGTATTTTTAACCAGCCGCAGCGCATCTGTTGTCGACCGTCCTTTCCTGAAGCCAAACTGGAGAGCAGAAAGTCCAGCGTCTACCTCTGCCTCTATTCTGCCTTTCAGCACGTGTTCCAGCATCTTGCCTACTGAATCCAGCAGGCAGAGCGGCCGATAAGACGCTGCTGTGTTCAGCTGTCCTCTTTCAGGTATAAGCACCAGTTTCTGCCGCTTCCATGCTCTCGGAAATACCGCCTCTAGGATGCATTTATTGAAGACGCTCTGAAATAGGTACGGCCTTTTCAATGCGGCTGCCTTCACAGCAATATTGGGCACTCCATCTGGGCCAGGTGATTTGCTCAACTTAAGTTGCTTTGCAGCTAAGATTATTTCTTCTTCCCTTATAATTCTTATGTTCCGGTTACTGCGTGCTAACAGGATCCTGTTAAAGCGTGCCTGTTCAGGAAAAAGGCATTTTATTATCTCCTTCAGCGCACCAGGGCGCGATGGATGCGCTGTTCGTTGAAGCTTTTTCAGCACCAGCTTATAAGCAAAGCCCCAGGGATTATTTTCAATCTCCTCGCATATCTCCAAGAAGCATCGACGTTTACTCTCTTGGATGGCCCTTTTAAGCAGCTTGCGCTTGTTTTTATATATAAGCCTGCTTGTTTCAGAGTTTGTCGTATTTCGTGCTCTCTGACATACACGTCTGGCGTATTTGCACTCACTTCGCAGCTTAGCGATGTCATTGCTCCACCAGTATGCGGGGTTTCTGCGCTTTGAGTTCGATTTGCGCACCATTGCAGCGTCGCATGCGGTTCTCAGCAAGGCCATGAGTTGCGACGAAGCCTCCTCTGCCGTACCGTCTATAGAGTGGCTACCAATAGCCTCCATAAACACTTCGCTGTCGAACGTTTCCGTCTTCCAGCGCGGACGTCTTGGCCGAGTGGGAGCCCAATTATCCTCTTGTGAGTTCATGACGTCTATCTCAATAGCCCGGTGGTCGCTATGGGTATAACATCCGCTTAGGCGCCATTTTGTCGACATGTAGAGGCTGCTGCTTATGAAGGATATGTCTATGATAGACCCCGCACCATTTTACTGTAAGTGTGCTCTGTTCCAGAATTTAATAGAATTACGTCCATGGAAGAGAGGGCTTCTAGCAGACTTCTTCCACGCGCATTAGATCTTGGGCAGCCCCACTCGCAAGCCCAGGCATTGAAGTCGCCAGCGATTAGTACCGGGTTCCTTAAACGCGCGTCATTAACTAGGGCATCCACTCTGGCCTTGAATTCGTTGATATCCACACTAGGAGGGATATAGCAGCTATATATAAACTTGCCTTCCATTTCCACACAGACGAATCCTGTCTCGTTTTTCCGAAGCGTCATGTGCCTTCGGTTCGGATTGCAATTCCAGATAGCTGCCTTTCCCACAGAGTCAACTGCCCATCTCAAATCTGTCCCACAGGAGTAGGGCTCACTCAGAATAGCCAGGTCCACAGACTTTTCATAAATGGTATGCCTTAGGAGATCCTGCGCTGCTTCGCAATGGTTCAGATTAATTTGCAATAGCTTCATGCGTGCTATTGCCGTGTTCATTTATTTCCACCACTTTCCTGTCCACTTTCTTTGGGTTTCCGGTTGCCGCCATCTTAAACACGGGGCAACGGTTGCTTCCAGCGATGTGTTTTGGATCTCTTGTACTGTCAGCTATACAGAACATGCAATTAGGCTCCTCTTTGCATACCGTAGCAATATGTCCTTCCTTACCGCATCTCCTGCAGCACTTAGATCGGTCGATCTAATTTCTGCAGTGCCTTGCTATATGCCCGAATTCGAGGCACCTATAGCATTTGGTTAGCGTTTTCTGCTCCCGCACGCGGCAGTTAACCCAGCCTATCCTTATTTTTTCCGACTTTATGATGATGTCAGCATTTTCTCTTGTGACCCTGACTGCTGATGTCTGGGTGCCTCCATAAGCCCTCCGTAGGCTGAGCACATCCTCCTGCCCGAAGTTTGTCGGCCTAAATTTTTCCACGATTGATTGAAAGACATCGGTTTTTGTGGTGACTTCGTCGATGTCTTTAATCTCGAGCACTACTCGTTGTGTCAGTTCCCGTACAGTTGCTTCCTCACCTAAGCTGGCGCCGATGGCAGATTTGACCTTTTCTGCCTTTTCACCGGATTCGTTCAGCTGCAGAAGAAGTTCACCTTTCTGAGTACGTCGTATCTTTGTTACGGCCTGGCTGAGTTCTCCTATATTGGTGTCTGCCTTCATTTTGCCCAATATTTCAGCATATGAAAGGGCGCCTTTCTTCGCAATGACAATCGCCTCCGGTCTTGGCTTCTTATTGCCTCTTTCGCGTACTTTTTCCGGCTTCCGTGAGCTTACTAACGTCCACTGAGCGCTCTCTTCCGCGTCTGCTTGAGCTTCTGCGGCGATTGTTTGCCGGCCCGCTCTGACAGAGCTTTCAGCTTCAGTCGGCTTATTTTTTTTGGCCACTGACTGAATCGACAGTGGCAAAATCTCTGCTCCTCTTGTTTGCAGACGCCTGCTTTTTCTTCATAAGAGGTGACGTCTGACAACCGCTTTCGATGGTGTTTCTCCTGCCATTTTCCTTGCCATCCTCCATGCCTCCATCTAGTCGTCTGCCATTTTTAGGAGTATGTTCTATGGCTTCGTACAGTTTGGCAATACCTTCGATTAAATCACGCATTGGCTGGTGAATTGAACGCCTGCCTCCGCCGATCATTTCTACCAGTTCCCCTATCTTCCTTCCCATTTTGTCAAACGGTGAGATGCGCTCCGAATCACCATCTTTTACAGCTGTAATACATAGCGGTGACGAATTCGATCGCGTGGGCGTCACCAATTCCGCAGAAATTTTCAATGGCGACCGCGCCGTGCGGGTACTCTTCTGAAATGGGTTGCACATACCTGATTGGTCTTTCTGCCCACCATCATTGTTGTCTCTTACGCCTTTATTTGTTGTTTCCGTTTGTCTATCGGAGTTCATCTTGGAGCTAAGAACTAGCATGGACTAGAACCTTCCAGAAGCATAACTCAGACACACAAGCTTAGCACGGGCACGAACCACAGTATGATCAGAGCTTTTGCTTTTTTTTTATAAATAAATGCAACAAAGCTCTTTTCTGCTTTGTTTGGTCTCAATTCCCAGGCAACAACCGTAGGTATCAATATATTTATCCACTTAACTTATTTTACTCGCACAAAAGTTGCGCGGGAACTCCAATGTTGCACTTGTTAAGATTGCAAAAAGTTTTACAATTCTTAGCACTGAATTGCTTGACCCGAAGACCGGGCTAGCATCTAAGATGTGTGATTTCACCAGCACTCGCGAAGCGAAAAGGGACACGTTGGCCCTCCACCACACGTTTTATGAAACCCGGCAATAGAGTTTTACCACTGGAAAAACACTTTAATGCGGAGCCACTTAAAAACACGTCCGATCTCGACGAGATTAGACACCGAAAACTGGCAGCTACGAAAAACTCCATGGCCAGTCAGAAACTGCGTTAGAGGAAAGCTCATTTCACCATGCGATCGACTTATCCATCTTTCAATATTTGGGATCAGAGCGAATGTCCAACGGCCCTTGTTTGAAGCATTCCAGCGGGTTTGCCACCTTTCTACTGAGAGTGAACGCTCTCGCTGCGGGTATATCTCAGCGCCATTACTTTTCGCTGCATACAGTCGATGTGCCTCATCAGCCATTATTTCTATCGGCATCATGCCTTCCAACACAAACGCAGCTTCGTCGGAGACAGTTCGATAAGCGCTGATCACGCGCAAAGCATTTAGTCGGTGAACTCTTTCAAGCTGCTTCCTATTCGACTTCACCTTTAAGGAGTCTGCCCAAATTGGCGCGGCATACATGAGCACTGATGTCACTTCGAAGCTTTTTTGCAGACATACTCTGCATGCTGTCGGAAACTAAGGCGATCATCAATAAAAACGCCCAATTTATCGCTCTCTGCGATTGGATGGTAGCACCTCCCACCCTCAGTTGCACTGATTCCACTTTTTTGCGACTACTAATAAGGACGGCTTCCGTTTTTGCTCAGCAAGCTGCAAGCAAACCGAATTTAGCCACTGTTGAACCATCGAAACAGTAAGATTTGCTTTTTCCTCCAGGTCTGACACTTGTTTTTCTACCACTACGACAGCCAAATCGTCCGCAAAACCGATTACTTTGGCTCCTTCAGGAACTGGCAACCTGAGAACGCTGTCGTACATGAAGTTCCAGAGTAATGGACCCAATACTGAGCCCTGTGGAATGCCAGCAGTAATGCTGTATTTTTTCGGGCCATCGTCAGTGTCGTATATTAAGACTCTGTTGCTAAGGTAGCTCCTAATAATTCTCAGCAGGTAATCTGGTACGTTCTTCGCCAGTAGTGCATTAATGATATGCTCCCAGACAGCTGTGTTGAACGCATTCTTAACGTCTAGCGTGATTACTAAGCAATACTTTTTGCTTCCTCCTTTCCACCTGGTTCCTTTTATGGCCTCCTTCGCCACAGATATCACTACACTAAGAGCATCAATAGTTGAACGGGCTCTTCGAAAACCGAACTGGTTGGCGCTAAGACCTTGATCTCCTTCAGTAAAAGGCAGAAGCCGCTCATAAATTATTCTTTCAAGGACCTTTCCAACAGTATCCAAGAGACAGATCGGTCTATAAGAGGACGGCTCGCCTGGCGGCCTTCCAGGTTTGGGCAGCAATACCAATTTTTGAATTTTCCAAATCGCCGGAAAAACTCCTTGCCGCAGACAGGATTGCATGACAGCAGCAAAATGTAGTGGGTAACTCAAAACAGCTGTCTTCAACGCTGCGTTTGGGACAGAATCCGGACCTGGAGCTTTGTTGTGCTGTATTCTTTTAGCCGCCGAAAGCACTTCTTCGGATGTCACGACAGCATTATTATTGGCTGGCACTCCCGGGAACAGATTTCTGCGTTCCCCTTGCTGTGGGAATAAGGTAGCCACAATTTTTGAAAGAAGTAATGGACACCTTTCCTGGTTGCTGGCTCTTATTTCTCCCATGACTAACCTGTATGTTCCGCCCCAGGGATTTGAGTTGGCTTCTTCGCATAATCTTTTAAACATTGCGTTTTGGAGCTTCGAATGGCATTTCGGAGCCTTTTTCGTTCCCTTGAGAACTCACTTCGAAGATTAATTCTCTCCATCACCTGTTTGCAGCGTTGATAACATCGTCTCGCCTGCAAACACCGAGCGCGAAGAGCCCCAATTTCGGCATTCCACCAATAGGCAGGCCGGCCACGATTTGTGGCCTTTCGTCTGGGCATAGCAGCATCACATGCTTTCGCTAATTGTTTTGCGAGCTGCGCGGCCAGCTCCTCCGCATCCTCCGGCCACTCATGCTCATCGGCGAACATCATATTAAAAAGCTCTTTGTCCAGAGCGCTCTCCTTCCATCCACAATGTGTTTGGCGAACCCTGCTTGATCTAAGTTCATTCTGCCATTGGATGTCTATCACTATTGCCTGATGGTCGCTGAATGTGAACTCCTCACTAACTTGCCAATTTGTGTTCCGCGCCAGTGCGCTGCTGACAAACGTGACGTCAATCACTGACTCCCTATCATTTCTACGGTAGGTGCTTGTCGAGCCAACATTTGCGAGCACAATATTTAGTGTCGAGAAGATTTCCAACAAGATCCTTCCCCTTGAGTTGGTGTATCTGCTACCCCATTCAGTCGACCAAGCATTGAAATCCCCGGCAACAACTACAGGACTATTGTTTCTTGCGTCGTTCCAAATATTCATGACAATTGCCTCAAATTCAGCTTCCGTCAGACTAGGCGCTGCATAACAGCTGTAGATGTGAACTCCTGCCACCACGGCATAAGCAAAACCATTACTAATTTGCTGACTGATTTTTTGCACCGGGTGTTTTCCGCATGACCATATTGCCGCTTTTTTGGTGGAATCAGTGATCCATGAGTTGCTCTGCGACATTCTGTACGGCTCCGATATAATGGCCACATCCCCCCTCTTCTCTCGTACCATCTGCTCGAGCAGGTCCTGAGCTGCTTCACAGTGGTTAAGATTTATTTGTATGAATCTCATTATTTCACTATTTCGACTGCCTTCTGGTATGAGGCACATCGTCTACTACCTGTTACGTGGTTCACTGTGTCTGTACCATTTTGCGCACATATTAGACATTTAGCCTCTTTACTACAGTTTCTGACAAAATGCCCTTCCTCTCCACATTTTAGGCACAGCTTCGAGCGGTCGATGCCTTTACACGCCGAAGCCATATGACCGAATTCCAAGCATCTAAAGCATTTAATCGGTTGGCTTGATTTGCGCAACCGACAGACAGTCCAGCCGATCTTAATTTTCCCTTCTTTTAAGGCCACATTGGCCATTGCTACAGGAAGACTAACTATAGCTGTCTTAGTGCCTCTGTAAGCATTGCGCACTGATCTCACAGCTCTGTCGCCAATATCTCCAAATTTATTTTGGAACGCCAGCATAATATCCTCTTTCGTTGTAATTTCGTCGAGGTCTTTGCATTCGATTAAGACTTCCTGCGATAGGGCCTTGACTTCTGCTTCCTTTTCCAAAATTGGTTTCAGCCGATCCTTAAATTCGCTAGATGGGGCGGTTGCATTCGCTAGATGGTGTGTGTGTGTGTGTGTGTGTGTTTTTTTTTGTTTTGGTATGACGACCTGCATTGTGGAATCTTCATAGATACCAATGGACCGACCCAATTGGCATGCACGATTCACCGTGGTGCCTACGTGCTAAACCACAAACCTCGCACTTCAACCACTATCCCCCGCGGAACTGCCGTTAAGTATTACTTCACGGGGGCTGGTAAGCAATCATGCTATCTCTGTGCGATTATATCATTGTATCAATTTCTTATCTCAGCGAACCGCCGAAGCTCTATAAGCCGAAGCTCCGTAAGCACAACTGAGACGAATGAGTCAACTTTGGTCCAGTTGTCCTCGCACTGTAGCATAAATTGTTCTATATGCCGTGGACCGATGATCGCAACGCCACGTGCTCTAAAACGAGGGCAGTGAAACATCACGTGTTCTGCATCTTCTTCTTCATTTACACAGCTGGGGCACAAAGGTGACCTGTCGTGTCCGAATCTGTGCAAGTACTTTCGGAAGCAGCCATGACCCGAAAGGAACTGAGTCATGTAGTAGTTGACTTCTCCGTACTGTCTTTGGTACCATGCAGCAACGTCTGGAATAAGTAGATAAGTCCAACTCCCTTTCGTTCCAGTGGACCAACGTGTTTGCTATTTAGCGATGGAGATAGCTCTTTCTTCCTCGGCAATGTCTTCTGCCCCTCTGGTTGATCTGCGTTCATAAATCCGCTTCATCTCGTCCGCTAGAATATCAATAGGCAACGTAGATGCTATAACGCATGCGGCTTCATCTGACATCGTTCGAAAACCACTAATGATCCTCAGAGTGCTGAGCCTGTAGATCGATGTGAGAAGAGAATCACCGAGGTAACTACACTTGCCAGTAGCTTCCGTCTTGCTGGCTTCGGTCCGCCTATGTTGGGTAGCATTTTTGATAGACTGACCTGCATTTTTGCTGCCTTTGTACTGACATAGCTTATATGGTCTTTAAAGTTTAGCCTGCCATCCAGCCTGACTCCGAGATATTTAAGCGAAGAACTTGATTTAATTGTACTCTCGCCGACTCTTACATATATATGTTCAACTATCTTCCGGCTGCTGATAAGTATTGTCTCCGTTTTATGCTCAGCTAATTCTAGTTGCACTGACTGAAGCCACTCCTTTACTTTTGCAATAGAAGAGCTAATTGCAGCTTCGATCTGATGTATGTGCTTAGCCACCGTTATAATTGCTATATCATCAGCGAATCCGATAATCGTAGATTCTTGCGGCAGTGAGAGTCTCAAGACCTCATCATACATGATGTTTCAAAGAATGGGACCAAGCACCTTGCGGGACGCCTGCAGTGATATCGTAGTATTCAGTCCCACGATCGCTTTCATATATAAGCCTTCTGTTTTTTAAATAGCTTGCAATTATATTACGTATATATCCCGGAGCCTCCATCTTCCTAAGGGCTTGTCGGATATGTTTCCAACTGGCTGAATTGAAAGCATTTTTTACATCCAGCGTAACGATCGCCCAATATTCTTTCCAGCGTTCGCCAGAGATGGCGTTATTTGCAATATCTACCACTGCTTTCACCGCATCGATCGTTGATCGGGACTTTCTGAAGCCGTATTGGTGTTCGGAAAGATTATTTTCTGCAATGGGCGCCAGCCTATTATATACTATGCGCTCCAATATTTTTCCCAGTGTGTCGAGCAAGCATATTGTCGAGCAAGCATATTGGCGAGGGCTCGTCTGGAGGTTTTCCTAGTTTCGGAATCAGCACTAACTTCTGTATCTTCCATGAATTCGGGAAGACTCCATCATCCAAACATTTTTGAAATACGTGCAGAAATATTTCTGGCCTTCGAAGAATTGCAGTTTTAATTGCTATATTGGGAAACCCATCCGGGCCGGGTGCTTTGCTGTCGCCAATTCTTTTACACGCAGCCCGAAGTTCCTCAACTGTTATTAGCGGAACAAGTCCAGTTTCATATCTAGTAGTCGCACCTTGCATTGATGCGTGTCGTTGTGGAAACAATGTAGCTATTATATTAAGTAGTTTTACCGGGCAAGTGGTAATCTGCTTTTTTGGATTGCTCATCTTCTTCATAACTATTTTGTATGCCGTTCCCCAGGGATTGATGTCGGCTTCCTCACAAAGTCTGTTGAAACATTCTTTCTTGCTCGACTTAATCGCCTTTTTTAGTGCATTTCGCTTGTCTCTAAATAAAGTTAGACGATCACAAAAATTGGGTCGGCCTCTCGCCCGCTGTAACTTCCGCCGCGATTTTAGACAGTCTGCTCTTAAAGATCGGATTCTGTCATTCCACCAGTAGCAGGGTGATCTCCTATTTTTAACTGACCTTCGAGGCATAGATGCATCACATGCGTTACTTATCAACGCGTTAAGTTTCCGCGTAAGTTCGTCGACAGAACCAGAAATCATGTTGGCTGATTCGATTTCTTCCTCGAAGATTTCTTTGTCGAACATATGAGCCTTCCATTTCGGCCCCGATAATTTTGGTTTCTTTCTGCTTATACTTCTCTGATATTTTAGTTGGAAGACAACTGCTTGATGATCGCTGCCCGTATCATGCTCACTCACTTGCCATTTGGTGGACCGAACTAAACCCGTACTAGCAAATGTGAGGTCTATAAACGAAGATGCATCAGCTTTCCTAAACGTGCTTTTCAATCCATCGTTGAGCAGCTCCACATTCAATAGAGCAAAGGATTCTAAAAGAGCGCTACCTCTGGCATCCGTATGTTTGCTACCCCATTCAACTGCCCATGCATTGAAGTCGCCAGCGATAATCACAGGGGTCCTATTTCTGGCATCTGTAACAAGTTCATCCAACATGTTTTGAAACCGAGACTGCGTCCAGCTGGGTGGAGAATAACAGCTATAGAAGTAACAGCCACCCACATTTGCTCTTACGAAGCCGTCAAACTGGTTGCTCGCCTCATGCAAAATGAAGGAACCACATGTCCATATTGCTGCTTTCGCACTCGCGTCCTCTATCCAGGTTCCGTCCTGTCGGGCCTTGTATGGTTCACTCAGCAGCGCTAGATCGGCTTCCATTTCAATCACTGATTGGGAGAGAAGGTCTTATGCTGTCTCACAGTGGTTCAAATTTAACTGAATTACCTTAATTTTATTTTCGAAGCTAACGCCATCTTAAATAGTGGGCATGTGCTGCTACCGGCAATATGTTGCGCATCTTTTGTGCTATCTTTTCTACAAAACATGCAGTTTGGGGTAGCACTGCACTCCTTTGCAAAATGGCCTTCTTCTCCGCACTTTCTGCAACGTTTGGATCTATCGCATTCATTTTTGCAGAATTTCGCAGTATTTTTGCAGAATTTGCGCGGGCAGCCTTCCTTTTTACAACTGTAGTCCATGCAGCATCCTGGCCCTGCGTATCCTGTATCGCTCCAATTGTGACTTTTTTGCCATCATTCGTTGAAGGCGTCATTGGAGCTTTTGAGGTATTTTTTTCGCCAGTTGCAGTTTTTGCTCTCCTCTTTGGTGTTGGCGTTATTATTTCTGTGGATTGTCCGCGTTTGCGCCTTTGCTCCTTCAGCCATGATGATGTCTGTGAGGACTTGGACTCCTTGGGTACTTCTTTTACCCCTTCTCCATAATCTTCGATTGCACATTGGTCATATAGCAATCTTATATTTTCAATGGTATCCCGCATTGGCTGGTGGATCGACCTTCTTTTACCACCATTTTCTTCTAGCATTTCCACCAACGCTTTTATCTCCTCTCCCAGTTTCTGAAAAGGTGACTGTTTCTCCGCTTTTTCTTTCTGGTTCTCCACTGCTACTGCTGCTACTGCCGGTGGTGAACGAGCAACCAGCATACTTGTTCGAAACGGGTCACCTGTTCGCGAAGCCAATTTTGGTGTAAGAGGGTTACGCTTGCTGCTATCAGTGCTTTTTTGCGCCGTATCGTCTGCACCTGCTCCAGCCACGTCATTGTTTTTTGACTGGCGGCCCTCAACTAAATTAAGAGGGCCCGTGCTCCGCTCCTGTGCTTTATGGTCTGACATATAAGTAAATAGTCAAGGCACTCACCTGCATAGACGTCTTGATGTGCCCAACAACCAAAAACTTTATGACAGCTCCCTTAGCAAGGACCCAGAGCCGATAAAGCAGTGCGTACTAAACACCTGTCAGTGATCTGTCAGGATCAGCTGATCGAGTATTGCGCGCAAATTAGTAAACAATTTTCACAGCACCCAGTCTCACAAAAACCAAAAAATTTTTAGTTTTGAATCTTGACAATGTGTCCAAGGCGATTCGCGTAGCCACTACTAACAACACGAAACCGCACTATCGCACTTCAGTTAAAGTCACTTAAGCCTCCAAATCACAATGCTTTCACTTGCAAAAACACTTTTATTAGGAGACGATGTGATGAACGTCCACTTCTCATCACCTCTCATCACCTCTGATATACGAAGGACTGCATCATACATTAAGTTCCAGAGAAGAGGTCCCAATACTGAACCCTGTGGAACTCCGGCTGTCACATCATACTGTTTTACTGTGTGTGTGTGTGTGTGTGTGTGTGTGTGTGTGTGTGTGTGTGTGAAGACTCCAAACCGCGAATTTAGTACTCCAAACTTTGGTAGTGGGTTTTTGTGTGCTTTTGCTTAATTCGCCCAAACTATTTCCAAAACTGGTGGAAAACTTAAGAACTCTGTGGGGTGCACCCAGAACTCCAACAGAAAGCTGAATTTTTAAATGATGAGGTGCCAACTTCGTAGACACACAATAAGTTCATCAGCAAAAACATAAAGTTATAGTAAAATTGTATCTGTCTATCTTGGTAAAATTTTATCTACCTTGTAAGTAAACAGCATAAACTTTGGATTTTGTTTAGGAACAATGAGAAACGCAAAGAAAAGTCACGTGATGCCGCAAGATGCCGACGGTCGCGCGAGACAGAGATCTTTAGTGATATGGCTCAGGTCCTGCCGCTCAATAAGGAAGATGTCAATCAATTAGACAAAGCATCGGTCATGAGGATTGCCATCGCCTACTTGAAAGTGCGCGAAATGTTGCTGCTTTGTAAGTAAAACCCTCAGTAAGAATTGTTCGAAACCACCTTATTCATCTTATTATTTCTTCTCTAATGTGTAGTCCCAAAAATCCGGAAACTAACTGCTGATTTCAAAATCGATGTTGATGACGTAGTAACCATATCACCAAAATCAATAGGCTGCGGTAAAATGCCATTTGATTTTCTAAAATCTGTTGACACGAGCGAATTGAAGCAAGCACTAAATGGATTCTTAATCATACTTTCTAATGATGGAGACGTTACATACGCATCGGACAATATTACAGAATATTTAGGAATCGCAAAGGTTTGCAATTAAAATAAGGCCACCAAAAGGAGGACCGAAGTGTAAACTAATGGTTTCTTGTAGGTGGATATTTTGGGACATCAGATATGGGAATACAGTCACCAGTGCGATCACTCCGAGTTGAGGGAAGCACTCAATATAAAGCGAAACGGAAACGCGAATAAAGTTAAAGATGAACAACTTCTGGAGGAAAAATTATTCAGTGATCGTCGTGAGCTATTTGTGCGTTTCAAGTGCACACTAACCAGTCGTGGTCGTACTATCAATATAAAAAGTGCTTCTTATAAGGTAAAAAGGAAGTGTTTGAGTGTAATACAATTGGAATTTAATATTTAACTATATCCTAAAATACTAGTTGCTTTTTATCAAGAAAAAATCTAAAATATTAACATATGAGCAACTTCTATGAAATATACATATATTAACTTTTAACCTATACAGGGTTTCCCAGTATCGATAATCAGTACTGAAGGAGGTTTTGAAAAGATCACAACTAAAAAATCTGAAATATGAACATATGAACAACTTCTATGATATATACATGGAACGCATTTTGTGTATATTCATTTATGTACTATATTAAGGAGGTTTAGAAGATGTCACAACAAGTTAAAAATTGGATAGTATTGTGGTCGGGCGGTCCTATTCTGTACTGCGATACTAAAATTAGTGTTTTTCAAAAAGCATAGTTGATCCGAAGACTAATACGAAATACAAACCAGAAATACAAGCCAAATGCTTACTCGAGATTTTAGCTTTATGTACCCAATGATTCTCCGTTTTTCTTTGTATCCAGCTTTGCTGCTGAGGGGTTTTAATTTCCAGTAAGCCAGCACAGAGAAACTTTGTATGCAGAAATAAATTTTTCCAGCGTTTAGCTCTCTGGAGATTTTATTTTTGTTCGCAGCCGCAGATAGCGACTGACTATCTGAAGATTATAATACTCTATAGCTTCCAAAAGTCGTCGACAGAAAAACATGAATACGGAAAATGGGCCTTTTAATTTTTGAAAATTAGGCCCTTCTTAATTTTAGACTTTCGATTTAGATTAGGCCCTTCTTAATTTTAATCTTTCTTGTAGGGAAAAGTAAAAAAATATAAAAAAGAACCCACAATTTTGAAAAACTCCCAAAACCTTTTATATGAAACTTTTGAGGTTTTTTTCCAGAAATCAGTTTGGCTTCAGTCATTTGGCATTTTTCTGCTAGAGGCGAACATTTGTAGTCAAGTTCGTCTTTATTATTTGACACAAACTGCTGTTCATGAGGTTCTTTGGACAACTTAACAGCTGTTCATGAGGTTCTGTAAAGAGCGGTAGAAACAAAAAAAATCTAATCTTCGTGTGGTGGATGCAACTGAAAAGACGAAAGAGAGAACGAGCAAGAAAGAAGAAAGCTTACGCTCCTCTAAGGGGAAATGATATACCGTCACTTCCTAATTCCTAAATTTTATAGATTATAAATTTTATTCCTAAATGTTATAGAAATTTGTTCCGTCCTTCCTAGAAATTATCACCTAATTTATAAGAAACCAAGAGAAGGAGACGATATAGATGTAGAAAAAATGTACAATATATTCTTGCTCAGCGTTACCTCCTGAATCGATTTCGACCTGTCCGTCCGTCTAACTGTGTGTCTGTCTGTTGAAATCACGGTTACGGAAGAACGAAAAGCGATATCGATATAAAAACAACAACGATGAAATTTGCACAAATAATTTTTGTTACGCAGAGCAGATAGTGATTGAAAACGGGGTAAATCGATTAATAATCACGCGTGTTTTTTTATATTGAAGGTAAATCCACCTCTTTTTTAAACGAACGAAACGATGCAAATTATCGTCCCATAGCAATCTGTTCTACGCTTTCCAAAGTCACGGAGAGTGTGGTCAATTTTAACTTGTTGAGGTATCTAGAGCGAAACTAATTGCTCAGTATATCGCCAATACAGTTTCCGTGCACACCGCTCCACTTTTAGACCTGGCGTTTCTCATCGAACGGTGGAGTAATAGTATCCATCAGTTCGGTGAGAGTAAGGTTGTCGCTCTGGATGTCTCCAATGCATTTGATCGAGTGTGGCATAAAGCATTTGTATCGAAACCTTATGTCTATGGAGTCGGTAATACCTTCACTCGATGGATTTCGAGTTTTCTCAGCGGTCGCTCTATTCGGGTTGTGATATACGGCTTTGCTTCCGACGAGTACTCCATTAACGCCTGAGGTCCGCAGGGTTCCGTCCTGTCCCCTGCACTCTTTCTGATTTTCATCAACGACCTTCTGTCAAGCATATACGTTCTCCAAACGACCTTCGCGGTTAGACGTTAGCGGGAGGAGACGTATCATGAGTTACACACTCCAAAGTGACCTTGTTTATACAATTTGGTCTGATGACTGGTCAGAACCATAGCCGATTTTTGTTGAAGCATTGTTTCTGCAATTATCGCTTTATTCAATTTTGAAATGACCTCTTTTCTTCAAAATTGTAAACCATCTCAAGATTTGCTCAAAAATTATTATTTAAAAATGTAACTATCTCATATTTTAATTTTGCTATCTCATACTTTATTTCGCAATAGTCACAGAAAATATCGCTTATTAATTTACCCTAGTTCTTTTGGCTTTGCTTTCATTTACTTACAATGGGGTCACGCGTGTCAATTTTTATCTGGGATACTTCCAAGGTTTACTAGTACTATGTACGGTGGAGCCTGGAAGTAGTCAAACAGTAAATTTAATACAGTAAGTAAAAGTCGCAATCGAACGCTAAAGGCATTGATACCGATCGAGATAGTTGAAATTTTATGCCGAAAAGTAAAGGGCAATAATTGCCATCTACGACAATACATATAAACCTATTACTTCTACTTGCCCACAAAAAAGACGGAAGCATGCATTCCCAAACGCAGATACCTAGACCGTAAATACGAGTGACATACGTACGAATACATCAAAACAAAAAAAAAAGACACTGAAGATAGCACATCCCCGAAACCGGTTTGTCTCCAAAACAAAAATTTACGAGCGGCTACGGAAATTCGTTCCAAAAAACAAAAAAGATTTATAAAAACAGTCCAACGTTTCTTTTATTCGCGCTTTGATAAAAGTTACAATGATTATAACGGCTCATTAAATACTCTTACAGGTTATTCATATCACGGGTCAAATAGTATTGAATGGCAAAGGTGGCCGTGTGCTTGTCGGTATTGGGCGTCCAATACCGCATCCATCTAATATAGAGATACCATTGGGAACAACAACTTTTCTTACAAAACATACAACTGATATGAAATTCACATATGTGGATGACAAGTAAGAATTGCGTGAGAAATACCCATAGAAAGAAATATGGATTTAATTTTTTTGCAGAATGTCCGCTCTTCTTGGCTACAGCCCAAGGGACTTATTAGGAAAATCATTTTTTGATTACCATCATGGAGCGGATTCTGACAGCTTGATGTCTACATTTAAAACTGGTAAGTTGCAGTATAAAATTTTTGTTTACTACAAACCACAAAGCCTAATAAGAATCACAATACTTGAAAATAAGTGATTTATTTATTAAGTGATTTATTTATTTATTTATTTGCTTAGTTCTATCTTTTATACGCTGTCAAAATAACTGCTCAGCGACTTAAGATCGAACTAATGTTAATATTAATACGATACCTTAATCCGACAATTTAAGCGTAGCGAGACAATGGTGATGGCAGAAACAATATACTGATTACAGTATTCTTTCATTCAGTTTAAAACACCAGGCGATATCGGTTGTTTGCAGCAGCACTTCACTAAACACTTTTCGTTTTTTGAAACAGAGAAATACAAGCTTCGATAAAATCGTATAGAAAATAAATTAACCTAATGTTTTCACACAATAAGTTGTGACATTGCAGCGTATATTTCGAGTGGGTTTTTGCTGCTTGCGTTAGCAAATTGTTATCTCAGGTTTGATACTTCCAAATTTTAATGGCTTGGGTGTAATTTTTTTCTTTATTTTTTAATGGTATTTTTTAATATTATTAATAATTTTTCATTAATATGAATTATTAATGTGTTTTGCTTTTTTTGTTATAATTAGCTTTCTGTAGTGATGAAAGATGTTTTTTTTTTTTTTTTTTTTTTTATGACAGATGAAACCAAGCTCAGGGGATGCCCCCTATCCATGCACAGCATTTGTTGGTTCCGAAGGGATGACAGGTTAGTGGGAAGGGGGAAAGAGGGAGTAGTGACGGTTTACACTTCGCTTAAATGTTTCGATGCTGTAAGTAGGCGGGAAGACATTCGCAGGGAGATTATTCCACAATCTAACGACGCGACCGAAAAACGAACTCTCACGGTAATGCGTGGTTCGTTGGAACGGAATCGTGACATAAAAGGGGTGCACCGCTCTGGAAAGCCGAGTAGTTCTGCTAAATACCTGAACCGGAGGAATCAGGCTGGCTACTTCAGAGGAACATTTACCGTGAAAGTAGCGGTAAAATAGTGCTACACACCCTACATCACGACGACGCTCCAAGGTTTCAATAGAGCTGGATACCCTACTGTCCCCTATAAGTTTTAACGCACGACATTGGACTCGGTCTAGGAGCTGAAGATATGTTCGCGAAGCTCCCGACCATATATGCGAATTGTACTCCATTTTCGGACGGATATAAGTGGTGTAGATACAACGAAGATCGGTTGGAGTGAAGTACTTCTTACACCGCTTAAGAAAGCCTAAGCACTTGGCTGCTTCTTTCGACACGTCAAAGATGTGATCGTTCCAGCGAAGATCACATTGGATTGACATGCCCAGAACATCAAGAGCCTCCGACTCATTAATATCCACACCACCCATATTTAGAGGTGGGAAGTTGTCACCCGCCAAACGCTTGTGGGTTAACAAACAGCATTGGGTCTTCCGCGCATTAAAATCGACCCGATTCGCTTGACCCCACTCCTGGATTTTGTTGAGGTCAGATTGGAGTGTGTCATTCATAGTTCTGCGTTTTCTATTGATCTCCAGAATAGAAGGACGCCTGGAGAATGAATATGAATGACAAATGCTGCTGTCATCAGCAAACGAGTAGACGGGGTTTGATGTCAATGACAGAAGGTCATTGATGAAAATAAGAAAAAGTGTCGGAGACAGGACCGAACCCTGCGGAACTCCAGCATTAATGGAGTGCTCTTCGGAAGCAAAGCCGTCTATCACAACCCGAATAGAACGGCCGCTGAGGAAACTCGATATCCATCGAGTGAAAGTATTACCGACACCATAAGCAGCCAGTTTAGACACGAGTGCTTTATGCCACACCCGGTCAAATGCCTTGGAGATATCCAGAGCAACAACCTTGTTTAAAAATTTTAACTTATAATGCAAAATATGTAATTGGTTTAATGCGTAGGTTGCTACTTAAACCTTGAGATATGGCAACACTAATGTAAATATGTCAATTTGACATTGTTATCGTAAAGTTTAACATTTTTAATGGTGAATGTACTCAGAGCGTGTTGTCATACGAGTGCTATTTGTGTTGTTTGCAGATACTTAAAACATTCATCTTGGTTAAATGGAACTAAATCGTGAACGTTTTCGTGCGATGATTTTCTATGACTTTCGAGGTGAACTAAACCAATAGCAGAGTGCCGATCAACTCGCTTCGACTTTTGGTGATGAAGCTCATCGTCTTGAGCCACCGTGTTTCGCTGGTTTTTTTCGCTACAGGACGAATTTCGTGAAGTTTCTCCAAAATCTGTCCTTGTGGCACAAAACATCGATGCTGTACGAGAACTGATATTGCTCGTTTGTTCGAACGGATTCCCCTCTTGTTTTCCGTTGCTCATCTGTTTTTGAAGCAGTCGAGCAACAGAAAGCATTTTGTCTTTTTGCTTCAGGTGTAAATAAAAAATTAACTTAAAATATCTATATATTGTATATAAAAACTCAGCCTGCGTATGTTTGTGCTCGCAAAAAATAAGTCGGTCGATTGACTTCGATACTCTAAACTTAGTTGGTCGATAGACTTTAAATTTTGACACAACGTTGCATTAGAATACGGGCGTGTTTTTATTTCTTTCTTTATTATTATTTTTTATTATTTTTTGTTTTTTTTTCTAATTTTTTTCGAAAATCGAATTCATTAAATACTTTAGGAAGAATATACACTGTACATCCGAACAACGCCGAATAATTTCATTTACGGTTGCTTTTGATTACCGTTCGTGGTCCAACACCATTTATACATTCACGAACAATGTATGGAATTCTACATAATACGTATCGGAGTGCGCGCGCGACACTTGATTTGCTGGAAAACGACGATCATTGAGAAGAAGTCAATTGAAGATTCATCCGCCACTTTTAATCCATTTCAAATACGTACGCTGTTCGTAATTATTTTATCTACATGTTCCCCATCACAACCAGTACAATTGTGGGAGAAATACAAAGACTACATGGCCGAAGATATTTTGCACAGAATGCGTCAAGAAACACAAAATCATGCCTTGGATTTCACAGAAATACACAATGAAGCGCTAATTTTCATTGAGGATCTTTGTCTTGCAATGTGCGGCAGGTCGTTGGCACAATTGGGAATGACAGCACCAAATCGGTCAACGCAACATTCAACAGAGAACTGCTAAGAGAGCAATCATACAACAAAAATGAATGATTGATTGAATGATGTGTTTTCTCGGCGAATCTATGTTCGTTAGAATACTTTTATTTTATACGCATTTTTTATCAGACTTAGCCACAGCAAAGCGTGGCAATCTTTAGCTAGTTATAATATTGATATAATACAATATATTTGACAGCGAAAGTAATGCTTTGTGGCGACTATAAGAAATTCAATCAACTAAAGTAAAGAAAATGTGTGTTATATCTATTATGTAATGTGGACCCACAATTGGAATTTCATAATCACCACCAGTTCTTGCCGCAGGATGCCTGGCAAATCAATTGAATTTAAGAACTTATTCGGATAAAATTAAAAAAATATATATGCAGAAACCTTCGCGGCCATGAGCATAACAGCTCACCAAAGTTTCATCGCATTTGGATGAATGGTATCGGAAATCATACGGAACAAAGAAAGAAACAAACAAACATTAATTTTAAAACCTTTTTATTAGGTCGCTTTCTTGTCTGTTCGGGTGCAAATTTTGTTCAAAACTGAATGACAAACATAACATAAAACTGGATGACAATGCAGTATTAGGTATAACCACAGGCAAATATAGTAATATACAGATACCGAATACAGAAAAAAAATTGTCACCATGATTACGAAATTGTGAAATGATTACAAAATACGTGTATTAATTTGTATATGAAAGATTTTCGTTTAAGTTTTCATCAAGATGTATTTGTGTAGTAATGTTAATATCATTAATTATTGATGCATTAAGTTTTTTAGTTTTTTATTGTATTTGTCTTGCTTTTGGGTTAGTTTGAGAGACTAATTTGAGACTAGCTTGAGAGACTAACCCAAAAGCAAGACAAATGTAATAAAAAACTAAAAAACTTAATGCACAAATAAAACTTTATGAAAACGTAAACGTAAATCTTTCTATTGAAAATTAATACACTTATTTGTAATCGCTTCACAATTCAAATGTTTTCATTAATTAACTAACCGAAATACATACGTATAAAATCCACATAAACACAGTTGATGAACGGTGTAATATTTTCATAATCTTTCTTCCATGAGGTTTTTAGTCCTATAGCGTTTTCAACCAGCCAATATGCCAATATGCAATACTAAAATAAATCTGTTGCTTATACAAATTCTTTAGCAAAACGTTACACTCGCAAAGTTTGTGTTGTACAAACCTTGGACACCGAACGTAAAGAAGAAAAATAGTTGAAAACCATCAAAAACCCAAGAAATGCTGAAACATTTTCGATGCATGAAAATAAGTACACACTCAACCATGCGAAACAAAGTTGGATGCCCACTTTGAGCGTCGAAATTGAAATTGAATTAACAAAATTGTTTCGTGATTAAAAACTGAAATAAACATGATATTTACCACATGTCCCTGATATTAAAATGTTTATAATCGATTGAAAAATTTCACACACACACAAGACTAAAAGGCAATAATAATTATTTAAATAAACTAAAATTTTTAAATATCATCTAGTCCGTTTTTAACGGAATAAACGGTTTAAAAGAATTTTTTCTAGCCCCATACAGACTTCTAACACTCTACACGTAGTCCTGAAAACTTTGGATTGTGAATTTTTAAAAGCTACGAAAATACTAATGACTGGAAACATACGTATTTACTTCTGTTAATACGATTCTACGATTATTAATACTTGCTCTTTCTTTGTTGAACCGGAAGGAAGGTTATAGCGTGTTGAATGTTTCAGAATATTTTGAAAACTGTTCCTAGTCGGTAAGTCTGAGATGAAATTTAATATTTAATATTTAAAACGGAAAACGTGGGGCGCATGCAGTAGACAGTTGATGAATATGATAAATTGATGAGACAATCACAAAATTGTGATGACAATCACAAAATTTTAGGACTATCTATATCCCACCGTGATTATTACTTATGAATGGAGACAAATTACTGAGTAGAACTGGTTTGGATGAAATTTGTAAACAGCGTCTCCTAAACAAATATAAGTAATATAATGACTGGAAACTTACGTATTTACTTCTGTTAATACGATTCTACGATTATTAATACTTGCTCTTTCTTTGTTGAACCGGAAGGAAGGTTATAGCGTGTTGAATGTTTCAGAATATTTTGAAAACTGTTCCTAGTCGGTAAGTCTGAGATGAAATTTGGTCCTGTTTTCATGTTTAAATTGAACTGAATTAAGTAAGGAAATTATTATTGGGTAGATTGTATTCATCAGATAATCTAGAGTCCGGCGTTTGAAGTGTCCGTTAAAGATATGTGATGTAGGTATGGCTTGACAGTGTCTCATTAGCAAAAATTTGTATTTATAAGTTAACACTTTCATTAGTTTTGAAAGAAGCTCTGTAATTTTTTTATTGGAAATGACTGCAATTTCAAATGTTGCGATTAATTTGTTTGCAAAATCAAATGAAATTTGTAACAAAGTTGTGCTAAAAGTTTCGTATCGTACTGTAACGACACCTTCGGCTCGCGCCAGGATGAAGACGTCGGTTCAAGAGTCCGTTACATACATTTATTGATTCTTTTGGGAGTTCGAGAGAGATAGCACACATTCGCGTTTTTCTTCAGATTATTCCACTTTATTAGTTTGTAATTACTTTTACTTAATTTAATCTTATCATCTAGATTTCTCGTCTTGTAAGGAAAAAACTTTTCCTCTTCTAGCCCACGTGGCAGATGTTGTGATCAAACACTATTACTTGCAAGGCATGAGCGGTCTCCGACCGGTTCAGTCCAAAATAGCGGGACACGAATTTGGCGATGCGTACACGGTCTCCGACCGCTACAGCCAAGCGAGATGAGCGTGCACGGTGCCTACCGATTCAGCCAAGAAGACGGAGCGTAGACGATCTCCGACGCGGAACATGAACGGTCTCCGACCGATTCAACCGAGAGCGCGGAACGTGAACGGTCTCCGACCAGTTCAGCCAAGAGCACGGACGCAACTACGGGCGAGGCGAGAGCGGTCTCCGACCGGCTCAACCAAGAGAGTGGGAGATGAACGGTATACGACCGGTTCAGCCGAAAACAGAGGGGGACGCGAAACCTGCGAGGCGTGAACGGTCGCCGACCAGTTCAGCCAAGATCGTGGACGCAACTAGGTGCGAGGAGAGAGCGGTTTCCGACCGGCGCAACGAAGCGAGCGGAAGATGAACGGTCTACAACAGGTTTAGCCTAAAAGAGAGCGGAACGCGAAAGAAGCTCAGCAGTTGCTAAAACTCACTGGGGATAACCAAGCCAGTATAGAAAACTTTCGTTCGACTTCGCCAGAACGAATGCTTTCACCCTATCTTACCTGGATACTGTCGCCGTCCAACTGCCACGAGCTTACAGTTACAGTTACAGTTATTATATTGAGTATCGATACATTTTATATACAATTTTAATAAAATAATCTTATAGCTAAGGGGGTGTAGAAATAAGTGGCTCAACAACAGGGGCCTACTAGAACAGAGTTGCATTGTGGTTAGTTAAAATTAACTAGAGTGAATGAAAAGTTATTATAAATTATGTTAGAGCACTACCCAAGGTAGTGATGATTGTTGGCCTTAGAATAAAAGTTGACATCGATTCCAGGATGCAGGATCAAACGAAGAAATAAATATTTGAAGTTTGGATCTGGTGTGTGGTGAAGCAGATTTCTAATGTCGTCCTCAGGGTGAAAAACGATGCTGTGCAGGATTCGTTTGGAGTGATTAAGCAAGAAGTTATCTATAGGAGTAATGTTTGCAGAATCATCAAGAGTCTTCGTAGAGTAGAGCTTCAGGCTTCCAGGTCTTCTCCAGAGGCCGGTGCAGCGGCGGAGGATCTTTCTTTCAAACAATGAGAGAAGCTTCATGGTTGTAGGTGATATGGTAAACCAAATTGGGAACCCATCACTGATCACAGGTCTGATTAGTTGTTTATATAAGAGTAGCTTGGTTGACTTGTTAAGACCGCTGCGTCTTTTAAGCAACGGGTTGACCAGATGTAGAGCGTAGTTGGCTTTCTGAACAGCTTGAAGTGTATGCTCCCTGAATTTGAATCGCTCTGTGAACTGGATTCCAAGATATTTGCAGCTGTATTTTGGTTTGATGATGCTGCCATCTGGTAGAGGTAGGGACACACTTCTGCACCTACCAATGAATCCTCGTCTGGATCTTACAGCTTTAGAAGGGTTACGGGAACAAATTAATTCTGTTTTACAGGAGTTGATGTGGAGCCCCCACTTTTTGTAGTATTCCCACAACTTTTTTACATGTAGACCAAGGCGGCGAGCGGCTAGCTCTGGCGAAAAGGATGAAGAAAACGTGATGGAGTCGTCGGCGTACAGCATCGTAATTTTGCCAGGCACGTTTGGAGGTTGGTCAGAAGTGTAAATGTTGAATAGAACAGGGCCAAGTTTGGATCCTTGTGGTACACCTGCTGCTATAATTTTTCTACTGGACGATTTGTTGCATATTCGGACGAAAAACTTTCTGTTGATTAGCCCACTAAACCAGACGCTGTCAAATGCTTTCTCAATGTCCAGGAGACAGGCGAGTGTGCATTCTTTTTTGTTCAGTCCATTGGTGACTTCAGAGTGTAGTTGCACCAGCGGATGAATAGTGGAATGGCCATTCCGGAAACCATGCTGATTTTTTGGAATGATGTTGTGGTCGGCACAATGTTTGTTGATGAGACGAAGAACAAGTGTCTCGAAAATTTTGCTAACGCAGCAAAGTAGGGAGATACGACGGTACCCTGACACAGACGACCTGTCGGCTTTCTTGGGCACAGGGACAACTTTAGCTTCCTTCCAGGAGGTTGGAAAGTAGGTGTTGTTCAAGCAATTGTTGAAGATAATTGTCATGAGCAAAACTGCCGGAGAAGGGAGCCGCTTCAGGACGAAGTTGGAGATTCCATCTTTTCCAAAGGATTTTTTTGGCTTGACCAGCTGCAGGGATTCCCGAACGCCAGCTGGAGTGGTGAAGATCGATGTTTTTAGCTTCAGCGATGTTGACGAAATCTGGCAGATCAGCAGGCGGTCTGTCAGTGAAACCTTTTTCAAAGTACTCAGCGAGGATTTCGGCATTGTCCTGGGGATCAGCAACTTTAATTTCACCACTGGAGATGATATCAGGAATGTGGTTCTTTTTGCCAGTGATGAAGCCAATCCGCTTGAAGGCATCAAGACCTGGCTTTATCATTTCAAGCTTCCTAGTGAGCTGTTCATTCCTAAAGTGGTTGATGGCTTGCGTGAATAAAGTGTTGGTGCATCGTAGTTCAGGCAATACGAGCTTATACTCAGAGTTGGAGGTGTTATAAGTGCGGTGCAGTATTCTCTGGAGCCTCTTACGAAGCCGCTGACGATGATCCTGGATGGCCTGGATATTGGCAGGTAGATTCCAGAACCTGTCTCTATTTGTTGGGATTGTTGACTGTGTCTTCAGCGCGTTATTTATGGTGGATTAAAGGTTCGCTACGGCATCGTCGATCTCTGAATTCGTGAGATTTCGGACAGTTGGAGGACAGATGATGTTATCATCCACATGTTTTCTGAACGCTTTCCAATTGATCTTATTGAAGACGATCTGCTGTTCGACTGGAGATTTCACAGCGAATACTCTTTGATTGAGCCGGATTTCAAGCTCAACAGCAAGGTTGATTCTTTTGGGAGTTCGAGAGAGATAGCACACATTCGCGTTTTTCTTCAGATTATTCCACTTTATTAGTTTGTAATTACTTTTACTTAATTTAATCTTATCATCTAGATTTCTCGTCTTGTAAGGAAAAAACTTTTCCTCTTCTAGCCCACGTGGCAGATGTTGTGATCAAACACTATTACTTGCAAGGCATGAGCGGTCTCCGACCGGTTCAGTCCAAAATAGCGGGACACGAATTTGGCGATGCGTACACGGTCTCCGACCGCTACAGCCAAGCGAGATGAGCGTGCACGGTGCCTACCGATTCAGCCAAGAAGACGGAGCGTAGACGATCTCCGACGCGGAACATGAACGGTCTCCGACCGATTCAACCGAGAGCGCGGAACGTGAACGGTCTCCGACCAGTTCAGCCAAGAGCACGGACGCAACTACGGGCGAGGCGAGAGCGGTCTCCGACCGGCTCAACCAAGAGAGTGGGAGATGAACGGTATACGACCGGTTCAGCCGAAAACAGAGGGGGACGCGAAACCTGCGAGGCGTGAACGGTCGCCGACCAGTTCAGCCAAGATCGTGGACGCAACTAGGTGCGAGGAGAGAGCGGTTTCCGACCGGCGCAACGAAGCGAGCGGAAGATGAACGGTCTACAACAGGTTTAGCCTAAAAGAGAGCGGAACGCGAAAGAAGCTCAGCAGTTGCTAAAACTCACTGGGGATAACCAAGCCAGTATAGAAAACTTTCGTTCGACTTCGCCAGAACGAATGCTTTCACCCTATCTTACCTGGATACTGTCGCCGTCCAACTGCCACGAGCTTACAGTTACAGTTACAGTTATTATATTGAGTATCGATACATTTTATATACAATTTTAATAAAATAATCTTATAGCTAAGGGGGTGTAGAAATAAGTGGCTCAACAACAGGGGCCTACTAGAACAGAGTTGCATTGTGGTTAGTTAAAATTAACTAGAGTGAATGAAAAGTTATTATAAATTATGTTAGAGCACTACCCAAGGTAGTGATGATTGTTGGCCTTAGAATAAAAGTTGACATCGATTCCAGGATGCAGGATCAAACGAAGAAATAAATATTTGAAGTTTGGATCTGGTGTGTGGTGAAGCAGATTTCTAATGTCGTCCTCAGGGTGAAAAACGATGCTGTGCAGGATTCGTTTGGAGTGATTAAGCAAGAAGTTATCTATAGGAGTAATGTTTGCAGAATCATCAAGAGTCTTCGTAGAGTAGAGCTTCAGGCTTCCAGGTCTTCTCCAGAGGCCGGTGCAGCGGCGGAGGATCTTTCTTTCAAACAATGAGAGAAGCTTCATGGTTGTAGGTGATATGGTAAACCAAATTGGGAACCCATCACTGATCACAGGTCTGATTAGTTGTTTATATAAGAGTAGCTTGGTTGACTTGTTAAGACCGCTGCGTCTTTTAAGCAACGGGTTGACCAGATGTAGAGCGTAGTTGGCTTTCTGAACAGCTTGAAGTGTATGCTCCCTGAATTTGAATCGCTCTGTGAACTGGATTCCAAGATATTTGCAGCTGTATTTTGGTTTGATGATGCTGCCATCTGGTAGAGGTAGGGACACACTTCTGCACCTACCAATGAATCCTCGTCTGGATCTTACAGCTTTAGAAGGGTTACGGGAACAAATTAATTCTGTTTTACAGGAGTTGATGTGGAGCCCCCACTTTTTGTAGTATTCCCACAACTTTTTTACATGTAGACCAAGGCGGCGAGCGGCTAGCTCTGGCGAAAAGGATGAAGAAAACGTGATGGAGTCGTCGGCGTACAGCATCGTAATTGTGCCAGGCACGTTTGGAGGTTGGTCAGAAGTGTAAATGTTGAATAGAACAGGGCCAAGTTTGGATCCTTGTGGTACACCTGCTGCTATAATTTTTCTACTGGACGATTTGTTGCATATTCGGACGAAAAACTTTCTGTTGATTAGCCCACTAAACCAGACGCTGTCAAATGCTTTCTCAATGTCCAGGAGACAGGCGAGTGTGCATTCTTTTTTGTTCAGTCCATTGGTGACTTCAGAGTGTAGTTGCACCAGCGGATGAATAGTGGAATGGCCATTCCGGAAACCATGCTGATTTTTTGGAATGATGTTGTGGTCGGCACAATGTTTGTTGATGAGACGAAGAACAAGTGTCTCGAAAATTTTGCTAACGCAGCAAAGTAGGGAGATACGACGGTACCCTGACACAGACGACCTGTCGGCTTTCTTGGGCACAGGGACAACTTTAGCTTCCTTCCAGGAGGTTGGAAAGTAGGTGTTGTTCAAGCAATTGTTGAAGATAATTGTTATGAGCAAAACTGCCGGAGAAGGGAGCCGCTTCAGGACGAAGTTGGAGATTCCATCTTTTCCAAAGGATTTTTTTGGCTTGACCAGCTGCAGGGATTCCCGAACGCCAGCTGGAGTGGTGAAGATCGATGTTTTTAGCTTCAGCGATGTTGACGAAATCTGGCAGATCAGCAGGCGGTCTGTCAGTGAAACCTTTTTCAAAGTACTCAGCGAGGATTTCGGCATTGTCCTGGGGATCAGCAACTTTAATTTCACCACTGGAGATGATATCAGGAATGTGGTTCTTTTTGCCAGTGATGAAGCCAATCCGCTTGAAGGCATCAAGACCTGGCTTTATCATTTCAAGCTTCCTAGTGAGCTGTTCATTCCTAAAGTGGTTGATGGCTTGCGTGAATAAAGTGTTGGTGCATCGTAGTTCAGGCAATACGAGCTTATACTCAGAGTTGGAGGTGTTATAAGTGCGGTGCAGTATTCTCTGGAGCCTCTTACGAAGCCGCTGACGATGATCCTGGATGGCCTGGATATTGGCAGGTAGATTCCAGAACCTGTCTCTATTTGTTGGGATTGTTGACTGTGTCTTCAGCGCGTTATTTATGGTGGATTCAAGGTTCGCTACGGCATCGTCGATCTCTGAATTCGTGAGATTTCGGACAGTTGGAGGACAGATGATGTTATCATCCACATGTTTTCTGAACGCTTTCCAATTGATCTTATTGAAGACGATCTGCTGTTCGACTGGAGATTTCACAGCGAATACTCTTTGATTGAGCCGGATTTCAAGCTCAACAGCAAGGTGGTCGGAGTCGCTGAAGTGTGCCTTGCAATGAAAATTCTGCAACTCAGGCAGGATGTTAACCAGCGTCGATGAGCAGAGAAAGAAATCAAGTGTGGACGGAGTCGTGGTCCTGTCCAGTTGAGAAACCACCACCAGGGAGTGCTCGTTGCAGTGACTGCTTCGCCCTGCGGAGAGCAAATGTCATCGTGCCAGAGTGGGTGCCGTGCATTGAAGTCCCACCAATCAGACAGTATGTGTGTTGGTTACACAAGGTGTTTAAGGTGGTCACCTCGGACGTCAACAGGACTACTTTGGCACTTGACGTATATCGAGATGATGAGCAGCGACTCATTGTTGCTAAATTTAATGGTGATTGCAGTGGCTTCAGACGTTTTCAGCGACGAAAGGTGGACCTGCGTACCTTGGAAACAATTCTTCAAGAGGATGGAAGTTCCTCTCCAACCTTCAATCTTGGGCGACTGGAAGAACCTGTAGCCACCCTGTTCGACAAGGTTCCTCCTTGTCAGATTAGTTTCCTGTAAAAGAAGAATGTCTGGGTTAAATTGTTTCACAAACAGATTAAGTGAAGCCCTTCTAGAAAGAGAATAAATTGAATTCACGTTGTAGGTTATGATCCTGAGTCGACCTATTGTAAACATAGCTCACAAATAAGCCGACCCAAAATCATTGTCTTCGACTTATCATCGAGTGTACCATAGTTAGAATTGCTGCCCCAACCAATCTCTAAATCTGAAAGGAGAGGAGGTGGCCTTGTTTTTAGCAGACTGAGCATAGCTAAGTGCTCTTTTTGGATTCCTTGTCTGGCAGATTCCAGAGCGAATTTCTGTTGCTCCTTGTTTTTCACCGAAGCTTTCCTGCGGGAATCGAGCAACTTCTTGTAGAAGGGGCATCCAAGGTAGTTGGCGGGGTGACCTTCCTTCTGGCAGTTTACACAGAAGACCTTGTCGTCCTTTTCACCCAGCGCAGAGTACGTGGACAGCATCCTGGAAGGTGGCTAAGGTTGCATTTAACACAACGGTATTTCATACCGCAGTTCGTGCCAATATGGCCAATCTTTTTTTTTTTTTTCCATATCCGAGGAGCTGCTAAGCTTCAAAGCTTTTTATGCTGATAGCACGAGCTCCTGTTAAGAGGGTTGATAGAGGGAGGGGAGTGGAATGTTTTTTTTTTTTTAATTGTAGAACTATTTGTTTAGTTTTTGTAAAAGGAAACTTTTGGCAATTTCTGCATGGCGTGATGCCGCTGGGTTTTAATTTCTCCCAGTGCACCTTCTGATTTAGCAGGAGCGTCTTGCAGGTTATGGAGGAGATGACAGAGTCCTTGGCGACTTCGACGATGAACTGGTAGAAGTTCTTATCCGCCTTCTTGCTCTTGAAGAGGGTTACTGCGGTAACATTGATGCCCATATTCTTTAGCTGAGTTTGAATATCCTGCGTCTCAAAAGAATGGTGAATCCCTTTGAGGACCAGTAGGACTTTTCTGTCCTCCTTGGGCGTGTAGGTGTTGAATTATGCACTTTTTTCCTTCAAGAACGCTTTGATTTTGTTGAAATCGTCTTTGGCTCTAGTGGTAATGACTGACTTGCATGACGTGACGTTGTGGACCCGAAAAGCGATGTTGTTGGCTTTGGCAAAACGGTTAAGTTCAGCCACGTTGAGTCCGACGGCGATAATTGGAGGCATGAGCGTCCTGTGCGGAGTAGCGGTAGAAGCCGACGGAGTCGAAGATGAAGACAGTGGAGCCTCAGGCCTAGACACGGCAGCAGAAGACTCCGGACGTAGAGCTTCAGGAGATGGAGATTTTTTGGCCGGGGATGGGGATGAAGACCTTGAGCCTCCTCTTGTTGGCGATCTTTGAGGGAGGCGGAAAATCCTCTTCACTGGAAACGGATGATTCAATTTCTGCGCATTCTGCGCAGCTCAGAGAATCAGCCGAGCTGTCCTCATCAACAATCGTATCCGGGTCCGAATTGGCATCCCCGTCGTTGCCATCAGCCTCAGTTGCCAAATCATAGAGCTGATCGATGTTGGTTAACCTCAGGTGCATATCAGCCAGAAACTTGACCCCATAGATAGCTGCATTAGTTTTGATTTGGTTGAAGGCAGACTCAACCTCCTTCTTCCTTTTTTCCTCCCTACCCATGGTACACGGGTATGGGAGAATGGTTTTGGTTGCTGTAATAAAATCGCTAATTGCCTGTGACGAGAAAAGGTAATAAAAACAGTAAAAATTTTCGTCTTAAAAGACGCTAGTTGACGGCGCAGGTAGCTGCAAGCAGGTCTCGAAGGTTCGCAGACACGGCTGAAATTCTGCGAAGTCGATGGTAATCACAGTGAAACACTTTCCGAAGAATGCTAAGAACTGAAGAGAAGGTCTTCACACTTTGAAAGAGCACCAAATGACAATGAATGATTTTTGAATGAATGAACTGCCACGAGCTCGAAGTTGATCGGCCTTTTATACTTGTTTCTGCCGTCAAATCTTGGCGGATACCCACTGCGGTGAACTTGTTGTTGGTGTCCGATCGTGGTGACACCCCACTGTGGTGAAGTGTTGTCCTGGCAAAACCTTACCACTACTCTCCACTAGATGGCTTAACTTGTTCTTAATAGATGTTACTCTTAGACTTTAGTTTAAATTTTTAGTCTAGTTTATTAGTGCTCAAAATATACAAAATAAAAGAACTTCGTGAATTCATTTAGTGAATACTATATTATACTATATGGCCCATAGTAATACATTATAGATACAACATATTATGGTTGCGGCCGACACGACACCACCAGTGCATAATCGATTGTATCGTAATCCGAAGCGAAGTTTAGCAACAATAGCAAAAGAGTTGATCATAAGCTATTCGTGATAGGCGAATAATAAAAAATATGCTAAAGATAAAGCCTTTGAAAAAAAGTGTCAAGAACTAACAGATGCTCATAAAAATATACAATATGATCCCAAAGATTAAAAGTATTACTTCGTTTGCTCGCTCGTGAATATATTCTGTATTGAACTATTTTTCAACAAACAAAATGATCATTTCGATTATAATTTTTAGCATTTGAGAGTGATGGTTTGGGCTGTCACTGAAAATGGTCGTTCGCCGATAATTTTCTGGCCAACAAACACGAAAATCAATGCCCGTGTTTATCAAAGATTAATTTCAAATTAAACTTCAATACCATGGACCGAAAAACATTTCAAAATTTGAAGTCTCCTAAAATGGGATGAAAGGAATTTTCATACCATTAGTTTTTTTATACTAAGATTTTTGGTAGTTTTAGTCTGACGACTTAACTTCAGTTTCATGACATTAAACTGACAGAAGTAAAACTAAACACTACCTAAAATAGTATAAGGACATTAGAATTCAGAACGTTCCCAAAATCCGGCTCCACCGCTGCGAACTTTTTATGTTTTCATAAGATTTTCAATTTTGCATGTGTTTTAATTACTTTTGGTGTACTTCGGAGTGCCATCAGTTCTTTCATACGACATTGAAATCTACACTGCACTGAATTACAGTGCAGTGTAAACTTAAACTCCCTCCCTAAAACTTAGAATTTATTTATGTATGTAGCGCATGAAAAATTTTACTGCATTCTCAGTACAAGCGTTTCGTGGTTTAAAGGACAGTTGTCAAAGCGAATTCTCTGCTAGGTCGGTCGAAACTTCTAGCAAGGATTAAATAAATGTTTTATTGCAGCATTAGTTGAGTGCGACGCCATGTCGCGGGCTGTTGATTATCGTCAAAGGCGTACAATGTTATAATAAGTCAATTATATGAAATGTACAGGGTACGTGCCCGATAAAGATTTCATAGACACACCGAATAGAAGACTAAATGAATTTTATTAGAAGAAGCGTTTGGGTGTGCAACCTGTGAGCATCGCAGCCAGACGGTATAGCAACGCCGAAGAAACATTGCACTTGCAACGCAGTTAAGCTTTCTACGCAAATCATGCTTGTAATAAGAGTGGCGAAAAATTGCTCCTGCCACTAGAGCTCCTCTAACCATCAGCTTTGAGTCCATTAACACAGCCGCTTCGCTGCCACCAATCGGTCATCTCGAGTCCCCCGTAGTATAATCGAGAATATAAATTCTGGTGATGCTGCAGCGCAGCACGATGAGTGCAACTACATCGACACAGTCGGCTTTGGCGCTTCCTCAGTATTGGCGAGCAGAAGTAGATACCATATAATGGGAAATGCCACCGTCACGGAACTTCGCTTTCGTTCGTAAGAAATTAAAGGGTCTGATTACTGTTTTTATACCCTACTCCCTTCGGGTGTATATTCACTTTGTTTTTACGTTTGTAACGCAGAGAAGGAGACGAGATAGATATAGAAAGGTATATATATTCGTTCTCAGCGTCACCTTCTGAATCGATTTAGCCCTGTCTGTCTGTTAGAATCATGGTTACGGGAGAACGAAAAGATATATCGCTATGAAATTTGGCTCAAATATTCTGTGTTATGTAGGGCAGTTTGGATTTAAAATGGGCGAGATGGGATAACACACACGCCTACTTTACATACGGAATATAAAGGCGCCTCGTTTTAAGAAATGTTATAGTGTGAATATCTCATAAACTGTGCGAGATATAGGGTATAATTTTATTCCGGAACATATAGCGCCATTACTAAAATTTTTTGCATAACTTGGAAATATCTACTGAAGATATTGAGATTTAATTTTATCATGATGTATAGGGAAGCATTACCAATAAGATTGCCAGAAAGTGGCGTGCTACGCCTACTCATACAAAAGTTGTCAATATCTCGTAAACGGTATAAGATATTAACACGTAATTTTATCACGAGGTATTACCAATTTGTATATAAAAAATGGGCGTGGTACGCCCACTAATACAACAGTTTTCAATATCTCATAAACGGTTCAAAATATTAATACGTGATTCTATCCCGCAGTATCTAGAGACATTACAAAAATATTTGCACAAAATGGGCGTGGTCCGCCTAATTATACAAAAGTTGTTAAATGGCGAAATTATAATTTTTTCAGTTACTCGGGTGTAGGGTATTTCGATTTCGGCAGGCCGAAGACAACACTTTTACTTGTTTTTACATAATTTTCCCCGCAAAATTTTCTCGAGAGGGATGAAAAACGCTTCCTTGGAAGTTCATCCACCTCGCAAAAAATTTCGAACAGTTGTTCGATCGATATCTCATTAAAGAATGAAGCCCTTATATTTAAGGCTGTGGGTTTACTAGCCGTGATCGGGCCGATTAGAATCCAGCCAAATAGCAATTCCTGGGCGATCAATTAACCAAGAACATTCTTTTGAATATTTTCGAGGATGATGGAAGGATATAAATCCGCACCAATAAGGACGTTTACTAGTTGACTTTTATAAAAATTGACGTCAACTATTTTGATATTTGGAAGGTCTCGCAAAGAGACTTTCATTTCAGTAAGTTCGTGCAGCACTAATGCTGTAGGTTTTATTTGAAAGTGAGAGTCATGCGGTGAGCTGAGCATAAAAATTTTGAGTTCACTTATAATTTAAACTTAAAAAAACTTATTTCTTTTTAATTTCCTTTTTTTCTCACTCTATTTATTTTCCTTTCTTCACTTTACAATTTTGAACTTAACCGTACTTTTTACTGTACTGATCAGAATTGTACAATTTCAACTGTGAACTGTATACTCAACTTATTTATTCTAAGGCGGCATTTATAGCCACATTGCCTATCTTGCAATTTTTGGGGGTTCGACGTCTACCTTGGTAAAACAATTGTTTAGAATCGTTATTGTAAAGAATTGGAATATTGCAATTTTGATTCCTTCGAAACTTAACGGAAATGCAAAGCGCATTTGACACCAATTTTGCGATTTAAATAAATTTGTTTTTAATTCCTTTGAAAATTAACGGTGCACCTAAAACCTGTGTGATTCTAAAAGTTACAATTTCGCAATTTAAATAAATTTGAAAAATTGAAGGAAAGCGCATTTGACTGTGAAGAGTTGCAATTTCCTAATTTACTAGATAAAATTCGGTTCATAATTCTTCCGAAATAACGAAAATGCACATGAAAAATAAAAAGGAATAAACACCGTAATATTCAATATGTATAAGCAAATTTGTAATACATAGTATTTTTGTTATATTAATAGGGTTAACTATAACATCCCCGCCGATAGATTGAGGCTCCGACGAGATTTGCAAGGTAGTAGTAGAATTTTTCTTAAATATTAGGAACGAAACAATAATAAGTAGAAATATTATATGTGTTAAACTTGTACGGATACTAAGGCTAACAATATGGTTTGTATTATTGCTTAGTGATATTTGGTATAAATTACTTTTTGTAAAACATATGTATTTTATATTATATATTAGAAGCCCTTTTGGCTTCTCCTTACTTTCCGAAAAACTGAACTGCATTTTCAACTTAATATTAAGCAAAAAACCGCATGGGTTATTTCTTTTAAAATTTTTGAATTACGCACTTATTGAAATTTTATAGACAAAAAATGTCTTTAAAATATTTCAAAGGATTTGAACCCTATAGTTACATCCTGATAGCTACGCCCATGACGACAGTCCGTTGAGAGTCTTTCTTTCATTAACTCCATAAAAGCATTTCTTCATTTCCTGCATACTCTTACGTTTCGGGTCTCTAGAGGATTATTCCGGATGCCAGTGCAAGATGTCAGAAAGAAGGTAGAAGAATCCTGTGCTTTGCAATATATTTACTTCTGTGCCTGTCGTTTTCTGCAAAGCTTTCCACCTCTCACAGTTCTAGTTTCTTTTAACGTCTTGCGAAGTATTTCTTTTACAAGAAACGCGAAGACTTATGATGATGAATTGATGCTGCAAGATGTTTTAAAATGCAGCGCAAGCATTCCGTAAGTAATAAATGCACAAAACGTGGCTGACTCAAAAGAACACACTATTTTCTGCGACTTCCTAAATGAAGAATACACATTGTTATGCGTTTCTTAAAGAAGTATATACGTGGAAACCTACTTTGCCGGTGCGATTACATAATAAATTCGAACTTATGCAGTTTTGTGTGTATCTTCACTCAGAAAAATAAATGCTTGGAATAAGCACAAACGGGGCATATAAGATACCATGCACACGATTTTGATACTTACACACGATTTTGAGTCTGCATTTCATTTCAGCAATTTTAAGCTATAGTTAGCATCCCGAAGTTTTTTATAAATAAGAAGATTAAAACAATACTTTTTTGTCCTGCTTTCATACATTATGTACAAGTAGGTACATAATGAGGGAAAAATAAGAACTAAAAGATTAATTAGCGTTTTCAGAGTATTACGTTATGTTTTATGTATGCAGTGTGTGGCCTTAGCTCCTTTCGTTTAACAGCCGGGCTCGTGCAAAGAATAATTTTTATGGCTTCTGATGCACAATATTATTCGGTTGTGATGTGACCATACTTCTGAAAAATCGAGTTTAAAAAATCATAGGTGAGTAGAAATATATTATTGAGTATAAGTTTTAATCGTTATTTATGTAGAAAAAACGCATAGTTTGAATATGAAAATATTAAATGATTTTATTCAAAATATTTTCAATCTGAAGCGACAAGCTTCGCCTTCGAATTCTATTTCTTTCGAAGCGATGCAGTCATCGACCCATTTTTGTATGCTGTCATATGAGTTGAAGCGTTTTCCAGTAAATGCCGACTGCATCGACCGGAACAAATGATAGTCTGAAGGGATAATGTCTAGTGAAATCGACGGGTGGGGTGGCTAGATTAGCTATCGCGCAATTCTGGCCGTTTTTCTTGAATAGCGTGTTTCAAACGCATTAGTTGAAGTCGACAACGTTGGGAATTGATAGTTTCGAACGGTTTCAGCAGCTCATAGTACACTACACTCTGCATGTCCCACCAGATACAGACCTTTGACTCCTGAATATTGCGCTTTGGCATCGAGAAGGAAAATTACCTAGGAGAACCGATATTAAAAACAATTCAGCGGTTTTGGGTCTATGATCTGGAAAAAGAAGGATCTCGAGACCCGTGAAAGTGAAATCTTATTTCATGGCAAAAGGGATACGTCATATGAGATAATAAAATTGCAAACGCCTTACGATTGCTTTTGCTATTTTGTAAGTGATGAATTTTAATTTTCCTTTCTAATCAAATGAATTTGCGCGCTCGTCAAAACAATATTGAAACTAGATTCTTTACGGATGCAGCAGAATTGCGTAAGTTTTGTGGAGTATTGATTGTTACCCATGTCTGTATATCGTTACCCATGTCTGTATATCGTTACCCATGTCCGTATTTCGTTAACCATGTCTGTATATCGTTACCCATGTCTGCATATCGTTACCCAAGTGTCCAAACATATTCGGCAAAACATCCTTTCGAAGCTTTAAGGAGTTTAATTTAAGTAGTTTCAAAAAACTTCACATTTCAATAATAATTCCGCTGAGATTGCAAGAGGTCAACCTGGTTATGGTCAATTGTACAAAGTACGACCACTAATAACACACTTCAGTAGTCTCTTTGCTTCAGTTCCTATGCTTCAACGACTTTGTCGTCAACGTGTTCGTCGACGAACAGATGTGCGCAACCAAAATGGGAGGTAATCTACTTCGACAATATATTACAGCCAAGTCACAGAAATGGGGTACTAAACTATTTGTACTTTGCGACAGTAAAGGATTTTCTTATGCTTTTGAAATATATGATATATGCGGGGGCTGGTGATAATGTTCCCGAGAATTAACTGGATCTTAGAGCATCATAAAATGTTGTCATACGCTTGTCAAAAAACATACTGACAATGCCAAACACATCATTTACTTTAACAATTTTCATACAGCATTGGATTTAATGGTGTATCTAAGAAGCTGTGGAATTTATTGGTTTGGAAACATTGAGCGCAAATCGTTTGCCAAATTGTAAACTATCGACTGACATAGAAACATCTTGCGTCCTATAGCGCAAGAAGTTCCCAGAGGCTACTCCGAGGAATATGTTAGCACTGCATATGGTGTCGATATACCCAGCATCTTGTAGCCTGACACCAAAAATGTTCGGTAATTATCGACATACGTCGGTGTGTAGGCATTCATCTCTGAACGAATGGAAAACCGAAAGCATAAAGCATTACGATGGGATCGAAAAACTAAGTAGAATAAATAATTTGATTGCCCTAACATAATTAAATAATACAATTAACACATGGGTGGTGTCGACCTAATTGACGAGCTTATATTCGTTATTATATTCTTATGAAGAGCAAAAAGAGGACAAATAAAATGTTTACCACCTGCTGGACGTAGGAATGGTAAATTTGTACATATTGTACCACAGGCTGCATAAAGAAAACAGACATACTCTACTTCTAGATGTTCGCAATGAAGTGGCTGAATCAATCTTCCTGATTCCGTCGTCATTCCGCCGCAGAAACGTCCGGTGCCGACCATCACCGACACGACTTCCAGCAATGCCAGAAAAACCTACATATCTCCAGACAATTTCCGCTATGATCAGATAGGGCATTGGTGTGATTTTTTGAATAGGTCGGATAAGAAGCAATGTAAAATGCCAGAATGTACATCCGAAACAAATTTTTTTATAACAGATTTTTACAGTAGCTCTCTTAAGAGAAGCTGCTTTTTTCCTATGCATTTAGCACGGGCTACTATTTGGTTGTTTGATAGAGGGAGGGGAAGTGAAGAAGGAATTTTTATTTATTCCAATCGACTCCAGCAAGTGTTGCTACACAAGTTTTGTGATAATGGCAAGCTAAATTTATGCAATTCTAGCACAAAGAAATGTTTTTTTAACTTTCACAACTGCGCAGATTAATTTCTTTAATTTTAATAAATCTTGATTAAAAACCACCTATTTTATTTTATTTACTTCTAGGTAGGCAGGTCCGCCTTAAGCCAAATATAGTTTTTTTTTGGTATAGTTTTTAATGAAGCCAAATTCTTTCAATTAGTACATGCTCTCTTAATTTAAGCAAGACGCGCTTAAATATTGTTATTCTGGCTGCTTATATTAATAATTACACAAGTTGTTTAAGGCACCTCAAGTTCTTAAATTAAGCGATTTTGGAGATAGATCCGACAACAGGAGGCTTTAAACCTAGACTGACAAAAAACCTATAAATACGCATACTAAAATCAAGTCTTAAGGACGTGATTTTACATCCGTATCTACAGACGCAATTTCATACTTGCAATAACCGCGACCGCAACTCCAAATTCAAGAAAACTTTAACGTAGGAATGGGAACATATCGCCACAATACAATATGTACTCAAAAACTAGTAAGAACTCACTACTCCTTCTTTCCCCTTCCCACTAAACTGTCATCCCTTCGGAACCAACACATGCTTTGCATGGGTAGGGGCATCCCTGAGCTTGGTTCTATCTGCCATAAAAAAAAGAAGGCTACCCTTGGCCGGGCCAAAGTCTAAATACTTTGAGTAGTAGTTCTAGCGGGTTCTAAAACATAGCTTCACATGTGTATTTCGGTGGAGTCTCCACCTAAGGGGCGCTGTGTGTGTAAGAGCGAGACAGTGGGCGTAGCGTGTGTAAAAGTGAGAAAGACTATATGAGTGGCAAACGAAGTTGCCAGATCGAAGGATTTTGTCATGGGAATTTTTGTGGGGATCTTTTGTGTGGATTTGGAAGAGTAAGAGTAAAAAGATTTTTTAAAAAAGTGAAAAATGTTGAAAAATGAAAAAGTGCACAGAACATTTCAAAAGAGTGAAAAGATTTAAAGAAAGTGAAATACTTATAACACAATCGAAACAATAAAACACTTAAAAAGAAAGTGGTAAACTCTGTCACAAATTTTTGGAATGACGAAATCTAAACTTTAAAACAAAAAGTGAAAACTTAAAAAACATTTGAAGAGAAAGTGTTCAATACATTTAAAAAAGCGAAAATTAAATAAAAAATTTTAAAAACTGCACAGAACATTTTAAAAAGTAAAAACATTTTAAAAAATGGAAGGAAAGAAAATATTTTAGAACACCTAAAAAACAATTTGAAAGGTGGAAAATTTAAAACTACAAAATTATAAAATATCATCAGCAACAAAAACAACAAAACCAACAACAACAAGAACAACATCGCCTCCACCGTCACCGCCGCTACCACCACCACCACCGTCACCTCCACTATTACCATGGCTACTAACGGCAACAGCAACAACAGCATCAACAACAGCAACAACAGCATCAACAACAGCTTTTCTCTGAAAAGTGCAACCTTAAACGCCACGTTGAGTCCAAGCACGAAAAGTGGGCACTTGTAACGAATGTAAGATAAAATTTTCTTGACGCGATACCCTTCAGAGGCATAAAGCTAAATTTCACTCTCAATCATCATCATCGTCAGTAGCAACAGCAGCATATTTAACCAATCCCCAGCCTTCAACATCAATAGCATCATCATCAATACCAGCTCATGTTCGTTGTCTCAACCGCAACAAAGCGTCTTAAAAAAAGATTGGGCTCATCATGTTCGGACCAACAAACATAAAAAAAATCGTTTGGTCTCAATAAACGACCATTTGAAAATAATAAAGTTTGCCTTTAATGGCAGAATCGAGACGTATGTGCTGGAAAATGATCATGAGGGTTTGCTCATACCAGAGCTGTTTTTTAAAAAGGCTGAGGAGGCAGTTTTGGCTGCTCTGCATAAGTTATTGGTAAAACACTCAGCATATAAATTCAATATGGAGATATATGCTGAGTATGTTAAAATAACCAATGATGATGAAATGATGGTTGAAATAAAATCAAAAAAAAGTAAAAGTGTTGTCTTCGGTCTGGCCGAAATCTAAATACCCTACACCCGAGTAACTGAAAAAATTACAATTTCGCCACTTAACACTTTTTGTATAAGTAGGCGGACTACGTACCATTTGTAGTTTATAGTGATTTTGAGTGTATTTTAAGAAATGTAGATGTAAGTTTAAATAGTAGTAAAAATGTATTATACATAAACACATACCAATAACTTTTAGTTACTACAAAGTTTGTAAGTATAATAACAATCTAAATAAGTTTGTAATAAATTCGGGAGAAGATGCCCAAGCTTAGAAGCTTATACATCTTCCACTTTGACAATTCAAGCACTAAAAATCCCAAGTAAATGGGCTTGTTATAAACGCTGCGAATCGTACTTATTTGAATCGCAATCATGTGTTCAGTAAATTGTGAAGAGCTGTGAAAATTGGGTTTGCCAATTAGTGCGCGAGCTCCCAATCGCCTTCCTCGACTGCTAAAGTCCTCGGCATGATGAAAGATGAGAGTAAGGGGAAAATAATGAGAGTTCATACGCCTCCGCTCAAAAATGTACTCCATAGCCATTGTACATAGTAAAGATATTAAAAAGGCTAAAGGAGTTAAAAAATTAGTATTAGATAGGTTAAGTCTTAGTGATTATAGGAATTGTTTAGCAAATAAGAATATTGTATATGGTGACATGTATATATTTAGAAGTAAAATGCACGAAATATATACACACAATTACTACATAAAATAGCTTTAATAGCTATACTTTTTCTTCATATGGAAGTAATGAAGAAGTACTCCCCGCAAAAACACTTTATTCGGCACGAAATTCGACATTTTCAGAGTAAAAAAAAGCTTGTTAAATGACACATACTGATTCTGAAACTATATGACAGTAGCTTTCCAACACATATTTGGAAAGGTGAATCACTGGAATAATAGTCACGTTACGCCATCTGTTAGAAAACCGCACGAATTAACCGGTACACCCAATATATATTCTTCAGAATAAATTTCGGTGGTAAAGGCGGTGGCACCGCCTACCATGTACCAACTCTACATTTAACCTAGACTTTACCACAGCCAAAAGAAAACACTTATCCAAACCTCGCTTAACAAACCTCGAAAGAAGAATCGAATTCTTGAAATTATTCGGTTAGTTGAAATTACCCGAATAGTATGAAATTATTCGGTTTATTGAAACTATTCGCTGCACATTGGCAATCTTCCAGGAGAGCGGAAAAACTACGAAGGTATATGAGATATTAAAGAGATTGCGCAACGGGTGAGCCAGCTTTCAGTCGCATCTCCTCAACACATGGTCTGAAACGCCATCCGAACCCGATGATTTGTTGACATTGAGTCCTGCAAGTACTTTTTTAACTGCTCGCGTTTGAAAGAGAATCAGGCATAGCATAATATACACCCCCGACCACGGGAAGTGGTTGACTAAATTATGGAAGAAAGCAGTTTTCAGCAAACATTATTAGCTAAAGCTAATAGGTTTGCCTTGTCAACCGAGTGTGTGAAGATCTTGTCGTTTGAGAGGTGAGTTGGAATAGACGAGGACGTCTAATTCTAATGTTTTAAAGAACATTCATATCATATTTATTATGATGTTAAGTTGGAAAAAGGTCCAGAATGTTTTGGTTTTGCCCTTCAACGCAGGAAAGATGCGTTTGTTCCTTCACAAGTTGAGCCAAGTTATTAGATTCAGCAAATAATTCAACGTACAAACCTTCGGGAGTTGTATGACTCGAATGGCGGAGCTAATTGGAAGTATGAACATTGAAATCACCAGCAACAACAATTTCACTGTTTGGGTGCGATTCAAAGGTTTTGGAAATCGAATCAGAGAGACCCGCCAGTTTGTCCAAAGTAAGTAGCCTCTCTAGACTCGGGCTTCTGTATAAGAAGCAGAAGTGCAGGATGTGCGACTGGATTTTGAATTTAACCTACATGGAGCTGAATTCGCTATCCGACGTGCATAAGTGCTGCTGACACTGGTACTGACATCGCTGCGAATGTAAATGGCGAGGCCTTTATGTAGGGAAAACAATAGCAGTAGATGGTACCCAGGCATCCAAAAGTCAAGTGGATCTGCACCCTCGGCCACCTGGGTCTCACCCAGTGCCATTATGTCTGGATGATGAGTACACAATTGAGCATAGACCGCAAATTAATTCGCCTTCAAGCCACGAATTTTCGTGAAGTCCATGCAAAATTTTGTCATCACCGCCCAATGTAACAAAGCAAGTGTTAGGAGCTCAAGCGGCCAAGCGGACTCTGCAAGCAAAGAAGAAACGCGACAAGCTGAGTGTTATGCCTTCAACTTGTCGTGCTTCGAACTACAGTGCACACACAACCGTCAGCACTGCTAACGGCAGGTGTTCAGTAGTAGGAAAGCGAAGATATTGGAGAGGAAAAGAGAGAGAGAGAGAAAAAACAAGTCAAGTGCACAGCATGCATGAAGAAGAGAGCATGCACAGAGAGCGTGAAGAAGCCCCTCGCCTGGTCCCCCGCAGTTGAGAGGTTTTTTTTTTATTTCACAATTTTGATATAATTGTTATTTGTTGCAGCCGTTTTAAGAGTTGGGTATAATTGATGTCAAATTTTGTATATTGTTGTGTTGATTATTTGTTGATGATGTTGATTTGGGTAAAATTGTCACTATTTGTTGATTTTGATGATTGATGATTTGATGAACACTGTTTGTTTAATTTAATTTTCTTTTCTACTGCCGCTTGACTGCTCCCGACCACAACTTAATCACTACTCAATCCGCCTTTGAACTAGAAGTATTGATACACCTGATCTAATCTGATAGCTGATACATCTGATCTAATAGCTGTATCACCTGATCTGCTCTGATAGCTGATATACCTGATGCTAACAATGAATAAAAAATATTAAAAGTCCTGGTAAAATACACATGTATTTTGAAACAGAAATTTAGGATTCTAAAACTGGGAAAAACAGATGTAAAAATTCGTTTAGAAGAGTCACTAAAGCCAATCACAAAACCTCTAAAGGAATTGGTTCGAAATACCACAACAACAACAAATATCAACAACATTGATCCGACAACATTGTTGCTGTTCAGCAGCGGCTAAACAAAATTTAAATGATGCGGGGTTTAACCTAAATAAATCGTGTATCAATCATTCCAAGTTACTCCACGATATTCCTAGCGAAGATATTCCAGCACGTAAACGTAGGTTGCTACTTAAGCCTTGAGCAATGGCAACACTAATGTGAACATGTCAAATTTGACATTGTCATCGTAAAGTTTAACATTTTTAATGGTTAAAAAATAGAATTAAATCGTGAACATTTTCGTGCGATGACTTTCGACGTGGTTTAAACCAGTGTGCCGATCAACTCGCTTTGACTTTCGGTGATGAAGCACCATCTTGAGCCACCGTGTTTCGCTGGTTTTTTTCCCGCTACAGGACTAATTTCGTGAAGGTCGTTTAAAAATCTGATCTTGTGCCACAAAACATCGATGCTGTGCGTGAACTGATATTGCAAGATCGTCATGTGACATACCGTGATATTGAGGCATACTTGGGCATTAGCTCCACTCGCATACATTCAATATTACATTACCATTAGAACAACGAGGAACGGTAAATTCGGAATGGTACACCAACATTTGTTTGCCAGAAGTGTTCGGAAAAATCATTAAAACCAATCGCAGAAGGCGAATCATTCTCCACCACGACAATACAAGCTCTCACACATCAGCTCAAACAAACACGTTTTTGAGCATTCAAAACATCGAATTGATGGATCATCTGCCGTCCTGATTTGGCACCCAATGATTTCTTCTTATTCCCGCAGATCAAAAATAACGCCTGAAGAAGCGGTTGATGCGTTCAAATCACATGTTTTGGAAGTACCTCAATCGGAGTGGGAAAAGTGCTACGAAAATTGGTTCAAACGCATGCAAAAGTGTATTGATCTTCATGGAGAATATTTTGAAAAACAATAAACTATTTCCGATTATAATATTTGTTTTTATTTGGCTATCTGAAGACTTAAGGTGCAACCTCGTATTTAAATTTTGCCAACGATAAAGCAAATGTCGTTAAAATTTTGGGATTGACATGGTTGCCCCCAGACGGACAAATTTGCCATCAAGGTAAATTTAAGCACATTAAACAAGATTACAAAACGAATAATCTTGTCGGAGGTCGCTCGAATTTTCGTTGGGGACACTGGGACTAGTTGTAGTCAGAGATTTAAACATAATCCAAGAACAATGGCTAATCACATTATGCTGGGATGAGGAATTGCCACCCATGCCACCCATCTTGCAGGACAAATGGATATAATTCCGAGATCAGTTAATAGAGCTAAACAACTTTCAAATTTGTCGACACATATTCCAGCAAGGCAAAAGTTTCACTACAACTACGCACGTTTGCCTAAGCATCGGAAAAGGTTTATAGTTCAGTAATTTACTATAGGTCAATTAGCAAGGAAGGAGTTATCATCGTTCGACTTTTTTGGGCGAAGTCCTGATTAGCACCTGTCAAAAAACAAACACTGCCACGTTTGAAATTCTGTGCCAGGACGAGTTAAGAAATATATACAGTTAGGAGAAATACCAACGTACTTTTGGTCAGGCTCTGGGATAGTCTTTGCTTGGATAAATTCATTATCCTCATCTTTCAAACCTTTTGTCGCCAACCGGGTTTCTACTATCCAGAGACTATCACGAGCTACGCAATGTCACCATGTCAAATCAAAGGTGAATCCTGTAGTTCCATTATCCCGCGTAATTCCACCAGAAAAGTTCAAATCATGTTCATTGTGGTTTTACGCACCATTCTTTTTACATGGTAAGGACTCAACCTGGCGTAAAGATTTTCACAGCAAACCACATCAAACTATCGACGACACAAAAGGAAAGAAAAAACTCTAAGTACAGCAGTCATCTCCAAGAACAAAAAATGGCTTTAAATATAATTCTTCGAGCAATTATTCAATATCGTTTCAATGAAGAATTGAACTTGCTTAACAATCAAACATTATTAAGCAAGAGTAGTCAGTTAATCAGTTTAAACCCATTCATAGATGGCGATGAAATAATAAGGGTAAAAGGACGTCTCGAGAATGCTCCAATAACATACGACGCTAAACACCAAGTGGTTTTACCGTAACCGACTAGTAAAACTGCTTTTAAAACGGTTCCACCAAGAGAGCTCAAGCTCTCTTAGCTCAAGTGAGGAAAAAATTTTGGCCGATCAAGGGAAAGACCATGGTACGCTTCATTATACAGAAATGTGTGAGGTGCGCAAGAGCGAGATCCAAACTATTCCAGGAAATGATAGTGAAATTTTTCAGGAACATGAATACAACCAGCGCGTCCATTAATGTAATTTCGGTGTAGACTTCTGTGGATCATTTTGGATCCACTAGAAAACTCGCGGAAGAAGTCCACAGAAGGCGTTTGTCGCACTGTTTTGCTGTTTCAAGGGCCCCCACTGTAGCGGACTGTGGGAAGCTGCTGTTAAGAGTGCCAAAAATCTTTATAAAAGGTACAGCAAACGCCTCTCTCACATATGAGTAATTGGAGTTAACGAATGAAATAGAATGAATTGCAATCCCGGCGCAAATGGGAAACCGAAGGATAGTGCACAACATGGTATGACGAATGAAGCAAAGGATGATGCATAACATGGTATGACGTAATTGATGGTAATTATCAAAGAAGACCATTGCCGTCCATTAATGGCAATGTCGGCCATTAGGTAGTTTCAAAGTTCCCTTCGAAGTTAGTACATTTTGCTGCCTTGTCATCGCCATGATCCGACCTATGCCAATAACAATCTGTTTTCCAAAAAGGGGCGTGGCCCGCCCACTTATAAAAAAGCTGTTTTCTCATAAACGGTGCAAAATATTAATATGTATTGTATTTTTCTTCTGGAGTACCTAGAGATATTACCAAAATGTTTGTAAAAAATGTGCGCGGTCCGCTTAATTATACAAAAGTTGTTAACTAGTGAAACTATTATTTCTTTCAGTTACTCAGGGTAGGGTATTTATACTTCTTGAAGACAAAACTTTTATTTGTTCTATTTTTGTTTTTTCACCTTTTGGTAATTCGGACCCATGAACTAGCTGCGCAATGAAAGACCCATGAACTAGCTGCGCAATTTATGGGAAGTCTAATTAGTTTGCACAGCACTCCTTTTTCAGCCGTTTTAATTGGCAACTGTGTTTATGGATAAAAATATAAATGCTGCGGCAGAATTAGTAGAATACGTAATTTTATTTAGGTCTTTCATAAGCAGTAAAAAAATTTCCATTAAATCAAAAGGCCATTCATGGTTTAATGCGACTTGCAAACAAGCAGTCAGGTCTAAAGAGGAAGCATTTATGAATTGGAAAAAAAGTGCTGAAACTAAAGTGCTGCACAAGTAGGTCAGAAACAGGTGTAAGGCCATTCTAAATCCCGAAAAAAATTCTGTACGAACAGCCTTAGACGTACACTTCAATACCATAACGTCGGTAAGTACTTTTGGTCGTTGGTGGGGAGAGTGAAGATACAGGCATGAAGAATATCAATGTTTATAGTAATGCTCTCTGAAGTTATGAAGAGCATTATATATTTTAACCTGATGATGTAACTCGAAAGCACTCACTTGGTCAGTGATCGCCAGTACGTCTTCCGTGCTCACTGCTCTATCAACGATTTAGTGACGTTCCTCACTGAAATGTGGAACAGATGTGTTTACCACTTCGGCGAAGGTAACGTTATTGCTTTGTTCAGTCCCGTCTCCAACATTTCTTTTTATGTTATTTTTACCATTATGACAATTATTATGACAGCAACATTTGTTTCTTGGTGTTCTATCGTTTTTCCGACAGGGTAGGAAGATGATGTATTTTGGAACGAATTTCCGTCATCCCTCGTCAATTTTGGTCTGTAGACAAACCGTTTTCGGCGTTGTGCCATCTTCAGTGTCGTTTTTCGTTCTCGAACGGCATTCTGCCTTTGCCCAGGCTGACATCAGAATACCTTCACATGCATGCAATATTCATGCATCAGTTACGCTTTACACTCCTTAATATTATCTTGCGCCCCATGTTTTTCGTTTTAAATCTGTATGGGGCTAAGAAAAATTATTTTAAACTTTTTAGTCCGTCTTAAAAACCTGGTATTTAAAATTAATTTTCATTTAAATAATTTTTATTCTTGTGTGTGCAAAATTTTTCAATTAATTTTAAATATTTTGATGAGATTATAACAGAGACATGTGGTAAATTTAATGTTTATTTCAGTTTCTCTTTTTTCATCTAAATATTTAAGGCAATTTAGACAATACGAAAACCTAAATGCTCGGAACTCCGTGTGTAAATGCTATGATGCATGTTTTTAGGCGCAAGCTTTAATTACAAAATTTCCTGCTTCGAAGTGGGCGTCAGTGGTCCGTTTATATATTTATATATATTATATATTTATAATATTGCATTGTCATCCAGTTTTGAGCTATGCTTAAATTTTCATGCCTCTAGCTCATCGGAAAGTTAGTTTAAAATCAATTACAACTTTTGTACTCAAACAAATAGATAGGAAAGCGACCTAATAAACACGTTTTAAAATGCGTTACTTCGGCTTCTCTCCCAGAAACTCAAAATGAAAAGTGACTAGATTGGTTTTGTCTTTATCCGTGTATATTACCTTTCTTTCAAATAGAAATTGGTGTCTTATAGAGCACACGTGTTCTTTAAACCACTTTCGGTAAACAAAGGAAGTATTTTGCCGCCTTTGTCGTCGCTGTTACTCTTGTTATGTCGTATTAACGCTTAGCGCCAATGGTTTGAAACTTGATACCTTACAGCTTTTAGTTTATACAAAACCACTAACCCACACAATTGCTTCATTTTCGTATTTCGTAACCGTAAACTCTTGGCTTTATATTTCTATTAAATATAATTTTTCTGTGTGTCTCTATTCTTATTTGCAGTTTTCAGCAAGGGGCAAGGTGAGACATGTCGATATCGGTTTCTCGGGAAAACGGGCGGCTTTTGCTGGATCATGACCCAAGCAACGTTGCTCTGCGATAAATTGAAGCCTCAGAGTGTCGTCTGCGTCAATTACGTCATAAGGTAAGTCCAGTTTATTCCATCCAGTAGGACTGCGTATTAGCAACTAGTGTATCATATTGCATATATCATTTATACGTATATATGTACCTATAGAAACTGTTAATGAGTTGAATTGAAGGTATTTTAAATGAAAAGCCGCTCGATGTTGCACAGCGGCATCGGCTTCGAATCAACTATTGGCTTACCCATAATCTTGTATGTATTGCCTAACATGAATTAGTTTGAAATCTGAAATATCTGAAGTAGATCTTAATGAATAGCTTATAGGGATCAGTTATCGCTAATTGGTGATAAATTTCGATTATTCCTCACTAAAAAGCATATTTTTAAAATAATAAACATTTATTTTAAATTTAAATGGAGCATTTATTCGGGCATCGACAATAACAGTTTATATAGCTTTCGACTCTCCCGAAAAATTTATATAGCTTTCAACTCTCCCGAAAAATTTGCTCGATTTGACAAGATGTGTTTAATAAAAGATTATTGGTTCGATTCGCAAATGAATTAGATTCGATTCTCTATTCCTTTCGATTATAAATACTCTTAAAATTTTCAAGTGAAAGCCCTTGCTCTGTCAGCTCTAATTTTTTTTATTCCTTTCTTGAATAATTCTTGAATAATTTTTCTTGAATAATTTTCTTGAATAATTTTCTTGAATAATTCGTGAATAATTCTTGTAAGGCAGATATGGATTCCTCAGTAGTCTTGCTTCTAATAGGAGAAAAGGGCCAATATTTCGAAAATGGATTGATGACTACTAATATCTCAGTATAGTCATTTGATTTTACCAGTCGTCCCGCATGATCAATGTGCCAAATTTCCATTGGTTTGTTTGCCTTATCTCCCATTTCATATAAACCAACTATGGGTCCCGTATGCAATTTACCTACCAATAGGTAGGACATATTTTTATACGTCTCTCCCATTTTTGTTCAGTATAAATCTTCCCGCATTCTTACATGAACTTGTCCCATCCTATACGTACAGCATTATCATGATCTGTTTTCATTGCCAGTCATTGCTTTGCACCCACTGGAACAAAACATTTTGTTTTCATTTCAGCATTTTTAGTATATTTAACGTGATAAACAATCCCATCCTTAATTACAAAATGTTTGTTAAGTTTGATGATAAACGACTGACTGAATTCATCATTTGCTAGGTATTCTAAAATTGTGACCGCTTTTCTTATTCTTTTCATTCTACAAATCGTTGGATTCCCACTCAAGTAATCAACATGTCCTATTTTACATCCGACACTGTACTCAATGTCAAAATCAATATCTTGGAGTTTGATCCACCTACTCTAGGGTGCAACTCTTTTTTTAGAGCGGGAGCTCTAACCGAATTACAATTGTTAACTGCGTCTTTAGTCACGACATTAATTTGTGGGCATAAGTGCAGAAGGGGTTTGCACTTAAGGGTGCGTTCATTGCTAGTACTTAGTTGAATGATGGCCGTACCAAGTAGGACTTGGCTACTTGTAGGTAGTACAAGTAGTAGGATAGGCTGATTTTACACACGACGGTTTTCTCCGTGCGGTTTTTACGGTTTTTACCATCGATGACTCACAGTGAAGCGCAGAAATTCATTGACCATTTCACATAGAATGCGGAGCACATTCCTGCGCACATAAGCCAGTGTCACAGCTAGCATTTGAATTGACTCAACAGTTCCGTCGACGGCGATGCAAGAACCATAGTGCAATAATACGTTTTCGATGCATTACAAAAGGCTCTCGGAGAAAACCGGACGGTGAAAACAGTCGTGTGTGAAATCAGCGTAACTCATTTGATGTGTGGAATTTTATGCCTCATTTGAAAGACGTTAATACGATTAGCATTGCTGGCTTCAACATCTGGATATTGCCTGAGTAAATCGTACTTCTGTTGTCGTGTCCTTTCTTTTAATGTTGAACAAGCAAACAAAGCAAAACGCAATGCATTGATGCGGTTTTACATTTGAAGCTTTTGATGCGGTTGTTCGAGAACAGTGCTTTGACGTTATTTTCTTACGCTCCTATGACCGACTTGTTACTGCAGTTTTAAATAATTATCTCAGTAAGCATAAAAATCTTAATATCTTCCCTATATATTTATCGTTATTTTTTTTAAATAAATAAAGTAAGAAATAAATAGAGTAAGAAATAAATAAAGTTAAGTAAGATATTTTTTTTAAAATAATATAAAGTAAGAGATTTATTAAGTAAATAAGTATAGATCTTCACATTCTTGAAGCCGGGTCTGAGTGCGTCAAAGTTGATGCTTCTTCCCTTTTGAATCTTCGCGTTTTTTATTCGTAATCTTTTATACTTCCACGCAGTAAAAACGCAGTTTCATTATTCTTTACGACTTTGTAATCTGTTGTTATTTTTTCTTTCAAACCCAAATTCTTTTTACTTTTTTGTACTTTTTAATAAGATAGACCGTTTTACAACACACATTGTGAGCTTGAGTTTGAATTTTCTAGTTGGTAACATAAGAACATAACCGCGACAGATCTTTGTCACACTTTAGTTAAATTTCGCTTCTTTTGATTCACAACAAATGGTTTTATGATTGCATGTGAAATCTTATTTTCAAACGATAAGAAACAACACTCTCGACAGCACTCTCGTCAGTTTCGCGCCAGCTGCAAGTGACTATTTAGAAAACATACATTTATTGATTATTTTGAGCTGCAATTGTACTACGGATTTCTAGAAAACATAAATTAACTGCTTATTTTTAATTTGGATATTACGTATGGTAAGTTATGAATTCAGAATATTGTAAGCAATGGTCTTGAAAATTTAGTCTGGCACGTACGTAATTTTTTTATTGTTTTTGTTTTATGGCAGATTAAACTTTTGTGTTGGAGTTGAGTTTTCGATATAAGTGTGAACGGACGTGTTTCGTACTTTTGCGGCAATAGTTCTTCTCGGACACAGGCATTCTGCACATAATTTCTATTTAAATTAGTGTTTCTGCTGTAATTATTAAAGTCGGCAGTTGGATTTTCATAAAAACTGTTTTTCGTACTGAAGGCTAATGAATTCATAGCTTATTGGGGCAGAAATTGTGAGAACTAAAACTAAAATCATCATTTTGCAAAAACAAATGTACATATATACGGTTTTCTCTCTATTAATATTGTCCCTTGTGTCCTAATTCGCGCGGGAAATGTCAAAATCTGCTGCTACTCCGGAGACCAAAATAACTCTCCGCTCCAAAAAGGCATTGGTTCCAGTCTCTCTTGACGCAAAAACAAGTAAGGCGGCTAAGCAATAGACTCCCTTGGGTGATAATAATAATCTGAGCTCTTCGCCGAAATCTCTTACAATTGCACATTTTGAAGAGATGCTAAGCAAGTAGACAGAACTGATTGTCAATCGCTACACATATGAACTGAAAAACCTGGGTGGTGAGGTGATGCAACATATTTCACTCGTCGAAGAGAACCTGAAGAGCCGCTTTGAAAACTACGAAAAATCACTAAATAATCTTGAGCAGTGTGTTAGTAAAATGGAAACGCAGTCCTCCAATAAATTTGATGACTTTGGTTCTCGGATGGAACAGATAGAGGCTAAAGGACTGGAGTCACCACTTATTGCCGATGTGGAAAATTTTAATAAGCGGCTTGATGCGATGGAGAAGCGAGAAGGTTCTGCTTATGCGCTCTTACTTGGTGTACCATCATTGCCAGATGAAAATCCCAAAGCAATTTTCTATCAGTTGTGTGACTCTGTGTGTTGTAAGTCGCCTGTTTTAGTCTCAGCTTTTCGCTTTAGTCATAATAATGGCTCTGCTGACCCACCAATTATACTTTAGTTCACCACAGCATAGAAACAAAGTATTTCTTGCAACATCCAATTTCTGCAAAAGTTTAGGCATGCACCTCTGCTTGAGTGACGTTGGGCTGTCTTGGGATAGAAGGCTCTTCATCAAGGAGAGCTTAACTTTACGAAATCGACCGACTTATCAGCGTGCTGTTAAAATGAAAAGATGCAAGAAACATCAAGGTGGAAGTTTGCTCATGGTGCAGGATGAAGACATTCTAATTGCTATTGCCGAGAAGTCTTTAAATGTTAAGGGTTAACTGTTGATTGCAATTTGTTGATTTCATTGTATTTTAATTCGAAATAGTGTTCATAAGTAGTTGTATTACATGCCAGTGTTGATGCGCAGTTTCTCAATACGTGGGCTGAAATGCAATCCGGTCCAGAGGATTTGTTAACATTGAAGTTTGCAAGCACTCTTTTAACAACAACTTTTAACAATTTGAAAATGCATCTCAGGCATAGCATGAGATACATCATCGACTACGAGCATTGGTTTAGCGAATAAATTTGCCTTACCTTGCACGAACGACCAAAAGTTCTTACTACATTTATGGTATCAAAGAACTCTACGTCTAGAGCGCTGTTCGTAGAGCACTTTTTCGCGCTTTAGGGTGGCATTACACCTACCTCTGGCCCGGTTGCGCAGCAGTTTAGTTTCCGTAGTTTGGTTTACATGCCAATTCCTAAATGCAATTTTTTCAATTTTTTAAGTTTTCAATTTTTTATCAAAACTTTATCTATAATTTACTTATAGATTCATATTCATTCGTATTCATTAACTGACAATTTCTGAAGTTCTGCCTAGTTTTGTCTGCGGAATGTCGAATTATGGTTAGTTATGTTTAGGAATTTCATATTATTTTTCAAAATAGAATACGTAGGGTGAAATGACCATAAATATAACTGAACACTCTTAGTACGCGTGTTTCTGGACCCAATGTACGCTAAGGGACAATAAGATAATTTTTTTAATGTTGGAGAAAACACGAATGGCAGAAGCATCAGTACTGGTATTTCCATTTCTAGAAGTAGAGCATACATCATACAAAAGCATCGATGAAAATATTTTATTGCAATAAAAATAACAAAGGAATAAGATAAGATAAGATAATTTCTGCCCAAATCAAATCAATAAGTACTATATGCGATAAGAGCTTTGAAAACTCCAAGTTGAATATATTAACCTTTGAATAAATAACCTTTTAATAAATTTAAAAATGTCTTCATGAGTGATTATAGAATTTACACATAGATTATAGAAAATACACATGTGTACATAGAGCGCTCCACCAAAAAATGTTGTGATTGAACTCTTCTGAAAATAATAGAAATCGAAATGAAGGCATTAAAATCTAAACATTTTTAAATTTCTGTAATTATTTAGTTACTCGCTTTCGTATGACTCTCATTTGCCAGTGCAACCTTGGAAAATATAAAGCTCAACGCCCATAGAGTTCGTCAGACTTCGAAGTTCTGAGTTCATAGGGCACTCTCACTTTTTGCAGATTCGTTTTGGCTGCACAGACTTTGAAGTCGAAGTCTGACGTACACTATGGGCGTTCAGCTTAATTTTGATGAGGGCTACTTTCGTCTTAGCGTACAGTAATGAAACCCTTGTTTCATAGGGTTTAAAGACACGAATGTAAATAACGCTTGCATATTCTTTTTCCGAACGCTTGGTGTTATTCACCGTAGGATATCCACCGTAGGATATTTATCGCAGTGATCTGGTAATAGTCGTGTAGAAACATCAACCAGAGTTGCAGGGTCTCTGTGGAGTGAGTATTTCGACCCATCCATCTAACCAGACACGCTGCATCAGCATTTTCGCAATGATGATGACAGGGGCTAGCCAACCGGCTGGATCAAACAATCTTGCTATTATAGGAAGAACTTGCCCCTTCGTGTAATGGGATGCGATATCGAGAGATCTGACTTCAAAATAGAAACGATCTGTTTTCGCGTTCCATCGGATGCCGAGGGTTTTTGCACTGCTGGCCTCTTCGAATTCGAGAAAATACCGATTGAGGAGGTCTTCCGAAGCAATTCCCTGCAGGATAACTGTATAATTCCCGGTCCATTAGCGGAGCGAAAAAACAGCAGTAGTCAATGCGGTGGTCAACTCACGCCGAGTTCGAAGCGCAGTAATTATATTATGGGCACCGGCCAGCGCGTCATCATCGAGAGGAAAAGCTGTTCAGCGAGGCGATGAAGTGTACGTTGTAGAATTGCCAAGTAAGATGCACAGTTTATATCAAACGTGGCAGTCTGCAATTCAAAGTCACTGACGTCATCGGAGGGAGCATTTCTAAAGCTTGTGCATTGATATCGTGTGTGCCGAGCCTCAATTCCAATTTGGCGGTTTATTTTCTCAATGTCACCATTGAAAACGTATTTAATTAAAACTCAAACACGGTATTTTCTGCAAGCAGGGAACCTATAATATTATGCTTTACTCGTATGCTCTCAAGAATCAAAGGGTAGATCTGCTCAAATTATGAGGGTGCTTGGCGTACTGAGAAGGTCGTTTGGCGATGTCGGATACAAAAAACAAAAATTGTATTGTAAAATTTTAGAAATGTATTAATTTATTTAAATATAGGAGGGTTGTTAATGTATTAAAGTAATCGTAAAAATAATTTAGACAATACTAGTCGAAGTAATTGTAATTACACTAGTTTCATTTCAATTATTCCGACCAGTTCCAAATATAACACTTATAATAATTTTCTCAACGGGGTATCCGCTGCTTGTGCGCTGCCTGTACGACGCTGACGACGATCTCTTGGGACAAAGCATAAAGCAAAAGCAGAAGAGAGCGTTTGCGTTCGCTTGTGGAATGGGGGTAGGTTTGCTCCTGACTTCGATCCTACGATGCTAAAGAGTATACGTAAAGAAATATACTTGGAGAGTACTGCTAAGATTTTTCTCTAACTGCCCAAGAGGCTTGTAAATGTAACAGGTAAAACACATTCTTGAGCGTTGTACGAAAACTTTAAAAAAGGATTTTAAAAAAAAAGTTTTCGTACTAAGAAGTTTTAAAGTAGTAGCTCCCTATAAGTTTTAAAGTAGTTAAATTGGCAATGTTTTTAATTAAAGTTGTTGAGAGAAAATTTAAAACGACAGGTTAAAGTAAACAAAATGTAAAGGGAAAAAACACGCTATACAATTTTCACACCCTGAAGAGGTTGGAATAAAACTAACGAAATGTAGGTGGAAATAATATAGTAAAATTTTTTTTAATTACATTAGAAGAGTTTGCTGACCAAGTAAGCCCAAGTAAACCTAAAAATCGTAAATAACTAAGTGTTCAAATACAAAGAAATATTCATTTAAATTGTATTAACAATACAATAAAAAGCCCGCAGCCATAAAGTGCAGGAGTTTTACAAAAAATGGCACTTATTTAATTCAAGTTAAACAAATTTTGCTCTCTTATGGTTTAAGGGATAAAGTTACCAGAATGCACAATACAATCCAACGGCTGTAAGCAAGGGCAAAAGTCTTTACTACATTTTTCTATATTCACTTTGTTCTTCCGTTTATAACGCAGAGAAGGAGGCGAAATAGATATAGAAAAGTATATATATTCTTGCTCAGCGTCACCTCCTGTATCGATTTAACCCTGTTCGTCCGTCTGTCTGTCTGTTAAAATCACGATTACGAGAGAACGAGAAGAGATAGCGCGATAAAATTTGGCACAAATATTCTTTGTTATGTAGGGCTGTTTGGGATTGAAAATGGGCGAGATCGGTAAACAGCCACGCCTACTTTACATACAGAATGTAAAGATTTACATACAGAATGTAGAGATATTAAGGTATAACTTTATTCCGGCACATACAGCGTCATTAATACACATAACCTTGCCAAAAAATGGGCGTTCCACGCCCACTCGTACAAAAAGTTGTCAATATCTTGAAAACGGTATAAGATATTAACACGAAATTATCACGAGGTATCTACACGTATTACCAATGTGTATACAAAAAATGGGCGTGATCCGCCCACTTATACGTGATTTGATTGAATGCGTCAAAAGTTTATTTTAGATTTAAATTTTAATTTATTGTAGTAGTACATGTAAGATTTAGTGTTGTACAGCACACGACAATTACTTTAACTTCCATAAATTCAATTTACAGAGTTTAAATATATATTTTGTTCAATAATTGAAAATATATGTTTTGTTCAATTTTGTTCAGCAATGAAATCAAATATGTGCACTTGTGTATTTTTGTGTGGATCAAAAGATATGTAAAAATTATAGATTCTATGTATTGGTAATTACGAAAAGAAATTAGCTGAGAAAGAGAGAGTGAAAAAAGGAAGATAAAGTAGACTCAGGAGAAATATCTGTAGACTTCCGAATTTCCTATTAATAATTTCACGTTTAATATAATATGGAGACGAATCACACATCTGAATGGTGCTGATGAAAAATAAGCGACTGGTTTCAAGATATTTATGGTGAGGAACTATAAAACTCACACAGATCTGATATAAATATGATGGCGTTTTATTTCAGATTAGATTAAACAAAAGCTTTGAACTTTCAGATAATTGAGAATAGTAAAAATTTTAAGAAATCGAAAAAAATTCGAACTACTAACTTCAGCACTATGTGAAGTTATTCAAATATTTTTGTGATTCAGTGCTGTGTATATAGCAAAAGGCTTCGCATGCACCAATAGTGTAAATATAAGGCGTGTTCACATTCTCATTTGCAACAGATTGCAAAATTATGCAATCGCAAAGATTTCCTACTAATTGTGAACTTGAACTTTTTTGTTCACTTTGCAACATTCTTGCAAAGCAACAAAAAACAGCTGATTTTAAAAGAAATAATTCAGATTGTGAGCTGAATTCGTTTTTAAAATTTTCTCAAATCAAGCCTTTGGTTGTTTTAGTAATGAATTAAATAAAAGGCCTGATTTTATTTTCTTTTTTTTTGTGTAATTTTTATTTTTTTTTTCTCCAATTTCTTTTTTTTTTAATTTTTGTCGGTTCCATTCTGTTTATTTTTATTTTACTTGCTATTTTTCACGAAAAATATCAGCTGACTGCGCTGTCATTTAAGTTTTGCATATGTATGAGAAGTAAATGCAGTAGGAAGTAAATAGTAGTAAGGTGCTTTAAGTGTTGCATATTTGCAAAAGCGTAGCAGATGCAAATCCGTGTATTCTAGTGTGGTGCAAAAATATGCAATAACTCTTTGCAAATGCACTTATGCAAGACCTGGTGCAAATGTGAACTGCTCTATAATTACTTTTTTGGTGCATACGCATATGTATTATATGAAATAATGTATATATATATATATATATATATGAAGTTATGTGCGATATTATATAAAAACGTGTGTGCCATATACGCATGTATGAAGGCGAAAAATGTAGCTAAATTTCCTTTACTTTGCTAGTGCTAAAGGCTGCTAAAAGTTTCAAAATAGTTTGAAAATAGATAGATTTGATCACATTTTGTAAATAGAGACATACTTGGGATGCGGTCTCCGTACTATCAAACAGATTTGCATCTATTGAAAGATGTTTACATATATATATGAAAACGAGAGTTAATTGAGTAATCATCAAGCTCTGTTCGAGAGGAGAGCGTTGTTTGCCTACTGTCACGCCAACTTTTATTACACCCATCCCACCAACATTTTAGCCGTGTTTCAGTACACGCAAAATACTGTTACATGGAAATATGTATATAATATAATATAATATATATATATATATATATATATATATATATATATATATATATATATATATATATATATATATATATATATATATATATATATATATATATATATATATATATATATATATATATATAATATCATTAGGGTTATAAAAGAAATTGGAAAATTTGTTCGCTTTTACGAGAGATTTACAAGAAATCTATACTTTTTATAAACATGACAGTAACTGTTCGCTTTTACAGAAAACAGACAATATACATGTGTATGTTTCACTGTAACTGATAGCACTAAGGGAAATTGAAACTGATGGTGGCCCACAGATTGTTTCCAGTCTTTGGCCGCCCAACCAACTTGTCGTGAGGCAGAACACGTGCAAAACAAAACCTACAATTCCATCGAGGATGATTAAACACGCGAGGCTTTCACTCTCATTGCTGAGCAAAAGATAATTTCGGGTTCAAGGTCTCGGCTATTCCGCATGCTCACTGAGAGTAATGTCGCAAAATAACAAGCAACATACGCATTTTATAAATAGAACACTTATATATGGTGCTACATAGAAAGTATGTATGAAATACATACATATTGTGAAAAGCAGTCTGTATCTACGAAGAGGCTTTTTAACGGACCTCTTGATTGAGGTACAAGAGAATAGAAGAAGAAAGAGAAATGAGAAGCTCTCGATAAAAGTCTGTTATACTGTCTATAAGTAAGCAATAGTACTTACAATAGGCAGGCATCAAATGTCAAATATTAGTTCTCATTTATTGACGAATTGGAACCAATCATCACTGCACCCCAGTTAATTATTTTTTGACAAGTGCCATTTTTACGTTCATTCACGTTCATATTTAATATACAGTGGTCGACAAAAGTCTACGTACGACCCCATTTTTTGATGCCGCACAAGTCAAAAACCATTATGAGGAAAAGTAACAATGCAGTTTTCTTTTAAATCTGTTTATATTGAAATCAGCAAAAAAAAAAAAACCTGATTCAACATAAACTTAAAAAGTTATTCACGAAAAACAGAATACAGTTTCTCTGTCTGTTGCTACTGACAGAGAAACTGTCAGTAGCAACAGACAGAGAAACTGTGTGAGTAAAAACAATATGAACAATCAAAATAAAAACAAACAAAGTAAAAACAATATAAACAATAGTACATACATATTTCAATACAATCTTATAACTAATGCTGGTCGTTACTTACCAGGTGAAGGATTTCATGATATGAATGCTCAAGACGTTGATGAACTACTTAAAGAGCAAACTTTGAGTGATGAAGATTTGATGCAGCTTGTAACAGACTCTAATTCAAATATCAAAAATAATACATACAGAACAAAATTTTGGCTATGGCTTATATTGAATATGGTTTAAATTTGGCAAAAAAATTAAAGCATCATTTTACAAAACTGGATCCCTGTAAAGAACGTAGAACAACATTTGCAACCACACTAAATAAGGGCTTGGTTCCTTATAAGAAATTGTTGGAAGATTTGGAGCACCATTTTCTAGTACTGAACATCCAGATGAAGAAATATCAAGCGATGATTATATTCAGCCTCCTAAAAGAAGAAATACTGAACGAACGAAATTTTAGTTTGACAATAGTGATAATGAATAGGAAAGTATTTAGAATTATATTAAATTCAGGTTTTTTTGTACCGTCATATGTATTACATTGTTTAATAAAATATTTATGTTCATCAAACTAATGCTAGATAAACATTATTTTTCGTATTGAAACACCGTAATATTCGAACTTGGAACGAAACATCCTCTCTTGTATTTGTTTCTAAATTCAAGTTACACGGTTTCACTTCACTTACGCGGTTTTGACTTACGCGGAACCAATTAATCGCGTAACTCGAGAGAAACCTATTTACTCAGAATTACCTTCTGAGTCGTTTAGCCATGTCTGTCCGTCTGTCTGTTGTAATCACGATTACTGGCGAACAAATGGGGGGTGGGGGGGGGGGGGGGTTTCGTCATTAAACTTGCCACGAACATTCTCTGTCATAATAGGCTGGTTGGGATTGAAAATGGAAAACACCGGACTAGTGCCACGTCTATTTTTTATAATAAACTAGGTTTTTCCCGCGAATTCTTTCTCATGGTCTTCAATTTAATGCAATAACATATATTATAATTTTTCCATTAAACAACTACACTTGTATGAAGACGTAGTAAGAAGACGTAGTAAGAAGTAATCATAATTAGCATCGTAATGGAATGCACCAAGATTTAAATCAGCGTGCATAAGATTTAAATCGAACCGTTTAGATAGATCGACTGTTCTGTTTAGGGATATATCGACCAATTTGTAGTTTCAATTTTGTATATATATATATATCTCAGAAGGTAATTCTGAGTAAGTATATATATATATATTACGTAAGGTGTTTACACTTATGTAACAGTTTTGCACCTATTATCAATTTTAATGTTAATGAGGTTAAATTTATTTACTCTTTTTAATTAGTATGTAGGAATAGTCTGTTAGATTTTATATCGGTAGATGAAATAAATAAATAAATAAATAATAAAATTTCGCTGGAGATAAGTCAAAATGGCAGTACTGGAAAGAGCTTGTGTAAAACTTGTTCTCCTGTTCTCTCTGTATTTTTCAGCATTTTCTGGCTGGTGTGCTCGCATTTAGTTGGAGAGAACTACGCTGTTGTTACTACTACTATGGTGGTTGAGAGCTTTCGTAATTGCTCTTTCCAATTCTCTTATTTGAACTGTCCTCACATCACATACTTCGGCTTTAGTGGCTCACCGGAAGATATCGTTCAGCACTGTTCGCACAAACGTTGACGACGTCGGTTGTGTATCCGACTTTTCTTTTGCACGTTCGCTCCCTCTAAAGTATAATTTTTATCTATTTGCGTGCACCGTTTAGCAACTTTCGTGAGTGGGTTCCTTTATTTTTGTTTGCTGCAGTGTAAAACTTCATTTGTGGATTTCAGAACAGAGTATCGACAAATAGAAAATCCTAATTCTGAGTGTTCAAAGAGCAAAACTGCAAACATCGCAGAAGATGGATTGTAACAAGAAATCAAATCAAAATTAAGGCTGTTTCTACTTTTCAACTCTAGAGCCAAGGTTTGACTTTCCCACAATTCGAGCCAAACTAGAGGATTGGTTTTAACTAGGGTTTGAGAAGACAATAAATATTACGGATTTATCTAAGCTAATGGGTTAGATGAAACACAGTTTAACGTAATACGTTTATGTTGTGCTTTAAATGCAGTTATATAAAGCCAAAAAAGTTATCTCATGCAGTCGATTGAACATTGCTATTTAGAATGAAAGAAAAGCGTCACTGCCGTCAGCATAAAAGCTTTGTGATAAGTGAAGTTGGTTGCTCATTATGGAGTTTATATGAGTTTTCTGAAATTCAGGGAACGCCAGTGCTCAGACTTTCTAAAGTAGTTTAGAAAACGGAAACAGCTGATATTGAAAGCAATCTAACCTTAAAATTGCAGCGATTCTGTATGCGTATATTTGTGTATACACACACACACACACACGCACGCACACACACACTTTTTTACACCTGCAGCGTGTTACATAAATTTTGAGAACGCTTAGACTAAACTGCAGTGCTAATCTCAACATAAGATTAAATCAAATCAAATACCAATTTTGTGCTATTTGAGAGACGAAAGTAGTCATTTCCAGCGGCTTACATTTATACAGATTCAGAGAAGAGATGTCCATTACGGCAAATATTGATTTTCTGTGATTTATACCTTAGTATCAGAATTTGTGTTTAATTCAGTTGCTTTGATTGTGTTGCCTTCTAATTGCAGATGATGGGCAATGTCTGCCTGTTACACAACGCTCGCTCGTTGCTGACAGACGCTGCTGCGACAGAGCTTTAATGGCCTTAAAAATGTAAGGCGGCAAAATTATATTTAATTTTACATTGTGCTTTTTAAATATTGGATATTGTAGAAGAAAACCGCGGTAGTGAATCGTCGTATTTTAAATTTTAAAAAAAGATTGTATTTAATTAAAAAAAGTCAGTACTGTCAGAAATGATATAATATAAATTAATACCGTGTATTATTTATGGACATAATACTTTATTTACTTGAAGTACACAATTTCAAAAACAAAACGCGTTTATCAAAAGTTGTAGCTACATAAGAATAACTAATGGAGTTTAGAACAAAAATCGTACTCTGGTTTTATTTTTGCAATAATTTAGAAGAATCTGGTAAAATATCAAGTACCTAGAAATTATAGACTCTACATATATTAGGCATTAAAGCAATGTAAACATACTTTTTGGTTCTCCATAAAAGTTACAGGAAAACGTAGAGCGATTTCTTTAGACGCAGCGACGGTGGTTGCTTGTTTGAACTGATAGTATTTAAAACTTCTAAACTCTGAATAAAGAATTAAGTTTTTACTGAAACCAGTTAATTGAAAAAAGTTGATTTTTAATTGGTGAATTTATTTAACTGGTGTTACTAATTTTCTAATAAAGTTTCCCTTTCACACTGTTAGGATACCCATAAGTAATATCGCTTCTGCGGCCGTGTATATTTTTCACAAATGAAAAGGATCCATTTTAGCAATTTAATGCCAATTAAAATCCACTTACCGGCATGAGCCCACCACATTCTTACTTCATACTCATAAACTGGCATAAAAAGCAATAATTATTCGATCGTGGCATAACGGGATATAAGAAATGGCTTCTCTGCGATAATCCAGTTCTGAAAAAACAATACCTTTTCACTGGAGAACCACCAAGAAAATCTGCAACACTTAGTATTCATTGAGGTGCTTCATGAGCAGGCCCAACTGCTCACGTTTATGGAAAGTTCGACTTTTAATTTCCTCTCTTTGTTATTTTTCCCTGAAGGTGATCACACTTGCTAGGTTGACGCTTGGGAAGCTAGTACTTTTCGTACGTTTTTTACGTTTAAAACTCTTTGATCCAATTTATGCGGTCTTGAATGCGGTGTATTTTTTGCAAATTTAAATGTGGCGTGTAAGTGAGACATGTACAAAGAAAAAGAACCAACGGAGGATTTACTTTTAATCTTTGTTCCTTTACTTCTTTGACCGAGCCTCAGAAAAATTCTTCCTTATTAGCAGAAATTTCGTTAAAGGCAGCCTCCTTCTTTACCCGGTCAACAAACACCGGGTTGAACAACTCTTGTTTTGAGCAACGCTTGTTGCCAATGGTTTATCAAATTCTTTGTTGCTTTTTTACCATTTTATAAGCATTATTCTTAAAAAGTAATAATTTTATTTAAAATAAAATATAAAAATATATCCGACTTTATGCTTACTTTTAGAATGTTTGACAACACCAAGCATAGGCAAAAAATACACAAAGCGACAGTGTTTCAGTTTGCTATTATTTTACGCATTTTGCTACCATTTCGTCTTTTTCATACGTTTTGTCTACGCTTTTATACTATATATAGTTTTTTGCTGATACCGAACACTGTTTCCGCAAAATTCCTGGTGGAAACTTTGACGCTCGAGAGAATCGTTCATCAACTTTTAAGAGAGTGTTCATTTTCGCTTTTTGCTAGAAAACAAAAACAATGCGAGGGAACATTTGAACTTTGTGTTGAGTGGAATAAATGCGGTGTGGTTCAACATGATAACTCAAACCCACGTTCTATGCAAGTATTACACAATAAAAATAAGTTAACTATGATGAAAAATAACTCTCACTCTTCATCGGGTTCAATGCCAAATTCAGTTCTTCGCCAAATCAATCGAATTTTGTTCTCCTTGACTGTCCGAATTTTACAAATGTATGTTCTTATAAATGAGGTGTCAAAGTTGTACAGGAAAAATCGTGTTGATACGTGAAATATTGCCCTGAAAAATTGTCCAAAAAAATTAAATGAATTAAAATATGATTAACTCATGGTAATTTTCATTTCCCAATACTGAAAATAACCTGTTAGTACAAAGTGGTTGATTCAAGAACATGGCAGTTGAACCAGGAAATATTTATTTCAGCAAAGAACTGCGAACTCACGTTTACTAGTGCAGTAAATTTTCAGAACAGTAATTAAAAGATATATATTAATGTAACGTATTAAAGAAAGTAATAACGGAGTGGTCTTAACTCCGTTCTCCGAACGGGTTGTCGCCTAATTGCAGGTCAGTGAAATGCTTATGTACGTATAAACAAAGTTGATTAAGCACAAAACTTTGTTAAGTGGATTGCTGTGGGTTCGTGCCCGCGGTGGCCTGCAGTCATGCACGAATTTCCCTGTCGCTAATTTTGTTGGCAAAGCGATTCTTCGGAGATAAAAGCTATAAATCTATACAAAGCTGCATTTATTACCTTTGGTTGTTTGTGTATAATGAGTAAACTCCGGAACAAATGGACCCATTTGAGTATGGTATTCTATCCAGAGTGACACAGGCTATGTGATGTTTTAAAAACTCGCAGCTGGAGGGCGCTGCCCACTTTTTTCTGGAAATAAAATGACATAAAGTTTCCTACCTCAGTAAGGAAGCGACCGATTTTGATACGGTTTCATGGTTAGACACCAGTATTATTCAAAGCACAAATTATAAACTTACAACAGAGTGATCGATTTGAATTCGGTCTTCGCGTATATGAGATTTTCAGGGCGGCTATGGATAAGGTTCCGGTATTCGCTGGAAGCAATTTCAAAGCGAGCGATCAATTTTTATGTGGACTAGAAATGAGAAATTTCTGCTAGGAGGGATGTTTTCTTACTCCTATATAATATAGGATAATTTAGTTACTCCGAGATTAGCAAGAGCTGACAGAGTGAAAACATGCACCAAGTCATCTTACTTGTGGAAGCACGTCAGAGTATTAAAACAGTGCAAAATGAGACAACAATTTTGTGAATTGAAGATTTTTTTCTATATTTTTAGTAGCTACCAAGCTTCTGAGATTTTTGATCACACCGCTCTTTGTGCAGATAGATTCATACATTTTGCGGGGCAACTGTGGAAAAGGAGAGAATATTTTATTCCACACCCACTTATCATTCCGGCTAAAGTAGAGGTATCACGCCCACCTATCATTCCGGCTAAAGTAGAGACGGCTAAAAGTAGAAGTATTGCTTATACGGTTTATGATATATTCACCTTATAACATTTTGAGAAACGAGGTGCCTTTACATTCCGTATGTAAAGTAGGCGTTGTTGTTAACCAATTTCACCAATTTCCAATCACAAAATGCCCTACATAACAAAGAATATTTGTGGCAAATTTCATCGCGAATCTCTTTTCGCTCTACCGTAATTGTGATTTCAACAGACAGACAGACATACAGACGGACAGACAGGGTTAAATCGATTGAGGAAGTGACGCTGACCAAGAATATATTGTATATACTTTTCTATATCTCTCTCGTCTCATTCTCTGCGTTACAAATGCAAGAGCAAAGTGAATATATTTTTTCCTTTCGGGTATAGGGTATAATTAAAGACGAGTCAACGGCGGGTACTGCTAGCAAGAAATAAAAACTCACCTGAGCTTCCACACCGCAATATCGAACCTACAAGAGTTCGCGCTAAGCGCACATAATTCCAATTCCATTATTTGCTTGGCCATAACCTGTTTATTTTCGGCACAGCAAAATCCTGATCTAAACATGCGCGGCGACTTCACAAATATGTTTGTGTGTACGATGTTAAATTCTTTGCAGTGAAGGGGTGAAAAAAGTCCAACAAATGCGTCCAATGATTCCATAAAAACGCCATATTATCATTTCCAAAAAATTTACCTCCTGGCTTTTGTTGAGATTGTTTAGACTTTTCTCGGTGCCTTGGAAGGATCTACAATTTAGCGTCTTTAACAATTTGGTTTTGCATAACCATAAAGGATTATAAATTCCAAAAAGCTTGTCTTATTTTAATTACTTTCATCAGCTTTGCATTTTTGGAATATTGTACAGAAAAAATTGTCGCATTAGCGGTATCCCGTATCGATTTAACACAGACATTCAACTCATTAACAGTAGCGTTATGACCATCGGACTGTAATTGTTATGATAATAATCATAAACTGTTATCATTATTATTAATACTATTATTATTATTAGTATTACTATTATTATCACTATTGCAGTTAGAATTGTTATTATTATTATTATTATTATTATTATTATTATTATTATTATTATTATTATTATTATTATTATTATTATTATTATTTTTATTGTTATTATTATTATTATTGTGTTATTGGTTAAAATGTAGTAGCTCTACTAGGCAGTTATGTAATATGGGAGTTACACGAAATCTCAAAATAGAAGAAAGAGACAAATGTCAGTGATACAATACAGTGATAACACATATTAAATAAGAATATCCCGTTTTTTTGGTGTTTGTCTTACCGCAATGGTAACCCTAACTCTTACTTTGCTGCACCTTTGGTGCATTCTGCTGGCTTGCGTGCTTACTGTGTGTGTGTGTGTGTGTGTGTGTGTGTGTGTGTGTGTGTGTAACACGAACACTCTTGCACCGTCCGTTTCCTAAGCTCTCCACATAACATATTTTTGTCTCGGTTGTGTCTGATGTTTAATTATTTGGCAATAAATTTTAAAAAGCACGTGCTGCTATAAGTATAGAGTAAAAGTAACGGAAAATTGAATAAAACAAAGTATCTTGAAAGGTATAAAAGATTACTTCGCCGCAGCGAGCGTCGGGAAGAGCGGCGTTTCCGTGCCTGCGGAAAAGTAAAAAAAATTCAAATTCCAAAATATGTACATTTTTGCAGTAATCTTGAAAACAACTATGACATTTATTCACTTGCTCAATACGAGGCAAGTCGGTGTAATCTGGAAGGTAACAACGAAAACGCCAACAGCAGCCGTAGCTTCAGCGAAGGCAATTCACTTGTATGCAATAAAAAGCAGCAGGAACACGCTGAAGCTTCTGAAGAGGATTCAACCGTAAACTTAGCCGATGAAAACCATAACACTAATAACAGTAATAAAAATATCAAATGCGAGGGTGATCATGGCGCCGGTGCCGCTTTGAAATCATTCCAAGCCCCTAATGGTTTGGCAACAACAGTCACAACTGTCTCTGAAGGCGTGAGAAACCACGATCACACGCTCTCAAACGACATAGATTCTCATCTAGCCGATTCATCCACTCAGTATGGGCTCCAGAACTTGCGTTTGAATGCGCGAAACGATTGTTCTGCTCCCTTAAGTGAAACAAAACCAGCGCTATTTTTGCCTTCGGCAGCAGCAATCGCCCAACCAGTCAAACATCCGAAGTCAGTGACTGCGTCTGTCTTCCGGCCAGTACCCGCCAGCAAATCTCTTAATGTCATAACCAAAACTCTTAACAAAAAACTTAGGTCAGCAATACCCCCGCTGTCACCGCCGCCGTCGTCATCGAAGGGACTTTCATCATCGGTGTCTACCGAAGGTCAACCGATACTCGCAAACTCTACACAGAGATCGCCACTAACTTTTGCTCCACGCACTCAGTCAGTTACCGCCTCCGTCCTCACTCCGATATCGTCATTGCCCAGTAAACAGCAGCACAAGCTACTCAAAGTCGGGATAGTAACGGCAGCAATATCCAGCGCTCCGCAGCAGCATCAACAGCAATTATTGTTTAAACACGCCGAAGTTACGAGTATGAACAAAGGGTTCTTGTCGTTCGCCGAGGATGCCACTGAGCTGACAAGTGAGTAGTTTTAAATATTTCATAAAATATGCATTCCACTTCTCGTAGTTTGTAAAACTCGTTTATATTTGTATATGTTGTATTAACCCAACGTTTTTGCAGAAATATTCGTTTATTTTCGCTATATATACTTATACGAGGGTTGCTACTTAAGTTTTGAGATAGACAAATAGAAACAAATATTTATAATCGGAAATGACTTTATTGTTTTTCAAAATATTCTCCATGAAGATAACGCACTCGACTCGAGATTTGAACGATTCAACCGCTTTTTCAGGCGTCGAAAAACGTTGACCTCGCAATTTATTTTTGATCTGCTGGAATAAGAAGAAATCATAGGGTGCCAAATCAGATACGGCAGGTACGGTAGATGATCCATCAATTCGATGTTTCGAATGCTCAAAAACGTTTTTGTTTGAGCTGATGTTTGAGAACTTGCATTGTCGTGGTGGAGAATGATTCGTCTTCTGCGATTGGTTTTCCTGATTTGTCTGAATACTTCTGGCCAACAAATATTGGTGTAGCATTCAGAATTGACCGTTCTTCGTTGCTCTAATGGAACGGTGGCGACATGTCCAGTTATTCCGAAGAAACAGGCGACCATTTGCTTCGAAGTGCTTCGTGCTCGAACAACTTTTGTTGTATAGATCCACGGTTCGTCGCCTGTCGCGATCTTATAGACGTCTTTTAAAGCATCGCGATTGAATTTTTTTAGCATTTCTTTCGACCAGTCGACGCGAGCTTTTTTTGAGCGATTGTCCACTTATGCGGTATCCAACGCGAACAAATATGTCCGACGGCCAAATGTTCATGTAATATTGAATGTATGCGAGTGGAAGTTGAGTGGCTCGAGATGGTGCTTCATCACCAAAAGTCGTAGCAAGTTGGTCGGCACACTGCTGCTGGTTTAAAACACGTCGAAAGTCATAGAAAATCATCGCACGAAAATGTTCACGATTTAATTCCATTTTTTAACCAAGATGAATGTTTCAAGCATCTTTAAACAACACAAATAGCACTCGTATGACAAAACGTTCTGAGTACGTTCACCATTCAAAATGTTAAACTTTACGATGACAATGTCAAATTTGACATAATCACATTAGTGTTGCCATATCTCAAAACTTAAGTAGCAACATCCGTATTTATATACGGGTGTTAAGAAAGTGTATTTGCATACGTATAAAGTTAATTATTTAGTATCTGTTTTTGGAGGAACTTTCCCACAAACGGTTTAAAATATTAATACGTGATTCTATCCAGCAGTATCTAGAGACATTACAAAAATATTTGCGAAAAATGGGCGTGGTCCTTATACAAAAGTTGTCAACTGACGAAATTATAATTTTTTTAGCTACTCTGGTGTAGATTATTCGGCCAAGCCGAAGACAACACTGTTACCTGTTATAGTAACGTTACGCTGCACGAGTAAATAAATGTAAAGGCTTAAATAGGTTTTACAAGACAATGACCCATGGTGTTGTCGCTTTTGCTGTTGTTGTTGCTTTTGGTGCTGACTCCAATGACAATCCCCAAAAGGGGTGGCAACTTCCGGTTCCGGTTTTACAGCCCTTTGAAATCTGAAATTGAATAGGATTGCCTATATCTCCTAAACTATACCAGATATCGGATTGGCATAGGTACCGTCAGAAAGATGTTAAGAATGCCCTCCATTTATATAATATAAGATTTCGTCGAAAACCTTATAGTTTTCGACAAAAACGCAGTTTAACATTTTTAGTACTTTTTTTCCCAACTCCTTAATTTTTTCGAAGTAAAATGTCTAATTAAGACATATAATTGTTCAAATAATAAGAAAGCAAGGATCCTTAGCTATCTTTAGAAATTTATTTGACCAGGATTGTTTTGTAAAGTAGGCGTGGTTGTTAACCTATCTCGCCTAGTGGCACCATATTCTACGGAATAAAATTATGCCTCAATATCTTACACGGTTTATGAGATATTAACCCTATAACATTTTATAAAAAGAGGTTCCGGTGCATTCCGTATATAAAGTAGGCGTGGTTGTTAATCGATTTCGCCCATTTTAAATCCCAAACAGCCAATAACAACATGAATTCCAATTTTATCGAAGGCTTTTGCGAGATCTAGTGATATTATGGAAATGTGATTGTTTCGATGATAAAACATAGAGTCTAAATAAGCAGGAAAATCAGATACAGATTTTCCCTTCTTAAATCCCATCTGTCGACTACTGAAAAGATGATTTGGGTTAATAAACCACCATAGTCCGTTTGCAATAATTTTCTCTAAGACTTTTGAGCAGCACGAAACAGGGGAAAGAGGTGTCCAATGAGCTTCTCAAACGGTTTCCCGGTATCCCGGGCGTAAAAAATCATCCCGTTATCCCGGGATATTATCCAAATTTCTTAGAATACACACTATTGTGTTACTATTTGTGCTTGGTGCAATTACAGAATTATTAAAATCAATGAAATTCTGATATGAATTTCAATCAGCTTAAGAAATAATAAACTTGGGTTTAAGACATTAGGGATTACAGAATTGGTAAGGATATAAAGTGTTTATTATTGGAAAGTGACCACTTTCAAAAAGATTTTCTATTAAATTCAATTTAGATTGAGTGGCTAATTACGGAGAACAAAACGTTAGGTCAATTAGAGTGAAGGTATTGTGTGAACTAAGATGTGTGGAAAAACCGTTATTGAGTATAATGTAGCTAGACTGATCTAAAAATTTTAACCCCATTTGAGTGAGAATTATGTAAGTTATGAATGGTAAAGGATTTACTAGGAGGAATGTAAGATGATATAACAATAAATTTATTATTGGAGTGAATAACTTGTAACGATCGGGTGTCCAGGTGGAAATATAAAGAGACCACCGATGGCGAGGTAAAACTGCCTGAGGATGCTCGTTCCGGCCGTGCTCAGGGAAATGGGGTGAGTTCAGGCCCCAGACAGCATCAAGTTTACCCCATTCATTCAAGGTACCGAGACTTATAATTTCACGAAAAATAACCCACCAAAAAAGGAAAGATACTCAGAACTATAGTCAAGGCTTAGATCTTATGGTTGTCGTCGCTTTAATGATTGTGGTAATGGAGACGTGGAGGAATTAGGTGGAATTTTACCTACCTTCTTTACCCACTCTTCCTGCTGGCATCAGTAAGTGTTCAGTCTGCCATGCCAAAATATGCCAACGTCGTCCCGGAATCGGTACTTCCTGCATTCAGTAATCTAATGCATAGTCATAATCTGCATAGCGGTTGCGGGATAGTATCCTCCTCCTCCTCATTCCTGCAGCTTCTGCGAAAGTCATTCTAAAATAAGATTAAGCCTTTGGCACTGGTACACTATATCTATGCCCTGGTACACAAGTACAGGTTTCTTTCAATCTATTCTTCCATCTCGATTGATCACAGCTTTCAACGACCACAGATATGGTGAATAAACTTCACCAGATTCCAGAGACCTCTTATCGCAGCCTGTCTGTCGGTAAAGACGTAGATAACTTTACTGGTTATTTTATTTTCCTTTAGGTAAGACACAGCCTCTCGGATCGTATTTACCCCCGCCTAAAAGACACTACAATACTCAGGAATACGAAATTTAACTGCTTTATCGCAAAGCTCACAGAAAACCCCGCCCCTCACTTTGCCATTCAGCTTCGAGCTATCGGTATATTATACATATGTATACCACCAAAGTATCCGGTATATACGTGCCATACTTTCAGGCCGGGAGAAAGGTCGATGTAGTTTTGTCGAGATTTTCGGAAAAGAAGAAATTCAATTACTGGCTGATGGCAAACTTTACTGTTTGTCCATTTACACACGGCGTTAAGCCTTACGAGAGCTCATTTTGCTAATAGCTTTTCCATTTTATCGATTGGTAGAAAGCACATTAGCACACCTAGGACTGCGGTCAGTGTAGACCTTAATGCTACTCCGATACACAGGCAAACAGACCTTTGAACCCAGTATCCTGCGTTTTGTTAACTTTTCCAAGGAGGGCCACCAACTGATCACTCCATACAACTGTATAGGTCTAACAACTGCCACGTACAGCCAGTGTGTAATCTTTGGAGAAAGATCCCACCTCTTACCAATGGCTTTCCTACAAGAGTAAAGCCACCATGACCTTCCTCACCCTTTCCAAAATATTTTGCTCTCAGCTCAACTTTCTATCATGAATTAAGCTAAAGAATTTTACCTTCTCGTGGAAGTTGAGCTTGGTTTTACCCAACTTGGGTGGTTCTACGAGGGTTGCTATTTAAGTCTTGAGATTTGCTACTTACTTAAGTCTTGAGATAGACAAATATATATAAAAACAAATATTTATAATCGGAAATGGCTTTATTGTTTTTCAAAATATTCTTCATGAAGATCAATACACTTGCATGCATTTAAACCACTTAAGCACTTTTCCCACTCCGATTGAGGCACCTACAAAACATGTGATTTGAACACATCAACCGCTTCTTCAGGCGTCGAAAAACATTGACTTTGCAATTTATTTTTAATCTGCGGGAATAAGAAGGAATCATTGGGTGCCAAATCAGGACTGGCGGATGACCCAGCAATTCGATTTGTGAATGCTCAAAAACGTTTTTATTTGAGCTGATGTGTGAGAGCTTGCATTCTCGTGGTGGAGAATGATTCGTCTTCTGTAATTGGTTTCCCTGATTTTTCCCGAACACTTCTGGCAAACAAATATTGGTGTACCATTCAGAATTGACCGTTCTTCGTTGCTCTAATGGAACGGTGGCGACATGTCGACTTATTCCGAAAAAACAGGCGACCATTTGATTCGAAATGCGTCGTGCGCGAAAAACTTTTGTTGGATTTGGCTCGTCTTCAAACTCCCACACAGTCGATTGTTGTTTAGTTTCGGGTTCATATGCATAGATCCATGATTCGTCGCCTGTCACGATCTTATAGACGTCGCGATTGAATTTTTTTAGCATTTCTTTCGACCACTCAACGCGAACAAATCTTTCTGACTGCCAAATGTTCATGTACTATAATATTGAATGTATGCGAGTGGAACTAATGCCCAAGTATGCCTCAATTTCACGGTATGTCACATGACGATATTGCAATATCAGTTCACGCATAGCATCGATGTTTTGTGGCACAAGAGCCGATTTTGAAAGACTTTCGCGAAATTCGTTCGCTGTAATCTGGCGAAACCATCAATTCGGTCCTGTACTGTGCACAACTCGACCATTTGAACGAAGCAATCCAGAAAGAGCGATCAGAATTGGCCCTCAGAAAAGGCGTTGTGTTCCATATTGACAATGCGCGCCACACACATTTTTGATGACTCGGAACAAATTGACGGAACTTGGTTGGGAAGTTTTGATGCATCCGCCGTATAGCTCGGACCTCGCACCGTCTGACTACCATTTGTTTCGGTCTCTGCAAAACTCTCTTGATGGTATAAAATTGTCCGACCGGAGCGCCTCTGAAAATCACTTGGCCAAGTTTTTCGACGATAAACCACGGAAGTTCTACACCGATGGAATTATGAAGCTACCTGAAAAATGACAAAAGGTCATAGATAATAATGATCAATATGTACTTCATTAAAGTAGATTTTCAATGAAAAAATTGTTTCAAAGGTTCTCGTCCTCCAACTGAAATTTAATTTGATTCGGTTACAATATAGTATTGAAATTCAAATTATGGTCTTCAATCATCTCTATTTCTCTTCTCGGGATCAAATCTTTAAATTTCATACCTGGACGAAATACTACTCATCATTAAGTTTAGTGAATCGAGTAGGACTCCGTTTGTTTAGCTTCTGAAATGATGGTTCTTCCCCTTTGCATTGAAAACTGTTCTTTTGCCTGCTACCGGAGTATTGAACCAGATGATCATTGGTCATGGCAAACAATGTTCAGTGGTGATGCTAGCGATAACCCTCTCATTGGAGATGCATTATGTTGAAAAGGTGCTTGGGTGAAGTCGAGTTAAGGCACTTTGAAGTTTTAACCACGGTTACAAATCAATAATTTTCTATCCTTACAAAGCATAGATTAAACGCCTGCTCCTTGAACAAAAGATTTATGTCGACTCCTCATTCAATTGCACGTTCACGGCGTGCTGACCTAAATTTACCTGTTGCTGTCTCACTCACTCCCATAGCGAAAAGGCAATGGTAGAGGAATTCTCAAAAAAAGGCGTGCTCAGAACTTCATAAAAAAAATTTTCTAGAAACTTCTGCCTTGTCGCGCTTTCAAGAGCCGAGAGAAACAAAAACAAAATTCACACTTTCTTCTATTGCATTGAGGGTGTTCGAATTTTAGTGTAATTGATTTTCAAAGAGAAAAGGAAATACGCAACAAGTAAAATGCATGGGATTTTACTTGTTACCGTGGGTGAAAAATAAGAATAAACAAGGAAAAAGAGAACGAGCCATCCTCACAAACTGCTTCACGTGAGTCAAGGCTGGTTTGGAATTGCTATTGATAATTTGATGATGGAGGGATTTGTAAGAGAGTTGTAATGAGTGAGGCTAGAAAAAAATTAGAAGAATTAAAGGAATATATATTGTAGTTTGTTGGGATAGGGATCTTCGAACTAGAAAGTAGATGAGATTCTTGAGGTGATAAGATTTTAGGAGTACACTCTTTAATAAGTACTAGTAAGTAATCATAATTATTGATGCAACCTTTAATATTCCACTATAAGATCTTTAGAGCCATAGTCAACAAAATAAAAAATAGGAAATTATGATATATCACGTAAAAATCATTCATCGTAAGCTTCATCGTCTTCACTGTTGCTGTCGTCAAAGGGTGTTTTTGGCTTTGAGGTGAGATTTCAACAAGTTGGAAACATTTTTATACCGTACACCCGAATGGAGTGGTGTATATTCACTTCACTCTTCCGTTTGTAACGCAGAGGGGGCGAGACAGATATAGAAAAGTATATCCTTGCTCAGCGTCACCTCCTGAATAGATTTAACCCTGTCCGCCCTTCTTTCTTAACGTCCTTGTGTTGAAATCACGATTACGAGAGAACGAAAAGAGATATCGCAATGAAATTTGGCACAAATATTCTTTGTTATGTAGGGCAGTTTGGGACTGAAAATAAGCGAGAAAATAGGCGGTTAACAACCACGCCTACTTTACATACTTAATCTAAAGGCACCTCGTTTAAAAAAATTTTAAACCGTGCGAGATATTGAGGTATAATTCTATACCGGAGCACATAGCGTTATTATAAAAGTTTTTGCCAAAAATGGACGCGGTCCGCTCACTCATACAAAAGTTGGAAATATCTCATGAACGGTATAGGATATGAAGACGTAGTTTTATGGCGAGGATTTTGGGGGCATTACCATTATTTTGCTAGCCAAAAATGGGCATGGCACGTCCATTCATACAAAAGTTGTCAATGTCTCATAAACGGTGCAAAATATTAATACGTGATTTTATTCCGGGGTATCTTTTTGGTTCCGGAGACATTACCAAAATGTGTGCCAAAACTGGGCATGGTTCGCCTACTTATACAAAAGTTGTCAACTCGCGAAATTATTATTTTTTTAGGGTGTAGAGTACTTAGACTTCGGCCTGGCCGAAGACAACACTTTTACTTATTATAATAAATTTTTATCTTAGTATAAGTAATTTTATTATTTATTGAACCATTAGAATCTTGTTGGTGTGGTAATCTTGTTTCTATTTTAGCAGTTGTAATCACTGATAGGTTTATTTTCATTACTGTTGCGGTTGTTGTTGTGCTCTTTAGTAATCTTTGATATCTTGAATTGTTGACGAAGTTGTTGGTGTTTGACGAAGATCAGGTTGAGTTGATGAATATGAGTGAATAATGTTATATTTTGTGAGAGAGAGTACCAAATGAATTAATGGGCGATCTCACGATAGAGACAAATAATGAGAGTGCATTTCTATGGCGCTCTTTGTATATATTATTAGAGGTCCTTTGGCGGTTTTTTTAAGAGTCAGAATAGCTTGTAGTTCTTTGTGTTTTATAAATTTTTGGCAACGTTTGTCAAATTAGTTATCGTATATTTATAATCACTTCATTCTCTCTACAGACAAAGTAAGTTGTTTCATTTTCGCATTCTTCGTTAAGTTCGGAGTTAGTAGCATTTGTTTTTGCACAATTTGAACATAGTTTAACACTTTGGTAAAACATAGTGTTGTAACCGGGGCGGAAGCAATTTTTGCACCTTAATAGAAAGGGGAATGAAAGGGCATACGAAAGTTTTTTGATATCCGAGATTTAGTTAATTGGGAATGTAATCTTATTAACCGGCCTTACTATAATGTAATTATATTTCCCTTATTATAATGTAATTATAATAAGCCGGTTTCTTTCAAGGAATCACGGTAGTAGAAACCTCTAGCGCCATAGCTTTTTCTATTCTGAGGCAAAGCAATCAAATAAACAACAACTACTCGTACATCATTACCTTTGCTTACGGTAGCCTCTGCTTAGACAGCCTCTGCTTAAGCAGCCGCTACCTGCGTCAACACGTATTCACACATCTCTGTGCCCTACAAATATTAAGGGCCAGATTCTGTATAGTCACTTTCGTCTGATTTCGTCTACTTTCGTCCAAAAATCAGCTGATTTTCGTCTTTTGGTATTCTGTAAGACGTGACTAACGTCTCTGCAAAGAGCTTTCGTCTTTTGTCGTAAGAAATGTGTATTCTGAAAGACAAAGCTGGCGTTACCGTCTGATAAATGAGACGGTAAAGAAAAGGCTGTCGTCAGGAGGTTTTTTTGTTTTGAATGTGCGGTAAATGAAACGAAATTCATGTGTGGTAACTAAAATGAATCTGCGACGCAGACTCGATCAAATTTTAACCAAGTGCTTGTGATTTGTTCGGTTAATTTTTTCGGTATGCAAGAAAGGAGAAGGTGAGCAGTAGAAAAATATATTTGTTAAAGAAATTTTGTTAAAAAGGCTGAGGGTGGTGGCGGCCCTTCAATCACTTTGGACCAAACCGTTGCAAGCATTTTGCTTTTATGAGCATCGGCTTCGCCAATGGTTTCTCCTACGATGTAGGAGGGAAAGCAATTAGAAGGCAGGAAGACACTAGCGGCGAAACGACCACCACTTATACCACCAAGTTCAGTAGAACTGCAATCGAAAATGATGGAGAAAGCATTTCATGAACTTTTAGCAGAGACATCTGCAGAAAATGTCTATATATCTGAAGCTAGAATCACAAGCATACAGAAAAAAAGCTGTTTTCAGTGTTGGACAAGGTAGAATATAAAAATATAGATAATTCAAACTGAGCGAAATAAAATAAGATATCGGGTATATTTATATCTTGAAATTTTTCTTTCGATAATATTTCAGTTTAGCTTTGTTCCTACGTCAGATATTTGCACAAAAAAACAATTTTATTAAGTGATTAAAAATTTCCACTTAAATATTCTTAATTCTCGGCAGTTGCAGTATACATAAATGCTTTAAACAACAAAAAGCTGAGGCTTTATATTATAAACATTAGGCTACGTACAGAAACTTAACAAGTAAGAGTGTTAACTGGCCTTAGTTCATATACCCTACACCCGTAGAATAAATTTACAGTTGAATTCTAATAAGAATATATAATATAGTCTAATAAGAAAATATAATATATAATATACGAATATCGCCCACTTTTTGTGGGCTGGCGTTCTCTGATACATTAAGCCCCGGAATAGAATTGCAACCTTAGATCTGAACTACTAGGTGAGAAATTCAATTCTAAAGTCGTATGCATTTATGTTTACTAAAAAAGTAGGCGTGACGTGATCCAAGTTTCCCCATTTTCGATCCCAAAACGCAATTCATGAGAGAGAATATTCGTACCGAATATTACGGCGATACTTCTACTCGTTCTCTAGTAATCGTAATTTTTGTCACACGCGGGCGAACCACGACAATTTTTTTTTGGGGGGGGGGGCTATCTTTGATAAGCCCCCTTTGATCTTTTGATGATAAACTGGGGAATAAAAATTTCAGCTTCAGATCTACACAATAAGCTGAGATATTTAGCTCTAAAAACGAATGAATTTATATTTACGTTAAAAATAGGCGTGGCACTGATCCGATTTTTACCATTTCCCCTCCCAAACAGTCTAAGATGACGGAGATTATTCCTAACAAATTTCATTCGTTCTTCTGTAATCGTCTTTCCACAGACAGACAGTCAGGCTCGGGAGGTGATTCTGGACAATCACATTTGGTCACATTTGCATTTATTCATAAAAACTCGCTCGCATTTTAAACAACTTAAATATATAACATGCTGACGAATATTTTCGTCAAGCTGTTTCATTCGGCGTTTTCTTTTAATCATTAAATGTTTGTAATTTTCACGATTGCTTTTTTAAAAAATTCACGAGTTATTTCTTTTTAATACAAACACTCATTGCGTTATCATTTTCTATGGTTTTTGCCTTTAAGCTATGAGGTTTATGATAACGTAATCAAATCTTACGTATTTGCTATCAAGCGATCGTGCAACAATTCTGTTCACTAGAGAATTGTTTAAAATAGAGCTAATTTCACTAAACCTTTGCAGATCAAAATATCAATCTAGATTCTCAAAAAAAATCTTAGATTTATATGTATTGAATGCTCAGCGTCACCTCCTGAATCGATTTAGCCCTGTCCGTCCGTCTGTCTGTCTGTCTGTCATTCGAAATCACGATTACGCGAGAACGAAAAGAGATATCGCAATGAAATTTGGCACAAATAATCTATTATTGTTATGTAGGGCAGTTTGAGTTTGAAAATAGGCGAAATCGGTTAACAACCACCGGTGAATATCTCAGAAATCGTACGAGATATTGAGGTATAATTTTATTTATTTAGAGATGGTGAAAGCTCTAGTCAAAGTCAAGTTACTACCAGAATATGAATACAAGTAAGAGTGTTGTCTTCAGCCTGGCCGAAATCTAAATACCCTACACCCGAGTAACTGAAAAAATTATAATTTCGCCACTTAACAACTTTTGTATAAGTAGGCGGGCCACACTCATTTCGGGAAAATGTTTTTGTAATGTCTCTAGGTACTGCTAGATAGAATTACGAAGGTATTCTTTTGAACCGTTTAAGGGATATTGACAACTTTTGTATAAGTGGGCGGACCACGCCCATTTTTTGTATACAAATTGGTAATTAGAATATTAATAAAATTCGTATTAATATCTTATACCGTTTACAAGATATTGACAACTTTTGTATGAGTGGGCGTGGCACGCACGTTTTTGGCAAGCTTATTGGTAATGCCTATCTATATATTCTGATAAAATTACATATCAATATCTTATACCGTTCATTAGATATTGCCAACTTTGTTACCAGTGGACGTGGCACGCCCATTTTTTTCAAACATTTTAGTAATGACGCTATATGTTCCGGAATAAAATTATACCTTAATATCTCACACGGTTTATGAAATATTTAGATTTTAACATTTTTTAAAAATAGGTGACTTTTCATTCTGTATGTAAAGTAGGCGTGGCTGTTTACCGATCTCGCCCTTTTTCAATCCCAAACAGCCCTACATAACAAAGAATATTTGTGAGAAATTTCATCGCGACATCTACCCGCCACCATATTGGCCGTCATCATGCGTACACACCAGTTTAGCCCTCACGCCTCCACATATATTCATTATGTCCTACACCCGAAGTATATAGTACTATAAAAAATTTAAAAACGCTGCAAAAACATACCAACAAATTTGTGAAGTGTACAGTGAGAATGCTATGAGTGAACGAAGTACCCAGGAGTGGTTTGCTCGATTCCGTTCCAGAAATTTCGATGTCAAAGATGCACCTCGCTCTGGTCGGCCAGTCACTGAAAAAGTCGATAAAAATTTTGCGATATCGGTTAACAACTACGCCTACTTTACGTACATAATGTAAAGGCACCTCGTTTCCAAAAATTTTAAAATCTAAATGTTTCATAAACCGTGTGAGATATTAAGGTATAATTTTATTTCGGAACATATAGCGTCATTACTAAAATGTTTGAAAAAAATTGGCGTCCCACGCCCACTGGTAACAAAGTTGGCAATATCTAATGAACGGTATAAGATATTGATATGTAATTTTATCAGAATATATAGGGAAGCAAAAGTTGTCAATATCTTGTAAACGGTATAAGATATTAATACGAATTTTATCACGAGGTATCTACACGTATTACTAATTTTTATACAAAGAACGGGCGTGGTCCGCCCACTTATACAAAAGTCAATATCCCTTAAACGGTTCACAATATTAATACCTTCGTAATTCTATCTAGCAGTACCTAGAGACATTACAAAAACATTTTCCCGAAATGAGCGTGGTCCGCCTACTTATACAAAAGTTGTTAAGTGGCGAAATTATAATTTTTTCAGTTACTCAGAAAGTGTTATAATGTGAATATCTCATAAAGCCTGCGAGATATTGAGGTATAATTCCGGAACATATAGCGCCATTTATTAAGATTGGGTATCAGTTGGTATCTCATACCACGATTTTTTAACAAACGACCATAATTGGTCCTTATTTGAAAATGTTTCCTTAGCTTCAACACTCCCCAAAGATTTTCAATGGGATTTATGACTGGTGACTGACTTGGCCAATTAAGTAACAGCACATTATTTTCCTGAAACCAATCCTTAACTACTTTCGAGGTATGCTTTGGATCGTTATCTGACTGATAGACCCATTTAAGAGGCATATTTTCCTCAGCATATGGCATACATTTACCATGATTTTTTTATAAAGAAATCTGTCCATGGTGTGTCGGTGATTCGATGTATTAGTCCAGAACCATACCACGGAAAACATCCGCAAACCATTATGTTGCCGCCCCCATGCTTAAGTTTTCTGTGTGAAGCGGACATGAAACTCTTTGCCTTTTGGGCGACTAACATTTCGGCCATAATCTCTTCCAAACAAATTGATATTGGTTTCGTTGTTCCACAAAATATTTCGCCACTTCTTTCCCCATCTGGCTCAGACCAATGTAAGTGATTTCTTGCAAAGGCAAACACATCATCAAATTATTTTTTCGAAGTAGTCGAACTCTCTAGGCTATTCGTCCATAAAAATTAGCATTTTTTAGTAGTCGACGAACAGTTCGGGAAGAAACTTCATTATCCATATCCGCAGAATTCACTCTTGATGACTTAAACGGATCCTCTTTAGCCAAAGTAATAATACGAATATCTGTTGTTTTTGACGTTTATCTTGGTCGTCCGCGGGTTTCGTTAGCATTTTTCACTGTAAGCGCGTTTTACATAAAACAAACAGACTGACCAAGGGTTTCGGCAAGGGAACGAAGAGTGGTGCCCTGGTTCCTGAGTTTCAAAACCAATCGCCTTTCTTCGGGTGTACAATGTGACTTTCGGCCCATCTGTTTACTTTATTAATTTCTGTATTGCAACAAATTAGTGCGATTATATGTTATTATTAAAATGCACAAATCTGTTCGAAAGGAATCAATATCTTTAGTAATTTATAAAAAGTTCACTTTTACTTATTATTTTGACACTTTAATTTCAAGTATGAGTGCACAACTAATGCTTGAAAATAACGGTACTTATTGGTCTGCAATAGCATTGCCAGACTGGAATAATTATAATTAGAGTATATTTTCATACTTAATATAATATATTAAATGAAAGTGCATTAAGAAGTTTTTTTTTTATGGCAGATTAAACCAAGATCAGGGGGTTTGGTTTCAAGACCCATGCGGAGCATTTGTTGGTTCCGAAGGGATGACAGGTTAATGGGAAGGGGGAAAGAGGGAGTAGTGACGGTTTACCCCTCGCTTAAAGGTTTCGACGCTGTAAGTGGGCGGGAAGACATTCGCAGGGTCACAATCCAAGGGAGGGAGTAACGACACCCTCTTTACACCTCGCTTAAAAGTTTCGACGCTGTAAGTGGGAGGGAAGACACACGCAGGGAGATTATTCCACAATCTAATGACGTGACCAAACAACGAATTCCCACTATAATGCGTGGTTTGTTGGAACGGAATCGTGACATAAAAGGGGTGCACCTGGAAAGCCAATTAGTTCTGCTAAATACCTAAACCGGAGGAATCATGCTGGCTACTTCAGATGAACATTTACCATGAAAGTAACGGTAAAATAATGATACACACCCTACATCACGACGACGCTCCAAGGTTTCAATAGAGCTGGATATCTCACTGTTCTCTAAAAGTTTTAACGCACGACATGTACTCCATTTTTGATGGATATAGGTGATGTAGATACAACGAAAATCGGTTGGAGTGAAGTATTTCTTACACCGCTTAAGAAGGCCTAAGAACTTGGCTGCTTCTTTCTTTCGACACGTCAAAAATGTGATCGTTCCAGCGAATATCGCATTGGATTGACATGCCCAGAACATCAAGAGCCTCCGACTCATTAATATCTACACCAACCATATTTAGAGGTGGGAAGTTGTCACCCGCCAGACGCTTATGGGTCAACAAACACCGCGCATTAAAATCGACCCGATTCGCTCGACCCCACTCGTGGATTTTTTTAAGGTAGGTTTGGAGTGTGTCATTCATATTTCTGCGTTTTGTAGTGATCTCCAGAATAGAGGGACGCCTGGATAATGAATATAATTGACTCGATATATCCATCGAGTTAAAGTATTACCGACAACATAAGCAGTCAGTTTAGACTGTTCCACCGCTCAGTGAGAAACGCCATCAGATCGCCGGTGGAACGGTGAGCACGGAAGCCGTACTGGCGATCGCTGATCAACTTGCTGTAGATACCTCATCAAGTTAAAATTGGAGCTAAATTCGTCATCCGTCGTGCAAAGGTGTTGCTGACCCTGGTACGCAACATCACTGCGAATATATAAGGCAAAGCCTCTGCGTGGTAAAAACAATGGCAGTAAATGGTACCCAGGCATGTGAAAATCCAGTGGATCTACGGCCTCAGACACCTAAGTCTCACTTAGTGCCATTACATGCGGTTGGTGGGTATAAATATGCGGATAGACCGTGAAAAAATTGGCCGTTAAGCCACGTACATTAGTGGAATCTATGAGGATTTTTGTCATCGCCACCCACTGTAAGGAAGTGTAAGGTCAGCTGTACAAGCGGCCACGCGTACGTCGCAAGCTTTATTTTGCTGCGCTTCAGCCCACGGTGCACTCACAGCCGCATGCACACCTAACTGGACCAAGAAGAAGGAGGGAGAGAGAAGAGTTGAAACAAACGAAATTCTTACTGCTGAGAGCATAAAAAAGCCCCTCGCATGGTTCTCTGCTTTCCGTTTGGTTGTCTATTTATTTGTTGTATTAATGGATCTTGTTAATTTATTGTTTAGTTAATTGTATTCTTCTTATTGAATTCACTGTTCACTATTGTTTTGTGTGTAAAAAATGTTTCCCGGCGTAGGTTAAGTAGTTTGGATCTATTATTTTATTTTTATTTCCGCGAACAGTAATAAAACTAAGATATTGGCGGGCGCACCATCCGCCTCCGTCCGCGGTCACGACATTACTCCTTACTGTGTGTACTTAATATTTTGGCCACATATTCTTAAATAATAAATTATTAATAGTTTAATGTAATAAGAAATTTCGCTATAAAGCTCAATCGGTGACTTCATTCGACGTTATATAAAACGCCGTCCTTTTATTTATTATATTGCAGCAATTCTTAATACAATATTCAATGCTGCAATATGCAGAGCATAATTTAGTCGTTATATCTCAAGCAGACAACTTTTTATGAATTTTTAAAATAATTATCGCCTTCATAACAACAAATTAAATAGAAAATATTTATAGATCACTAAAATCCTAAAGGAGTTTCAGTGGTCCAATTCGATTATTTCCATTCTACTTTTTTAATATCTGGAAATATTTTTTACTTTTCAGTGCTAAAAGAAGAACCCGATAATTTAGGTCATCTGACAAGCACAGCTGATGATGCTTGCGTGCCCTTGGATGAGGCATCACCGCTGTTTGGAGAGATGCTCACTGGACTCCTGCCTTACGACACCTTGTTGCAGGACGATATTAATTCGCTGGATTCAAATATTTCCTCGTCGAAATCGTCACCAGCAGAAGAGGCACAAAAGCACGCACAGTTATCAGGCACATACACGAAAAACAGCAATGACGACAACAACCTCAGCAGCAATAGTGCAATACTGACGTCATGTTCAACCAAATTGCCATCATCGAACTGTTTCTCTTCTCTTGAGTCAACTGGAGAAGAAGGGCTAATCGATCCATTCATCAATTATCGCGAGGAATCAAATGACACAATTGGTTCGCAGCACTTATTATCGCCCAGTATGGCATCCAAGGTGGGTATCACTCTAAAAACATGTAGAATAAATAAGAAATAATCCTTAGCCAAGATCAGTAAGATCTTTGGCTAGCCAAAATGTAAGTATACTACAAGCGCATAGTTTAAAAGCTGTTTTAAGCTTTTACGTGCCACAAACTACATCCACTTTGGCGCATATTATTCTAAGGTCGCTACATACTAGAATAAAATTTTGTGTTGATATACCATACCGTGCACAAAATAAACAGTTGTTAGGAACCGGAGGAAAATATGTAACGTTACTCACCTTCTTATTGTCTAAAATTGGATTTCGCTGCAGTTACAAATAAAGCACGTATCGAAAAAATAAAATCTTTTTGTTGTATTTTTATAGTTTAATATTGATTATAAAGATTAAAAAGGATTAACAAAGATTGATAAGATTTATGTTGATACGTTGTTTCACTGCAGCCGCCGGAACAGAAAAGGGGAGAGAAATTTGTTGAACACTTGAAAGATGCCTGCTTGACAGCTGGTATGAGCGTTGCCACCTCAACACTCCTCCTCAAGGAACATACTAGCTGGCGTTTTACTGAAGTCCTAATTTTTTCGTTAACTTTTCGTGGCCAGCCTTTGGTAGGTTTTTTGTGAGAATATCAGCAACCATTTCTCCGGTACAGCAATACTTTAGCTCGATTTCTCCATTCCTATAAACGTCTCTAACGTGATGATAGCGAATGTCGATGTGCTTTGTTCGACAGTGGTACATGGGATTCTTTACCAGGTTCATTGCGCTTAGATTGTCTCCGTTAATAGTGATCTGATTCGCACGTTCAATTCCTAATTCCTTAAACAACTGCTTCAAGTGAATCGCCTCTTTGACTGCTGACGAAAGCGCCATGTACTCCGCCTCGGTGCTACTGAGTGCAACTGAAGACTGTTTTTTCGATTGATAAGAAAAAACTCCACCAGCTAGAAAAAATGTATAGCCAGTATACGATTTTCTGTCACCTTCATCGCCACCCCAGTCTGCATCAACAAATCCTTCTAGAGGTTTACCCGTATGATAATAATTTAAACTTTTATCTTGGGTAGCGCTTACGTATCTTAATATTCGTTTTGCTGCTGCCATATGCTCTTTATGTGGGTTAACATTTCTTTGAGAAAGCTTGCATACAGAAAAAAGAATGTCAGGCCTAGTAGAAACAGATAGATACATTAGTGATCCTATCAGTGACTGATATTCAATAGTGTCGATATTTTTGCAATCTTCATTTTCGCACGAGATCTTGTGTCCAGGGTCTAACGGTGTCGATATAGGACGACAATCTTCCATGTTGTATTGTTTCAGCAGTTTCTTAACATATGATCGTTGGTTGATCGAGATGCTTCCAGTTTCGCTGTCTCTCGTTATTTCTAAATTTAAAAAATTTGTCACAGCGCCTTTATCGGTCACCTTTATTCGTTGTGCAATCTTGTCTTTGATTTCTTTCAAGTTCTCTAAATCTGAACAGGCAATCAACAGATCGTCGACATATACAGCAATAATATCTATGTTATTGTTTCGACGTCTTGTGTAAACACAAGGTTCACTTTTGCATTGGCAAAAACCAATATTTTCCAAGATGCTGCTTAACGTTTTGTTCCACTGGCGCCCTGATTGCTTTAAGCCATAAATGGCCTTTTTAAGTTTCAAAACCTGCTTGGGAGACTTTTCATTTATGAATCCTTCTGGTTGGACCATGAAGATATCTTCATCTAATTCGCTGTTCAGATAAGCGGTGGATACATCCATTTGGTGAAGGTGCAATTTATATTCTGCTGCCATAGCAAAAATCATTCTAATAGTCTCATGGCGTACAACCGGTGAAAACGTTTCTGTATAATTCACACCATATACTTGAGAGCAACCTTTCGCCACTAACCTGGCTTTGAACCTCTCAACATATCCGCTTGCATCTGTTTTCACTGTAAAAACCCATTTATTTTTTACAGTCTTTTGGTTATCTGGAAGGGCCACAACTTCCCAAGTTTCATTTTCTATCAGACTGTCATATTCAATTTTCATAGCAATACCCCATTGTTCGCCATATACGCCTGATAGTGCCTCATCGACTGTCATAGGTATCTTAACACTTTCTGCACAAATAAAAGCTAAAACGTTGTATTGTTTTTTTGGTCTGCCAGGCCGGCCGGAACGGATAATTTTCGGTCTTCCTGGTCCTCTTCTAACAACACCATCTGAAAGTGCATCATCATCTGAAGATACATCATCATCTGCTGACCTGTAATCGTCACTTTGCACTTGAGAGTCCGATTCACTAATATCAATTTTTCTTGATTCATTATCAACAGCGTTTTCTATCTGTTGATCAGTGGTCGCTGGTATTTGTACACATATAGCATCTTGATTTAAATTTACATCTTCAATAAATGCGACATCTCTGCTAATAATTAATTTCTTGGAATATTTGTCATACAAGCGATATGCCTTAGAGGTTTCAGAGTATCCAACCAGGCTGTATTCCTTACCTCTTGATTTAAATTTATTGTGTTGTCGTTTGTCAAGTGCTATTGCAATCGAACCAAATACTCTCAAATGTGATACCTTCGGCTTAACACCATGCCATGCTTCATAAGGGGTTACGTCAATCAATGCCCTTGTTGGCGCCCTGTTCCGGATATAATTTGCACAGTTGATAGCCTCTGCCCATAGGGATTCATCATTGTTGGTACCTAGTAACATGCACCGTGACATTTCTAGTAAAGTGCGGTTGTACCTTTCAGCTACGCCGTTCTGCTGAGGCGTGTACGGCACTGTTAACTGTCGCATAATTCCGTTTAACTTTAGGTATTCATCAAAAACACGATTTGAGAATTCTCTACCATTATCACTTCTGAGAATTTTTAACTTATTTCCAGTTTGGCGTTCGCTCATGGATTTAAATTCTTTAAATTTTTCAAATACTTCAGATTTATGTTTTAGCATGTAGACAAAGGAGTAGCGTGACTTGTCATCGATGAATGTCAATATATATTTGGCTCCACCCAGTGATTCAGTTGTCATTGGACCACATACATCAGTATGTACTATTCCAAGAAGCTCTGATGCTCGACTATCTGCACTTTTGTACGGTTGCTGCGTACACTTATTCTTCATGCACACCAAGCACTGTATGTTTGATGGAATCTCGACATTTTTTAAACCTTGTACCATTTGTTTATCTATCAACTGACGTAAACTGGATGCACTCAAATGGCCATAGCGACTATGCCACATTACTGCATCGTTCAATTTCCTCGAAAGAAAAAGCATGTTTGTATTTAGATCAGCCAAAAACAAATTACTGACCTTCTTTGCTCTTAGGAGCTCTCCATTATCGTCTTCAACAATTGCATCATCTCTTCTGAATTTAACTGTGTAACCATTTTGCACGATCTTAGATACCGACATGAAATTACATTGGAGGTCAGGCACAAACAAAACATTTGTCAAGATTAGGTCAATGAGGTTTGACGTTTGCAAAAACACTTTTCCTCTGCCCGTTGCCTGTATGTTATTTTTTCCAGCAAGAGTGATAGTTTCTTTGAAGTTTTCAAATTCGCTAAACATTTCGCGGTTGCAACATAGATGCGAGGTTGCTCCGCTGTCTATGCACCAAGCTCTGGTATTCAACGTATAGTTGCTAACTGCTGCAAATAAGCCCGTACGGTTTTTAGTATTATTGGGCTGCTTCTTTTTTTCTCTGCACTGCGCTGCATAGTGCCCCTTCTTTCCACAATTGAAACAATTAAAGTTGGAAGATTTCTTAATATTAGGCTTGACGCTCCTCGCTGTATTCCCGGTTTCAATTTCACTAGTTTTATTGCTTACCGACAGCCTTCTAGAATCATTTTTCTCCCGTGTCATGAACGCTTGCACTGAACCAACAGAAGCATCTTCTTCAGTTATCGATTCTTTACGCCGCTCTCCTTCTTCAACTAATTTTATCTTTATAGCATTCAGTGTTGGAAGATCATCACGAGATTCCAGGGCGACAACTAAATTCTCATACGATTTTGGCAGACTTGCTAATATCATTATGACAAGCAACTCCTCCTGAAGACTAACTCCTGTTTCAGCGAGTTTTTCTGCCACTGAATTGAATTTACCTACGTATTCCTGCATGCATTCACCGTCACACATGCGCATTCTGAGTAGCTGCTTAAAAAGTGTAATTTTTCTAACTGGCCCTTTCGGTCGGTGAATCTCACGCAATGTATTCCATGCATCCTTGGAAGTTTTACACGATTTTATGTAGTTGAGTTGCGTTGGCGTTACACTAAGAATGATAGTAGCTGTGCTCTTCTCATCTTTGAGCTTCCATTCAGCAAACTTTTCATCTGTGGGACCTGGCATTACTTCTTCACCACATGCATGTCGCCATAGATTTTGGTGTATTAGCACACTTTTTATTTGCAAGCTCCAAGTATCGTAATTTGCTTCACTGAGCTTATCGATATTAAACAACGAATTCATTTCGCACCTTTTAATTTTAATCCAAAAGAAATCTAATCCTCAGGAATGTACCTGGGCCCATAACCTGTTGTATTTTTATAGTTTAATATTGATTATAAAGATTAAAAAGGATTAACAAAGATTGATAAGATTTATGTTGATACGTTGTTTCACTGCAGCCGCCGGAACAGAAAAGGGGAGAGAAATTTGTTGAACACTTGAAAGATGCCTGCTTGACAGCTGGTATGAGCGTTGCCACCTCAACACTTTTCGTTCCGTTATACCGGTATTTACCTGCACGTAAAAGATAAAACTTGCTTACTTGAAACATACATACAATATGTGTTTTAAAAATGTTATTTGCACAAAAAAAATTTGTAGAAGATAAAATTTGCTTACTTGAAGCATACCGTAGTAATACATAAGTTTTTTTGAAATGTTATTTGCACAAATTACCTAAAAATAATTTCTAGAACATTAAGTTAAAACCTACGGTTTAAAATTTTTTATTGCTAAAAATAATTGAACATTTAACAGATAGGATTAAAAATCGGGAAGTTTTAATAAATAGTCTTAAATCTTGTTGAGGTGGTATCCAAAGTTGCCATGTCCGGTCACAAGTGCGGTTAACCAGTTCAGGCTATTTCCCTTGAGTTGAAGAGCCCACCTCGCTGAACCGCTTGCTGGCTTGGGCAGTACAACCCTCGACTGTCTGCAGCTCAGTGTTTCCCAGATACCGGAGTCCCAAGGAATTCAACATTTTACTCATACGTATATATGTGTTAAACTCCACATCGGAGTAAAAAAAGCAAAACTCTTGCTTAGTAAACCCAGATTTAAAAAATGTATTTGTGAACCTGTATTTACGATTTTAATTTATTAGTGACTCCCAAATTTATGAGTTAGTTTTTATTAATTACTTCCAAAAGTTAACACCTATTTTTAATTGTATGTTGAGAAAAATCAGACCCATACATCAAATATTTAGCGAATATGGTGCCTTATGGTGCCTTAACCTCCGTATTCGCCGTATTCCTGTTGGATGATAGTCAATAGTAATTTCGTTTCAGAAGAGCTCAGAAAATTGAAGAAAGAGTGGGCTTTGTCTTATGGAGAGAAAGAACGGAATTAGTATTGACGAATAAATAATGATCTCCTGAGAAAAATAAAAATTCCGCGTTTTTTTTCACGCCATAATGCACGTACCTAAAACAAGTATTCGCAACTTTACACATGGAACCACTCGATTAGCTTACGTTCTCATTATTTTATGGTTATTAGTTTGGGAAATGCAGAATGAATTTTTCGATGTTTTTATACTTCAGTTCTAAAATTTCTACCTTTTATGTCAGATTGTGCTCATGTATAATGAAGCGTTTTCTTGATAACTCAGTTTGAGGTTTTCAAGAACAAGTGTACACAAGGTATTTTTATGTAGTAACAAAATATCCAGCAACCTTAAATAATCTACAAGGAATAGAAATTAATAAATTTTTAAAAAGGGAATGTACACGTTATTTCCCTTTTGGTGTTTTACATTCTCATTTATAGTGAATAAGTTCTATAGAAAAATAGTAAAAATTTTCGCTATCTTCTTTGTAGAGTCCTGAGGCCAGCAGCCTTCCGTCTTTGTGCAGCCCAAACTCGCTTAGCCAAGAAGATGAGTTCGCATTTATGACCATGAATGTGGATGACGATATTGATCTGACAATGCGTGCTCCTTATATTCCAATGAACGAACAGGATGATTTACCGCTGCTCACTGTGGACGATTTGATGTGGTGCGGCGGCTCAACATTCGCGTCGGAAGAACTAAACTTAAACAAGGACGATGTTCTACAGTACGATGTGTTGAAGCAACAAATGCGTCCGCAAGAACCATACCACCAACACTTGCAGAAAGAACAGTTATGTAGTAATCGTAATGCAAGTAATGTGCATCAGGAGGAACAGTCGCAGCAGGAATTAAATCAGCGAGATTTTCACAACTCACTATACTCACCACCAGCATCCACGGCCTCATTGCTTTCTCAATCTCCAATCTCAGCGAATCAGCAGCAGCGCGAGCAAGAACAGTGCGATCAGAATGAACTATATGAGGGCAGTCAGCAAAATGCACCTACTTCTAGGTTCACAACAGAGTCAAGCGAATTGCCTGCACTGCTTTGCGACGACAGTGATGCGTTCGTACTTAGCAATGCGAATGATTTTGGCGGCGGTGGCGAAGAAGAAACCGTTGTCTGTTTCAACGACAGCGACAATTGTGTTGTTGCTGACGAAAACATTATGTCATTAACGCAGCGAACAGCACTGAATGCCGACGATTTCATACTGCAGAGTCAAAAACAGAGACGAGAGAAACAGCAAGGGTTGATGTGTTTAGGCATTGATTGCAAAAAAAAAAAGTTTGAAAATGGGCTGCCAGAGTTGTGCAACTCTGTTGGAGATACTTTCGAAAATGTCTATAGCAAAAAGGATTGTAAGTATAGCTTAAAATTCTGAATTGGGTTACAACATCAGAATTCACATCAGCACTTTTCATCAGCACTTCATCCACAGAAAATTCGTTGAAAACAATAAAAGTATAAACATCGGAATCTTGACCGTATAGATCTTGACGAATTATTTTTACAAGTTTACTCGATTTTTGCATTCATGTAACATGTAACACAATACTGGGCACATGGACTCAGTACGTATTTCTGCATCGGTAACACACAATATCACGGCTTAAAAATGAAAATGATCACCGTTAACACACAAATCCACTGGTTAAAAATGAAAATGAGGTAAATCAGATAATAACAGCTTTTTGTTTCTTTGCCCTCTTTCATTCTCTCGGGCTTTAAAATTTCTATAAATCATTAGTACACCAACAATAAACGTTGTTATTCTTCACATTTTCCCCCAATATTAATAATATTTTCTGTATGACTTCACTTCACATGAAATCTAAAAATTAATCAGCTCTCCAGGAATTCAGCCTTGGAAAATAACTAAGGAGCAAGCTTGGTATTTCTTAGTTGAATTCAGAAATGAAGTAATAACAAAATTCATGTTTGGCTCTTTATTTAATAATTACATTTATCGACACTGACATAAAATGACTGTCAGCCATGACCATGGCTGACTGATATGTGAGTGTTTCCCAGATACCGGAGTCCCAAGGAATTCAACATTTTTTGAGTAAAAGGAGTTAGTGGTTAATTAAACACAGATCAAAATAACCTAGAGTTAATAAAAATTGGGTGGATAGTTTTAAATCCCTGTCCATTGAATCTCTGGACAAATGAGACATGGAAACCGATGAAATTCTGTTTTAAATTCATGGGTGAAAAGGCGGACATTTGCATGAAAACATCAGTGATGTTTTTAGCTAAGGTCCATGTAGAATAACTACCTCTCCGGTCTGAATTCCATATATGCTCTGCTGCGTACCTTTCCTTTAAAAAAAAAAACAAACTTCATCGGAGATTCGAACGTATGGCTTTAATAAAGAAAAACACCTAGCCAGCCAAGTCGAGAGCGCGATATTATTTTCAAAGAAAAGAAAGTTTTTACATTTTACAAGTGTTTCCTTGCACTTTCTTTCATTAAAGACTTTGTTTTCTTTGTTTTGAAAGAGGAAGAGGCAGCAAAAAGAAAGCGAGAAAGGTAAATTTTCCTGCGATCCAGCAAATTTGCTGCGAGTCAGAACCACATGTCAGCCAGCAAGCTGGTTTTTTCGTATCATTAGAAATACATATTTAGGCACATATTGAGTAACAACTATATGCTGTGAAGAGCGATAACTTTTTCTAAATAAGAAAGATATACAATTTTTGTAATATTTTTAGTGTGACTTATTCTTCAACAAATCGCTAAAGGGATGTTTTAGACAACACCGACACATTTCGTTACTTGAACTGCGACAAGTGTTGTTTGTTGGATTTCCAAAACAAAATTTCATCGATTTTCCACATGTACCAGTTCTTTATCGATTTTGTTGTTAACTTCCTAATTAATAGAAAATATTATTCACGAAAAATGATTCATTAATATATTGTGAAACTGTAATTGCCAGGAGTATGGGTATGTTTTAAGCAAAGAATCTAATTCAGTGGTTTTGCGTAGTGCTTAAAGTATTATTTAGTTCTTTAGCATAAAATTATATATTTTAACAAAAAATTATAAATTATATTATACAACTATATATAATATAGTTGGTTATATGTCGATTATATGTAAAAAATGTTAGATGTCACAATAGATTGAAAATTTACATTCTTTGAAGTGAGCTTTAACTGCCAGGGCTGTTGGCTCAATTTTCACAATTTATTTCGCCGGCGCTAAAGTGTTTTTGAAAACATAAAATCAACAACTATAACAATAAATCAATTAAAGTAGTCGCGTATGTCAACAATGTCATGAGTAAATTATATAATATCACTCCTTTTTTTAGTACTTACATTTTCGGCTTTAGAAAATAAGTGAAAAATGAAATAAGATTTCCTCTTTTTAATTATTCTTTCGTTTTTCAATTAAAAAGTCAGAGAAATCTTTATATACAAAGTAAATGCGTTAGTCTTTAAAAGTTTATTTAACTCATTTTGATTAATTTCATATGGCCAAACCGTAATCATAACATCGTGCACCTGCGTCGTTTATAAAAATTATTTAGAGAATACATTAAGTTAATTCGACTAATTATTTGAAATGAAATTTCGTTTTATCACAATGTAAATTTTAAGTTATATCTTTAAAAAATTGTGAACAGGTACCTTTAGACATATGGGTTTCAGATTACGCTACAAAATATTTAATTTATATGCGGTTAATTTTATCGCGACACTTATATTTACTCGCCCGTAATTGTAATTTTAACGCGCAGATTGCTGAATAAGCCTTTAAAGGTGCCAAATCAAGCCAAAATAACGTGTATAATATTATTAAAATCGAAGATAATCTTCTGTCTACAACTTGGCCTGAAAGTTTGGAAAAAACTGAGACTGACATATTTTTTAGCTTGCTCGAATATTAGTGAAAATTTAGACACGATTACTATTGCAATTTTTTCCTACATTAACAATAGTCGTTTAGGCATTTGTTTGCACATGTTGACGGCGCCACATCGAGCCATCAAATAGGAAAAGATATAGAAAACAGGTATGGTAGAGGTAGAGTTAGCCTGATATATCCGCTTAGAATCTGAGTACAATTCAATTATATGTGTACAGAATCGTCTCAACAATCTAGACGAGAGTATTTCCTTAAGACGTAATCAACAAAGCCCCTCCTTTTAACAGATCCTCCAGAAAGAAAAGCATTTGCGATAACTAGCTGACTTAGAAAATTAAACTCGTAAACTCTGAACAACCCACACATAAAAACGTATCTGACGAAGATCTTCAGTCGTTTGTTCATGGTGGTGAAAGTGCCTTATTGCATTTCCCATGTCATATCAATAGAATTCCACCTCACGAACATTGTGTTCAAAATCAGCAAGAGAAAGATTTCTTAAAGCTAAGATATAGTTACGCAGAATAATGCCTAAATTTTGGTGTAAAAGGGAGTTTGTTGCTAATTAGTCATTAAGAATTACTATAGAAACTAACAATTACAATTCTGAAATACAAATGACGATTTCTGAAATACATTTGACAATTCTGAAATACAAATGATGCTTTCTGAAATACATTTGACTATTCTGAAATACAAATGACGCTTTCTGAAATACATTTGACTATTCTGAAATACAAATTACGCTTTCTGAAATAGCTTTGACTATTCTGAAATACAAATAACGCTTTCTGAACTGCAATTGGGAAAGGTGTAGTTGGAATTTGTTTTTTTTGTACTTACGACTTCTGTTATTTTAAATTATTAATATAAATCATATTATTTTACAATAGCAAAAATTATTTGAAAAATAACCCATAAACATCAAAACACATCAAAATCAAAAACATATTTAAGGCGATGAAAAAAATTAATTTTTCATTTTTGATTTAACGTTTCTATGATTTTTCATATGAGAAGTGGACAATATTTTCACAATTTTGCCCACTTTTCATATGAAAAATCATAGAAACGATAAATCAAAAATCAGTAAGAATTAAAAAATTAGAATTACTCTAAAAAGTAATCATAATACAATAATATACATAAAAACATAAATAATAAAAAATCAACACAAATTCCTTATCAAACAGACGGCGAAATTTTCCGTTTTCTACTATGGACCATCTTAATTTTTTTTTTGGGCAAATTTCTACGCCTACGCGAAATCATTTTGGTTTGAATTTAAAAGCTTCGACTTTAACTGACACAAGCATGAAACGTGAAAATCGGATAAAAGTTAAAATTAAATTATTTCGCAGTAACCTCATGATGTACTAATGTAATTCTAAGACGGTTTGCTTTTAGTGCTTTTATATGCGTAAGGATTTCATATTTCAACGAAATTTTCTTGTGAATGAATAAATTAAATTTTTAAAGCATGCTTTATTGAATTTCTATTTTAAAAAATGCATTTTCATACATTAGCAGCAAATCTCGAATGTTGGAATGAACTGTTGCAGATTAACGCAAGTGTTGCTTCCTCTTCGACAGTTGCAAAACAGTATTCTACGCAACAAGTGAAAGCGTCACCACAGCGTAAACAACAGGAGAAGGTCAATGATAATAAGCAGCAAGAATGCAAGCAGCAAATTCGGATGCAACAGATACAACAGGCTGCCACGTGTCAACCCCATATCATAAAAAATGCAGCGGAAGCAAAGACATTGCACATGCCATTGATTACCATACATAATAATAAAAGTATTTTAATACATCAGCAGCTGCCTCCATGCCTTGACGCCGCATGTGGCAGGGCAGTAAAGTTAAACGATGCAATGGCCGCAGCTGATGGTGCCGGAAACGGCGAAAAAATTACCAGAACTAGTTTATTAAATACTACGGCAGTGGTGTCATCAACACCTCCAACAACAGCAGACACACTTTCTGGTGCCGATAATAAGAGCAATAAAGCAGCTTCAGTACTAGCGGCTGTTATGCAACAGCAACAGTGTAATAAACGCCATTTGTCTGCTGCAGCTGCAGGACAACAAATGGATGCGAAGCGTTTAAAGAACTTTAGCATAACGACAGCAGCTGAGTCGCATACTTCGCCACATCTTTTGCAACAGCTGGTCTTTCCATTGCAACACGGTACGGCGACAGATGCTATAGAGAAAGTTGAGCTGCAGCAGCAACAGTGCAAAGTTCCGTCGATTGCTGCACAGCAATGGGCAGACATAGGCATCTTCAAAACAACCCCGAAGGCGGCAGTTGAAAGCAGTCAGCAAAACCAGCAGCAACAGTCAAATTCGGTGCTAAAGAACTTGCTGATCAGCGGTTGTGATGTAAGTGCGGGATACCGCCTGGGGTCTGTACCTCGCAAAAAGTTGGTTAATAATTAAATGTAGCGGTCGAAAGCTTTGTTCGGTTCTACTAGCCTCATAATGGCATAAAAACTGGTGGAATCGTACCATAAGTTTTGGTTATTTTCTTTAACTAATCTTATATTTGAAGTTGAGTTTTATTTACTAAATCTCAGTTTTTAAGCTCTAATCGGTTTCGTGTTTGATGTCATGAGCAAAACGGTGATGAGTAACCATCACATTAAGACGTACAATATATCTTGTAAACTTTCCTGCCATATAATTCATTTAAAATTAAACTTTTTGAAGTTCGTTTAATTCTGAACTCCGTTCTGCAACAAAATGCCCCGAAAGCATTTGGTTTATTGCTAAACTACTGCGTTGGCATTCAGCCCAGAGTGAAGAAATATATATTCTTAAATCCTTCAGTAGCAACACTTAATTGATTAGTGTTTTCCAACACTGCATATGTCAGCGGATCACTTGAGCGGACAACAAATTATAGATTTAGTAAATGGATCGATTTTATTTTTTTATTTAGTAACGAAGCTTATTATTATATAATAACATAGCTGAAATGGTGATTAAATTTTATTTAAATAAGGATTATTATTTCAAATAAGGTAATTAGTACAATATGTTATCACTATAAAAGTTGTTAATGTTAATATTAACTGTTTTAGTCATACTCTTCTATTTAACGTATACCATTGTAAACTTTTTCCTAAAACTCAGAATTAGAACTTAATTTACCACAAAACAGTCGAGGAAAGGAATAAAATTAATGTAAATTTAATTTAATTAAAATTAATGTAATTTTAGTTTTCTCCTAGATTCTTCGATTATGTAGGAGAAAAACATAATCGTAGGAAATCTAGGAAAAAACACATCACAAAGATTTCACGAGCACACAATAATAATAAGCAACAAGAACAAAATTCATTCGCTATATTGTTGCACTGAACTTTGACAACTTTGATTTTACTGTGATAGATTTCCTTCTCTGATTTCATTAGCTTGTTTTGCTATTAAAAATTTTATTAAACTAACGTAATGTCTGAAAAGGTTAGAGATGACTACTTCATAAGTGCTTTAACCGGTGACTCGAATAAATTTAGAATTATATAATTTTCGCTTTAATTTTATGTGCAATTTTTCTTAAAAAGCAATCACTAAGACTAAGAAAAATATAAAATTCGAGCGCTGAACGTACAAAAAGGAATCGTATTAAAAACAAATTCAATTATAATATAAAGAACTTATAAAAACAATATTCGCATACTTGGTGTTCAGCTCAATCACAACAATAACATCAACAACGACAAAGCAAACTTTATATACAACTTTTAAATTGTACATAACTAGAACACAATTAAGCTTTAAATATATTTTCGAGAAATGTCCGTCGAATTTATAAATTACTATGTAATTGCCATATATAGTTTCCACTGCTTTCCCATGTCGCTATACATGCAGTTGCAAAAGCAGCACTTTAGAGAAAATGACTTCAACTGGTTTAAAAACTCGTGTAAAATATAAAAAACAATATTATGGGGAAAATAACTGCCTAAAATTGTTTTACTTTTCTTATATTTTTTATTACTGTCACTGCTAATTTTATATTATTATTATTGTTATCTTTAACGGTTAATTAAAGCATATTTTGGAGACTTTAGTCTGTCACAAAACATCTTTAGTTCTAGTTAACGATTAACCCTTTCATTCCTAGCTTTTTCCTGGAAGAAAGAAGAATACAGTATTGTGCTTTTTCGGTTAAAAAAGACCAGAACAACACAAATTAACGGTTTTATTACAATATTTCCACCTAGATAATTCTTAAACAGTTTTGCATATATCGACAAAGGAAAAGCAAGTGCATACGAGAACACAAGGGGTTTTTATATAATTTTTATTAAAAATTCTGTTTTTGTTTGCTTAGATTATTTGTGATAATATAAAAAGCAATTATTATTTTTATTACAGAATAAATAGACATTGCCTTTTAAACATTTTGATTTGAGAAACTTCAGTTTACAAACTTTTATGTCGTCGTTGTGAGGTGTTGCAGAGTCTCTTGCTGTTTGACGACTTTTTTGTTTAGTCAAAAGAGCAGTTTTACCTCTTTGCACTAGGCTACCCGCAATTTAAAAGCGACGTCGTCTACATATCAGGGCTGGTAGCTTTTTCATATGCCTTTTGTAAAAAACCAGTTGTTTACAATAGCCGTATCAAGACACCAATATGCGATATAATGCGAGTATAATATTTATATAATATTTGGTAGATTTGTGATTCACTCTGTACAATATAAATAACACGTCGGCGAAGTCAACGCCTTCCATAATTATTGTAATTGGCAATAATCGCTCCCAGAGAGATTTGTATACTCTCCTTTTTTATGATGCTTCAACGAGAACACTCAACTGATTCGACTTATAGATAGTTCCATGAAAGCTAAACAGACTCGATGTAAGCTGAACAGCCAAACTGTGGCTATACTGTGTTTTATCTCCACTCTATAATCACAGAGTGGTAATGTTTTCAGCTAAAATTCGGTCATTATTTCGCATTTTCCACGTCTAATGCTTATTATTGTGCTAGCACATATTATGCTGTATTGCTTCAAAAATAATTTGACGTCTTTTTGTTCTATGACGGTTTACACATCGCTTAAAGGTTTCGACGCTGTAAGTGGGCGGGAAGACATTCGCAGGGAGACTATTCCACAATCTAATGACGCGACCGAAAAACGAATTCCCACGGTAATACGTGGTTCGTTGGAACGGAATCGCGACATAAAAGGGGTGCACCGCTCTGGGAAGCCTAGTAGTTCTGCTAAATACCTGAACCGGAGGAATCAGGCCGGCTACTTCAGAGGAACATTTACCATGAAAGTAACGGTAAAATAGTAATACACACCCTACATCACGACGACGCTCCAAGGTTTCAATAGAGCTGGATACCCTACTGTTCCCTATTAGTTTTATTGCACCTGTCCAGAAGCTGGAGATATGTTTTCGAAGCTCCCGACCATATATGCGAGTTGTACTCCTTTTTCGGACGGATTATAGGTGGTATAGATACAACGAAGATCGGTTGGAGTGAAGTATTTTTTGCATCGCTTTAAAAAGCCTAAGCACTTGGCTGCTTCCTTCGACACATCAAAAATGTGATCGTTCCAACGAAGATCGCATTGGATTGACATGCCCGGTTCAAGAGCCTCCGACTCATTAATATCCACACCACCCACATTTAGAGGTGGAAAATTGTCACCCGCTAAACGGTTGTGTGTCAACAGACAGCATTGAGTTTTACGCGCATTAAAATCAACCCGATTTAGTCTAGGTTCCGTAGTACTCTTCGCCAAATGAAGCACAATATCTGAAGAAAATTACAATACATAGTGGTCACATGTGCCACTGCGCCACTTCGGAACTTTTTTCCACTAAGCTAGCCTTAGGCAGACAGAAATTGTCGCTTATTTCGGTAAATATGCAATAATATGCCCTTTTATATTGAACAAGCTAGGGGCTCAGATAGCTCTTATCCGTCAGAACTGTTATATACCAATAAAGAAATATTTCTGAGCTTTCTAAGAATGTCTTAGGCAAGGGCAAGTTCCACGGTATATTATAAAAAAAAAAACTTTCCACTCCCCCTATCAACCCTCTTAACAGGAGCTCGTGCTAACAGCACACAAAAAAGCTTTGAAGCTTAGCAGCTCCTGAACTCTGATATAGAAAAAAAAAACTTTGTTCTCGAAGCTCTTTATGCACAACTTTACCGATGCTAACATGTCTATCTCTATAAGCTCCTGCATTTCTATAAGCTCCTGCAAGTTCTTTCAAGGTTACTGCAACCTGTTCAAGGTTGCTGTCCTTTTCCAGTTCTCGTAGCTCCTAATTGATTCAGTCTCCGTATTTCCAGAAGTGTGGGCATTCTGACTCCGTATTTCCAGAAGTGCGCACGCTATTATTATTATTATTATTTTATTTCTCGATTTTACGGCTAATACATTACATTTTCAAAACCTAAGTTTAACATAAAAATATAACGATTCTAACTTGAAAATTTGCGAACTACTATATATGACATGTGTGTAGTATAATTGATTTTTGTGCTCTTGCAATAAATTGTTCATTGATGTTAAGATCTCGCGGATGTTTTTTGAGATTTTTTCCACTAGTCCTGTTGCACTGATGATTAGTGGTATTGTCTTGACCGTACGTAATTTCCATTGGTTTTTAATACCCATCGCTAAGTCCTCGTATTTCCTTCTTTTTTTCATCATAAGATTTTCCGATGTTATGGTTATTAGGGACTGCGAAATCAATCAGTACTGCAGTCCTGTCTCTCTTGTTTAGTATCGTCACATCGGGTCGGTTGTGCTCAACGCGTTTGGCAGTGCGGAGCGTTCGGTCAAAGAGAATCTTGACCGTATCATTCTCCATCACGGCTTCTGGTTCATACCGGTAGTAAGACTAGGGCTCCTGTATGAGCCCAAAGTTTTGACACAATCTTTGATGGAAAAGTTTAGCGATGTTGTTATGTCTTTTGAGATAATCTGTTAGTACCATGCTTGTGCATCCCGATGTGATATGCTCAAGTGTTTCATTAGGTTTCCCGCATCTTCGGCAAATATCTTCAACTGTATTGTCCTTCATTATAAACCTTATGTAGTTTCGGGTAGCGATGACTCCATCCTGGTTGGCAATGTGTATCCCGTGCAAAGGTTTTGCTGCCCAAGCACGCCTTCTCTCATTCATGCTGGGTGGTTGTATATGAGGCTGGTTCTTTAAGTTTAATAGTGTTAGGTTGTCATCAGCTTCTATAATTGCTTTTGCCAGATTTGAGCTACGGATTTTCTCAGCAAAGTACTGCCTTAGTGATCTTATTTGCTTCGCATGCATGTTAAGAAGATTTATGAGTCCTCTCTCCCCCTTTTGTCTGGGCATCGTCACCCTCTTTACGCATGATCTTGGGTGGTGGAGGTTGTATTGGGCCAAGATGGTACGGACTTTCCTTTGTAGGTCTTCGAGATCTGTTATGGACCATTTGATAATACCAGCACTATATGTTAGCACAGGTATGGCATAGGTGTTTATCGCCTTGATTAGGTTTCTTCCATTTAATTGAGATTTCCCAATTTTATGTATCCGTCCTTTAAATTCCATGGTGAGGTCTTTCTTTATTTCGCGGAGTCCATTGTGTTATTCTGAGCTGCTCCTAAATAGGTATAGATCCCGTTTTGTTGCATTTCTTTGATCCCCAGTATTTCAGACTGACCTGATGGTGACACCTTCCCTCTTACTAGACTTAGAGTCCTGCATTTGCTTATTCCAAGATCCATTTTGATGTTCTTGTTAAACATGTTCACGGTTTGTAGCAGGAGGTTTAGATTAGCCTTTGTGGACGCATATACTTTCAAATCATCCATGTATAGGAGATGATTGATGTTGAACTCAAGACTATTTGATTTTATCTTGAAGCCATATTTGGTCGAGTTGTACATGTTGCTGAGAGGGTTAATGGCGATGCAGAGGCACTGAAACAGTCTCCCTGAAATATACCTGATTTAATGGGAATGTCTTTGGTCCTTAGTGGGGTGCCGTTGTTAAATATCTCAATGCACGTTTTCCATTTACCCATGATATACATAAGGAACGCAACAACCCTTGGGTGAATGCGGTATATTCTAAGGACCTCGATGAGCCATGTATGCGGCACACTATCGAATGCCTTTTTATAGTCGATGTACCTGACCTATAGATTCCTATGTTTTCTTGTGGCTTGCTCGATAATAACCTAGTCTACAGTGAGTTGTTCTTTGCATCCTCGAGCTCCTTTGATGCATTCCTTCTGTTCGTCGCATAGTATTTTGTGGGTTCTTAGATGCCCGTACACCATCCTGTTCACACATGCCGTCATTATTTTGTACAATGTTGGCAGGCAGGTTATGGATCTTCCATTTGCAGGATTTCTATTAAGGCCATTACCTTTTGGCAGGAGGTACGTGATTCCCTTCACTAGGAAGTCTGGCATCTCTCTAGGTTTTATGAAGACTTTATTGAGGAGATTAAGTATTTTCAGTGGTGTAGCTTCAAAGTGTTTGTACCAAAAATTTTGTACTTTGTCCGCTCCTGGGGCTTTCCAATTATGAGCTCTTGCAAGAATTTCTTTGAGGGTGTTCATTGAAATTATGTTGCTTGTCTTCTCTGGTACTCTAAGGAATCTCTCTTTCTCTTCTTTTGATCCATATAGAATTTGAGTCATATATTTTTGGGGTCGACCAAGTATCTCCCCAGAAGCATTCGATGTCTCTAACATCAGGTATCTCGTCATTGCTCATTGAGCTGTGGAGTCTTAGGTTTCTATAGAATACTTTTTCTTTGGTTTTGAAGACTTTTTTATTTTCTCTTATTTAAGGAGATCTTTTTTTAAAAGCTTTGATGTCTGCACCGATAGTTTTTGAATTAGCGTGTTCATTACGTGGGCTGCGTTATCGTGATTCGATTCATACCTAGAGTGATTACAATGTTTCGAGCATATTGCCTTAACTCTATTTTGCAGTCTCCTCGAAGGGTTTCCTGCCAAGAAAGCCTTAATTATCTCAATCGAGCTTCGTAGGTCACTAACCTTGTTTTGTATTCTTTGCAATACATCATTGCGCGGAGTTTTTTGTCGCCTTGAGCTGGTTATGGGTGTGAGTTTTTTTTCATACATCCTCACTACAACGGTTGGTGACAATATAATAAAGTCACTTGATTGCAGGGTAGTGGTCCTATTGTTTGGTGTGTACTGTAGCTTACTTCTCGCATTCGGCCCAGGTACCAAACCTTGTGCGCGGGAGTTAACATGCGATCCCGACGCGGTGGGGTTATCCGATGTCTTCAAGTTATATTCCCCATTCGTACTCATTATTATGTTGTTTCCATTTTATACCTCCTGGCAGGTAGTTTTTAAGGCCGCTTCTAACATGAAGTACAGACGCTTGCCTACCTTCATGCTGCCTGGTTCCCAGTTTAGGATGAAGGATTTGTGTGTTGTTGTTTGGTCCGCGGGTGGTATTTGATTTCCCACCTACCCGACATATCTGCCGAGCCTTCCCCTATCCGCCACCTGGGGACGCGCCCTCTAGGGATACAACACGCTCCAAGGGTTATTATTATTATTATTATTATTATTATAGATTCATAACTTCTCAACCTCATGGGCTTGGAAATAACCTATCCGGGCTATGACAAAGGTTTATGTTCAGTGATTCATACTCGATGATGCTTTTGAGTTTTTTGCTTATGAAGCTTGTAAGAAGCGATGGACTATGCTTCATGTGTTAAGGATTACAGATTTTTGCATTTGTTCCAATTCTATAATTAGGTTTTCTTTTTCCAACTGCTAGACTAGGGGTCTTAGTAATCAATCCAGTCGCCGAGATCACAATGGGAACAATTTTTACACTTTCAGCAAGCTGTGTAGGTTTCATTTCATTAGCCAGCGTGGTATATTTTCCAATTTTTGCGCTGCGCGTCGATTGGAAATTGTGACTTACGGGGATGGCAATATCGTAAAAGGTGATCGTGATTATTGTCAAAAACGACAATTCTGGTCTGTTGGACCTTACAGTTTGGTCTGTTATTATTGACCTATCCCAGTACAGTTTAAAAGTGGTACTTTCGAGAACTGAAGGAATATTTATTGTAAGTTTGGTTATTTACTGTTAGCTTCATGTCTTTAGCTAACAGTAAAATTGCCAAAGGTGATTTTGTTGTGTTTTAAATGAATACACTTATGTTGTATAATTGTATTTTATTATCTCACTTAGCTTTAATAAATACCGATTTTTAGGTTGTGTTATGTTGTATTTTATTATTTCACTTAATATTTCATAAAAACTGACTTGAAAATGATTCTTAGTTTTTAACAGAAAACTCTCCTGATCCGAGTTTTCCGAGGTTTTTAAACCCTTTTCATCAGTGCCTCAAAAATAATTATTTTTCTTTCTTTTCAATATTTTTTATAAGCGAGAGAGAGTGTAGAAAGCTTTTTAATCCTGGTTTCTGATTGGTAAAAGTAGTTTAATTAAATTTGGTCTAAAGTTCTTATTGGCCGCGTAGACGCTTCGCTGATCGCTTTGTGAGAGGGAACGGTTGCTTTAATTGCTTTTGCTTGAACGCAGTTCTGGGAGAGAACGCTTTTGTTTTTATTTACGTTCTCTGGCTTGTTCGTTTCTGCCAAGAGTAATGAATCCTCACTCAGCCAAGTAAGTGGGTAAGTAAGGGTTCTGGGAATTCGATTTCTGTGACCCATATAATACAAAGTTGCGTAATGGTAAATTAACTGCTGTTTATGGAATTTGAGTGATTGAAAACTTTAAAAGGAAGTTGTTGGGATTCAAACTGAAATGTTTCGACATAATGTTAAAATGTTGCAATCTGGAGGCAATGACTTGAAGTTTATAGAATTTGAGTGGACAGAAATTTTTTAATGAAAGACAACAAAAGGGGTGGTATTTTAGATTTACAATGTATTTAAATTTACGATCTAACATTTAGATTTACAATGTAGTGTAAATCTAAGTTGTAAATACATGTTGGGACTGCGATACAGGGTGTACTATAACTCCCCCACCGTAGCTTTGTGTTTGATCTGATTTTCATATAATTTTTCTAGTTTTAGATTAGGAAGTGTATAATTCTCTTTTATTTTTCTGACAGAATTTTCGTATATCGTGTTATCGATTTCTATTTTACAATTTTCAAATTTGACTAAAAATATACCTTCTATTTCAGGTATTAAATTATTACAGTCAGATTTTAAAGATTTATAAAAATTTTTAAAGTCCTGGTAATATTTCTTTAATTTTTTCTTGCTCACATAGTATCATTTTACAATTTGCTTCTTTCAATTGTATTATGTTTTCTATACAATAATTTTTAATCGTTTTTTACAGAAATATCGAATAAGTTATTGTCTTGATCAACTAATATTTCATTACTTTCTAGATATATTGATTTATTTTCTGGGTTCGGGTTTGATTCAAAAGATATTTTTGAAAGAGTGATGTTCGAAAATTGTGGGACCAAAAGGGTTAGGATTATATTTTTTTCCTGAAAACTAACGGTTATTTTTGTGTTCGTATAAGTGTCGAAGTCTTTTATTATGTCGAGTTCTGTGGAAAATAGTATGTCCGAAGTTATAATACCTAATTTCCTGGTCAATATAACTTGAGCTATGTCATCTATGTGATTCCGTAATAGTTTAATATCATTTTTAATTTGATATATGTTTTGCAAAAATGTGATTTCGTCCTCTAAGCCTACTATTTTATTGCCTATATATACTGCAAATTTGTTAATAAAATTTTCGATGTTCGACTGTTGTGTGTTTATGTGTTCAGTGATGTCGTTAAATTGGTTGTCCACCCAATGTCTTGCTGAGGAATGTGAGTTCATTGATTTTATCGGTTGTTAATTGTCCTTGTTCCTTGAGGGATTCTAAAATTTTATTAATACGAATTTCGTCGTCATTGTCCATTGTTCCTGGTATAAATTTTAGTCCTTTACCTAGGGCATTTATTAGTCCTCTTTTTTTGCTTATAGTGCGGTGTCATAATTTCTAGTTTAGTTTTTGAAAGCAGGAAGTTATTATGTATTGTCTCTAGTAAGGGTCTATTGTCTAAGTTTACTGTTGATATTGATCGTATATTGTTATTTATCATATTGATTGTTTCATCATATAGTGTTTGATCATGTTAATAAAATGTAAAAATTTTGTTTGTTTGTAAAATTGTCCACAACCTTAACTTCTTTTAATTTAATTGGTATATATCCACTGTTGTTTGTTAAGACACGATAGTCCATTATTTGTGACTTTATTATTGTCAGTGTGGTAAGAAGCACAATCATGTTTATTAACTTCATACTGGAGTGAGAATGTTAATTTAAATTATTTTTATTATCATTTATAGATTCCTCCTGACTATTCTGTGTTTAATTGTGGGGTTCTCAGTATCTTGATATTTCTTTTGTTTTTTAATATTTTTTCTTTGATAATGTGTTCGGATTTACAAAGACAAGTACGTTACTTAAGGCCGAAACCTGTAATGCATTTTACATGTTTTGCTTTAGTGAGATTTTTGGTCAATACATCTGCTATGTTATCCTCTGTTGGTGTGTAGCGCAGTTCGATTTCACTTGACTTTACGATATCTCGAACATGTAAATATTTGATATCTATATGCTTGCTCTTGTTGTGATTAACTGGATTTATCGCCATACTTTGTGCACCCAAGTTGTCACCATACATTACTAGCGGTTCTTCTTTGTTGTAGCAGCCAATCTGAGTCAACAACCTTTTCAAATGTCTACCGCTGCTTCTCTTGCAGCGGTAGACATTGCAACAAATTCGGTGTTTTATTAGGCAGGGCTTTAGCTATAGTTCGGTTCCGTATATAAACCGCTGTGTATATATGGTTTCTGCCCATAGTGACTCATCTGCCTCAGTCTCTGACTCATGTAACAACATTATCCGAGCCATTTCAACAACAGTTCTGTTCGCACGCTCTGCTACGCCATTCTGTTGTGGCGTATATGGTACAGATAGCTGGCGTTGTATTCCACACTCTTCCAAAAGAGAAGTGAACTTGCGGTTTAAATACTCAGTGCCATTGTCGCTTCGCAGCGCTTTTATCTTGCGTCCGGTTTGATTTTCCACAAGTTTCTTGAATACTTTGAATTTTTCTATCACTTCACTTTTTTCTTTAATAAAATATACAAAAATTCTTCTTGACTTGTCATCAATAAAAAGGACAAAATAGCGTGAGCCTCCGATAGACATATCCTACTCTGCAGCCATGTTCTGCAAGATTCTTCTCTTGCTACAATTTTCGTTCCCACACCTTCTACTGCATGATTCTTCATCATATTGAGCAGTGTTCTAAAATTGAGATGTCCAAATCTATTGTGCCAAAGTACGGTCTCATCGATAAAAGCTTGAAATAAAACTTACAGACATTTCAGGAACATAACACATCTTTCAATATTATTTGACCTTCTTGCGCTTCTATTTTTACATCTCATTTTCCCTTTGCTTCTATATTTTCATCACATGCTAACATTATTTTCTCTCTGTCATTTACAAATGACATAAACTTTTGACGATCGCAACAAATATGTGAGGTAACACCACTGTCAAGGCACCAAGAAATATTGTTGAACTCGTTACTATTGTCAGCTCTTAGAAAAGCAAATGAACGATGCGGCTGTTGACCCACTTTGTTGTTCTTAGTTGTCGCACTTCTACAGTTTTTTGCGTAGTGACCTCGTTTTCCGCAATTATAACATTTAAACTTGTTGTTGTTATTTTTATGTTTCGTTTCCACACTGGACCTAGCAATGAATGCTTGTTGAGTTGTTACCGTTTCTTCTTTTTCTTCTAGTTGACTTCGCCGTTCGCTTTCCTCTACTAATTTAACCTTGAGTACATCAATGCTAGGCAAGCAATCCCTCGTTTCCATTGCTACCACAAAATTTTCAAATTCCTTCGGCAGACTGGACAACAAGATTATGACCAGCAACTCATCAGATAATGTTATACCGACTTGAATTAAGTTATCAGCAATCTCAGAAAAAGTATTTAAGTAATGTGTCATTGTACTTGTGTCCGACAAACGGAGAGAGAGCAGTTTTTTGTATAGACTAACTTTTCGAAGCGGTCCACTCGGCATAAAAAACAGTTTCTAGCTTCTTCCACGCATCCACTGCGGTTTCACATGCTTTTACATAATTTAAGTGCGATGGCTTTATACAAAGCAATATTGTCGTTAGTCAAATAGTATTTTTGTCCTTATTTTTAATTAGTGCAAAAATATCGTCAACATGCTTTACTATATATTTTATATATACTTTTCCTTTCTTTAGTTCTTTTATTGTGTCGTCTAACAAGTTGTCCATTAGTAAATCTGCTATGGTTGGTGGTAATGGGTGCCCCATTGGCATCCCGAAAACTTGATTATATATTACGTCGTTAAATATAAAATAGTTATTTTCTTTAAGGCAAAATTGCGGTATTTTTAAGAATTGTTTTTTCTGTATTTTTTTATGTTAAGATACTGTATTCTATTGGTTCATAATTGTTTTTATGGCAATTTGTATGGAAATGATTGTAAAGAGAGAAATTACGTCAAATCAAAGTAAAATTTCTTCTCCATCTAATTATATGTTACTGATCTGTTAAAACAGAAAACTGTAAATTAAGTTCCTTGAATTTAGATGGCGCATCTATTTTCGATTGGGTTATGTTATACACTGTAAAATCATTGGTACTTTCGCGGTAAGGGCTCAAACTTGTATTCTTTAGAGCCTAATGTTAAAGCGTATTTCTTTATAAAATCGTATGCGATTATTACATCGTATTCCATACGATTATCCGGCATCACCAAAAAATTATGCTCGCTTTCGATACCGCCGACTCGCACACAAAAAGTTACGTTGCCAAGACCGAGAAGCAAGGAACAGTTCTTAAATTTGTGTTTTATAATTGAAACATTCGACCCAGTGTCAACTAAACATAGTCATGTCATTCAAAAATACAGATTTAATACTGTTTGTGCTCACAATTAAGTTTACATTATCTCTGATGTTATGTTGTTTAGTGTTTTCTTCGCAGTATTTTGAAATATTTTCTGTTTTACACTCTTTTCGTTTATGTTATGTTGAACCACAATTGTAGCAGTGCTGTTTTTTGACACGTATTTTCTATCGAAATCTATTTTGCCCAAAGTAATATTATTGTCAATTTCTGTTCTTTTGGATATTTATATTCAGGCTTCATTCGTAACCCATCTATTATATAACGAAGTGTAGAAATATGTTCTATATTCCCGGGAGAAGCAAGTTTTCTCATTTGCAAGACGGTGAAATGACTGAATCTAATATTTTCCGGTTTATTTATTTTCTATGGAGCTCGGCACTGTTATGTGTTTTATGAAATTCATTTGTCAATATTCTCTGCAGTTCATTGTAGTCGTTCACACTTACAGTGTCTAAAAATAATTTCGCGGTGCCGATAATTTTATTACGGGCTTGAATATATTTATGCGTTGTTTTTATGAAATATTTTAATCAAAATTTTAATATTTTGATAAAAATTTACTGGTATAGTAGCAGATCAAAATGAGGAATAATTTTACCAAAACCGTCTGCAGAAATGTTGGTTTGTTTTGATTTTCCTCATACATTTTTATTTTTAATGTAAGCAGTTTCTAGATTTCGTTGGACAATTACTATATGTTTTTTTGCAGTAAACGCACATAAATGTTGCATAAGATTAATACTTTTCCCAATTCACAACAATATATCACAAAAAAAATTTGGGCTTTATGGACTATCTCAAGGCGGTGGGGTGTTACGTCCGTGTACGGATTGAGTGTATACTGTGCCAGTTCTGTATTTCTAGCGCTTATCTTATCTTATATTTTGCTACAAGGCCTTTTAATATCTCTGAAATTAGAATAATTATTATTATAAAAAACAGTTTTGAAATTAGTCCCGAAAAGTTCCAAGGTAGATTTCTTCCTTAAAAGCTTTGTAAACGTAAAAACTGTTGTTCTTGGTAAAATTTGATCGCCCTCTCTTCACCCAGCATTTTAAGTATATTGATGTCCTGAATAATAATATTCCCAGAATACTCTAACATTATGGATGTACAATATGTTGAAAGCTTAACAATTATATTAGTTTTGTTGATTTCACTCTGAAATTTACTTATATACTCGCATTTGATGGAAAAAGTCACCTGAAAACGGGGGTAAAAAATTAGTATGAACGCATAATATAATCTGTATCTATTTATTCTGATTAGAAGGAAACTACTGCTCAGTACTTTTATGGTCCTCCTTTCGCCTTGAGAAGGGCTCAATTCTTCTTGGCATTCATAAAATTCTTCTTGGCATTTGTTTTCCTATTTCTCCATTAATGCGTTTGGAAGATCTTGTTTTGATAAGACTTCTCTAAAGTGCTTAATGGAGTTAAAGTGATTGAACACCAATTCAGCTGCTTAAGGACATTTTTTTTAAATTCATTTCTACCTAGTTTGAGCAGTGTGTTTTTAACATTATTTTATTGAAAGATCCACGGCAATGTATGACCCAGTTTTTGCAGTCTTTCAAGTTAGCTTTTAGAATTTAAAAATAACCTCTGGTGTTCATTATAGTTTCAATAAAAATTATATTTCCTATTCTACAGCTAGCAAGCAACCCCAAACCATAACAGTAGACACAAAGTTTTGAGAAAATCATTTAGTGTTCGCTAATCTCCAATGATTACCGGTAAATTTTACGCCAAATACCTCTAATATACTTTCGTCACTGTTGTCCTTCATTTGTGATATACAACGCGCTTTTGACAAAGTTAAACTATCACAGGTTGGGTACAGTTTAATCCAAGTTGCATTGCTGGGGTTCCAATAATATTGTACTGGTGCTTAGTAATCAAATGGGGTTAGCCTCCACATATTTGTTGTCCCCTCCGTGTTGTTGTAAGTAGGCTTTAGAAATTAAGGAAGTCACCACGTTAGTTATACTTCGAAGTTTTCGCCTTTTTGTTCGTTCTACGCTGATTCCAAAAGGTTGTTTGTGTCTGCCTCGATTAAGCTTTCCTATGTTTTCCTTTTCCGCGTCGATGTTTTAAGCTTTACCTTCTTCAACTTCAATAAGTTTTTGATTATAGTTCGGATACTATTCAATAAGCTTTCCTTGCTATTAAAGCTAAGGATCTTGTCACCTATTATTTCTGCAAGAATATTGTCAGCACTTTTCTTGTGCTTTAAGTGCAGTTCTGCAACAAATTCTTAATTAATAGTTTTATACATTTCTATAGTGTGTCAACTGCTATAACCGCAAGTTGCTGAAGTAATAACATATATTTCGGTAATAATACATAATTAATAATTCCCTTATCTTTCCCTCCCTCTGTATCACACCAAACATTAGCTCGTGCTAAATGCATACGAAAAGAGCAGCTTCTCTTAAGAGAGCTACTATAAAAATCTGTTATAAAAAAAAATTTCGGTAAAAAACATACCTTTTATAAGAAACTCTTTTCGTAATTCTTTTTTTCCAACCTTTTTTATCCGGGTATCCCATAAATAATGTGTAAATTATTGTATGAAAATGCGTCTACCTGCAAACCGCCTATCTGCAGCCAATATGACTACTAATTTATATTGTATACCGATTCATATGAAAGGTCTGCGCGGATTTTTGATAAATTTTTAAATAACAATTTTCTTTATTGAAAAACAGTTTAAATCAAGTACATATTGACCATTATTATCTACGACCTTTTGCCATTTTTCGGGCAGCTTCATACTACCATCGGTGTAGGACTTCTGTGGTTTATCGTCGAAAAACTTGGCCAAGTGATTTTCAGCGGCGCTTCGGTCGGCCAATTTTTTACCATCAAGAGAGTTTTGCAGAGACCGAAACAAATGGTAGTCAAACTGTGCAAGGTCCGAGCTATAAGCCGGATGCATCAAAACTTCCCAACCAAGTTCCGTTAATTTGTTCCGAGTCATCAAAGATGTGTGTGCCGCGCATTGTCGTGATGGAACACAACTCCCTTTCTGTTGGCCAATTCTGATCGATTTTTCTGGATTGCTTCGTTCAAACGGTCGAGTTGTGCACAGTACAGAACTGGATTCATGGTTTCGCCAGATTACAGCAGTTCATAATAAATTTCCTTTCAATCCCACCAAACTCTCAACATTTTGTCGACAATCCAGGCTTTGAAGTCGTTTGTGGAGGCTCACCAGCCTTTGACCTTGATCGCTGGCGTTTGATATTCTCGTATTTCACTCATTTTTCGTCGCCTGTAATGAGTCGCTTCAAAAATGGTTCGATTTCGTTGCGTTTCATTAGCATTACTGATGGTAATTCGGTCAATCAAATTTGTTTGCGTTAATTCATGTGGCACCCAAACATCTACCTTCTTTTCGTAGCCTGCTCTTTTCAAATGATTCCAAACTGTCATGTGGTTGATGTTTAGTACCTGACAGCTTGCGTGACGGTCTTGCTCCACCAGTTGCAAAATTTCATCGACTTTTTCAGTGACTGGCCGACCAGAGTGAGGTACGTCTTTGACATCGAAATTTCCGGTTTTTACCTTTTTTACAGTAAAAAAGCATCACAGCGTATTTCTTCCGATATTTCACTAATTTTCAAATCAATATAACTTTTTACAGGAGAATTTTAGAAAACTATCTTCACAAAAAATGTAAGCGGAAATGTCACCTTTTAAGTAAGCGCATGTTCGTTTGAGACAATCGGGGGAGCGTTGCCAGATATATAGACATCAACACCATCTAGTGGCAAAAAACCGCGGACAACTTCTATATGACCCAATATCATACATTCAAAGGGAATATATATATAGAATCATATTGTTCTATTGTATTCGTGCCAGAAGCAAAATAGATATATGAGTGTATATATGTCTGTATAGTATATATTATCATCCAGCGCCAACGTCTGAGTGGCCGTGCGTCCGTCCGTCTGTCTGTTTAAATAAAAATTACGTACAAATATTGGGAAGTGATATTGCCCTGAAATTTACGACAAAATTGTCTGCTTAATAGACAAAATTGTCTGCTTAGTAGACAAATTGGTGATTGAAAATGTGTGTAATTATTGACAGGCACACATACTTAACACCAAATTTAAATAATATTAAAAATTTTTTTTTAAAAATAATTAAAAGTGTGAATTCTGTGTGATTTGAGATAATATCGAGTTTGTATTCCAAAGTATCTATCTACATTAACACAGTTTTAACAAAAATAAGTGTTGCTCGCCCACTACAACGGTTATAAAAGCTTTCAATGCCTTAAGTGCTTCTAAAACATACTTATTAACTTTGAACCGTTCGACTTTGGCCGAAGGCTTACTACTTTTATTTAACTAGTTACACCCGAAGGTAGTAATATTTTATTTAAAAAAACATGTAGATGTATGTAAAAGTAATTATATAATGGAAACCAGCGAGTCCGAAAAGATATTGTAACGTTACTCATTTCGTTATCGTCAGAATCAAGTTCCGTTACGTTCACATAATGGGTACGTGACGAAAAAACAAGTAAAAGTGTTGTCTTCGGCCTGACCGAAGTCTAAATACCCTACAACCGAATAACTAAAAAAATTGCAATTTCGCTATTCAACAACTTTTGTATAAGGACCACGCCCATTTTTTGCAAATATTTTTGTAATGTCTCTAGTTACTGCCGGATAGAATCACGTATTACTATTTTGAACCGTTTGTGGGATATTGACAACTTTTGTATAAGTGGGCGGACCACGCCCATTTTTGGTATACAAATTGGTAATACTTGTAGATAGTGATGAAACTGCGTGTTAATATCTTATACCGTTTACGAGATATTGACAACTTTTGTATGAGTGTACTTGGCACGCCCATTTCTGTCAAGCTTATTGGTAATGCTGGTAAGATATTGAGATGTAATTTTATCTTATAAGATATATATGGGGAATATATATCTTATAAGATAAAATTACATCTCAATATCTTATACCGTTCATGAGATATTGCCAACTTCGTTATCAGTGGGCGTGGCACGCCCATTTTTTGCAAACGTTTTAGTAATGGCGCTATATGTTCCGGAATAATAATTATACCTTAATATCTCACACGGTTTATGAGATATTCACATTATAAAAATTTTTTTAAACGAGGTGCCTTTACGAAGAATATTTGTGCCAAATTTCATTACGATATTTTTTTTCGTTCTCCCGTAATCGTGATTTCAACATCAGACAGATAGACGGACTGACAGGGCTAAATCTATTCAGGAGGTGACGCTGCGCAAGAATATATATACTTTTCTATATCTATCTCGTCTCCTTCTCTGCGTTACAAACGGAAGAACAAAGTAAATGTACCCTACTGTAGATAAGAGAAAATTTATTTTCTCTTTATTTAATTTTAGAGAATTTTAGGAACAAAGCTGAACCTCTTCGGTAAAGCACATTGAGTAGTGATCATCTTAAAAATATCTAATTTGTAATATCTCACTTTCTGCTGAAGTATCCTTTAAAAAGACTTTTTCATTTTATATGTTTATGAACAGTTTCATTTAAATTGATTTGAGCAAAAAGGATTTTTACATGTTTTACTAATGTTAATGTAGACATACGTGACAATTAGAAGTTTAAGAAGCAATTCCAATCGTTGTAATCGAAAATCGAATTCAATGATTGTTTACAACAGTGTTAAAAAGCAGAAGATTGGAAAAGTTAAAAGATATGGTTGATACGATTTATTGTCAGTTAAAATACGCTTTTAGAATTCCCCGCAACTTGGCGTCCCTTTTTCGAAAAATTTTTCTAGGAAACAGTTCATTAGAGCGAATATATCAAAGTTTTGAACAAGCGGACTAAATTTTTTTCAAGATTCGCGGTAACAAAGGCCACTAGGTTTTGGGTGTTCAAAGCGGAAGCGAACATTCGGTACCTTTACATTGAGCGAACTCCTATGTTCGCTAGAAGATAAGATAATCCTCTCACTACAGATATAGTGATAAACATTAATATAGTCAATAGAACTCACGTATTTAGTCTAAATATTTTCTACAAACTATATGATATATTGTTTCAAAAATTCGATGTGAAATCATTATTATAATTATTAATAGTTTATTTATACTAAACCATAAATAAACTAAAACTAGCTTCATACTACTACAAGGTCTTCATCCTGGGTAAACTATATGTTTACATGAAAGTACTAATATAAGTACTAACGGGGGATTTTACTTTACGCACATAAATATGTACGTTTACAATAACGCTGCATTGTTTAAGGACATTTTAACCTCAAAAAATGTTGTATCAGGAAGTCTTACCTCTCCAAAAATTGAAGAAATACCTCAAAAATGTCAAACCAAGTTACAAAATGTCGCTTATTATAAGAGAACTCTTTATACCGTAAGGATATTTAATTATAACAAATGCCTAAGCTGGAGAGAAAAAAAAATTCATGCATATAATATGTGCTTATTTGTGTGCGTGTGTGTGTGTACGTCAGGAAAACATATCTTCTTCCTTTAATTCTTTGATTTTAACCTTGTAACTGCTTTATGGTGTAGTTCTTTGTATTTAACCATCTATAATCAGGAAAAAATATTATTTTAGTACGAACCGCTTTAAAGGTCTTATCGAATAGAATTTAAAATGGAATCTTTTGTTTTTTTTCAAGATTCAATAACCGTACATCTTAATAAAGAAGTAAAAAAATTAATTTCTTTTATAGTTTTTCATTATTTCATCAGCAGCGCTATTTCAGCAGATGCTGTAGTTTCTATTTATTCGTTGGTACGAGAGAAAAATCTCAATAAATTGCTCCAAGTATAGATTATAGAAATAAATTTCGACATTTTCCTTAAAGAAGCCTATAGTAAAATTTATTACTGCGATTTCTAGCTTACAGTATTTATTAAAGAGTTATTTAGCTAGAACTAGATGTGTTTGTTATAATCAAATCTAAATACTGTTAACATTAGCCCAACGCCACACGCAAAATATGATATTCACTTAAACATCGTTTGTGGATGTATGAGCAATGAAAACATGTTGTAATTTACATTATTTGTAGTACTCATTCAGAATTTTAAGTATATATCGAAGCACTGTTTGTTACGGTGTTATAAATATACGAAGATTTAAATACATTATTTGTCGCTGAAACAAAATGTGTTTCATTTCCATTTATTAATTTAGACAAAAACAATTTCTGAGTTGCATAATTGTTCTGGGGATTCCATAATGAATCGACCCAAAATAGTTGATTTCGGGGTTGAGAGCCACTAGAGACTACATTAATGATTTGATTATAGGCTTTCAAGCGCACGCTAAAAACCATGTTTTTATTTTTATTACCATGCCTGGTTCATACTTACAAAAACACTGGCCGACAAATTAAGGTTATATTTTTGCTATTTCCCTGAAACCAAAAATCGCAAGATGGAAAAAATACAACGAACCGTTTTCGTGTCTAAAGAAGCTTTGTTATACTTTATGGAAAATAATGCATATTATTTAATGCATATTTATTTATTTCTTACTTACATAAAGCGTCATCTCTGAATTCAACTCAAACATGCGAATGTTAGGTGAAAACACTAATTAAAAAGCTGTGCGTAAAAGTTCAATTGTTTAAAAGTATGTTTTCTGATTCTTATTTATTAAGATACCCTGTAATTCAGACTGAGGGCAGAATTAAAACTTTTTTCTTATTATTTTTTTTGTTATTATATTACATTACATAAAAAAAAGTAGAGCAAAACTATAAGGTAATATAAGGTAATACTCGTATAGTGCAATATACATGCGACCGACTCTTTCGATTAGCCAGGACTGTCTTTATTCAGTATGTATTATATACACACGGTATAATATAAGTAGGGTTGCCATATGTACAAGACATCCTCCTTTTTTTAGATTACAAAATTAAATAAAATCTCAATAAGAATCTGTTTCGAAGCTTAATTTAATCATAGAATTCAATACTTTCAGTAATTTAATTGGGTTAGTTAATAACAATAAAACAATGACTTTAAATTTATTTAATTGGCTCTTCTTGATATCTTGGTTGGAAGATGGGACGGCAACGACCTGCCTGGTTATGGTATTTTCGCAGTTGTTGCTTGTCGTTGCGTCGTCGTGATGTAGGGTGTGTATCATTATTTTACCGTTACTTTCATGGTAAACGTTCTGAAGTAGTCAGTCTGATTCTTCCGGTTCAGGTATTTAGCAGAACTACTCGGCTTTCCAGAGTGGTGCACCCCTTTTATGTCGCGATTCCGTTCCAGCGAACCACGCATTATCGTGAGAATTCGTTTTTCGGTCGCGTCATTAGATTGTGGAATAATCTCCCTGCGAATGTCTTCTCGCCCACTTAAAGCGTCGAAACATTTAAGCGAAGTGTAAACCGTCACTACTCCCTCTTTCCCCCTTTCCTCTAACCTGTCATCCCTTCCGAACCAGCAAATGCTGTGCATGGATAGGGGGCATCCATGGAGCTTGGTTTCATCTGTCATGAAAAAAAACGCAGTTGTTTTATTTTTATGAGTTTTATAAAGTAAAGTCCCGGTGAAGTGAGCATGCAAAGAATTAATAAATTTTTTCCCGGTCTATGGGCATATTTGTACCCACCAACCGCAATTAATGGCACTAGGTGAGACCCAGGAGTCCGAGAGTGTAGTGGAAAGTTCAATTTGAATTTTAAGTGACTGGATATTTGTGCAATATGTTGTGCAATAGGTTGTGCTTGACACGCAGGCATGGTCGAAATACATCGTAATATGTCCTATTATTATACATCTATTGACGAACAGACAGACGGATGGTCGACGAAGAGGGAGTGAGTGGAGTTTTGGAGAGGGGGAGAAACGTGGTGTGAGTATTTAGAGAGCATAATGCCTTAAACACACTTGGAAGCACTGAACACTAAACACAAAAACAACTGTCAAAATTACACAGGCTTTTATGGGAAACGGGAAAAAATCATTTATCTGAGAACAATTGTCCGTAGATAAAAAGACAAATATTTTCGGGTTAGATCTTTTTCTAATTTGACACACACAAAGTGCTCTTCTTCTTCTTTTGCTGTTCATTTCTTTACGTTTTTGTGTTGAAAATTGACGGAAATAACAGATTTTGTATTTTGTTCGTGGGGTGTGGTTGTGTTTTGTCCGTAAGAAAATGAGATAAAGATAACCGAAGACAAATGTATTTAGTGTTTTGTGGTTCAAATTGTGTTTCAGGCATAAGAAGCATGATTCTTGCTGTGAATTGTTGGAGAGGGGAGAGATAAAATGTAAAGGCTGTGGGTGATAAGTATTAAAGGATCATAAGAGGTAAGATACTTCCCGTTGAAATTGCTGTTGCAAGTGGTCGTAGCCTAATGTTTACATTAAGTGGTGAGGTGTGATTGGATGATGGTGAAATAGGGATATGTATGGTCAGTGCGAGCGTGTGAGTTTGTTTTGTTCGTTCTATTTATGAAGCAAGCGAACTTTGGCTAGTATCACTTAAGTTTAGGTGGTTGGTTCATTAGTGGAGTTATATAGGAAGTATAAAGTATGTTGTTGTTGTTATATGTTTATATTATACAGAGCTCTGAGAACGCGTGTGGACGCCAATAGCGGCTGCCTAAGCAGTGGCTGCCTAAACAGAGGCTGCCTAAGCAGAGGCAGTGTTGTTAAGTGGGAAGTTCAATGAGAATTTCAAGTGGCTGGATGGTTGTGTGATCTGTAGCTTGACACGCATGATGTTGACGTATGAAAATGTTTGAGGAAATTGGACACCTTTTTTTGGCTGCGCAGTAATTTTAATAATGATGCGTTCGATGCTTTTATTTTATGACTTCATAAAAATTTTAATACACCGCTGTATGAATCTATTAAAATTAATAAAAGGACCAAGGCGTGGATGCGAGCTCAGGATTGAGCTGAGATGAGTTGTAAGAAAGCAGTAAGCAATTGACTGCAAATAAACGGGATGTGGAAAGTTTGTCTCTATTTCTAAAACGACTTTATGCGTTTCTCATAACTCATAGAGTAAATATACTTGAGATGCATTTTGACGAGATGTTAACGGGCTACTTAAAATTAGGTTAGTATAAGCAAGCCTTTGCAGTGGAGTCACCACATGGATACCATTACACCACGTGTTTCTGGTCTTCAACTGGAACTGTGGATGAACCACATATTTGTGTTTGCTGTACTCTCAATATAATTGTTAGCAGCAGAAATAAATTCATGTCGTTATATTCTAGTTGAAATAAAATGTAAACTGCAACTAATTCAATAAAGACGCATTTATAAATTATTTTAATTTCTTTATTTTGGTATAAAAATTGTTGTGAAAAGTTAAAAATATATTTCGAGTAGGGGCTGTGATTGAGGAAAGTCAACCTAAACTTCTAGGTGAAAGTTGTCTCCACTTTCTCCAACATTTTTATTAATTATAAAAAGCCTAAATATCCGGAATCCCAGTGCAAGCAATGTAAATCTGACAACCTTAAGAATAAATTTTTGAAATTTTTTTTAATTATGTACAGAGACAACCATAAAACAGTCGATTTCCTATAATAAATTTTCATATTAGTACATCACCTGACTTTGAACTGATAGCACTGATTTAACTGATTAGATAACTGCTTAGATAACTGACTTTGAACTGGTAATAATAATATAACTGATCTGATAGCTGATTTAACTGATCTGATACTGTTCGAGAGGTCAGTATGCTAACTGACTTTGAACTGCTCATACTAATATAACTCATCTGATAGCTGTTGTAGCTGTTATACCTGACTAATACAGCTGATTGAAGACACTCTTGGTGCTGAAAGATGAAACGAGAAGTAAAACAACACACCTGTTCATTTTTTATGTTGAGGTGGTGTGGACGACAATAAAGACATCACCGAATAATCCCTTTATGATGTGGTTGTACTTGTAAGCCTTAGTTCCCTTAACTTGCTTATTTTCATCATTACGTTACGTTTGTGAGCACTAGTTTTGATTAGAATTGTTTTGTAAACTTGAAGATCTGCTTCCTTCGAATTCCTAATACGTAGGTTGCTACTTAAGCCTTGAGATATGGCAACACTAATGTGAATATGTCAAATTTGACATTGTCATCGAAAAGCTTAACATTTTTAATGGTGAACGTACTCAGAACGTGTTGTCACACGAGTGCTATTTGTGTTGTTTACAGATACTTGACACATTAATCCTGATTAAAAAATGGAATTAAATAGTGAACATAGTAGATTAAACCAACAGCAATGTGCCGATCAACTCGCTTCGACTTCTGTTGATGAAGCACTATCTCGAGCCACCGTGTTTCGCTGATTTTTATACCCTATATCCGAAGGGAGTAGGGTATTTTCACTTTGTTCTTTCGTTTGTAATGCAGAGAAGGAGACGAGATAGATATATCACGATTTATATAACGAAATATCACGATTGAAATCACGATTACGGGAGAACGAAAAGAGATATCGCAATGAAATTTATTCCATTTACAAAACAGATATTCTTTGTTTTGTAAATGGACGAGATCGGTTGACAAACACGAGTACTTTACAGACGGAATATAAAGGCACCTCGTTTAAAAAATTTTATAATGTGAATATCTCATAAAACGTTTGAGATATTAAGGTATAATTTTACTCCGGAACAAATAGCGTCAGTACTAAAATTCCTGCAAAAAATGGGCGTGCCACACCCACTCATAACAGTTGGCAATATCTCATGAACGGTACAAGATATTGGGATGTAATTTTATCACGATGTATCCGGCAGCATTACCAATAAACTTGCCAAAAATGGGCGTGCCACGCCCATTATCTACAGGTATTACAGATATTAAAGTATCTACAGGTATTACCAATTTGTATACCAAAAATAGGCGTGGCTCGCCCACTTATACAAAAGTTGTCAATATCCCATAAACGGTTCAAAATATTAATACGTGATTATATCCAGCAGTATCTAGAGACATTAGCAAAATGTTTGCCAAAAGTGGGCGTGGTCCGCCTACTTACACAAAAGTTGTTAACTTGCGAAATTGTAATTTTGTTAGTTACTCGGGTGTAGGGTATTTAGACTTCGGCCAGGCCGAAGACAACACTTTTACTTGTTTTGTTTTTTGTTCTTGCAAAAAATCTCATAACAAGACAAGACAACAGTTCAGTCTTCACTGCTCGGAAAGTGATAATCCAACGCCTTAATATTAAGATGACCAATATTGTAGTAACCTAAATTAATAAATATTAAGTTATACGGGAACTGAAACATACGTATTTTTTTATTTTTGGGCTTTTTTATAAGCGTTTCAACTTGGATACTACACGACAACGTAGCTTAATTAATTTTTTGGGGACTTAATTCAGCTGGAAATCTCAATTTAAAGGTAACGAACTTTTCCGATATCGTATGCGATATGAGAAAAGTTTGAAAAGAGTAGCAGAAACACCCATTTTATTTATTATTCTGAACCACAGTAATTTGCTCTTCTTGATTATTCAAATATGCAGCAGTGGCTTCGCTATTTACAGTTGCTTCTCTAACAGCTGAAGTTAACTGTTATCATAGCAGATGTTGACTGACGATCATTTATATCTCAGAAGCCTGATGAACGACGAGAGTTACATGGATTAAAATTATGAATTACGAGAAGGAAAATTTTAAAAAATCTCGTGCGCTGTCTTTACGACTTAACATTACCCATGCAGACAATACAGCAGTTTTTATACCCTACACCCGAAGGGTACATACACTTTGTTTTTCCGTTTGTAACGCAAAGAAGGTGCCAAGATATAGAAAAGTATATTTGCTCAGCGTCACCTCCTGAGTCGATTAGCTCTGTCCACTTGTCTGTCTGTCTATCCGTCCGTTGAAATCACGATTACGGGAGAACGGAAAAAGATATTGCGATAATTGGTACAAATTCTTTGTTATGTAGAGCAGTTTGGTATTGCAAATGGTCGAAATCGGCTAATAACCACGCCTACTTTAGATATCAAATGTAAAAACACTAAAATATGGATATCTCATAAGCGGTACGAGTTATTAAGACGAAATTTTAATTCGGAACATATAGTACGAGTAATACTGTCGTAATTCTAACCGAAAATTAGAGGCTTTATGTACTCGTATAGTAAAAGGGAACCATTTTATATCTGAGCAGTTATAAGTTGTAACGCTATGTATAGAAATATGCATGTTCCACACATTTATATACCCTGCACTTTGAAGGGAATGCTCACATTGTTCTTCTTCTTCAACACCTTTCCGGAAAAGTTAGGCGACACTTTGAACTTTGCTACTTTGAGACACGCTGGAAAAGCACGATTGAGGTTTGTAATGGCCTGACGTTAGCTTTTCAGAAATAATCTAATGTTATATTCCTCACTCGTGCTTAGTCCGAATTTACTTTATATTTACGCAACATTAATCGTCTAATCTATTATCATTCTTCCTTCGAAGGACCCTTCCTGCCAGGACATTGACGTAATCTCTCCAAAACCTACACAGGACCAGAAAATACTTTTCACTGAAAAAACAGGGGTACCAATGTCGCTACGTGGGAGAAATTTATCGACCTTTATTTCGCCATTATCAGTAGCGACGACTGCATCGAGAGCGGCAGCAGAACCAACCTTGTTCAAATATCGTCGCAATCCTATGATCGGTGGATATGGCGTGCAGCCTTCTCTGATGCAAACATCAATAAATCCACCGGTCCCGCAACTTCTTTTGGCGAACGACGCTGATTCCACTTGTGACAGCGGCTTTGATGAGATTAGTATCACGGAGAGCACAGCGGCATTACCAGCTAAGTTAGCAACGGCCGTTAAGGTGGGTGACATAATTGGCGGTGCCGGAAGAAATTTTCCAGCCGTCGTGTCGAAAGGTGTGCTGGAGCAATCTGTGAAGAACAGAAAGGTGTCCAAAAAAGGTGCTAACAGGCCGTCGAATACACCTCCGCCCAGAGAATTGGTAATGAAGAAATCCGAGAGAAGCGGAAGTGAAGGCAAGGCTTTTTGCAGCCTCCAGCCTACAGTCGCCGTCATAAGCAACAACAACCAGCTGCTGACGCCTTTTCTTATGGACCTCTGCAACGACGACTACAACATGCACACCGAGGATTTGCTCGAGGATAGTGTTATTGGGAACGTTCTAAGCGAGTGGACAAACGAATTGGATTAGGCAGTGAAGGCACGGAACTCAGAAAATAACAATTTGTATAGTTGAAAGAGCAAACAAGTGTGACAGGGAGCTGGTAAGCCAGAAAATTTTTAACAGCAATGCAGGAATTACTTTTTAAGCTTAGAAAAGCTCAACGCAAAAAGTGCCGATAAATAAATAAATATTTTCTGAGTTTAAGTTTTAATAAAAATTCGGAAGTCTAATTAAGTTTATTAAGCCAAATGGGAGAAAGTAATATCTCAAAGCAACATAGGATAAATTTGAACTGCCTAAGCCGCAAAGATAAATTTTTAAGTTAATTTTGGTTTGGTAAACAATTTAAAAAGTATTGAAAAAAATTTACTCTGGAATTTTCAGTGCTGAGGCGTACCTTCTATTAGAATCATATCACTTGAATACGTCTATGAAAAAGGGAATATGATATACAAATACGAGTATAAGTTCTTTCACAATCCATGGGAATGCTCTTGGCATAGATATATACTGTATATAATAGAATTTCCGGAAGAGTGCATTATTTGCCTTACATTAATTCTTTTATATAAAAGTAAACTGATTTAATAAAGTATGTACAACAAAGCCTGCATTTGAACTACTTTCAATATACGCCCGTAACTACTTTAAGCATACATTTTCCAAAATCTTTCATGCTGATATGGACATATACGTAATTCAATTTGTTTTTTGTTTTGGTAACTTTTTCTGCCATATAAAAATGTTTCTTTACTGAAATATTTACTCATAGTATTTACTCACTAATATTTACTCACTAAACTCTAATTAAGAAATATTTATTTACAACATGAGCTCTAATTGTCTTCGGTTTTTTCATCATTCTACCTTATAAGCACGTTTTTAATTATTTAAATTTAGGCTTTAAATTTCATGTCCACTATGTAACGAACTTATTTGTTAAATAAACTAATAATAAACCAACCATTTATGGTATCGTTGTCGATAAAATGACGGGAATTGGAATGATTAACATGTATATGGCGTGTCTGTGCCAATGCGATCTTCATATGCCTTAGAGTAAAATGTTCGGGGGATCACTGTTAGAGTGACAGCAAATATATGAGTGGAGATATGACATATGTATATGAGATGAGTGACGGACGGTTGAGAGACGGCGGGGCGTATAGAGTTTTGATAAGACGTGAAGGCTGAGTGTAAGTATTAGGATTACATGAGAAGGTAAGAGGATTGCCGTGGGAGTTTTTGTTTTTGTAGGTGAACGTGGCCTAATGTTTGTATTAAGGTTTCAATGCTGAGTGCAGTTAATGAGGTGTGTGTAGCTTGGTGTGTGATTAGAAGAGGTAAAGATATCCAGTGTTAGTGTCATTTTATTTGTTTCTTGGTGTTCGATTGTTTTTCCGACAGGGTAGGAAGATGATGTATTTTGGAACGAATTTCCGTCATCCCTCGTCAAATTTGTTCTGTTGACAAACCGGTTTCGGCGTTGTGCCATCTTCAGTGTCGTTTTTCGTTCTGTTTAATTTGTCTTCTTGTTTATGATTCAGTTACACGAGAGATGGCGAGTGTGCGTATCAGTAACTTCAGAACTATGGGAATGAGTGTGTGCACGGGTAAGCTGGGTGGGCAGGGTTCGTAAATGCTTGCTCTCGAGCGCTCTTTTCTGCTCTTGCTCACTCCGGCTCGCTCAAAAGAGCCTTTGCTTACGAGAGCAGGAGCGAGCCCGAGTCGTGACTCTTAACTTTTTTACGAGCAAGAGCAGCTCATTTTCAAATCGAGAGCACGAGCGAGCCGGAACAAAAAACAATAACAGCAGTGAGCAGCTCCGAGCTCCGATCAACTAAGGGCTCTGAGCTAGTGAGCAGCTCCGAGCTCTCGGGTAGTGAGCAGCTCCGAGCTCCGAGCTCCGATCAACTGCGAGCTCTGAGCTACGCAGCGTGGGTAAGCTCCGGAAACTGAAGCAAAGCCGTTAATATTGTTGTTGGTGCGAAGTTCAAATGAGCATTTTAAAAGGATGGATGGTTGCACGATCTGTGACTCCTCTACGCCCTACGCAGAGATGTCGTACCCAGGAAACATTGCTGCCTGGAGTCTGCTCAGCACATTTCTACATGTGCTCTTTGAGAATGGGAGAGGGGGCAGGATTCCTAGGATAGCACCTCGTTACAAATAAAAAAGGGAGTGCTGAGGCTTTCAAGATCACTCCGAACGGCGAAAAGTTGGACCATGGAAGGCCAAACAAAACAAAAGGCAAAGCAAAGCAAGTGAGTGTTATCTTCGGCCAGACCCTAGTCTAATTAAAAGACCGCAATACGCCGACAGTAAAACATTGCGTGTATGAAAAATTAAATAACGTTTTGCAGCAAAAATGTCAGTCTACTTTAATATCAAAACATATCCAATAGGCTCCTTTTTTGGCACCGTAGTCAGCGACGGTTTTGAAATGCAACATAATTTTATAGTTGTACCAAATGATAAAATTGAGTACGGCGCGTTGATTAGCTAGGATTTTACAAAAAAATTTTGCTTCACTTCAGGTGAGGAAAAGGTGAGAGCAGTAAAACTTTTTGCTGTACCAAATAATGTGAAAGCGGGTAAAACTTTTTGCTTTACTAAATAATGCGAAAACCCGTTCCTGGGTTTAACAGGATTTTTCAGAAAATTTATCCGTGGATACGCACATCGCCGTCCATTAACGAATCTCCTAAAAAAGATGGTGCTTTTAGGATAGATTCGTCTGAGTAAACGAAAGTAAAAAGTATCTTAACAAATGAGCCGGTTTTGAGAGTTTACTGCAGAAATGCGCCCACAGAACTACACACTGATGCGTCCAAATTCGGTTTTGGTGCTGTGTTGTTACAAAGGTTTGACGAACGGCTACAATCCGTATTTTATTGGAGCAAGAAGACTTCTGAAAGTGATTCGCGAAGGCATAACTATATATTGGAAGTTAAAGCTGCTTATTTGGCTCTTCACAAATTTCGGCATTATCTCCTCGGTACACATTTCACATTCGTCACCGACTGTATAGCGTTCAAACAGACGATCAACAAAAAAGATGTCCTCGTGAAGTAGCACAGTGGATCTTACATTCTTACATTTGCAATATTTCGACATCCAAACAGAACACCGAGATGGACATTCTATAAAGCATGCTGATTGCCTTAATTGTTATCCTTGCACAGCAAATCGTCTCACTGATTTCTTGGAAGTTAAAGAATCGGCCTTATGATGGATTTAAAGTGAAAGGGCAAATTCTTTACCTTTTCAGTTCGGTGGAGTGATATTGTTCATTTTTGTGTCACGGCCTCAAAATGGATTCCTGGAGTTGTGTTGTATCGGATAACTGTAAAACATTCCGCTATTATAATTGGTAAGAAGATCATTATACAAAGAAGGGCCATGTTGACGGACGTGGCGACCTTCCTTCTTTTCGGTGTAGGTGATTCTTTATTTAATTCTTCTGTTTTTCTGTGCGTTGTAACGATTCGGTAACAATGGGCAAAGGTGTCAGTCGATGAATCGGGCGCTTTCATTCACAGCCTTTGTTGCGAAACAACAAAATATAGCGTTGTAGGCTTTATGTGCTCGCCTCCCACGAATTTTTTAATGTACTTCAAATAGTCCGCAATAGTCAACCCCACTATTGATGAACCTTCGCGAGGGCTGCGTCCTTTCTGGAGGTAGGTCATAGCTGAGTGTTGACGCTGTTAATCGACAGCCAACTCGTATAATTCCTTTATCATCGAGGAAAGGACTCAGAGATGCTAATGAGCTGGATTTTGGTACTTGTTTACCTCTCGATAGTATTTTTATTTCTTCGAAAAATTCTGCTTGCTGTACTGTTTTTACTATGGTCATCAGTGATTCATCGAACTCTTGCGATGTAAGCTGGAGTTGATTTTGAGAGGAAACTCCTTTGAACCGCTTCATGATACGGATTATATAACCAATAACCCGTCGAAGCGTCGTAAATGAGTTCTTCTGGTTTATTCTGTACATGAGGGCTGCCGAATCCACGTTAACCAACATCGTGGTTGTAACCTTGCGTTTTCTTTCCTTTGCCACACGGGATTTTGCGCATAGAATTCTTACTATGATTCTGCCGTTAGAACAGACCGACCGGATGTATATTGCGGCTCCGTAAGCCTTTTCGGATGCGTCTGAGAAGGCATGAATCTGCATTGAATCGATGTGTACCCGTTGAAGATATGTGCCCCCGGGATAATATGAAATCGCTTATCTGAAGCAAGTCGTTGCGAAACGATGTCCACCTTGTATGATGCTCGACCGACAACGCTTCGTCCCATGATAGTTTTAACTGCCAGATTTCCTGATTGTTGCTGTTACAACTACCGGCGCAAGAATGCCAAGAGGATCGAATAACCTCGCTAAATCTTAACTGATCGTTATTTTGGTTAGTCTTTTGTTAAAGCACATTGACCTTAGCAGAGTTTATCCTCCTTTGGTAACCAATTTAAACCTAAGGTACTAATAGTGTCCTGCTCGTTTGAAAGGTCCAGGTTTCTTTCTTGAATATCGTTTGGAATATTTTTGAGCATCTGCGGTTGATTTACACTCCATTTAGAAATCTAGGTATCTAGTAATTGTGAAGGCTGTTGAGATATGATATGCGGGAGTACAAAGGCTTCTACGTGTTGAGAAATTGTTTTGCCTGGAATGCATGTTGACAATGATTCGGTGTTCGGCCTTCTTGTTACCTCGACCAATGCCTTGAATTAGCATTATTAATTAATTTTATTCCTAGTCTCTTCACCACCCTTTCAGTCACTAGGTTAACTTGAGAGCCGGAGTCGAGAATTGCTCTGCATTTTACTTCCCTTCCGTTGTTTGTCATCAGTTTTATTATTGCAGTACCTAATAAAACATATGACCATAGTTTCTGATCTTCTGACGCTGTCAGTGCAGCTGCCTTAGTATAATTTTCTTGGCTTGTGACAGTTTTAAAGGAAGCTCCTCCTACTGTTTTCTACATTTCGGGAAGTTGCTCACGTCGGTTTAATTCCATGTCTTTGATATGAAGAAAAGTGTTGTGTTTTTTATAACATCTGAGACAATTTCTTGAAGTGCACTGCCCTGCCATTTGACCACGGGCACTCCTTCTCTGTCGCCGAGCAATTAATTTCGGCCTTGTTTAAATGCCGGCTTGCGTAGGCGATGACCTCTCCCTCATCGGTTTCTTGCGTGAGAACAGCTCTTAACCCGTGGTTGCTCGCGTCAGTCTGCAGCGTGAACGGTTTGGGCACGCCAGCACTGGTGCCTTCGTGAGCTTTTCCTTAAGGTTCTCGAACGCCTGCTGTTGCTCGTCGGTCCATTGCCAGCGTTTGACCTTCTTAAGAAGGCTGGTGAGTGGAACTACCAATTAGGCGAAGTCCAGTACGAACCGTCGATACCAGGATGCTATTCCGAGAATCGCCTAACGCCTCTTATATTTGTTGGGTCCGCCAGTCGCGGGTGCCGTGTAGGCCGAAAGGAATAACTTTCCATTGAAAGAGTCCCCTCCCTGGTACTGTGAACGCGATGCATTGCTTGCTTTCTGGACTCATGTGTATTTGTCAGTATGCGTCCGCTTAAAAGCACTCAGCCACTACGAGGTACCAGAGTTTACTTGGATTCAGCATTGGCGTCCGCTTAAAAGCACTCAGCCACTACGAGGTATTAAGGATTCAAAATAAGTTGGACTACTTACCACTTCGGTCTTTTCTGGAGCACGAGATTCCAAAAAATACCGAATGCAGCGCGGTGGACTCTTTTATACACCGATCAAAACAACCCCGTTGCAGTCGTTGTTCTTGTGCACATTCCGAAATTTTCTTATGTGCATTGCGGCACTCAAACTCAACTTTTGTAGAGTAATGCCATAGAGAATGCATAGAATGCATTTAGGATGAAAAAGGAATCTGAGCCATTATAGTTCTTGCAGCTAAAATGACAAGACCTGATACAATTCTCCTTTCAACTGAAGATTTAAACTCTTCTAAGTAAAAAATAAAATGTCAACTTCCAAAATTTAATATTCAACCAATTGCAATTAAAATAGCAACATCACCAGCACGATTTGATAAAACAGTTAATATTCCAGCATTATACGACTTAATATTTTGAAAATAAATTATAAGATAGTAAGAAACTAATCCTAACCCATCTCATCCAAGTAGAATTCTTAACAAGTTAGGTCTCAAAATCAAGAGCATTATTGATAAAACAAATATCACTACTAATATAATAAAACGTCTAATATTATGGTGTTCACTCATATACTCCTCCCTATAATACATTACACATGACGAAATTAGTAAAACAAAAGATATAAAAATCAAACTTATTCAGTTTGCCATTAAGGTTATCATAACTCCTTAGAGTTTAAAGAAATCACCTCTCACTCTAAAAAAGGCCTCCCTCTTCGTTCAATATCTAGCACTCAGTCACAAAAACGAGAACTCTAAATATAAGGAAAAAGAAAGATACAATTAAGCAAATTGAAATTACACTCAAGATTTAGGATATAATTATATCTTTCACACCACAAATCAATGTTTTTATTAAACTACCTAAACAAATTAAATAAAAAACCAACTCTCTTTTTAAAACTAACAAAATAATAGGAACTCAATGAAAAAACAAAATCATAAATTCACGAACTCTCCCTCGGCCCATTAATGATATACTAGCACATCTTCCCATGTTGACTAAAAGAATACAAATAAATAGAATTCTACTAAAAAAATTCTACTAGTTTTTCTAGAAAAACTAAAATAACATATAAGTAATAGACCTCAAACTGTAAATCATGATCACGCAATAATTCTTCTTAAAAGAGAAATCTCTCTAATTAAATTTAACGAAGGAGGAGCTGCTATATTAGCAGTTCTTAACAAAAATCATCATAATGTAAATGATGGGAGATAGTTTAATATCCTACGGTAAACTTTCCGTTCGCTCATAGCAAATATTTACTAAACAAATAACCCTGAAGAACACAACCAATGAGTAACTATGAGGCAAAATCCTCCACACACACCTCATCCAAATAAAGTTATTATTCCAGACGAAGCTATCCCTATATGAACGACTGAAGCCACTAACAGTTTCATCTCTGTTTGACGTACGAGACAAATTAGAGCAACCAATACTCCACCTACCAATCTTAATCTAATCCACACTCAGTTAAATTTTAAAATTATCTCCTGAAATATAATTATTACACGAATTAGTCCATAACCTCACAGTTTCAACATCACCCCTGCTAAAACTATTGACCCCGAGATTGGGGCTTCACCATGTACTTTAGGGAGTCAAAGATGAACTAAAAACATTGGTATTTTAACTAAAAACGCAATAACTATAGAAAAATATACGATTCCCAATCAAAGCCCCTATTTCTCAATAAATAGAAATCTATCTATCCTAATGTATCCTTTAAAAATAAAATTCCAGCCCAATACGAAAAGGAGTTTCGTAGAATCAACCCAAATGTAATTAAAAACACTCAATATTGAACCATTCAAAAGCCCGACTGTTAAAAACTCAAGGGTAATATAAACCAAAGTATAAAAAGAATTCTTATCATCTTAACAAATTAAAAGACTGAAAATAATCGTTTCCGTGAGTTCGAATTATTGAAACTAAAATAGGTAATCCTAACGACCCTTCACATACTCTTATAGTAAGAAAAAATGTTTCCTATTTGACACATAAACTTACTCTACCTACAATCACAACCAAAGAAGATACTGCGGTTCTCGGTGGCTCGATGGTGTAGTGTGTGGCACACTAGCCATCGGTTTCCGGGGACGCGGGTTCGAGTCCCGCCTTGCGCATGGTTGTTAACTTTCCTTATCGTGACGTCTCAAATTTTAATGCGTACTTAAGGCCTCGCCTAGCGCTAATTGTGAAAAATAAGGACCATTCGTTGACTCCGGCAGTATTTGCAATAATAAAATAAGCAAAAATAGCAGTTCTTTAGGAAGCTTTGCTTCGCAACACTTGCCGGAGTATGTAGAATGCGAAAAGTTCCCTTTCCCTTCCGCTCCCTCTGTCAACCCTTCCATCAGTAGCCAATCATGGAAAAAGAGATTGATCTCTTAAGGGCTACTGCTAGATTCTGATATAAAAAATACTTTTCTAACATTAGTTTTAATAGTTTAAACTAACATTAGTTTTAATAGTTTAAAATAAAACATTGGTCTTGTAAATCAAAGATAATATTAATTTTAAAACTTCAAGAAGGAGAAAACCCATTATTAGTCTCCAAAATTAATATTTTATTAAACTACTTCTTGTCATTCTCCATTCCCTTTTAATGATCTATTCCCTTTTAATTAATCTAATCATTGTTATTCAATATTCACTGTCAATAATTTAACACTAGTATTTCAAACCTTAATAGTCTGTATTATCACCGGAATACTGGTTAAAACATTTTTATTCTCATATATCTTACTTTTAGTATTCTTAGGAGGAATATTAATCTTATTTATTTATGTTATTACTATTGCTTCGAATGAAAAATTTTCTTTCTCAACTAATTCGTTATTAAGATTTTTTTTCTCTATTCCTATCTTGATTTTATGTTTCTCTTTCTCGGATAAACATACAGTCCAATCGAGCTCATCAAATCTTGATGTAGATTCTATAAATTTCTCAAGAAACTCACTTCGAGAGGCTACTCTCCAAATTTACGAGATTTACAATTTTCCAATTAACATTATAAATCTTGTAGCAAAACGGCCGCCAATGTACGTAGTGGTGCACCTGAAGCGAAGAGAAGAATTGTGCTGCACGCTGCTGAGGATCAAAGACCAAATGTATTTAAGTGTCCTATGTGTGAAGCAAAACACGATATTTCGAAGTGCAGGGAATTTCTGGAGCTCGACATCAGCAAAAGATGGATGGAAGCAACGCGTCTCCAGTTGTGCTTTGCATGCCTACAAGGGGGGCATTCGATTCGTAATTGCCGCCGCCGAAAGCCGTGCCTGATTGACGATTGTCTAAGGCTACACCATCAGCTACTGCACGACAAGGAATGTGCCTTTGAAGTTGTACCTCATCGTCAAACAAGTGCAGACGTACAGCATCGAAGGAGTGCGCGCAAGCCACGTGTAACTGAGTCTCAAAGAAATGCACCCATGCATTCTACCACGGAAGGGAAAGAACTTATGCCGTCTGCAGCTCAAGTTCAGTAAGGGACACCAGCAATCCATATATATTATCGCGAAATGAAGCTGTTGAAGGAACAATTCTCAGCTGTGCGGTCAGCGTGGCTAGAAACATATTGTTGCGTGTACTCCCAATTACTTTGTATGGGCCAAGAAAAGGGTGCAGGTTTATGCTTTGTTGGATGATGGTTCTACAATAACGATGATGGACAATAGTGTCTTAGAGCAGCTGGGTATTCAAGACCATTGGCGCCCTTTAAACGTGCATTGGTTTGGCGGAAAGGTAGTTAGTGAGCCAGCCACGGTGGTAGATTTGTGCGTTAGCGGTGTCGGCATGAATAAGAAGCTCAAGTTGAGAAATGTGTACGCGGTGCCTGCTTTTATGGCGAATAAAGAGGCTGCCTATGAGGCCATACGAGAATGTAACGCCGCAGCTTTTTTTTTCAGATAACAGTGGCAGATTTCGCGGCAGTTGCGAGATCGATTCTGGAAGCGGTGGGTAGCGGAATATTTACCTGAGGACGAAGTGGTGTCAACCAGCCACGCCACTGAAAGGTGATCTATGTGACGCTAGTATGCCCAGGAAGCGGTGGTGCCGCGGGGTAGTCGAGCGAGTGTATCCAGGAGCTGATGACGTCGTAAGGAGCGCTGATGTGCGGACCAAAACGGGGCTTTTGCGCCGCCCGGTTTCTAGTGAATAGATTAGGATCATTAACCCCGTTAATGGTGATGTAGCGGAACGGCCGCCAATGTACTATTTTTGTTTAATTGTAATATTTTACGTACTACAACCCTGCAACGCGTTGGCAATTCTGCGGCCTAATTCACCTCTCGCCTTGCTGTCAACCTCGGCTGGCTCCGGCTTTTCAAGGTGGTCGGTATCGTCGCCGAGTGGAGAGGTGCCAACTGCGGTAAAAGAGCGTAATATTCGCATTTGTATTTGGTTTCATTGTTATCATTATTATAATTAATTTATTGATCGTAGAAATAAATACATGGAACGGTTTATTGATTTCCCAACCTACTGCTGTCATCATCAAAACCTTTACTCGTTTGCGATGACACCAGCATTTGTCATTCATATTCATTCTCCAGGCGTCCTTCTATTCTGGAGATCAATAGAAAACGTAGAATTATGAATGACACACTCCAATCTGACCTCAACAAAATCCAGGAGTGGATATTCCCAACAACTTCCCACCTCTAAATATGGGTGGTGTGGATATTAATGAGTCGGAGGCTCTTGATGTTCTGGGCATGTCAATCCAATGCGATCTTCGTTGGAACGATCACATTTTTGACGTGTCGAAAAAAGCAGCCAAGTGCTTAGGCTTTCTTAAGCGGTGTAAGAAATAGTTCACTCCAACCGATCTTCACTGTATCTACACCACCTATATCCGTCCGAAAATGGAATACAATTCGCATGTATGGTCGGGAGCTTCGCGAACATATCTTCAGCTTCTAAACCGTATCCAATGTCGTGCGTTAAAATTATAGGGGATAGTAGGGTATCCAGCTCTATTGAAACCTTGGAGCGTCGTCGTGATGTAAGGTGTGTATCATTATTTACCGTTACTTTCATGGTAAATGTTCATCTGAAGTAGCCAGCATGATTCCTCCGGTTCAGCTATTTAGTAGAACTACTCGGCTTTCCAGAGTGGTGCACCCCTTTTATGTCACGATATCGTTCCAACGAACCACGCATTATCGTGAGAATTCGTTTTTCGGTCGCGTCATTATATTGTGGAATAATCTCCCTGCGTGTGTCTTCCCTCCTACTTACAGCGTCGAAACTTTTAAGCGAGGTGTAAAGAGGGTGTCGTTACTCCCTCTTTCCCCCTTCCCAATAACCTATCATCCCTTCGGAACAAACAAATGCTTTGCATGGATGGGGGGCATACCCTGAGCTTGGTTTCATCTGCCATAAAAAAAACAAAAACCTCCCAAGCGACGATAATTTATAATTTATCTTCTTACAGCTCTAATTGCTGTAGTAAAAATTACAGAAGCAGACCAAGGAGCCCTTCGAACATCTAACTAATGAATACTCCATCACGAGTTTCCCACCCCTTAATCAAAATCATCAATAATGACCTGCCTATTCCATCTAATATTTCTTCTTAATGGAATTTTGAATCTTTGCTAGGCCTTTGTCTTTCAGTCCAGATCTTAACAGGACTATTTTTAACAATATATTATACTGCTGTTATTAACTTAGCTTTTTCTGGAGTAAATCATATTTGTCGAGATGTCAACTGCGGTTGATTATTACGAACAGTTCACGCAAATGGAGCCTCTCTATTTTTCATTTGCCTGTATATCCACGTAGGTCGAGGAATATATTATGGATCCTATTTATTTACCCCTACATGACTAGTAGGAGTACTAATCACATTTTTAGCTTTCATAGGTTTTTTTTCTTACCCTGAAGACAAATATCATTTTGAGGAGCAATGGTAATTACTAAACCCTTACTAAACCCTTATCAAACAACCTTACAGGTTTAAACTCTAACTTAGGTAAAATCCCATTTAATTCTTATTTTACTTTAAGGACATCGTAGGATTAATTTTTCTATTGGTTTTTCTTCTAGTTTTAACTTTATCTAACCTCTATCTACTTGGTGACCCCGAAAATTTCTGGATGATATTTTATATAGTATTTGCAAATTACTATACAGGACAAATTTTAAGTTTTATTTATTTTTCTTACTTTATCACTAACTCTCTTGCTTTCAATTTCTGAGATAACCTCTTTCACTAGTTAATGAGCTTGAACACGCATATGTGTTTAAAACATTGTATAGAAATGAAATGTTGTTTACTATGTCAAGTTCACATAAATAGACTTAACATAATCATCTTAATTGCAATAATAAAAACAAGTAAAAGTTCTGTCTTCGGCCTGGCCGAAATCAAAATACCCTACACCCGAGTAACTGAAAAAATTATAATTTCGCCACTCAACTTTTGTATAAGTAGGCGGACCACGCCCATTGCGGGCAAATGTTTTTGTCTGCAAGACTGCATAATTAGAATTAGAGGATCATCCAGCAATAGCTACAGAATACACCCCTATTCTAATACATCTTAAAAGGAATATTATACCCAAAGAAAAGGAATTATATCTTATCCCCAATGGAAATACTATTCATACTAATAATGAGAGAAATAAAGAAACTACTGGAGATAAAAAATATATTAAATAAAAAGTAGAAAATAAAGGATAAGTGTGTTCTTTAGAAAATAATTTAATCGCATCATAAAAGGTTGAAGAATACCTACTATCCCTACTTTATTAGGGCCTTTTCGAATCTGAATATAACCTAAAACCTTTCGTTCTAGTGAAGTTAAGAAAGCAACTCTTACTAATATACAAAGAATTAAAATTACACTACTCACAAGTGATAAAACAAAGCCTAATAAGAACAATACTACCTGTAAATATTACATATATAAATTCTAAATTTATTGCACTAATCTGCCAAAGTAGTATTAATTAATTTTAATTCTAACATTATATATTATGATACAGCAAGTATATCGTCCAACCATTCATTCCAGCCTTCAATTAAAAGACTAATGATTATGCAACAGTTAGGATACTGCGGCCTTTAAATCTTCAGTGGGCAGGTCAGACTTTAAATCCATCTCTTAAAGACATGTTTCTGTTAACCATGCGAATACTAGATTTGCCGAGTTAATTACATTTACCTATGATGCAACCATATTTATACACTACAACTTACTAATTCTATAAAAACCTAATTTACAATAAATAATATCTTAACTTTAACATTATATAATATACTACAACTTACTAATTCTATAAAAACCTAATTTACAATAAATATTATCTTAATTTTTTTATCTACTATATAACAAACTCATTATAGATTGCATACTTCTAAGCATTAACAACCTTATTACTACGACAAAAAAGATATAATTTACTTATAATTTAAATTTATTTCTAGAGCAACTATATACCTTCAAAAACGAATAACATTTCATTTCCAATAGTGGATGTAAAATAATTTTAAACGCCAACTTCTTTGCACTATTAACACTTTTAAAATGAAGAAAATAATTCTTTATTTTTATTGAATAAACCCTGATACACGAGGTAAAAAAAATAAAATTTTTCTTTTTTACTATTTAATTTCCATTTATTTCAACAGTCAATTACCTTACTAATTCAACATTACTAACATTATTTTTTCTAAACTGATACTAGAAACATTCTTTTTACAATTCTTTTTAATAATTTAATTCAAAGTCTCAATAAATAAGTAAGTCTTTACTAATACATTTAAATTGAATTGCACAATACCTCCACAATGTATAAGAAATGCTTACTAATCAGCTTTAAATTGTCATTCTAGATACACCTTCCGGTACATCTACTATGTTACGACTTATCTTACCTTATTAACAAGTAAAAGTGTTGTCTGCGGCCTGGCCAAAATATAAATACCCTACATCCGAGTAACTGACAAAAATACTTTCGCCACATAACAACTTTTGTATAAATAGGCTGACCACGACCATTTCGGGCAAATGTTTTTGTAATGTCTCTAGGTACTGCTAGATATTATTACGAACGTATTAATATTTTGAACCGTTTATGGGATATTGACAACTTTTGCATAAGTGGGCAGACCACGCCCAAATTGGTAATACGTGTAGATATCTCGTGTTAAAATTTCGTGTTAAGATCTTATACCGTATACAAGATACTGACAACTTTTGTATAAGTGGGCGTGGCACGCCCATTTTTGGCAAATTTGTTGGTAATGCTTCCCAATATATCCTGATAAAATTACATATCAATATCTTATAACGTTCATGAGATATTGCCAACTACGTTTAAAATAATAGGGTATCTAATCCTAGTTTATATTTTAATTTTCCCAGATTCCACATTTAACAGTAATTAAAAAAATTAAAATTTCTCCTTATAGTTTGTACTTCATACTTATTCATCCATGTAACTGTAGCTAATAAAAGTTGATTACTTTATTGGTATAACCGCGACTGCTGGCACAAATTTTGTCAGTACTAAGTAGAATTTCTAAATCTAAGTTTCCTTAGTTTACAAAACAAATTACTAATCCAAATATATCTCTTCTTAAAAAAGATATAAATTCACACAAAAATTACATATAAATAAATCTATTAACAATTTTTAAGCCATAATTTTTCCTGACTAGATTCTCCTTATTCTTGACCTTTTTTAATTCCTTAGATAACTAAAACAAGATATACTAACCATTAAATTTGCTAAATCAAAACTCACTATTTTAAAATAAGCTAACAAACAAAATATTCAAAAATTGTTCCATACCTAGATTTATTTATCCAAACCCTTTAATTTCAACTTTTCTATTAACTATTCTATTAATTCTATTATTTCAACTTTTCTAATTAACTTAAATACCACATTAATGACTCCACTAAACTATCTTGATCCCTAAAACGATAGACCTATATTTCGCACCCAATCTTCTATTCTATAATTTAACACCTGCTTATTCAAATTTATAATAATTTTTGATTTCTCCCCATTCAAGAAAAACTGAAACACTATTTAAATCTAACAAATTTCGAATTAGCCTTCCTTGCTTAGTATTTTCCTAATAATAAAAATAAATTGTTATTATTTCTCTTCTGTTTATTAAATTTTTGTTAATTAAAATTCGGATTCATTTTATTCTTAATAATATAAAAGGAATACTTCCTCCCCTTTAATGCATGTACTAATATAATGGAAGGAATGCACCTGTAGGTCTATATTTCTTAACAAATAATTGAGTAATAAATAAAAATTAAGCCCCTAATTTAATTTATATTGTAAAATTTACATCAATTTCACTCTATTAAGAAATGATACTACTATGTTTAAACTTTATAAGAAATAAATTAACCCTAATAATTAAAATCATAAAAGTGAAAAAATCAATTACACAACAAATATTTATTAAATTTTGAAGACTTTCATTTACGTTTCAAAACCACCTATTGTTAAACACCCCATCATCCATCTCCTCCGCAATCAATAGACATTCATGTCCTCTCTCATCACATTTTAAACTGTGATACTTTTTCCTCTGTTACTTTTTCATTTTTTGGGCCTTTTTTAAAAGTGCTGAATTATATTATTCGTATGATTCTATATACTCGTATGATTCTATGAATTATATATACTCGTATGATTATAGTAATAAAAAGCCTGAAAGTTGAGGGAAAATGTCTGATAATGCTGTTATTTTTATAAGATGTGTATTTACCTGTGCGCAAAATAAAAATGTTTGATTCCATACCTAATCTAGAAGGCTACTTAAGATTCTCATTTTATTTTTCATATGCTTTTGTGTTTTTCCCGTCAGTTTTAACAGAACTTTATTTCAATAAAATTTTCTGATTGAATTTTTGAAGCCTTTTAAATTTTTCGAAATCCTTGTATATAATATCAATTAAATTGTGCGACTTTTGAAGCAATCATATTTGGACAGATTTTCGGCAGTGCAGATACTCGCGCTTATTATTAAAAATCCAGCTAAATTGTAAATGAAGCTTATATCATGGTTGTCTGCGGCTATATCTTCGATATCATCGTCGTAAGAATCGATGCCCCTAATGCCAAGTTCGAGGACTCTTCCTTGCTAACGGTTGACGCGGTCTTTAACAATGTTTCGCTGAGAATCACCTCGAGCCGCATTAACGTCGTGGAGTTTCGCTCCGGCAGCAGTTATGAGTTCGACGCGAGCCCCGATGACTTGAAGTCCGAGATGAAAAACAATCCAATGAGTCTTACGGTCAACTACAATGGCGAGGTGGTGGGTAGGTATCGGTAGCAGCTAAAATTTTTCGACGAGTTTTTGACGTGTATTCACGTGTCTTTTACCGCAGGTTTCGGTAAATTCGAGTGGCCCGACTCTGTACTAGACAGAGTAAGTGAATGCGTAGGTGAACTGACGCACATGGATGAGTGTGAGCTACAAAACGAAGACTTGAAGGTGGGAAGCGTGGAGATCATTATACGATTACAGTCCAAGTGCCAAGAAATGGGGTGGGTGAGGAGAAATACCTTCGATCAGTAGCGTTTTAAGTTGCGAAAATCTTTCAGGGAAGACGAATGCACCATTAGGACGGGCGACGACATTCGTAAACAACTCAACAAGGTCATCAACCCTCACGATGTCCTGTTCATTGTGGGCGATGTCAACAAGGACGATATGTGCTCTGCTCTCTTGCCGCAAGTATCTCAGCTCTCCACTGAGGCGCAGCACACGACCGCACTAGACTTGTCCCGTTACCGAAGTGTGAACGGCCGTCTGGTGCAGACGCCGGACATCCTCAACACTTGTGGAAACGTGGAGTGCTGTGAACTTAAGGTAAGAATCGTGACAGTGGAATGGAATATTTTAGTAACAGTGGTATTTTTCAGAAAATATCAAACGAGTACCAAAAACTTATTGACACACTGATGTCTTATCCCAGTGTAGAGCGTGAAAACCCTTCAGACCGAACTTTCTGTCGTGCTTCATCGACCTCTAAAGACTGTACGCAAGACAATAAGTTATCTGAGACCAGCACCACTAGGGAAAGCTCCGGTGAGCCACTTATTCTTACGGTTATGTCATTCAATATATCGTCGCTTGATTGCAGAACAGAAAATTCCTTACACATGCTTCGCGGCTCAGCATGAAAATAGTCCTGGTGCTTTCGCAGGAGAGAAACTGATCAACATCTGTCCGCAGGATTCGCTACCGGAACTGCAGCAAACCGTTTTCACTTCGAACAGGTAGTAAAAAACTATAGTGATGTTCGTTGCCAAATCATTTCAAAGCTTGTACTTACCGGTAAACATTCTTGATTTCCATCTCTGATTCAGAAAATGTCCCATCTGTAAAGAAAACTTGGCTTGGCTGCCGAAGTTGTCCGCATGTCCCAAATGCGGCTATAAACCCGTGCCGTACATCGAGCAAAAGCCATATGACACGCAGTTGACGGCAGACCAAATTATGCAGGAGTACCTGGACAAGCATTCTAGCTCCACTGATAACAAGGTAGATTGTAGGGAAAAAGATGCCTGTTGCGAGGAGAAAAAGGAGTGTCGCTGTACATGCAAGAACGGCAAAGTTTGTGCCCACTGTCGGATCCGCAAGCTATGTGAGGATATTTTTCAGACGAAAACAGGCAACTCTGGCGAGAATGCAGCAGACGACTGCGGCAAATGCGAAACAAAGTCGTCTCAAGACGTTTACAATGTGTGCAAGAGCAGCAGTAAGGACTGTCGTCCCTACCTTGCGCGCGTTTTCTCGGAGCTGCGTGAGCTCTACAATATCAAAGAAACGAAGCGCAAGGCTTTCGAAGTAAATCAACGGTGTGAACGGGCTCTAAATAAAACCGAGCCCGACAAAAGAACACGTGATCACACAAATATCTCAGCGGATCAAAACCGATGGGACAGAAGGAAACCTCGAGCCGAAAACAAGGCTAAAATGAAGGAAAAAACTCAACAAGAGCCAATCGATCGCAAAGTCTTTCTGGCGAAAAATTTCAAGAAATCCAACGAGGCCTGTAAGCCAAAGAGGTAAGTGATAAAAAGAATCCGTGACAGTTTGATCTGCAGCCTAAAAAAATGGCACCAAATCAGTAAATTTATTGCTTTAAATTTATAGATTCTCAACATTTTTCAAAAAAGTTAAAGTCAATATCTCATGAACGGTATGAGATTTTATTCGGAACTATACATTGCAAATACCTAGATATTTGCAAAAAGAATGGGCGTGTCCGCCCATCTATACAAAGGTTGTGAAATGTAAATTTCGATAAATTAATGCATATTGCACTCTTGTAGTTAGAACAGTAAATTTCTGATCAGTTAGAAATTGAACCGCTAGTTCCAAAAATAGGCGTGTTCGTAACCTACTCGAACGGAATGTATGTGTACTTATATATACATTATATGTGTATACGCTCATTTAACTGCACAGGAGGCAAATTATAAAAAAATTATTAATATATATATACGAGTTAATTTATGTACATGTATATTATTTTTTTCTTTATATGCTTTCCTTTTTATTTTCAAAACATTTGTCATATATATTTATACACCCGAAGGGAGTAGGGTATATTCACTTTGTTCTTCCGTTTGTAACGCAGAGAAGGAGACGAGATAGATATAGAAAAGTATATATATTCTTGCTCAGCGTCACCTCCTAAATCGATTTAGCCCTGTCCGTCTGTCTGTCTGTTGAAATCACGATTACGAGAGAACGAAAAGAGATATCGCGATGAAATTTGGCACAAATATTCTTTGTTATGTAGGGATTGAAAATGGGCGAGATCGGTAAACAGCCACGCCTACTTTACATACGAAATGTAAAGACACCTCGTTTCAAAAAATTTTAAAATCTGAATATTTCATAAACCGTGTGAGATATTAAGGTATAATTTGATTCCGGAACATGTAGCGTCATTACTACAATGTTTGAAAAAAATGTGCGTGCCACACCCACTTATAACAAAGTTGGCAATATCTAATGAATGGTACAAGATATTGATACGTAATTTTATCAGGAAGCATAGGGAAGCAGTACCAATAAGCTTGCTCAAAATGGGCGTGCCACGCCCACTCATACGAAAGTTATAAATATCTTGTAAACGGTATTACCAATTTGTATACAAAAAATAGGCGTGGTCCGACCACTTATACAAAAGTTGTCAATATCCCATAAACGGTTCAAAATATTAATACCTTCGTAATTATATCTAGCAGTACCTACTATAGAGACATTGCAAAAACATAATATGAGTAATTATTTTAATAAGATTATTTTAATAGCAAAATTATTTTAATAAATTCTAAAGAAATACAGTCAACTCGAACTAAATTAGATTTCATTGATTTTATGTGCTTGGCTACCTGCATTTCAGTAACACTTGCAAAGGCATATACCTTGGATCCCTTTTCGGTACACACTTGGATCCTATTAAAATCTCTCGACTACGTCTCCAAAGTAACTAAAAATGATAACCTCAGATCAAGTTTAGATGCATATAAGGGCTTTTTGAGATTCTAATTAGAGAGGTAACATAATTTCGTATTCTACAAAACTTCCAATGTACTGAACAATGACACCTTTTCCATTTGGAACGAAGTATGTTTCTAATCCTAACAAAACGTGTGAGGCTTAAAGTTAACAATGGACAATTTCCATTAATGACCTTTACAATGCTTAATGGGAAATTGTCATATGGACGCCGGACAGTGCAAATAAAATAAAAAGGTCTGCAGTTTACTTGGAATTCAAAACTGCAGAAGAGTAAGCCAAGATCTGACACAAAATCAATGTGGGAGAAGTAGTAAAGTAGGATATGATACAAAAAAGTAATGAAGCTACCTAGTATTACTAGGGCACTAGGGCTAAAACGCTTTGGCTAAGTACAATTTATAAAGGATAGATCAAAAGCGCATGCAAGATCAGTAAATTCATTAGCAGCGTTAGTATATATGATCTTTGAATCAAGTTTTCAACGAAACTCTGCACTTTTTGTGTTCACCTATATTTCAGGAGCTGAATTAGGAAAGATCGCCGATTTTTGGCGGGAACTTTACTCATAGAAGGCATGATCAAAGAGCAACTCACAACAATTAGTCCAACGATTTTCCACAAATATTCAGGAAACACAAAAAGAAACAAAGTCCAATATTTATACCCTACACCCGAAGGTAGTAGGGTATATTCACTTTGTTCTTCCGTTTGTAACGCAGAGAAGGAGACGAGATAGATGTAGAAAAGTATATACATATATTCTTGCTCAGCATCACCTCCTGAATCGAATTAGCCCTGTCCGTTTATTAGCCATGCCTACTTTACATACGGATTATAAAGGCACCTCGTTTCAAAAAATTTTATAATCTGAATATCTCATAAACCGTGAAAGATATTAAGGTATAATTTTATTCCGGAACATATACCGTCATTACTAACATTTTTACAAAAGATGGGAGTGCCACGCCCACTCGTAACAAGGTTGGCAATATCTCATGAACGGTATAAAATATTGTGATGCAATTTGTATCCGGATGCCACGATGTATCCGGAAGCATTACCAACAAATTTGCCAAAAATTTGTCCACTCGTACAAAAGTTGTCAATATCTTGTGAATGGTATAATATACACGTAACTTTAACACGAGGTATCTGCAGTTTGTATAAAAAAATGGGCGTGTTCCGCCCACTTATACAAAAGTTGTCAATATCCCATAAACGGTTCGAAATATTAATATATAATTCTATCTAGCAGTATCTAGATACGTTACAAAAACTTTTGCCCGAAATGGGCGTGGTCCGCCTACTTATACAAAAGTTGTTAAGTATAAAATTAGAAATTTTTCAGTTACTCGGGTGTAGGGTATTTAGATTTCGGCCAGGCCGAAGACAACACTATTACTTGTTTCAATTTAGAAAGGCTTTATCAAAAAATAATTTTCTCCTAAAAATACACGAAGAAAGAAATTTCGAGCAAAAAAAAGTTTATCACAGAGAATGTAACTAGGAAGGTACTCTCGGCCAAAAAAGGTTCTCGAAAATTTTCTTTCATTGTGTAAAGAGTTTTGTTTTCCAGCTGGGGTAGCGTCAGTCGCCTCAGTGTCCATTTTGGGGTATCTTCTAACACTCAAAAGTTCGAACCACCGCGATAGTCAAGAATTGCACACGATTTGCAGAGGGCCGCTTAAAACGCTTTTTCTTACAATGCTGGTGAAAGAAAGCTCCGAAGAACTGATTCCGGTCGAAGCATTGAAATTCCCGAAGGAATGATTCCGGCTAGTTCTAAATACGCCCAAAAATACTCCTAATATACGCTTAGAATACACCAAAAACTACTTCCATCACTGCTAAGTGTATTTAAGTTGATCAACTCGAAAATGAGTCACTCGTTATACGGCGGAACCACGGCGTCAACTGCTCCACGCAAATAAGTTTCTGTTATGGCAGGCAAGAATTAAGTCTTTGCTCACCGGCAGAAGGCTGACTGAGCTTTCAAAAACTTTTCGTTAAATGTACATGCTGCTGAGAACACAGTAAGAATCATATGCAGCGTGTGCGCGACGAAAAAAATTTTTAGAACAATGGCAGCGAAAGTGCAAAGAGAAAAAAAATGAAATAAACTGGTCGCACAATTCTAGTTTTAGAATTGCTGCTGCTCTGCTTGTGCGTATGTTTTACTCTCTGAGCGTATGTATAGTATATACTGTCGTGTGTTTTCGGGTGCTTATTTTGTTTTTTTATAATTTTGGTTCAATTCTTATTTGTTGTTGTTTTAAGTATACTTTCTTGTGTAATCCTCAATGTGAACTTATGTCTATTTTTATGTTATTAATTCGAATATTTATTGTTATTATTATTTACGATATTAAACCTTATTTTAATTTAAATGCTAATAAATGTTCAACTAAGGGAATTTCTTTTATATTAAACAAAATATATATCAAATTTGTAGCAACCAGTCGATTCGCTACAATTGTTAGGTCAAGAACTTTTCAGACTGCCCAGCAATACAACTGTAATTACAACAAAAGCAGAAAATAAGATATAAATTTGTACAAAATAATTGAATTTTCTTAATAACCTGATAATTAAGAATGCGAAACACTCAAAACTTAATTTTTAAAATTATTTGTTGAAACGTCTCTGCTGAGAAACCTTTAATTTATCTGGTTAGGAAATTCGTAATTTTTAGGTGAAAATTTTTAATTAATTTTAGTCAAAAGTGCATTTAAAAATGCATTTCATCCTTTAGAATTGTGTTTTGGAATGAATTTGTCGGTGCTTGGAACTCTGTTTCCATCTATTTTTCTTGAATAGTGTTATTTAATAACGTTATTTCTCTCAGAATTACATGATCTGGCGAAGCAGTGTCAATCCCAAAAAGAAACAACAAAAAACCATGGCATTAACACTGCTTTGGCTTACAACGTGAGTTTCACCAATTTGTGTTCAGGTGAATTTGTCGGGAGATGATCGCTATACGAAAACAAAATGTCTTATTGGTGTTTTTGTCAAAGCAATATAACAAAGTTATTTTTGTAAATTGTCAAAATATTCGAAGAGATTAAAAACAGTTATATGTTTCAGTATACATATGTAATTTAATTTAATTAATTAAAGCCCTAAATTACTATCAATTATTATTTTATGAGGAATGACTCGCAACTGTTTGAATATTAAAAACCATTGTCGTGAGGTTTTTAATTATTCTTTCGTGTTTTTATTTATTCCTTCGTGTTATTTGCTTATTTTTTTGTGTTATTCGCATGCTCATTATACAATTAAATGAATGTTGGGTTTCTCGATGAGTCTTTAGCCTTATTTACAAGGTGGGCATAAATTATCAAGGAACAAGCGCGTTAATTTTGTTTGTATGCTTTTGGTTAATGTTGTTTTGCTTTTTAAACTCTCCCAATCTAAGGAAAATAACTGGTTAATATTCTGAAGATTCCGTGAACTAATTTTTTTAGAGAGTGACTTTTATGGCAGATAGAACCAAGCTCAGGGGATGCCCCCTATCCATGCAAAGCATTCGTTGGTTTAGAAAGTAAAAGGTTAGGGGGAAGGAGCACACCTGACCTGAAAGGAGCACACCACTCTAGAAAGCCGAGTAAATCTGTTGAATACCTGAACCGAAAGAATCAGGCTGCCTACTTCAGAGGAATAATTAACATTAAAGTATCGGTAAAATAAGGATACACACCCCACATCCCGACGACATCCCAAGGTTTCAATAGAGCTGGATACCCTACTGTCCCCTATAAGTTTTATCGCACGACCTTGTATACGGTCCAGAAGCTGAAGATGTGCTTTGGAAGCTCCAGACCAAATATGCGAGTTGTACTCCATTTTCGCCCGGATATAAGTGGTGTAGATACAACGAAGGTCGGTTGGAGTGAAGTATTTCTTGCACCGCTTTAAAAAGCCTAAGCACTTGGCTGCTTCTTTCGACACATCAAAAATGTGATCGTTCCAACGAAGATCGCATTGGATTAACATGCCCAGAACATCAAGAGCCTCCGACTCATTAATATTTACACCATTCATATTTAGAGGTGGGAAGCTGTCACCCGTCAGACGTTTGTGGGTCAACAGGCAGCATTGGGGGTTCCGCGCATTAAAATCGACCCGATTCGCTCGACCCCACTCCTGGATTTTGTTGAGGTCAGATTGGAGTGTGTCATTCATAATGACTTCGGATTTTTTGGTGCCACTCACACTTCCATTAGATACATACTGAATGATTTGGGAGGACTTTGGTTGTTAGTGCCTTTTGACTTCTCTCAAATAAGACCTCGCGTGAGAAAATGAAAATAAGTTTAAAAAAGAATTTAGTATATTATTGTTTTTACGAATTATTTCTACTAAGTACATTTTTACGAATTATTCCTACTAAATGCGTTAAATTTGCGACGCTTTTCATATTTTTTATCCATAAAAATCCATAATTTTTATTAGAGTGAAGGATCAATAATGAACTTTCAGTTTTAGAACTATGAGTATATTTCCGGAGTGATGATTAAAACAATTAATTTCTTTGTAGATACAATTATAGCGCCATCCGCAAATACCCTGGCAACCAAATTGGGCATAAGACGTGCATTAATGGCTTCGCGGCGGGGCGAAAGAATGTGCCGCGAAACATGGGTTGGCTGTGGAATGTTGACACAGAAGGCACCCGTAACGGCTGGAAGCCCGGAGCCATACGTAAACCCATCAAATCCTTGATGAAGTACTTCCTTAAAGATTTCCCCGCTGATACACTTCGCGTATCACAGTATTCTTATCGAAAGGATATTAAAGGTGATAGCAATGAAGAGGAAGAAATGGTGCAAAAGCCCACATTGCATATTTGTAAAAAGAATGACGAGTACTTTATCACGCTGCGGCCACTAAAAGATCCCGAAGCCCTGCGCCATTGCGCGGATCCTTACCTTAACATGAAGCCAATACAGTTCAAAATAACGAAGAATCCTCTTCTAAACGAAATGCGTAAGTTAAAGCGCTACTTGAAGGATTTGGGATTTGCGAAGTGTACTTGCCACAAACCGGTGGCCGAATGTTATTGCCGCAGCTTTCTGGATAAAAAGCGGCTTGAATATCAAGTGAACAAGGAATGTCGTAAGCGCTGCTTGTCGAACTGTAACCAAACCCTGGTACTCTCTGATACTACGGACTCGGACGTAGAGTTTGATTTCGGTGTGACTCCGCCAGCGGGTGTCATTAAGCCGGAGCGTCTAAAGAAGCCGAACTTAGTGAATCATGGAACCCAGTACGTGCAGGGTGATTGGAATGTGGTACCAATATTTCCCAAACCACCCAACAAATATATGAAGCTGTATAATTGCGCCACTGGCGAGCGTTACGATGCCGGAGGAGGATCTGGCGTAAAAAGGTCTGGCCTAGGTGGTGGAGTTGGTGGCGGCGGCGGCGGCGGCGGCGGCGGCGGCGGTGGCGGTGGAACAGGAGGTCGTGGTGGCGTCTCTGGGAGTGGAAAAGGCGGGGGAAGAGGTGGTGGAAATACCGGAAAGGGTGCTGGCGGCAAATCAGGAAAAGGAGGAACCAGTGATAAAGGCGGTGATCGCGAGCGAGGTGGTGCCGTCGGCTCTGTCGGTCCCGGCGGTAAGGGTGGTAAAGGAGGTAAGGGCGGGCCAAACACATACTTTGGAGAGAAAGGCAAAACTAATGCGGCAGAAGAGAGGTAAGTTTAACAACTGACACCGGAGAACCCGGCCTCTTCACGACCTTACCCTCTTTACAGAAAGAAGCGTCTACGCTCATTGACAGAAGTACCGCCGCCATTACTTTGTATGATAGATCGCCGTGCCAAGCCCGTTGACCCCTGCTTATGCGTTTGCGACGATGTTTGTGGACTTCCCAGAGACATTTGCGGAATTCCAAGAGATTTTTGTGGGCTTCCAAGAGGGAATAGCAGAATTTGTTAAAAATGTTTATTAAAAATGGGCTCAATTAATTTAAACAAATTATTTTTCATGGAGAGTTTGACTGAAATTGTAAATCTTATATTAAAACAGTCGATATTTTAAAATTTTGTCAGAGCCTCTGTGCTCTATGAATTAATAAAGACCAATCCTGAAAAATATATTCAATTGCATTAGCAAATTTATAGCACTCTTCTCGGGTAGAATCTCCATAGATATGAGTGGGCGAGCCCACTAACACGTACGATTCACTATTACTGACACCTACGTACAAACCACCTTCTTCAACTTTTTTATTTCTCACGCCTGCAGGACTGACGTTAGGGTTACTTTTCGTTAGCAATCCTTATATATAGTATACTTGTAATTAGTCTAAACTTTGAATCATCGCTTTCACTTGCTTCTGTCAGTAGTATGTAAATGTACCTTCTGGCTCACAACAACAACAGGTAAAAGCATAGCTCCACACGTGAAGCATGTGGAGCACAGCAACAACATGTGGAAAACGGAGTTGGCAGATCGATAATTTTGTGGACGGAGTTGTCAGACCGAGGATTTTTGGACTGGGTTGCCATATCGAGGTTTTTTGTGGCCAAAGTTGCCAGATTTATCTATCTATCTATCTATCTTATATAAATATAAAAATTAAATGCCACATGTATGAAATGCCATCACTTGAGAACGGCTGGACCGATTTGACTGATTGTTATTTTGTTGTGTTCGTAATTGTTAGGACAAGGTTTGTATGAAAGAAAAGACGTAAATTGGTATTTTTTATTTGTATGAAACTAATACTTCAGTAAAAAAATATTAGATTAAAAAATATTATTAAATTAAAAAAAAACATTTTACATCAGTTGTTTCCTGTCACATCAAAGTTTAGAAAAATAAAAATTAAAACAAAAAAATATATGATATTAAACAATGACAATTTTTGATATGATATACAAATACTAATGATGGTAATCTATCTTTCTGGCATATATAGTATATTGAAAATGTTGATAATAATTATTATCAGTGCGTGATAATTTTGTGTTTTTGTTTACTGTGGTAATATAAGTTCGTGATAATTTAATATTTTGATTTTTGGTTTGCGGTTTAAAATGCCACCAATTAGACGTCGAAATATCGGTCGAAATACGCGTAACTCAGCACGAGTAACCATCGTGTGAATGAGACAGATGAAGAACACAGACATCGTTTAAAAGAAAATCGTGTAAGAATTTTATAAGGGCGATCGATTATGACTCCGGAACAATGTATTCAATCAAGTCCGACTCGCTCAGTACAAGCTAACGCTCGAAATAATTTTGAACGTCGACAAAATAGACGGACAACCTACACCTACTCGATCGAAGCATTTCTTGGACAACATACAAATGTATAACAGTTCCTTCCAAATGACTTCATTTGGAGCGAATATTATCAAAACACAAGGCTTTAACCATGCTTTTAATGTAAATTCTTTTTCGAATGCAAATATTACAGATTTACGAAAGAGCTTCAACGAAGGAAAACATCACACAAACTCAAGAAATTGTGTTGGATTTTATAGATTCAAGGACAAAATGAATATAAAATAGAATGATAGAATGTTTGCCACCTGACATCATTTAGATGTAGGCATCTAAAAATGCGCGTTTTCAGTACCTTTTTTCGTAACTTTAGAAAAATATCTAGTTATTCAAACGTTTAATTAAATAAAAACTTAACATAAGCAAGTGTATAAATTTAAAAATAGTTGCCTCTAAAATTTACGTTTGATTTTTCAATAAGTCGAAAAGACGACGCTCATTTGTTTCGATATTAGCAACTGTGGTGGAGATTTGGTTAGCATAATTATTGTCTAGCACTCCAAACAGCGCGTTTGGCAAATTTCCAATTAGATTCATTGCACCTATTTTTTGTCTATGAAGATTACAACAACAAATTATTGACGATCCGTACCGAACCCATGCTCAGCGTGTTGGAATCGAGTTATAATCGAGCGGCCTTTGTTGCAATTGTTTGTATAAGTGAAGAAGAGTTTCCGATCCGTTTTTTAATATTTGTAGATCGGTTCTTGTGGCAATAAGTTGTAATAGATTATAAAGGTTCATTGTATTGAGCTAACGTACGCGGATCCTATCTTCTCGAAGTGAATTCCTGCTGTTTGATTGAATTGATTCACATGGATTGGGCTCCTAAGCACAGTAGAAGCAGGTAGAATAAAAAGAGCAATTATTACCGATATTAAACTAAAGTGAGTTTTGTGAACTTTTCGTTTTTTGGGATATTGTTCTGATAGCTATTGTCATCGGGTGTGCTATTAATACTGTTGAATTAAATTAAGGGCCGTATTTTGTATCTGCGGTACGGTAGCGTTGGCTAAGCTCCTGCTTCTGTATGGACTTCGTGTTGCTTCTTTGCATCATAGAGCGTGAGGATTGGCTTGCTGGTAATAGCCGCTTTCAATTCTTGGTCGGTGGTGCACTGAAACACAGAATTTTTCTTCAGCAGCTTCGTGAGTGAACTAGATATATAACTATACTTATCTATAAACTTCCTGAAGAATCCAGTGACTCCCAAGAATTGACGGACTGCTGCAGTGTTTGTAGGTACTGGGAACTCCTTGATGCTTTGAGTTTTCAGCTCACCTGGGCCTGCGCCGTCGACACTGATATTATGGCCCAGTAATTCAACGGTATTTATATATATATATACGTTACAATGATATTTTAATGACAGAAAAGCAACCACCTCTACCCGCACGCACGCGCCACGAGGGACTGACTCCTCTCTTTCCCTTTATGGCGACACTATAAATATTGTTGCGTAAATTTAGATTTTCGGTTATGATTCTCCTACACAGAGAAAAATTGATTCAATAAATCATAGAAATTGCGCTCCTTCATTGAAATTCCAGTTATTTTTAAAACATTGACACAGGCACTTAATTACTTACACCTACATGATGAAATTGCGTAGTGAAAAAATAAAAGTTAAAAACAAGGAAAAGATTTTTTGTTTTGCTTACTTCGTTTCTTTCATTCCTTTACATAATCCCGTTATGTACAGAATATCGAAGCATATGTATTTTTTCGTCACTCCTTCGTTGTGGTTCCAATTGATTGCATCGTCGCTCTTATTTTTCTTATTAATTGTTAATAGGGTTTAATTTGATGGAAGAATTTTATGAATTATGCAACGTGAGTTAAATTAAATAAATGCAAGTTATCTGAGTGATAATAAATATATAGCATTTACTTTTGCTGTAAGCAATTTTAACCAACACTATCGTTGTGGTAGAGAACGTCGACAAAAATATTCTAGAAGTGCAGCAAGCGGCTTATCAATTAATGCCACGGTGGTTTTTTATGGCATCCTGGAGCTGCAAAAACCTTTCCGGCATATTCAGTGTTGAGTTCCATCGTGTTTTCACGCCTTGCAAGACATTTAAAGGTTCACTTCCGGAATTTCTTTGATATTGCATTAACTTTTCATTCGCCATGCAACTTTTTTTTTAAAATTGGCTATAATCTCTTTTTCTTTGCCAATTATTGCGAGGGTATCTGCGTGTGTTAGCCCGGCTTTCACAATAAGATTAAGTGTATGAGCAAAGCAACGAAAATGTTTCCACTTACGCTTATTACTAATGGTGTTTTTAATGTTTGCGGCATTGTCTGAAACTGCAATAATAATTTTATTGTCTATACCCCAATTTTGCGAGACTCCTTTTAAGTCATCCGCTAAGTTGTCAGAAGTGTGCGCATATTTCGTTGCGCAGCACTCAAGCATTGAAAAAAAATTTAAATTGGCCGTTAAAAAATGTGCAGTAACCGCAAGGAAATTCGTTGCATTTAGAGATGTCCAGCAATCCGTGGTAACACAAAATTTTGAGCCACTTGAAACGAGCTCTTTGGATTTTGTCACACACTCTTCAAACAGCGCTGGAATGCTGGTTTTTGAAATATTGTGTCTCCTTGGCAACTCGTAAACTTGCTTGGCTGCGAAACTATTACATGCTGCTGATCCAAATTAAAAAATAAACACTTATATTTTTGGCATTTTAGTTGTTTCAAATTAACTTACATGCTGACTGCCTATACCTAGTGCAAAAGAGGATGTAGATGTGGGAATTTGGTCCAACTTGTCGCCTGGGGCGAGGTTCTGAAGCTGAACCTAAGCAAAGAAATAGTTAGTTTCTTAGTTTCTATTAATTATGAAATTTTTAGGGTCTCACGGGTTTGGGCGGTTTTATGGCACCAGGCAAAGCTACCGTTGGATGTTTCCGATTCAATTTGCCCAGTACTATCCGCAAATGTTCTTCTAATGTACGTTTAAACCTTTCCACCATATCATCCGATTGTGGATGAAGAGCTGTCGTTCGAGTTTTCTTGATACCCAACAATGAGCACATTTCTTGAAACATAGCAGACTCAACCAGCTACAAATGAACCAGTTACATCCACTGCAACGCGTTCGAATGGTGCTCCCGCATTGTACTGCTGCAACCTACTTCTGCTTATAACTTTCGGAGCCTTAGCTGCAATGCATTGCGTAATCCATTCAGCAACTAATTTTTGACAATTCACCCAGTAAAACCGTTGTTTAATCTCTTCCAGAGTTTTCGTGACGCCGAAATGCCCTACACTTGGTCCGTTGTGGAACTCTTCTAATACAGCTGCTATTCTAGACTTTGGTAGGATAACCAAATCGTGAGTGTGTTTACCATCTTCACTTTTCCATGAACGATGCAGAACTCCGTTTATCCGTTTATCAGTTTGAAGTGTTGTTGTTTTTAATTTCACAAATTTACTATTTTTTGTATACAGGAAAAGTGTTATCAATCTTCACCTTTTGGTAACGGTCACATAGATAACTCATAATAAAGTAAGTGGCACTCAAAGGGAAAGCAAAAACAGCCAATCAATCACGGGCTAAGAAACACATATATATAGAACATATTATTTTCTGTTCTCTGAATACGGGAATATCTATTATGAATAATCCTGATTTTTAAAATTACAAACATATTTTCTAACTTCTAGGTTACAAAATAATAAACAAATTACATAGTACGTTAACCGTAAAGGTATTTAACGCATACATTAAGGTAAAAATTTTAAAGAAATGTGTGTGTGTTCAGCTTCAATATCGATTCGTGTCGCACCCAACTACGATGTTTCAGTTTACTCATAGTTGAAGTTCATGGTTTCAATCCATTTTTTATTACGTAAAATAGCAATAATTCCATTTCATGTAAATCTAACATAAGACCTCAGCAGTTGCTGCAGTTTTATGTGTGGAGCCGGCAACTGGCAGCGTGGATAGTTAAGATCACAATGAGCTCTGGAATTATTTTTTCCAGCCCTGATTGGTTCAAGTAGAGAAGTTCTCTGCAACATGGTCAGCAACGCATCGAGATGAGCCAGGCCATCAATGATTTTATAAATCGAATTTGCTTTGCCGGTTTTCAAACATTTTCCTGACTCGTGAACTAACAAGCAAATTGATTTGTGTATGCAGGCGTACAAATCATTATTGTTTTCAAGTAACGTCTGCTCGGCGTCTTCCAGGAATTTTCGCAACGAAGTTCCTGCTGATGCATAAAAGTTAAATTTATTTCTTTTATTTTTTTACTTTAATATTATAACATCTATTAACAATATGCTTATTATATATATTTCTACATATATAATTATAAGTAAATTATAATATAATATATACAATAATTAAAAAATATTATAACATATATATTTATATACTGCTGATTCCTAAATCAGAAAATCGAAAGAAATCGCAGCAAGTAAGCATGAAGTCACATTGCCAATAACTGTCACTCAGACTGCTTCTGTAGATTTGGAACTAAAGCGACTTGTGTGTTTGCTTCTATATTTAATCCAACCAATCCAATCCAATTCTATATATAAACAATTCGGATATTTTTTGCAACTAACAAAATTTTCTTATTTAATATTTTACATAAATATTTTTTATAAGGCAGAATTCTGAAGATTTTTTGGAATACGTAAAGAAATAAAACAAGTAAAAGTGTTGTCTTCGGCCTGGCCGAAATCTAAATACCCTACACTCGAGTAACTGAAAAAATTATAATTTCGCCACTTAACGCTTTTTTTATAAGTAGGCGGACCACGCCCATTTCGGCAAAATGTTTTTGTAATGTTTCTAGGCACTGCTAGATAGAATTAAGAAGGTATTAATATTTTGAATTGTTTATGGGATATTGACAATTTTTGTATAAGTGGGTAGACTACGCCCATTTTTTCTATACAAATTGATAATACGCGTAGATACCTCGTGATAAAATTTCGTATAAATATCTTATACCGTTAACAAGATTGATTTTGCATGAGTGGGCGTGGCACCCCCATTTTCGGCAAACTTATTGGTAATGCTTCTCTATATATCCTGATAAAATTACGTATCAATATCTTATACCGTTCATTTGATATTGCCAACTTTGTTATAAGTGGGCGTGGCACTCCCATTTTTTTCAAACATTTTAGTAATGACGGAATAAAATTATACTTTAATATCTCATACATGTTCCGGAATAAAATTATACCTTAATATCTCACACGGTTTATGAAGTATTCAGATTTTAACATTTTTTGAAACGAGGTGCCTTTATATTTCGTACGTAAAGTAGGCGTGGCTGTTTACCGATCTCGCCCATTTTCAATCCCAAACAGCCCTACATAACAAAGAATATTTGTGCCAAATTTCATCGCGATATCGCTTTTCGTTCTCTCGTAATCGTGATTTCAACAGACAGACAGACAGAGAGACGGACGGACAGGGCTAAATCGATTCAGGAGGTGATGCTGAGAAAGAATATATATACTTTTCTATATCTGTAGGGTATAAATATAAAAAATACAAAAAAATTTAAATAATAAATTTAAAAAAAAATAAAAATCCGCTGAAAAAACATAAAAAATGGGATCAGATTTGACAGAAACTTGTTTTCAAATATGAACCTTAAAAAAACGTGAACATGAACCTTAAAATGCACTCTGTATTCACGAAAATCTAGTACGCTAAAGATTTGATTTAAAGTCGTGCAATATAAGTATGTACAATATTTAATGATTGAAATTAAGTTTGTTTCTGTTTAAATCAAAGTTTCCACATTTTAATTCATTAGTTGAAATATGTTTACTTTACAATATTTAAATTGATGTTGAAATTCTTTCAATTTGAACTTGAAGAATATTAGATTCAATGCATTTCATGATTGAAGTTAAGTTTGTTTCTGTTTAAATCAAAGTTTCCACATTTTAATTCATTAGTTGAAATAAGTTTACTTTAAGTAAACATATTCATATTCATTTTGAATTTAATAATTTCGCTAATTGCCCGAAAATCATTCTGATTTCTATTTTAAATAAAGTGGTTTTATTTGTTTTTACGTTCTTTTTCCTCTGAGTGTGTTTGTTTGTTTATAATGAGTCACTCCGGAACTGCTGAATCGATTTGAATGCAGTTTTCGGCATTATATTATTATATATGCCATCCGAAATGACATAGGCTATATAAAGTTGTAAAAATTTGCAAGTAAAACATAAATATGTACTATATACCTAAGCAACGAAGCGAACAATTTTGATTCGGTTTCCGCCGTGATATTGAATATATTTCCCAGAGACACGAAAATTATTACGTGCTACGAAATTTGCAGGTGGATGGCGCTGTACATCTGGTAAAAGCAGAAAACATAAATTTACAGCAAAGTGAGCATATTGAATGCGGTTTTCGTTTTTGTGTCATGTGAGAATTTCATAGTGAAATAGGCTATGGCTAAGGTGTACAAAATTCGCCTACCAGAAGCAGTACAGTGTCATTTGGTAGCAGCAATGTTTTTATGTAGGCAAAAAATTTAAAATTTGCAGCAAAGGGACCGATTGAAATGCCGTCTTGAGATTAGTCGGAAATAATTTGTAACTTAAGCTATATGAAGTTTTGTAAAAACTATATATGAGAAGTGTCAAAATGAATATGAGGAGCCAAATGGAATCGAATTGCGATTCTTTTACAGGAAACTAATTTCGGTTTTTAATTTCGCACAGCTTTTCCAAGATATGTTACTGTTGACGTTTATTGAATAGTGATTCATAAACATTTCGACTCTACTTGCGGTTCTAGATAGCTAACCGGGTATTTGGTAAGGCGATTCAGCACAGCATATTTTCCGTTCTGATGAGTTATCGCTACATGGGATGTCGGCTGAATTATAAATTGTAGTGTATTATGTATACAAATTAATTGTTTTGATAAACACAATTTTGCTTTCAAATCCTTAACATAAATAAAAATGTTAATATCTTTAATTTTCGGAATTTGAAATTTTCTGAATTTCAATTGAGTTTACAGAAATAGAATTAAAGTTTTATGAATTACAATTGGTTTTTTCCAAGTTGAATTGGAATTTTCGGAATTTAAAATTAAATATTCTAAAATGAAATTGAAATTAAACTTGTATTTTCTTAAGTACACTTGAAGAACGTGTAGACGCGAGTCAAGCTCACCACTATTACTATTGTAACTGATATATTTCGCCTGTATTTCTTGGTGTCGATATGTATGACAAAGAAGGTAGCATAAACAATTTTTTCAACGTACAACTATCGCATCATGTTCCAAAATATTTGTCACAACAAAAAACCGTTCACCAACGTAGCAAGCCAGTATGCAAGGAATGTGACTTCAGGCTAACAGGTCTACTACCCACCTACTATTTGATCCGTAGAGTTTGTGTAGAGCAATCGAAATGACCGGAAGCTATTCCAAACCCGAGAACCCATGTGTCTGCTAACACCAGCTTCGGTTAATGTGTCTTCTTCAGCAGTCGATTGCAGGCTCAGAGACCGAAACAACTTGCTCAAAACAATGCCGCCGCCCGCGAGCAGGCTACTTATTGTCAAAGAACTGATGTCGATGTTTATAAGTGCCTCCAAGTAGAAAAGAATCACTTAATTCATTGTGTAGTTTTTAAACACTAAACCATTATGACACTAGGCTTTTTTCGTGCTTATTCCTATCGGCATTTTAGCCCCCTCTTCAACAAGATAGATTTAATTTTCTGCATTTCAAAGTATGTGTGGTAGAGATTTGCATGAATATACTTACATAAATGAGCAACTTTTATCCCAACTCACACTCAATCACACCATAGAGATTTTAAGATATAGAGTTCACATCCAGTGTAAAATTTTGTGTCCATTTTTTGTCTGCTTAGGACGTACTAATACGTCCTAGTATCTAAACATTGTTTATCTACATGGGTTGCTAGGAATAAAAAAGCATCCTAACATGAAATATTTGATTCCAACAAGTTTCGATGGCAGCATAGAGGTAATAAGATATAGAGTTCGCATCCAGTACATATGTTTGCGCCACTTTTATTTTGAATTCTTATAAACATGTATATCAAAAAAGGATGCAGCATGTTGCAGAGAACAGAAAAGAAGCTTAACATGAAAACACGCAACATTACGCATCATGTGACCAAGGCGAGTTTGAGCAAAGAATACACAATCAGATATACGATACATACAGAATATGTATATTTTCTGCTATGAGAATTTGCTTTGTTTTGTTTTTGTTTTTCGTATTTCTTAATTTGCATGAGGGCAGCTCTTGAAAAACCAGTTTTCCAAGTCGTTGTTAGTGTACATTTTGATGCTCACACGTTTTTGTTGTTGGTTGTTTTCCAAGGCAGCTTAGAATTTATTTTGGCTTCTTTTTAGCTTAAGTAAAGTCGTCCCTCGTGTATAGTGAGATCTGAATCGATTCCGCTAAATCGTAATTATAGGGTAAAATATACAGAATGCAAAAACAAAAACTGAGTTTAAAGCCGAACTGTAAATGCGCTACAGCAAAAAATTTTGCAAAATGGGATATAATATAATAAAATCTAAGAAAGCCCGATAAAATAAATAGAAGTAAAGATAAATAACACTAAAACTTAAAAAATTCCAAAAGGAAACAACAGTCAAAATTGCCGTAACGTGTCTAAACGAATTTTTATATTTGCAAAAAATTTTTCAAAAAAGGAGATTTTGGATAACTCTACGCACCGATCGATTATTTATACATACAATCTATGCAAAACACATTTCGATGATCTTCCACAATTTTTTCCCAAAATTGAAAAAGACAAAAAACATTACAATGACTACGGAAAAGTTGAAATATATTCGCGAAAGCAATGCATCTGCATTATATTAAAGTTGGTTTAACGAAGAAAGACGATGTTTTGCTCACAGAATCGAAAATTTTGAATTTATGTTGCTAATTCTGCTACGAAAGCATTGTTCCTGGCAAACAAATAAAAGTTCAAATAGTAAAAATCCAAAGACGTCCTTCTATTCTGGATATCAATAGAAAACGTAGAACTTTTTTCGACTGCTTATGACATATTTTACGTCATAGTATCTAAACATTGTTTCACTGCATGAAATATTTGTTTTTAACATGTTTCGCTGGGAGCGAAGAGAATATTACAATATGAATGTGTGCAGTTGGTCCCAAACTGTTGATGACAGCAGCATTTGTCATTATATTCATTCTCCAGGCGTCCTTCTATTCTGGATATCAGTAGAAAACGTAGAATTATGAATGACACACTCCAATCTGACCTCAACAAAATCCAAGAGTGGGGTCGAGCGAATCGGGTAGATTTTAATGCGCGGAAGACCCAATGCTGTTTGTTGACCCACAAGTGTCTGGCGGGCGACAACTTTCCACCTTTAAATATGGGTTGTGTGGATATTAATGAGTCGAAGGCTCTTGATGTTCTGGGCATGTCAATACAATGGGATCTTCGTTGGAACGATCACATTTTTGATGTGTCGAAAGAAGCAGCCAAGTGCTTAGGCTTTTTAAAGCGGTGCAAGAAATACTGCACTTCAACCGACCTTCGTTGTATCTACACCGCCGACATCCGTCCGAAAAAGGAGTACAACTCGCATATATGATCGGGAGCTTCGAAAACATATCTTCAGCTTCTGGACCGTATACAAGGTCGTGCGATAAAACTTATAGGGGACAGTAGGGTATCCAGCTCTATTGAAACCTTGGGATGTCGTCGGGATGTGGGGTGTGTATCCTTATTTTACCGATACTTTAATGGTAAATGTTCCTCTGAAGTAGCCAGCCTTATTCCTTCGGTTCAGGTATTCAACAAATCTACTAGCCTTTCCATAGTGGTGCACCCCTTTCACGTCTCGATCCCGTTCCAACTCACTACCCATTATCGCGAGAATTCGTTTTTCGGTCGCGCAGTTACGACCAACGAATCCTAAAGCAACGAATGCTTTGCATGGATAGGGCGCATCCCCTGACTTTGGTTCTATCTGCCATAAACAAAAAAAAAGTAAAAGTGTTGTCTTCGGCCTGGCCGAAATCTAAATACTCTACACCCGAGTAACTAAAAAAATTTTAATTTCGCCGCTTAACAAATTTGTATAAGTAGGCGGACCACGCCCATTTCGGGAAAATGCTTTTTTAATGTCCCTAGGTACTGCTAGATAGAATTACGAACGTATTAATATTTTGAACCGTTTGTGGTATGGTATGGGCGGAGCACGCCCATTTTTTTATACAAATTGTTAATACCTGTAGGTTCCTCGTGATAAATTTCGTGTTAATATCTTATACCGTTATTAAGATATTGACAACTTTTGTATGAGTGGTTAAACTGGTATAAGAAGTATAAGCTGGTATAGAGAAGTCATCAAAAAAGCATGGTAGGGAACTATTAGTATCAGAGTGACATGAAAGAAAGTGATGATTCATTTTTTTCAGGTTATTCCAGAGGACTTTAGATGGCAAGGAAGGTATAAGTTTGGAAGAAAAGTAGCGCAATTTAGCCTGTCTAAAACAGTGCACAGATTTATTTCTGGCCTTCTAGCATTAAAAGGCAACACCCTGAGCCCAGCCCTCATTTTAGACAAAATTTTCAAGAGAGCTTTAGTATCAACACTGTCAGTTATTCGATTCCGCAATATCGATTTAGATGACAGTATACAAAAGCAACGACATTGCCTACGCTAAAAAGAAAGCTAAACAAATTCTAAGCTGCCTTGCAAAACAAACAACAACAAAAACGTGTGATCGACAGTGTGTGAACGCAGGACGGGTCTCTCACCAAGGGCACACATTTAAATTAGCAATAGGAAAAGGCAAAAACAAAACAAAGCAAATTCTCACACCAAAGAATGATGAATAGAATATATATTCTATATGTATATGTGTATATGTATTCTTTGCTCTACTCTCCTCACTCACCAGAGATCAGGAAAAGAACACGAAGGAAACATGATGCTAATGGTGCATTATTTCATGTTTCGTTTCTTTTCTGTTCTCTGCAACATGCTTCATCCTTTTTTGTTATACAATGTTCATAACAACTCAAAATAAAAGTGGTACAAAATCATGTACTGGATGCGAACTCTATCTCTTAAAGCCTCTATGGTAATACTTAACACTCGTTTCTTGGCAAGTAGCTCAGGCCGTGAAAGAAGCACATTCATGCTATTCTCTGATGTGATAAAACAGGCGGACTAGGAATATTATTTCTATCTTCAGAAAAATCCTAGTAAGTTGGTATCGTTTTCTAACAATCTAGGACTTTCTCGGGCTATTCGCCTTTAATTCACACGATTTCTGTTTACTCAAACCGATGTAAAGTCAGAAAGCAATTCGCAGCAACCGTAAAAAAGCGGCTAATTTAAAAGTGATGAACTAGGTCTGTTGGGATTTGTGCACTTGAAAAATGAGTTGTCAGTTTAAAACGCGCGAAGACCAAGAATGAAAAAAGGCTGAACGGGATACTTTATGAACATTTCGGTCCTCATATTCAAATGTACAGAAATTACACAAATTCCAAAGTACGGATTTTATAGATATACTATATACCTCATGTTGAGAGACCACCTACTTTCAGGAAAGGGGTGTTAAGTCTTTTTTATATATTCCCACATTTTGTATGTCAAGAATATCTTGACATGCCACAATTTTTTTTGGGCAAATTGCTGTGATTGGTCAACATCGGTTGCTGCGAATCGATTTCTAGCTTCACGGCAGCTTAAAGAAGCCTAGTATCACAGTAGCTTGATGCTTACCTTTTCGCTGTCATTTTTAGTCGGTGTGTTGCCGATAGGCACTGTTAGGAAAGGCACTAGCATATCCATGCCAAGCAATACCTGCTTACCCAGCGGATGAAAAGATATAAGATTCGTGCGTCCCGATCGTTGTGGATTCTGGTGGAAACTTGTCCAGCAAAGCGTTGTCAGCAGTAGAAGTACGAACTTTCGGAAAACCATGCAGCTAGAAGCCATCGTTGAGGTCTATTCCAGTGCCCTCTCGCCAGACTTCTGTACGCATTAACAGGGCTGAGCTTTAAAGAAAGCGTCATGTGTGTGCCTTCGTTAAATATACTTAATTTTCACGCTCCGCTGCGACACAGTGATAATGGCACTGCCGAATTAACTTGGAATGGTTGTGTAGCTGCTGAGCAATTGCTCACATTAAACTCTAATTAAATGAATTGGAGTACCATAGGAAAGACAAGTCATATTAAAGTTTCAACCTAATAGTACCGAGTTAATTATGTACACCGGAATGAAATTTCATTTATTATTTCAAATGCAGTCACAGATATAGTAAGAAATAATTTCATGTTCCTCTGTTTTGAGCTATTTTTCCTTTACTTTCTTAATAAAGAATCCTGATTTTGATTAATAATGAGGTACTGATGTCCCGATTGATGATTAGTACAGGATGCATGAACACATTTTTTATATTTTGCACAATCTTTATTTTATATACCAGGCCTGGCCAAATTGAGATTTCAAATAATTTCTTATCTCAAATAAGAACTTTATTTCACAATGAAATAACGAGTTATCTCAAATACTTTCGTTATTTCAAAATAACGCTTATACACGGTTATTCAAAATACTTTCGTTATTTCAAATAAAGGTAACACCGTTATTTCAAATAACCATGCAGATGCGATAATTATCTCAAATAATTTGTGAGATGAATTGAAATAACGACTTATCTCAAATACCTTCGTTATTTCAAAAACCGGTGTGAAGTTAGAAACCGATTCGCAGCAACCGATTCGCCGCATTTTTGCGTCTCATGCGAGGAAACCAAAACTCTTTCTTCATCCGGTCCAACGTTTTCTCTGACCCAAAGTGACCCATCACATCGTGGTATGCCTGACAAATTCGCCACCTCGCAGACTGAGGAACAACAAGCTTCTTGCTTCCATCAACTTTCCGATACAGACGCTTAGATTGGATTACGTAGTCTTGCCGGACTTGCTCGACTCCATCAGTCATCTTCCCATTGAGTACTTCTACTATCTCTTTCAGCTTGTTATCTTGCAGTTGCATAGTCATTACCCAATCGTCGGCTGCCACCTGTGATATGTTAAAAATCTTCTCCGCTACGGTATCCGTGGTCGCGGGAGGTAGAGCTGGTGATCGACTCATTACATCTACGTGCGCCATCTTCACACCCGGCCAATGCAGGCAATCAAAATCGAATTCCTGCAATTTCAATCACCATCTTGCTACACGCGGCGGCATCGTTGAAGTTTTTTTCATGGTGACGATTGCGTTGCAATCTGTAACAATCTTAAAATGTTGGCCCAGTAAATACATTCGGAATCTTTGCAACGAGGCCACAATAGGAAGGACTTCGAGCTCGTGACTTGAGTATCGACTTTCAACATCTGTACGCTGTCGACTATAATAAAAAACTGGCCGCAAGTCCTCATTTCGTTCTGGAAAAGTATTTCAGATATTACCACCACGCATGCATCTGTATGGACTTCGTGTTGCTTCTTTGCATCATAGAGCGTGAGGATTGGCTTGCTGGTAATAGCCGCTTTCAATTCTCGGAAGGCTTTTTGTTGGTCGGTGGTGCACTGAAACACAGAATTTTTCTTCAGCAGCTTCGTGAGTGAACTAGATATATACTTATCTATAAACTTCCTGAAGAATCCAGTGACTCCCAAGAATTGACGGACTGCTGTAGTGTTTGTAGGTACTGGGAACTCCTTGATGCTTTGAGTTTTCAGCTCACCTGGGTGGACGCTGTCGACACTGATATTATAGCCCAGGAATTCAACGGTATTTACCAAAAGGGTACACTTAGACGGCCTCAGCGTAAGACCTGCATGCTTAATGGCTTCCAGGAATTCTCGCAGAGCTTCTACCCCACTAGTTGCTGTTGGTGTAGCGATGATGACTTCATTCAACGAGCATGAATAGACAAGAGATATTATCACTCAAAATTTTCGACTAACGGCAGATTTTCATGTGCCATTATTGCAATGCAGTCAAGAGCGCAGCAACTGAGAAGCTAGCAGAGAAATTCGTGGCGAATTCGATTTTACTTCATAAATGTTGCCGAGGAGAGAAGAGGGAACGAGGCAATTCCACTTGTTGGAACTTGGCAAATTTTGCTTTTTTCAGTTTTTGGACTTTTTGCTTTGTGGTTTCTGGGTTTTTTAGATTTATATTTTAAATGAGGATATTTTAGTTATGGGAAGTACTTCATGATATTTTTAGTATACAAATAAATAAAAATAAAAATTGAAATAAATATTTTTATTAAATTAAACAGCAGTTTAATTTTTAAATATATATTATATTAAAATTTAAGTTTTTTATTCATTTTATAAAATTAATTTCATTTAAATTTACTTATACGTAATAAAAATATATTTTAAATGTATGTTTAGCGAAAAAACATTTAGTTTACGGCCTGCCATTTCTTGATGCATTTCGGCTGTCGTGCAACTTGTTGGGAAGTCTCTGGTGAACGCCGTTACAAAGTCATTCCAAGTGTGGAAAACCGGTTGAGCATCCATCCAGTGCTTTGCTACACCCACCATCTTATGGTGCATCGCGTATACGATCATGTCCTCAGCCCAACCATATGCATGTCTGAGCTGCTCCACTCGCTGGACGAATTTTTCTGATGTCATGGTCTTCTTCAATGGATCAAATTCTGGCAGGACACCATTTATGTCTCGTGGCTAGAGCATGCTTTGAACTGAGAGCGTTCAGTTCTTTGAATCTCCTCTCTAGTTTCTAGCCTTACCGGCGTGGATGCTCTTTGGCGAGTCGTTGTGAGCTCTCCCACTATTTGTGCTAAATTTTCAATGGTTCTTCTTAAGTCGTCATTATCAAGATACGTAAGTCAAGATACGTAAGTCGTCAAGATATTGATACGTAATTTTATCAGGATATATATGGAAGCATTACCAATAAGCTCGCCAAAAATGGGCGTGCCACGCCCACTCATACAAAAGTTGTCAATATCTTGTAAACGGTATAAGATATTAATACGAAAGCTAGAGACCACAATTGGCACCCCATACACAGAGATATTTTTAATTTTATTTAAATTATTTCAAATATAATGTTATTTAAGAAATTATCTCACTAATTATTAAAAGAATTCTCTCATCTGCATGTTTATTTGAAATAACCATGTTATCTCATTTTGGAATAATACTCATTTTTTCAATTATTTATGATAATTATCACAGATTATTTGTGATAATTATCACAAATGCATAGTTATCTCAAATAACCATGTTATCTCATTTTGAAATAACGAAAGTATTTGAAATAACTGCGCGTCTCATTTTGAAATACGAAAGTATTTGAGGTAACTATTTATTTTAATTGGTCATCTCACAAATTATTTGAGATAGTTAACACATCTGCATGGTTATTTGAAATAACCTTGTTATCTCATTTTGAAGTAACGAGAACCCATTTCGGATACAAAATTAATCCGAGAACCCATTTCGGATACAAAATTAAGTCAGAATTCAACTCATAATTTTAAATGTTTTGTTATAATCTGGCAACTTGAATTTCTTTTCGTTTTCCTATTATCATTTATATACTTTCATACAAAATTGTCTTTTTCAAAAAGTTACTCTTGTTCCAAACAAGTAATAAAGCATATGCACATCGCAAGGCTTGTAGAAGTAAAAACAAACATTTGTAAGTTAATATTTATGTATGTTTTTCATTGTTTTTATAATGTTATTACTATCCCAACAATATTATATTATCTTTCATTTATATATTTCAATAATTTATATTAGTCGTAGGGCATACATATTTTACCTAAATACTTCAAGGTAAAAAATATATTTGTTTTTGCATTGAAAGGTTTTTAGGTCTAAGTGAATATCTAACATAGAATTTTCCATGCGAAAATCAGGGTTTTTAATCCCTTTTTCAATCCGACTATTTTCAAAGTCTATCCTTGCGATTTGTAAATTGACATGGCAAAACGAGCGTTTGGACTGACTGGAATGACATATCAATCTGAATGGCAGATATTCGTGCAATAAAAACACCCTCTACTTTTCCACATTAAGTTAGAATAGTTGCTTCATTGACATAACGCTTCTTCATTCCATCTGAAATTAGTTGTGGATGCAAATTGTGAAGTGAAATAATTGGTTGTCCAATTTTTCAGACAATTTCAAATTTCAGACAATGCGGTGAAATTCCTGAAGTTGGAACGAATTGAGTAGGATTACCTAGATGGATGGTGAGGTAGTTGACTGCTTCATTTCATCCAGATTCGTGCCTATGGATTTGTAGCAGACCTAATCTCATAGAACTTTTTGTAACCATTGCATGTTGATAGTTTTAATGGCAACATTTTTTGGAGTCGATATTGCTCTTCACATAGCCAGTTAGGATAAAGATAATGCTGAGAGGTCCGGAAAAGCAATTTATTTTAACTATTCAATTGTTGTAACGACTGAACAAATGTGTTGAATATTAATTTCGCCTTGTGCGTTACTTTCTATTTGATCATTTCTCTATCTTAAAAGATTTTTTGTAAAATTTTACGTTGATTGGTCCCATGCAAACGCGCTTCAATAAATAAGACTTCATAAGCTCTTGTTGTTCTCTAAGAAACTGGTGTTTGCCTAAAACCTCAACCCAAAATCAAAGTGATTTTCTATAGAAAAGTTTTTAAAAGCTTGTGTTCGCGGAAGCTTGTAGGCGGCAAGCACTAATATGTCCAGCATGTTATAAAAAACTGCTAATGGTCATCGATTTCTTTTCTCTTTGTAATGTGTACATTTTGTGCGTTCACTAGAGGGAGAAAGTTTCTGTTTCTAATCTACCATAAACGACTCGGCGGCAAGAAGAAAAATTTTAGATTGTTATTTATCTCAGTGAATATTAGCGCTGCCTTATCAGATTTCATACGAGCCTCGCGTGTAATGTCAGAATCCAATTTCAAGAACCTTGTGCGAAAAAAAAAATTTTGCACAAGATTTATCAGTTTTTCGTCATTGCCGAAACACAATCACCGCACCTAAGCAGCTAACTCAACAGCCTGTTTGTACAAGTTAAAATATATTTTTATTCAGAAATTTGGTGTGTTCTCGCTACCATGGCGATTTAAAACTCACAGATTTGTGAATAAGAATACATTTTAATTTAATTTATTTAATTTATTTGCGGCCTCCGACCGCTAAATAGATTTAAACCACTTTACTTAATTAACCTTTATCCATGTCAAAGACGTTCAATTAAAATGTCGAATAAAAAAAGTTTGAGAGTTATTGGCCGATATCTCCTAAACCGTAGGGGATATGTCAATATTGGTGCCATTTTATAAGTTTTTTAATTCTATTTTATTCACTATGTATCTACAATAATTCCCAGAAAACTCAATAGTTTTCTGTATAATGACATTTCTATTTTTTTTAACATTTTAATGAATGAATGATTTTTCCTTAGAAAAATACATTATTAATGCAAGGAATTGTCCAAATTAATGGAAAGCCTGACCTTTTTTAATGGAAAGCCTGACCTCAAAAATAATTGCTAACTGCGTAGCATTAAATACCGTTTAAGGTCCACTACGATCTAATATCTAATTAATATATTTATCTAATTAAAGCTAAGAAATCACGCTTTCTATTGATGGTGATAGCTTCAACACTAATTATGAATTTTTAAAAAAATTCATTTGCTTGCAAAAATTTAATATAAAAAAAGGAAAAGTTTTATTTGTCGAAAACGGCTCATTTTTCGGGCAAGTATTGTATATATATTGCAAATATATGGTTTAGGAGGTATCGACCTAAACTTTTTCAAATTTGAATAACTACAACTCCTAAACAAATCGAGAGCGACACTTAATTTTTATATTTTCGTCGTTTGGAAGCCAAGAGCTGCCCTTCCAAAAAAAAAACAACAAAATCGGCCAACCGACGGTAAAGTAGATCTGTTCCTGTTAAAACAGTTATGTTCCATTAAAATATTTTAATAAAAAACAAATACTCAAACACAATATATTGTATATTAAATTTAACAATTTTATTTAAGACAAAGCAGAATTTAGTCGTTTTGTTTATGGTACTTTAGTAAATTCCAACAAATATTAATAGTTAACATGTAAATAGTTTACCAGACTTTAGTTTAGACAACAAAAGGCAAGCAGCTGATTTGATTCTTAATGGTCCTGGCTACACCATTCTTCTTAAAGCGGATTCTTGAAGTTGGCGTTTTGAAGAAAGCGAGATAAACCGGTTTGTGCTGAAAATCTGACAGTTTTGTCTTGGAAAAATCTCTACATATGAAGCCAATGTGGAGACTTCTCTCTTACCTCATCACACACTTTTACAAATTTTCGAATCTGGTTTCAAAAGAATCTGACGCACTCTCTCCGACTAAAAACAAGTTATACGAACGAAATTTCTATAATTACAATAACAAAACGTAAGCAGAAGATTTGATTCCTTGATCAGTGCATTGAAGATTAAGGAATCCCAATTAACTCAAGTGGTACTTTATTTGGTACTTTAGCCTGGAATACGTGGCACTCTGCTATGCATTAATGGGCATGTCTATTATAAGTTTATAGTAAAGTACTGCTTAAAAATTTTGGGTAAATATGTAGATAATTTATAATTTAAAGCCTTGCATTGACAATTTTTACAAATTCTGGTTTCAGTGAGGCACCCCCAACTAAGAAGCCGTCAATGTCTGGTTGTGCAGCAAGCTCCTTGCAGTTAGCAGCTGTGACAGAGCCACCGTATTGGATGCGTAGATTTTTAGAGACATCTTGCGACACATTGTCTACAAGCCAGTTACGAAGAAAAGCGTGTACTTCTTGTGCCTGTAATACAGAGAGCATTAGATTACAAACCCGGGAAATAACTACTGCTTCTATTCACCTGCTCGGGTGTGGCTGTTTTTCCAGTACCAATTGCCCATACGGGTTCATACGCAACAACAACGTTCGCCCAGTCTTTCACGTGCTGGGCCAAGGCGCACATTTGGCGCGCTACCACCTCCTCTGTTTTTCCTGCCTCGCGTTCTGCAAGGGTTTCACCGATGCAAGCAATGATATTAAGACCTTCAGCCAACGCATGAGCGCACTTCTCCCCGATCAAGTCGTCGCTCTCACCGAATATCTGACGACGTTCGGAATGTCCCAAGATAACCCAAGTAGCTCCTGCATCCTTTAGCATAGCTGGCGAGATTTCGCCTGTAAATGCTCCTTTCGCTACTTTGTAGGCGTTCTGGCCTGCCACCGCCACTGCTGGAGGCAGCAGTTCACGGGTGTATGTCACATACAACGCTGGACAGCCGATAACCACTTCTGTGTTCGAGTCCAGAGGACTAGAGGCAAGGATCTTGCAAATCTCGGCGATGGACGTCTTGTCACCATTCATCTTCCAGTTTCCACCGACACAAAACTTCCGTCCCATTATCTCTGCTCTATCGATGCACTTGGTGGAATACGAATAACTCAACTGGACCACTGGCGTATAAAACTAGATAAGAAATATATCAAAGCGGCTTTGACTTAAATAACAATAAACCCAGTCCTCAAGCACCACCTTCAAATAGCGGAATGGTAATAACATTGAAGTGACCTTCCCGAGTATTGGCGCAGCCATTTGACAGCAATGTTCCTAACGTAATTTGAGTTGTAGATGGCGCTGGATGTCGGTTGAGGGCCGTACTAAGCAGCCAAATTAATTAAAAGTTGTTTTTCCACGCAGGTGATGTATAAAAGAGTGCAAGCAATCGGTGTATTGTAAAATTGACTTGATACGATTTAATAGTATTGGAAGTTTTTATCAGAGATAACGTGATAAAGATAGGTTTTTATTCCGTACGTTATTTAAAAATACGGTCAAGATAATTTAAACCAGAAGTTTTCAATTTTCTTAAATTACTTTAAAGTAACCGAAAATTTTTTTTAACATACTAAACTTAAAATACCTTTAATTAATCAATCGGTTTTTGGGTTTCACAAATTTTAATTTAAAAGTGTTTCACAAATTTTAATCTTACAGCCATGTTTATGCAAAATTTAAAGTTTAATTCAATGGCAGTGACTATTCAAGAAACGAAGAAAAACTATTTTACAAATTGGAGTCTTCGATAAGAAGTCGATCGGTGGAAAAATTCATGGGTGTCCTCACCTGGTTTTTAGGTTATATCCATCCTATCTTTTACATTTTGTAGGCTTATATCTCTTAAAGGTTACAAGATATCTGCATGCTGTGGGTACCGTTGGATAGCTATCTAAAATATCTTTCATTTATATAATGCAACATTTTGTCGACAAATGTGTACTTTTTAAAAAACAAAATTGTTAATTATAAATGTTTTTCTTTACTTTTTTTTGTCTAAAAAATTTATGATCAACGTACACATTTTTAATAGTTTAAAAGTAGAAAATCCCACTTTACTGTTGATGTACCTATTATGTTTATTCACTTTCCCACAAATAGTTGGTCGAATTCCATAATAATAATTGCAAGAGATTCCCCCAAAATGTTAATTTGTTTGTAACGACTAATATATATTGTACCTACCCGATTGTGAAGTTAAAAATGCATTTTCAAGAAACTTTCTTGAAATGTATCGAATCTCATGAAAATAATAACGAAATGAAACAACTCGAGAGAGTAGACAAACCAGATAAGTTGCAAAATGAGTTGGCAATAAAATTCCATCTCTAAATTAATTTGACTTAGTACAACAGAATTGATTTGATTTTTCCATCATATCATGCGATGCCAAGCAGAGATAAAGAGAAAGAGAACTTCGTCTGACAGTTGTCGAAAGCTTTACATTTTTTAGTAAAAAAATCATCAAACTCAACAAAATTGCCACAAAGCTTTCTCACGGCAGCTTTCCGTGTTGGGCTGCCGTGAGAAAAGCTCTTTGTTCTTTGTACTAAAATTGAATTTTTAACATATTAAATTTAGTACGACTTTGTTTAATTAATGCTTAAAAGAAATGCATTAAAACTATGTATTTGGGGGCTCGTTTAATTTGACAAGTCCTGATAAATTATTAAATTAATTAAAATCTTCTATGGAAAACTGCTACATACTTTTAGGAATTTTCAAGCTGGAATTCATAAATAATAATAATACTAATTTTGGATTTTGGATCAATTTTTATTTGACTTAAATTCGATGGACGACGGTGATTTATCAAAAGATATTCGTGATTTACGGGTGGCTCTTTCAAAAAAGCATCCTCGCTTCCAAACTATTATTATGAGTACGCAGCAACAATGTAGCCATTAAAAACATATCTATGTTTTGTACGTATATATACGTATGTATGGTATGTTTGTTTTTTCAATAAATACATTGCAAGATATACGGTATTTCATATATACAAATTTAAATCATGACATTTTTTCATATAACTTTCTTCATGGCGGGTGCGAGAGCATATTTTCATGTTGAAAGGAGTGCGGATTACTAAAAAGGTTAAGAACCACTGAATTAGAGGATTTCGCCACTTCTAGTCCATTAGTCCAAATACAACAAACTTGCAAGAAATTCAATAAATATATATCGGCGTTGCTAAACTAGCATTATAGTTCGCTATATTTTAGTACTTTTTAAGCAGCCTGGTACTATTACCAAATGTAAATTTTAGTATTAAGTCGAGAAAAGTTTCGATAAAAGCAGTACTAATACAAATTTATATGCTATATACAATTATTAATATAATTATTATTTATAAATATGATTTCCAGCGTGAAAATTCCTAAAAGCTCCTAGTATGTACTAGTTTTAGTAGTATTATTGAAATAGTTCATAGGAAATGTTAACTATTTCAATAATTTATCATGACTTGTCGAATTAATTCATGCAATGGTTTTGATAACTGCCAGGCGAAGTTTCGTATCTCTTTGTATATGCTATCGAATCGCTTGATCAGCTATATATAAATACGGGCATCTATTTTCAACCAGCCATGTTATCCAAACCAGTATACTTACCATTGATTTAAAGTTTCATCTTCAATTGTAGAGATACACTTATATTTTGTTTGCTTTGCATTTATACGTATTATGCCAGGAAATATATTTTAAAAAGTTTACAATTTTAGATTTTTACTTATATTAATTGAACAAAGGAAAAGCTGCACATAGAAGCAGCATAGCCATTTCAATTTTTACAGCATCTAACATTGCACCTCATTGTGTAGTTAATTATAGTAAATATTAAAACTTTTCCCTGGAGAATTTCCCCACATGTTTGCGAAAAAACCCTATCTATTAGCAAAGTAGCCTTGTTGATAAGTTATAATATTATAACTTATATATAGATAAGTTATTTTTATTTTTCTTATTGTTATGTTAATATGAACCCACCGAGGGATTGTGTTGTTTTAAATTCCTATTTCTTCAGTGGGTTGTAATAGTGCCAAACCAGGAACATTTCTAGCATTTCGTTGATTATAGTAGGTGCTACCATAATGCCCGCCTGGTACGTGATACAGACCGTAATGCACGCCACTATCAGCCACCTAGGAAGCGACAAAATCTTGTTAAGTCTAAATTAGTAAGAACTTATTTTATAATTTATTCTACCATTTATTTATTTGCCGTGGCTGATTTCAATAGATTTATTGCTATTTAGAGAGCCGTAAAACAAAACAAGTAAAAGTGTTGTCTTCGGCTTGGCTGGAGTCTAAATACCCTACACCCGAGTATCTAAAAAAATTATAATTTCGCCACTTAACAACTTTTGTATAACGATGCCCATTTTTGGCAAATATTTTTGTAATGTCTCTAGTTACTCCTGGACAGAATCACGTATTAATATTTTGAACAGCTTATGGACTATTGATAACTTTTGTAAAAGTAAGCGGACCACGCTCATTTTTGGTATACGGATTGGTAATACCTGTTATACCTCGAAATAAAATTGCGTGTTAATATCTTAATCCGTTGGCAAGATATTGACAACTTTTGTATGAGTGGGAGTGGCACGCTCACTTTTAGCAAAAATTTTGACTGTCAGTATATATTCCGGAATAAAATTACAGGCCAATATCTTGCACGGTTTATGAGATATTCACATTAAAACATTTTTTGAATCGAGGTGCCTTTACATTCCGTATGTAAAGTAGGAGTGGTTGTTAACCAACCCAATAGATAGCAAAGAATATTTGTGACAAAAATTTCATTGCGATATCTCTTTTCGTTCTCTCGTAATCGCGATTGCAACAGACAGACAGACAGACGGATGAACAGGGTTAAATCGATTCAGGACTCCTGAATCAGGAGGTGACGCTGAGCAAGAATATATATACTTTTCTATATCTATCTCGTCTCTTTCTCTGCGTTAGAAACGTTAGAACAAAGTGAATATACACGGTTGTAGGGAATAAAAAAAAATAAAGAATTTAATTCTTTTAATATTTTTGGGATAGTGTAACATTTTGGCATTTGACTGTATTGTGTGTAACCTTTTTTGGACGAAATTAATTCAATTAAATTCTCAATCACAAATTTAACTTCGTATCGCGACGAATTTTAAATTGATTTATTAATAATTTTTAGTTGTCCTCGTGATTCCAAGTGAAATATTTGACCATTTGGTAGATATAAGTCATGTGCAATCAACAAACTTTCGTAAAACCAGTCTGTTGAATATTGAATTTTGCTTAAAAACATCTCGGCTGCTATTATATGTTTGAACTTTACAAAAAATATTAAAAGAAATATCAAGAATTGTTTCGTAACGTGAATATAACCGGGGCTGTGGAAGTAATCCTTATTTTTTAAACTATTACTTCAAATAACATTACTAATCCTATAAATTATCAAATTACCATTTCTAATTTCTTCGTGATTGTAAATAATCTAATTTTGATTAATGTAAGTTTTTATTTTAAGATTACTTATCCCAATTTTTTAAATGATGTAAAATAAAATAATTTAAAATTAAGATTTTCTGGTCCAAATTATAAAGTCAGATTAATTTTTGCGTTTTCAATCGTAAACTTAATCTAAAGAAAAAGATTACGATTATATTTTACATTCCTGCATATAACTAGGATGGAGCAGAAAAGAATAAAATACCAATCGTATGACGTATTTCAATTAAGCGAAAAGGGTAAAAACAAGTATGTACATGAAATTGTAGTTGCAGTCGTTAAAAATATAAACTTTTTGACGACACGGCAGCAATTGAAAACGATAGTCTCTGCTGTCATGTAGCCGCACGCTCGCACAACAGAAAATTTTCGGTTGTTTTTAAATCAATTAAAATAGTCAGTTGTGTGTTTAAAGCGTTAATGTACGAGTACATACATAGCATACATACATAGTATGTATGTACATTAAAACAATGTGCGTATTACGTACCCACTTGAGTGCATTAATGGATGCCAGGAGCAAAGCCATCTTAGCCAGCAGCAACGACTTGCCGCTGACCACGGAAAGCAGTTGGAAACCCATTGGTATCAAAATTACTCCCACTGCGACAACACCGAAAACCATCGTAATTAACATGTTGTAGCGGTGGCGTCGATACCTTGCCGCGCTTTTGATGTCGACGCTTTGCATTAGGTGCGGCTTAACTAATCAATTAAGGAATTGAATTGTTAATAAGGGAAAGAAATTTTTATTTACTAAACGAACCCTCGTCATTCAAAATCGGTATCCACGCATCAGCCAGTTGCTTCGGGCTGATTTTCAACGTACGCTTGTTCAAAACACTTATCAAGCCAGCGGTGAACTTGTCGAGCCACGTGATTTTCTCGTTATTCTCTGGGTTTCTTGGTTAATGAAACATTAAAATGTGCCCAATTTTCACTTATTGAAAGCCATAAGAAATTTACCCATACGCTGCCCCATTCTCGATGTTATAAATCATCCACTTGTTGACGCTCTCAGCTTTTGTTCGTACAAGGTTTACTCCGTCCCAGACTGGAACAGCTTCCACCGACGTCAGGTCATCTAACGCAAGTAAAGTCGCCGACTGCCAGCATGCCTGTGCACAGATTTCATGGAGTGCTGTTGGAGTGCTTTCGTGTATGGACACATACACATAGTTAATTTAATTAACAGTGACGTTTCATCTAAGGTGCGCAGCCAATTTCAATTACACTAGCCTTTTCAATTACACTAGAACCTACCAATTTCAACTACACTAGCACAAATAAAAAATTTCCCACAGGTTTGTTCACTTTCGTCTGACGCACAATAAAAACATGGGTACATATAACCATAGAGCTTATAAGATATCTTATAACCTCTATGATATAACATAAAAACAGAATACAAACGAATTTTGTTTTTGGCCATTGCACAGAAATGTGTTAAAGTGTAATACAATATTAAAACAAATCTATATAAAACACAATCCAACACATCCGCTTTCAAGTTTTTTTCACAAAGAGTGGGGTTGAAATGCTTTTGCTCGTACATTTACAACACTTCCCAACAACTTTTAAGGCATTTCATTCCCTATTGCATGACTCTGTGTGCTTTCTCGGTAAAGTTCTAGGAATTAGCTTTTCATGGTGTTGACGAAACGGAACAATCCAGTAATATGGGCAATTACATTGAACTTCTTTATTTGACTGCCAAATACAACAATAAATTAAAGCGACATCTATCTGCAGCTTCCCTTTTTCAAAGGTACTTCTATGCAATACAAAATGACTAAATGATTAAATCTTAGTATATGCTAGTCTTATATTAAATAACATTGATAAAGATAGAAATGATACAACAATTCTCTCAGTAATGTTTGATATAGCTACAGCTAATAGGAGTTCTCAATTATATGTTTCCCTATACGTTAGTACGAAAGGTTTTCCACAAGAAAGATTCTATAAATTTTGGGATGTTAGTTCTGATTGTACAGCTAATGCTATTTCCAAACAATTAATAGACTTAAATAAAATAAAATGCTGGGGTACTAAACTAGTGGGTCAAACTTATGACGGCACCGCTTTTATGTCTGGCAATTTAAATGGAACCCAAGGCCTGGTTACAAATGAGTTTCCGAACGCTATTTTTATTCACTGTAATGCACATATTTTAAATTTAATTTTATCACAATCTGTAGATTTTATTAAAGGCTTGAAAATCATTTTTACAAGCTTCTCTGGATTATCAGCTTTCTTCTCCCAATTTCTCTAAGAACACATTTTTTAGATCAAATAGTGAAACGAAGGCTGCCTACAGTTGCGCAAACGAGATGGAATTATGCTTCTCGACTTGTGAACGTAAAATAAAAAAACTAAAAAAATTTTTTAAAAAAACCAAATATGGAATCAAAGTTTATCACGTCCCAATCATGATTCTTGAAAATACTAAGATATACTGATATACATATCACGAAAGGCGCACAACCTGCGGGAGATCCCACGTCACGTCACTGATTAATTAGCCTTAGATATTGATATACTACCTTTATATAGTCTTTTACACCGTTCCGTAGGTCTTCCATCTTCCCTGCCCACCAGAACCGAAAGTAATTTAAGGCAGATTTAGTTGGTTTCAGCTGCTTCTCTGCTGACTTGGTAAACTGTACAAAAATTACAATCGTAGAAAAATAGATAAATAATTTTGCCCTTAGAGAAAGCATTATATTTAGATCACTCTATAACTCTGACTAAAAGAATTTATGGCTTAATTTTGTCATATATATACCAGAGCACGTAGCCAGAGAACTCGAAGTACGGAAACCACTGATCAGAAACCTTCGCACTCAGTGTACATATAATTACTCATTGCGCCGTTAAGTTGTTTGTATTTCTGCAGTCTCCCGTGGTCATGCTAGCTTTAATGACAGTTTAAGAAACAGAATCACTGAAATTGAAAATGTTGCGTATCGTCTCGGCCTAATAAATTTTTTTGCAAGCTACTATTTGGTATACTAAGGCTACGAGAAACGAAATAAGGCCCAACGTTTTTTTATATGAAGTTTTTCGGACCGTTAGGTTTGGGTTTTATTGCTTTATTTAATTTTTTTTGTGACTATTTCATTTTCGAAAAAACAAAATGATACTTATTTCATTTGGTTGGGTTTTATTTCATGTTTTTTTTTTGCCTTATTTAATATTTTTGTAAAAATGATAAATTTAATGAAATGATAAATGAAATGAAATAACGCCCAAATAACGCCCAAAATGATCTTATGGCATCGACTGAACATTGAATGCAGAAATCAAATTACGGCAAGCAAGTATTGGGTTTAATTCATCCTGCGGCCGAAGGCCGCTCATGCAGAGATGCAGAAGAATTTCATCAGGAGTCGCGTTACTGGAGTTTTTAAATTCTTCATGCGGCCGAAGGCCGATTTCTTATATAAGAAGTATATAACTTATTATATTATATTACATATTTAGAAAAAAGTGACCACGTTTTGAAAGTGTTGAATTTGGAATTAAATCAAACTGTATAAGTTGGAGGATTTCAGAAAAGCTATTTGGAAATATTACTGGAAGAAATGGACGATAAGAGAGAAATTGTAGTTAGAGGGAGGAGTCTATTTCTCAGGTTTAGGAAATGAGAGCAGTCAACAAGAATGTGGCATATGCTCAGTGGGAAATTATTGCAAAAGGAACAAAGAGGCATAGTACCAGGAACAAATAAAATAGTTGCTTTGTAAGCTTAGTATGGCCCAAGCGAAGTCGGATAAATTTAATTAAGTCAACTCTGTGGAAATCATCTTTGTGTTGAAAATTAAGATAATTGTGAATACTAAATCCATAACTGCTGACATTTTTGAACCAACTAGAAGATTTTTGCAAGGATAATGAGTGTTCACACAAAAAATGTTCTTCTCAGAATACTTTGATATTTTTTTCTATGACAGATGAAACCAAGCCCCCCTCCATGCACAGCATTTGTTGGTTCCGAAGGGATGACAGGTTAGCGGGAAGGGGGAAGTGACGGTAGTGACGGTTTACACTTCGCTTAAAGGTTTCGTCGCTGTAAGTGGGTGGGAAGGCATTCGGAGGGAGATTATTCTACAATCTAATGACGCGACCGAAAAACGAATTCCCACGATAATGCGTGGTTCGTTGGAACGGAATCGCGACATAAAAGGGGTGCACCATTCTGGAAAGCCGAGTAGTTCTACTAAATAAATGAACCGGAGGAATCAGGCTGGCTGCTTCAAATTAACATTTACCACGAAAGTAACGGTAAGATAATGATACACACCCTACATCACGACGACGCTCCAGGGTTTCAATAGAGCTGGATACCCTACTGTCCCCTATAAGTTTTAACGCACGACATTGGACTTGTTGCTGGCTAAACATTTAACTATATTAAGACGGTTAGAGAGAGAAGAGAGAAATATTCTATGTGAGACGTCCAGTTGTAATGAGAGTTAAAGTACACTCCTGGAATTTTTAATGAGTCAGTAATACTAAGGTTTATGTTGTCTGCTGATACCTGACAAGAACAATTTTGTTTCCGGCAAATAAGGAGGTGTTTGCATTTTTCAGTTGAAAGAACAGCAAATGAGTTTATATCATCAAAGAAATCTAACGTCAATGGAAATGTTTTTATTTTTATTAAGATTTTTGACAATAGGAAAATCGTCCGCATATGCACAAAGAGGATATCTTTGTGAAGGGAAATTACAAAGTTTGTTACAAGCTATAAGCAATAAAATAACGGAAAGGGGTGAGCCTTGAGGAATGCCATTATGAAGAGGATATATATTCGAATAATGACTGTCTATACGGACCCTGATTTTTCGATTTTTAATAAAATGGATGACATAATTGGCGACTTTAGGGACAACATCCCATTCTACCAGTTGATCTACTATCATGTGGGCTCCTACATTGTCAAATACTTTCGCAAAATCTAACGAAAGGATTGAAATGTGGTTTCTCCTGGAGAGGCTATTGGCAATAAGGTAGTCTAAGAAGAGTAGCGTGTCGTTAACTGCCTTACCCTTATTAAAACCCAGTTGATGGCTATTAAGTAGATTATGAGAAGTTGCAAAGTTAGAAATTATTTTATCAAGGACTTTAGAGCAACAAGGGTTAAGAGAGATATGCCGGTGTGATGATATGCATGTTTTGTTATAACTAGGTTTTAGAATGGGAATGACGGTGCTAATTTTTCATAATTGAGGGATAAAGGTGTTAAATATATTATTGTAATGGTTTACTAGTCTAAGTTTAACAGAAAAGGATACGTTCTTAATCATAGCCAGTTATTCTGTCATAACCAGGAGTTTTACCACTTAATTTCTCAAGTGCAGATGAAAGCTCAATGTATGAAATTTTCTTTTCTATTATACGAGAATTAAATATATGGGCGTAGGACGCCCATTTTCTGCAATAATTTTAGTAATGGCGTTATTTATTTCGGAATAAAATTAGACCTCAATATCTTGCACGTTTTATGAGATATTCACCTTATAAATTTATTTAAAACGAGGTGCCTTTATATTCCGTATGTATGTTAGGCATGGTTGTTAACCGATCCCGCCCATTTCAATTCCAAACTGCCCTACATAACAAAGAATTTTTGTGTCAAATTTCATTGCGATATCTGTTTTCGTTCTCCCGTATCATGATTTCAACAGACAGACAAACAGACAGACAGACAGACGAACAGACGGATGGACGGAGTGATAAGTCGATTCAGGAGATGACGCTGAGCAAATATATATATATACTTTTCTATATCAATCTCGTCTCCTTCTCTGCGTTACAAACAGAAGAACAAAGTGAATATACCCTAACCGGTCTGGCGTGAAGTTGGCATATGACGAATTCAACTCGGCATACGACGAATTCAAAGCAACCAATGGTATGCAACGGCGAATTCAGAAACAATTAACCCTCAATAGAAACATTGCATACTTTTAGGGATATTTTTAATTCATTTTATTATTTTACCTGGTCAAAATCGGCTATAACTGTCGTAAATGTAAATAATACAAATAAATATCAAAAAATACGGATAATGACTACATGGATCTTGTAGCCAGAGGTCTGGAGAAGAAATTGATGTATGTATCGAATTGATGTATGTAATCCTATCGGTGGTTTTTTCACAAAGCCATCGGATGCTGAGTTTTTATACAATTTTCATAAAAATGGAAAATCGGCTATAACTGTTTTCGTTTACGACAAAATTGTCATGACAACATGAAAATTGTATAAAAACTCAGCATCCGATGACTTTGTGAAAAAACCACCGATAGGATTGAAATCATATTTACACAATTTCTTCTCCAGACTTCTGGCTACAAGCTGTATAGAGTCAGAACCCGTATTATTTTCGTTTACGACAGTTATAGGCGATTTTCCATTTTTATGAAAATTATTTTTGGACAAGGTTCATAATAATTATTTGGACAAGGTTCATAAAGTCATTATCCGTATTATTTACATTTACGGCATTTATAGACGATTTCCCTTTCTAAGGAATAATAATCATTTTCTTCAAATGAGCCCCTAAAAGTATGCCCGGTATATTTTTCACGGCGAAGTGTTATGATAGGTGTTATGCCATTTCGCCGTATGCTGAGAATCGGATGCTAAGTTCACACCGGTTTCGGTTCACTGATTCCCCTCGCTCTTCATTTCTACTATGCCAAGCCGTACCATTCTAAGCGAGCATAATCAGACCATTAATTTGCATAAGCCCAGTTCTTGAAAAAACGATATGAACTGTTGCTAACACGATTTGTTGTTGTTTTCCAAGTGGTCGTACATGTAGGGTAACAAACAGAATGCAAAAACAAAAACCGAGTTCAAAGCGAACTGTAAATGCTCTACAGCAAGAAAGTTTGCAAAAATAAAATGCCATAAAATATAATAAAATATAAGCAAGCCCGAAAATAAAAGTAAAAACAAATAAAACTGTTGTCTTCGGCAAGGCCGAAGTCTAAGTACCCTACACCCGAGTAGCTAAAGAAAATAATAACTTCGCTAGTTGACAACTTTTGTATAATTAGGCGGACCACGCTCATTTTTGGCAAACAATTTACCAATATCTCTAGGTACTCCGGGATAGAATCACGTATTAATATTTTGTACCGTTTATGAGATATTGACAACTTTTGTATGAGTGGGCGTGCCACGCGCGCTTTTGTAAAATATATAGGTAATGCCTCCAGATATGTCGTGATAAAATTACGTTTTAACATCTTATACTGTTTATGAGATATTGATAACTTTTTATGAGTGGGCGTGGCATACCCATTTTTAGCAAGCAGATTGGTAATGCCTCCAGATACCTTGCGATAAAACTACGTCTTCACATCGTATACCGTTCATAAGATATTGCCAACTTTTTTATTAGTGGGCGGACCACGCACATTTTTTGCAAAGATTCTTATAATGGCGCTATGTGTTCCGGTATAAAATATACTTCAATATGTCGCACGGTTTATGAGATATTCACCTTATAACAGTTTTTAAAACTAGGCGCCTTTACATTCCGTATGTAAAGTAGACGTATTTGTTAACCGACCTCGTCCATTTTCAATCCTAAACTACCCTACATAACAAAGAATATTCGTGCCAGATTTCATTGTGATATATCTTTTCGTTCTCCCGTAATCGTAATTTCAACATAAAGACAGACGGACGGACAGGTCTAAATCGATACAGGAGGTGACGCTGAGCAAGAATATATACTTTTTTATCTCTATCTCCCCTTCTTCTGTGCGTTACAAACGGAAGAACAATGTGAATATACAAAGAATAATTAATTAACGTAGAAATCACTTGTAAAGGCGTAAATGCAAGAATTCATGTCCTCTCGATGCAGGCCGAGGGACGTTAAGCTGGATGTTGGTCGACACACCACAGTCAATAATACCGTACAGTATTTTAGTATAAAAATAGCATTAAGCATTTTCCTCCGATTTAAAAGATACGGACCTATCCTACCGACGGTTTCGTAGACAGAAAAGCAAATATTATTTTTGCATCGACTCAAGTTCGGAAATATAACGGATGTAATTTGCATCGACTCAAGTTCGGAAATATAACGGATGTAATTTGGGTTCCATATCAGTGACGCATACTCCAATATCAGTCGGACTTATCCAGTGTATAAAATCTTAGTGTTATAACGATCTTTAAATTCCTTCGCACAAATTTTATAAATGCAAGAACACTGCTGGCTTTGCTGGAGATGCTATTGATATGAACATGAAAGCGTAATTTCTGATCCATAACAACTCCTAGATCTTCAACAATTTCCAGAGGTTCCAATATATAAGAACCAATAGTATAATTACAGAAAACTGAATGAGATCGAGCAAACGTCATTTGGTTGCACTTTTTTAAATATAGGTTAATATAGTTTACGTTGCACCAAGCAAGCAAAGAGTTTAAATCCGATTGAAGAAGCTTAGCATCAGATTCTTGTTTGTATGACATGAATAGTTTTACATCATCTCCAAACATTAAGATGTCTCCGTCACTGTTGGCAAGTCTAGATGAACACCAGAAACAACTTGTGATTGGCCACATCGAAGGCTTTACTGAAGTCAGTATAAATGACATCTGTTTGTTGTCAAGGTTGAGGGTTTTGATTGTTCTAGAAACAAAAATTAATAGATTGCTGGTTGTAGATTTTCCACTGCAAAATCCATGTTGCGTAGTCACGTAAACACTTCGACCTATCTGGTCAGTAACTATCTGCCCAAAGAGCGCTAAGTTTAGCAGTGATATATGCCGGGTGCATATATGTATATATATATATATATATATATATATATATATATATATATATATATATATATATATATATATATATATATATATATATATATATATATATATATATATATATATATATATATATATATATATATATATATTTTAAAATTAAAATTATTTATATATATATATATAAATGTCGCTTTGAAAATGAAATAGTTATCGGGTACCTTATCACGTACATAAGGGTTAAATATAAGCAAATTTATGAAATTTGGTAAGTATACGGCTATCGTCAAAATATACGTATCTACACTTCCAAAAATTATATGTTAATTCACACACAATTATGTATTAGTTAAGTTATTTAGTTATGTATATACGTCTTTAAATCCATTTGTAATATAATATGATTTTTAATTTTAAAAGAGAAAATTAAATGTAAACATGCTGCAAAATAAAAATTCAATTATCCAAAATTATCAATAGCTCTTATAAGGAAATTAAAAATATTATACTCATATAACCGGTATTATTAACCACGTTTTTATGTCTTCATCTCTCCCCATGAGTTGGAAATTAGCTACAGTAATTCCCATACCCAAAAAGAATTCGTCCCAAAAAGTTCCTGCTGATTTTCGTCCCATTAGTATTTTGTCAGTGTTGTCTAAAATCTGTGAGGCAATTATGGCAGAGCAAATAAATGAATACATCTCCCATCACAATCTTCTTAATCCACTGCAATCTGGTTTTCGTCAAAAGCACAGCTGCGCCACTGCTATGCTTAAAGTAACTGATGACATACGGCTAGCTTATGATAAAGAATATATAACCCTGTTGTATCTGTTAGACTTTTCCAAAGCCTTCGACAGCGTGAATCATGGAACTTTGTGTAGCAAGCTGCGAACCTTATACAATTTTTCCAATATGGCTACCGCTCTAGTAAGGTCCTATCTGTCTGATCGCTACCAAAGGGTTAAAATTTCTGATGTCTACTCTGACTTTAAGCACGTTTGTTCAGGAGTCCCCAAGGCTCTGTCCTTGGACCGCTATTGTTCTCCTTATTTTTGAATGACATCTTTTCTGAAGTACGCAATGGGTTTATTCATGCTTATGCAGACAACCTGCAGCTGTATTTGTCGAACCGCATCGGACTTGTTGTTGATTTGTGTCTCAGACTGAATAAGGACTTGGATAGCATTGTACGCTGGTCTAAGGTTAATCATCTTAAGCTGAATGCTTCTAAGTCATTTGTATTGCCCATATATAAGAACCATATTGACCACTCCCGTATTCCCGTCATATATCTTGATAATATTGCATTGCAGCTTGTAACTAAAATTACTAACCTGGGTATTTGTATTAATTCTTCATTAACCTGCACCGACCATGTTAACAAAATGGTAAGCAAATCATATGCAGTGCTCAGTAACTTACGCTATACTGGTGAATTCGTTCCCGTCGAAATTAGAAGAAAACTAGTTATGCAGCTAATTATACCTATCTTAACTTATTCCGATTTAATCTACTGTAACCTTGACTCTTCCTCGAGTCATAAAGTTGACGTTTTGATAAACAATTTAACAAGATATGTAGTCGGGCTAAGGCGTTTCGACCACCTATCTCAGCATAGAAACCTCTTACTAGGTATCTGTATGATAAGCTCCAGTTCTGTCAATCAACCCGCACCCACAATCTAATAACTCCCAAATATAATTACTTGAATACTCGGAGACTGTTTTTCGTAAACACAGTTCGCCTGTGGAATAATTTGCCACGGGTAATAAAAAGTAGTTTAAATACGGGAATATTCAGGAGACTAATTAGCTAATATTTTAAAACTTAAAGACCGGCATGTAACACAACCGCAATATCTGCAGTCGTGAACGCTTACCTCCTCTTTCTCTATCTTCAAACTTAACCTTTTCACTTTATATTTTTCCTTATATTTTATATTTCGCACTAGTTAATTAATATAATTTAAATTAATTTTTATAGTTTAGTTTATAAATTCATTCATTATAATGTATACATTTAATGTCATATCCTTTTCATTGTACTATTAAAGAGCTGGACTCTTATTGTACATTCTGATTGTTAATTAAGAATAAAGAATAAAGTATATACATACATCTTATATACATCTATAAAAATACATCTATATATACATTTACATATACACTCATATTTACACATCTACTTTTACATATTTGCATTTAAATTTAATTAAGATGAAGTATTTAAGCAGACCAAGCAAGTGTAATTTTCTTCAGAACAATTAAAATTAAAGGGAAGGTTATGGCGATCAAAGCGAGCAAATAAAAATTCAATTATCCAAAATTATCAATAGCTCTTATAAGGAAATTAAAAATATTATACTCATATAACCGGTATTATTAACCACGTTTTTATGTCTTCATCTCTCCCCATGAGTTGGAAATTAGCTACAGTAATTCCCATACCCAAAAAGAATTCGTCCCAAAAAGTTCCTGCTGATTTTCGTCCCATTAGTATTTTGTCAGTGTTGTCTAAAATCTGTGAGGCAATTATGGCAGAGCAAATAAATGAATACATCTCCCATCACAATCTTCTTAATCCACTGCAATCTGGTTTTCGTCAAAAGCACAGCTGCGCCACTGCTATGCTTAAAGTAACTGATGACATACGGCTAGCTTATGATAAAGAATATATAACCCTGTTGTATCTGTTAGACTTTTCCAAAGCCTTCGACAGCGTGAATCATGGAACTTTGTGTAGCAAGCTGCGAACCTTATACAATTTTTCCAATATGGCTACCGCTCTAGTAAGGTCCTATCTGTCTGATCGCTACCAAAGGGTTAAAATTTCTGATGTCTACTCTGACTTTAAGCACGTTTGTTCAGGAGTCCCCAAGGCTCTGTCCTTGGACCGCTATTGTTCTCCTTATTTTTGAATGACATCTTTTCTGAAGTACGCAATGGGTTTATTCATGCTTATGCAGACAACCTGCAGCTGTATTTGTCGAACCGCATCGGACTTGTTGTTGATTTGTGTCTCAGACTGAATAAGGACTTGGATAGCATTGTACGCTGGTCTAAGGTTAATCATCTTAAGCTGAATGCTTCTAAGTCATTTGTATTGCCCATATATAAGAACCATATTGACCACTCCCGTATTCCCGTCATATATCTTGATAATATTGCATTGCAGCTTGTAACTAAAATTACTAACCTGGGTATTTGTATTAATTCTTCATTAACCTGCACCGACCATGTTAACAAAATGGTAAGCAAATCATATGCAGTGCTCAGTAACTTACGCTATACTGGTGAATTCGTTCCCGTCGAAATTAGAAGAAAACTAGTTATGCAGCTAATTATACCTATCTTAACTTATTCCGATTTAATCTACTGTAACCTTGACTCTTCCTCGAGTCATAAAGTTGACGTTTTGATAAACAATTTAACAAGATATGTAGTCGGGCTAAGGCGTTTCGACCACCTATCTCAGCATAGAAACCTCTTACTAGGTATCTGTATGATAAGCTCCAGTTCTGTCAATCAACCCGCACCCACAATCTAATAACTCCCAAATATAATTACTTGAATACTCGGAGACTGTTTTTCGTAAACACAGTTCGCCTGTGGAATAATTTGCCACGGGTAATAAAAAGTAGTTTAAATACGGGAATATTCAGGAGACTAATTAGCTAATATTTTAAAACTTAAAGACCGGCATGTAACACAACCGCAATATCTGCAGTCGTGAACGCTTACCTCCTCTTTCTCTATCTTCAAACTTAACCTTTTCACTTTATATTTTTCCTTATATTTTATATTTCGCACTAGTTAATTAATATAATTTAAATTAATTTTTATAGTTTAGTTTATAAATTCATTCATTATAATGTATACATTTAATGTCATATCCTTTTCATTGTACTATTAAAGAGCTGGACTCTTATTGTACATTCTGATTGTTAATTAAGAATAAAGAATAAAGTATATACATACATACATCTTATATACATCTATAAAAATACATCTATATATACATTTACATATACACTCATATTTACACATCTACTTTTACATATTTGCATTTAAATTTAATTAAGATGAAGTATTTAAGCAGACCAAGCAAGTGTAATTTTCTTCAGAACAATTAAAATTAAAGGGAAGGTTATGGCGATCAAGAGCACAACTCTGATTGGTAACTACATAAGTCAAATGGTATTTAATTTTGAGCTCCGTCTACGAAGTCCAATTGACAGCAGCAATAAAGGCTGCAAACAAATTTTAGACCGGTAAAGTTTGTAATTTTCACTCATGAATGACTTTGGATTTTTTCTATTATGAAGGAAGTTTTCGGCATAATGCAGTAAATAATATCTACAACTCCAGCTATGATTTTGTTCATAGTGTAGCGTAACCAAAGTTGTGATCCATTGCTCTTTAGAAAAGAAATTTCTCCAATCATAAAATATTATAAATTCTTTAAATCCTTCGAAAATGGAATTGTGTCTGTATTTTTGAGCGTTACTTTGCCGAGGATCATAAAATACAATATTATTTAATTTTTTTCAATACATGCTATTGCAAGGCACCAGTGGCAGTCAATTATAACCGGGAGAATCAAAATTTGGTCAATGGATCTAATTCCATATTCGAAGGAAAAATTTGTATTAATATGCCTCCTCCTTTTGGCGTTTTATTGTGTAAATTTATAATATATCTCTATTACTACAGGCTCTTAAAACGAAGTATTTTGCGTAGATCCATTTTTAATAAATCTTTCATTATAAAAAACGCCATCTCTAACGCACACTGAAAAGATTTCGCTTAATGTGTTAGTACTTTTGTACGAGGGCAGTTTGAAAAGTTCTCAGCCTAACAATGAATGAATTTTTTTTCAGAAAAAAAATAAAAAAATTTTCTTTCATTATTAGACTGAGAACTTTTCAGATTGACCTCGTCTATATTTCTCTATTCTTTACTATCCTATTTGGATATTTAATATATTTAATTCTCACCTCTTTGGTATTTGTTTAAAATTTCAACGATTCTTTTGACCTGTGCGCAATCAGATATTTTCTTACACTTTGGCGGATGAAATGCTCCGAGCATGAAAGTATGGTTTTCCATGAATTCGCTGTATGTTGAATTTGCCGTTTGTTAACTTCACATAATATAGTACAGACCTAAAAGCTAATGTACAAACCTAAAAGCGAAAGTTAAAAGAGAGTATATATTTAATTATTATTCTACTAATGTATTTTATTTCTATTCCCTTTTTTTTATCTAAAAAGAATTAGGAACCATATAATATGTCCAAATAGCTGTCATGGAATTCACGTGATATGAGAACATTCACTAAAATTTAAGGCTAGATTATTGATTTCATTCTAATGGATTATTGATTTCATTCTAGAAAACTAATTAAAATTAAAGACTAGAAAAGATCTAAATACACGATGTCAACCTGGCAACGTTCCTGAAAACGTCAACCTGGCAACGTTCCGAACGTAAATTTAACTTCCACGCATTTAGGAATCACACGTATACGAGTTTTAACACAAACGAGGAACTACACGTAGCTGCGAATTCTTCAAGAATCCAGATTCAAAAAGAATAATTTTCAATCTCCGTGTAGCCAGAACCATTGTCTTACAAAAGCGAGTGGGGCTTAAGGAAGTGTGCAAGAGAAAGTACCGGGCGGCGCTCTCAAAGAGTGTGCTTTCACTGCTTACGTCCTACATAAAATAAATTAAATAAATAAATTAAATAAATAAATTGAATAAACTAAAGAAACAAACTTCCAAAAAATGCACATTGGTGATTACCAAGTTATTAAAAGAGACAAATGGTTGAGACAAGTCAAGTCGGACAGGTAGCAAACCAGTTTGTTATTAAGCCAAATTGGAGGCCAGAGAGCGCGCCAGAGACTATTTTAGTCACTGTAGTCAACCAGTGGTTTTCAAACTAAGCTATGTACACAAATTCATAATGAAAGTAGGCAAAAAAAAACTGTAATAACATTTTATCATACGCTTCCTGCTGTTATAATTTAAACCTAAAATTGTAAATTCCTTCAAATGACAAAGTCATTAATTATGCACCCCTTTCTAATATCCTTAAAAATTATGATTAAAATTATTATATATTATTATTACTAAATTTAAAAATTTTTTATTATATATTATGATAAAATTTTGCTTATACTTATTAAATTTTATTACTTATTATATTTTAACATAAAGAGGTTTTTATAAAGTTTGAGAACCACGTAAGTAGTAATGGCTACGAACACCAAAAGAATGAACACTGTAAAGTTGTTTCCCCATGCGTGTACGTATTTGGCTTCAGTCAAGCATTTTGCTTCAAAAACGGCGGTGGTTGTTTGACGCAAAAGTGCATCGTTTTATATATAAATAAAGCGCCTGAATAAAAAACTTATTCAGGTTTTGTTAAAAAATATTTCTTCTTGCGGCGGACCAAATAGCATCCCTACTAATTTAAAGCAATGATTAGATTTGGCGAGTACTTACGATTTGCAAACGTCATTACGATTGCATCAATTTGTATAATTCAAAATGGTGAGAAACTACTTCTTATATAGCCCGTTTGATTTAAGAGATACCGAAGTTTACAAAGACTGGTTTTTAATAGTTGTGCCAAAGATTATGGAATACAAAGAAGACGTAGAACAAAAAAAGGTAAAAAATTCTTTGGTCAGAACAAGAGCCTTTGTTCTTTTACGTTCAAAGCGTGGCAGTGAGCGTAAATGAAGAGCGAACCACTTTCTGCTCTCAAAAATCGGTTTAGTTGATTAAGTGAGTTTTATGGTGAAATTGTCTCCTTGCTACAAGCTAAAACTAGTTATTGCAAAAGAAGTTAGCTGGAAAAGTAAACCATACCGGCTTGTTACCACACCGTCACAAGATGGTGGGGTGAGTTCATGGTAGGGATACCAGCGAGACACACTTATTAAATATTACTTGTATGGACTCTTAAGTAAGCATTAATAGAAAAACTTCATTACATTTAAGAGCCTTCCTAGTTTTGATGATTTCTTAACTGTTTGGAAATTTTAAAGTGTAATGTAAACTTACTTGTTTTTGTAATTTTTAAAAGAAAAACAAATTCCTTTTAACAATTGTAGAATAATGATTTTTAAGTTACTTTTTAGCTATTTTAAAAATTATTCAAAGCTAAAATAAACCTCACTAAATTACCAAGCCTTTGGTGCATTTCCACACCATCTTTGAGGTGGTGTGGAAATTTACACCACAATCAAAAGTAAAATTTGTTGGTATCTCTTATGGCCAAAAATACGTGTGGTAAGTAAAAACAGCTGACTCAATTTGCGAATCGAGCAAATTTTATTGAATTTGACTTGGTTTCCTTTGCAAAATATTTATTATAATGCAGCTACATGACTTGGAAAAGTTTAACTAGAAGCATAAGTTGTTTAAAGCCTATCTCCCTGTCTTCTTTACGTATTTTAAAAATGATGTTTCTGGGCTAGTGCGGTGAAGAAGAACAAGAGTGGCAATCCTCTCTCAAGAAATGTGTAACAATTTTGTAAACAATTTTCTCAAGTTGTCAAAAATGCATGCATTTTGTTTGAGTAATTTACACAATTCAGCCTGTAATTTTACTAACACTTTGTCTTGTTGCCTTTGTTGAAAAGTATATACATACATATATTCTTGCTCAGCGTCACCTCTTGAATCGATTTAGCCCTGTCCATCCGTCTGTCTGTCTGTCTGCAAAAATTTGGAACGAATATTCTTCGTTATGTAGGACACTTTGGGATTGAAAATGGGCGAGCTCGGTGAACAAGCACGCCTAATGTACGTACGGAATGTAAAGCACCTCGTTTTAAAAAATTTCTTAAGGTTAATATTTCATAAACAGCGCGGGATATTGAGGTATAATTGGCGCCATTATAAAAATTTTAAATACAAAAAATGGGCGTGCCACGCCCTCTCATCGAAAAGTTTTCAATATCATAAACGGTGTGATATTAATCTTAAGACGTAACTTTATCACGACGTGTCTGGAGGCATTACTTATCTGTTTGCTAAAAGTGGGAGTGGCACGCCCACTCATACAAAAGCTGTCAATATCTCATAAACGGTGCAAGATACGGGGATACCTAGAGACATTAGCAAAATGTTTACCAAAAATGGTCGTGGTCCGTCTACTTATACAAAAGTCAACTGGAGAAAAAATTATTTTTTGACTTGTTAGGTTTCTATTTCACAATCAGAATGCATGCGGATATGGTTGAGTTCACTTGTAGTGGGCTCATAGTTTCTTACATAGATAAATCTTTATCTCTGGCCTCTTATTTCTGCCCTGACTCTAAAAGGTCAACACGTGCAGCGAAAGTTTTAAAATGAATGCGAAAAAAAAGAAAGGCAAACAATAAATGCTGTTTGCCACATTGCCGAAGATCCAAAGTGAAGTTTCCTTTTCATTAATTTCCCTAATGAAATTATTTATATTCCCCAATTTTGATTCCCCGGTTTTCGAAATGTGGGCCAATAAATGCATATTGAATGAAAAGTTTTTTCAAAATCATGCCATATTATTTCTATGCGAAAAACATTTATCCTCCCAAATGTAATGGGGAAAAAATTTTAGGACGGATCCGTATCGAATTTATTTTCAACGGCCGAACAAAATTTAAAGGGAGGCCTAATTACAAATGACGTAGAGTTTGGATATAAAATTCATTTAGAAAATCTAAAATCTCTTCAAAAAAAATTTATAGATCTGAGTCACTTTGATCTCTTGATCATTGAGATCTTAGCTGTTTGACAAATATTAACAAGTAAAAGTGTTGTCTTCGGCCTGGCCGAACTCTAAATGCCCTACACCCGAGTAACTGACAAAAATAATTTCGCCACTTAACAACTTTTGTATAAGTAGGCGGACCACGACCATTTCGGGCAAATGTTTTTGTATTGTGTCTAGGCACTGATAGAGACAATTACGAACGTATTAATAAGCGAGAAAAGTTTAACCATCTTAATAAATATGAAGGCACACCAAGAGTAATAAACTTAAGCAAACATATCAAAGCTCGAAGAATTAATAAAGAATCAAATGATATGCCATAAACCAAGCTCCGGTACATTGATACATGAACAAACTGCCTTAAACCAAAGATGTAGCGTACAATATTAAATGCAGAGGTTAATTTACGTCTGCTTACAGAGTCACAATTACCAAACAAATCACTACCGTATAAAAGAGATAGAAGGAGATGCGTCTTGGACAGTAGAAGTCTGATTCTAAAAGGGGTGAAAAATTGAGTACACCAGAGAACTCGAAGTTTAGCATAGGTAATTCCTATAACATGGTTAATATGGTCATTCCAAGATAACGAGCTATTCAGGAAAACAACAAGATTTTTTGCTTTGTGTACATACAAGAATAAACCTGCGCATGATCAGCGTACATGTGAATTTTACTGTGAACTAGTACACCAGACAAGTCATTAATGTACAAGGGGAACAATAGAGGCCGGAGAATAGAACCTTGCGGCACACCACGCTTTACATAAAGAGGCTGCGAGACAGATACATTATGCCATACTACATGTGTCCTATTGGAGAGATATGACTTTATTAGAGTAACTGCAGAAGAAGAGAAGCCAAACATTCTAGATAGTTTAGTTCATAAGGTGTCGTGGTCAACTTTGGAATTATCCAGAAGAACTAAAAAATTCACTTTATTATCATCGATATTCGATCTCACATGTTCAATAGCATCGATTAATGCACAGAAACAGCTACGCCTACATCTGAAGCCAGGTTGTCTATCTGATATTAGCCCATTATCCCCGCGCAGAACTTTGACACTTGGTTAAAAGTTATTTTTTCGAAAACTTCGAAAAGGAAAACCCGAAATTGGCCGAAAATCACTGTCAGATTTCAGGATGGGAACCGCCTTGACGACTTGCAAACATCAGGAAATATCGACGTTAAAAATATGGTGTTTAGAAATTGGGCAATAAATGGTAGTAGTTCCCAGTTAGCAAAATGACAAAGGAGGAGTATATGTTATCAAGTTTAACTGCGTTAGATTTGACACCTAAAATAAAAATCAGTAATTGGACTAGAAGTAATAGGCTGCCGTTATCAAGATAATGGTTAAACCGAAGTTGTGGCACATTAATATTCACAAATCTGATATTCAGTAAGTCACTGTAGACGAGAATTTGGCAGTAAAATATGCTCGTTTCGCTTTTCTAACCGCTTTGATTACTAAAATCTTTGCTCGAGAAATCTCCAGATACAGAACTGGTAGTCTGTATCGCTTCAAATGCTTGAACGCTAGAACTGGCTCAATCAAAATCAATCTTTTTATAGCATTAGTAAAGCAGGGTTTGCCGGGACGTTTTGCAATCATCATTTTTGAGGCACGATACTCAGTGCGAAATTATTGCAAAAGGAACAAAGAGGCATAGTACCAGGAACAAATAAAATAATTGCTTTGTAAGCTTAGTATAGCCCAAGCGAAGTCGGATAAATTTAATTAAGTCAACTCTGTGGAAATCATTTTTGTGTTGAAAATTAAGATAATTGTAAATATTGAATCCATAGTTGCTGATATTTATGAACCAACCAGAAAATTTTTGCAAGGATAATGAGTGTTCACACAAAAAACGTTCTTCTTAGAATATTTTGATATCATCACTATTAGAGTTGGGAGTAAGAAATGTCGGAATATTAGAAACGCTTCCAGCCGCTTGATTTGCGAATTCATTTCCCAAAACTTGCACATGGCCAGGAATCCATATTGATAAAAATATGGGGTAAATTTTGGTGAGCAGGTGTCTAATGTTTACAGAATAGAAGTTATTATTGTTTATGTTAGAAATAGAATTAATGGTAGAAAGAGAATGGCAACAAATAGCAAAGCTACCTTTCATGGTCTTAGCGTAGTCGAGTTTAAACAGAAGTGTAGTCGAGTAAGAGAGGCATTTTTAAGTCAGAAGAAGCGGTAGTTATACCAAAAGATGTACAAGAGGTAGACTTAGAACTATCTGTAAATAAGAAAGTATATTTGCAAAAATTATCATGAATTTCAGAGAAATGATTGCGATAAGTGATTGCTGGAGTGGATGATTTTGGGAACCTATGAAGGGAAAAATTAACTGATGATAAATTAAAAGACTAAGAGAAGAAGCGGTAGTTATACCAAAAGATGTACAAGAGGTAGACTTAGAACTATCTGTAAATAAGAAAGTATATTTGCAAAGATTATCATGAATTTCAGAGAAATGATTGCGATAAGTGATTGCTGGAGTGGATGATTTTGGGAACCTATGAAGGGAAAAATTAACTGATGATAAATTAAAAGACTAAAAGGACTTATTAGATTTATGGAAAGAGATTGGAAGTTAAGGAATATTGAGAAGACGACAAAGTTCGTGAGATTTGTGAATGACTGAAGATAGCCTGGGAATTTTCTTAACTTTGAGAACTTTTTTAACACAGTCGAATAGGGGACTAAACTTACTGAATGTCAAGGAGTTTGATAATTTGGATAAAGAAAGATTTATACAACTTTCAATCGGAATTATGTTAGTTTCAAGATCTATTGGTGGGTGTCGAACGGAAAGTCCCTAAGGCTATTCTAACTGCAGAATGGTAAATAACTTTTATTTTGTTGAGGAGCAATTTCGTACAATACCCATAATAAAAGAGTCCGTAATCAATTTTGGACATTAGTAATGCGTTGACTACTCTAATCAGAGAAGATTGAACTTGTTGCTGGCTAAACATTTAACTATATTAAGACGGTTAGAGAGAGAAGGTATTCTATGTAAGGCGCCCAGTTGTTAATTAGAATTTTTAATGAATGAGTAATACTAAGATTTATGTTGTCTGCTGATACCTGACATGAACAATTTTGTTTCCGGTAAGTAAGGAGGTGTTTGCATTTTTCAGTTGAAAGAACAGCACCGGAGTAATTACACCATGAGTTTATATCATTAAAGAAATCTTTAACGTCAATGAAAATGTTTTTATTTTTATTAAGATTTTTGACAATATGAAAATCGTCCGCATATGCACAAAAGAGGATATCTTTGAAGGGAAATTTCATAGTTTGTTATAAGCCATAAGAAATAAAATAACGGATAGGGGTGAGCCTTGAGGAATGCCATTATAAAGAGGATATATATTCGAATAATGACTGTCTATACGGACCCTGATTTTACGATTTTTCATAAAATCAATGACATACTGAATATTGAATACTATTATTATTTAAGTAAATTTTAATCATGCTGTCTTATATTAGGAACCTCTCCCTTCACCTTTATAGCTTTATAGTACTCTTCTGCTTCGTAACATTCATCTATTCTTTTTCATTATACATTCATCTAATTTCAATTCATACATTCCCAATCACCTTATACTTATAAGTTTCAGACCTGGGCGAATTTCCTTACCAATACCATTGCAATTTTACAGCGGGGGTGTTTCTGATTTTCTCCGTCCATTATGGTTGCAAGTGCATTCCTTTGCAACAGTATAGAATGATTCAAAATAATGTTGGGACTGCAGTTAGCAGTTTGTCAATGATGATTATAGTACTTGGCTCTCAGAAAGAGGGACTCCGCATAGTACATTTAAATGCACAAAGTCTTAGCCCTAAACGTCATCTGTTTATCTGAAACCTGGTTTACTGAATATATATCTGATGGGGCCTGCAAACTCGATGGTTATTGTCTGTTTTGCTCAGATAGAATTGGTAGAGTAGGCGGAGGTGTAGCGATTTATGTGCCCGATTGCTTCAAGGGTAAACTGATTTTTCGCTCTGAACCTGATTACCTCTTTGAGTATATCTTAGTAGAAATATCCAATGCTAAAAGAAAGATAATGGTGGGTACCCAATAAATCAATACACCTTGACCCCTTTCTCCATACGCTGGAGGAGTTTTCTTGTGGTATACCTGATATTGTGCTCTGTGGAGATTTTAACTGCAATCTTTTAAATGCAGCAGAGTCAAAACCTCTACTTGACCATATGCAGTCACTTAATTTCATAGCTATAAATCGGTCATGCCCTACACATTTCTCGATAGATTCATGCAGCTTAATTGATCTGTTCTTCGTCAGTAAGAACCACAATGTCTTGTCAATAGCCAGCTCTCTGCGCACCGTTTTTCGCGGCATGATCTCCTATTTTTAACATATGATTTCAATCTTATTAACAATACTTGCAAAATGATTCAGTATAAAGACTTCAATAAAATTAATCGCCAATCTTTGTATCAGGCGGTTGTTGGCATTAACTGGGAAAATATTTTTCTCATACCGCATGTAGACGACCAAGTCTCTTTCTTCCAACACCATGTTCTTTCCTTATATGATAAACACGTCCCATTAAAAACTAAGATCATTAAACCAAGTTCACCCGTCTGGTTCACAAGTGAAATTTTTCTCTTAATGGGGAAACGGGATGAAGCCTACAAGAAATGGAGAAGGTTTCATTTAGACGAGTTCTTCAATAACTATCGCAGATACCGAAACTTAGTGATGCTGGAATAGGAAAACAACGTCCTAATATTCCCCTTGATGTGGATTGCGATCGACTGAACAAAACTTTCACCTATGTAATGACTCCACAAGTTGAATCTCAGACGAATTTTAACAATGACTTTAGTGGTGACGACCAGAATGAAAATATCTTTCAATTTACTCGTTTAAGCGACGAAGATGTATTGGAATCGCTCTTATCAGTTAAATCTAATGCCATTGGTCTAGATGGAGTTAATCCAAAATTTATAAAACTCATTTTACCAGTCGTTCTGCGCTTCATAACCCACATCTTTAATACCATACTGTGTACATCTACTTTTCCTAAATATTGGAAAGAAGTTAAAATAATAGCTATTCCTAAGAAGGTGGTTTCACAGGAAATGGAGTATCGGCCGGTTGCAATAGTTCCCTATTTATCTAAGCTTTTTGAAAAGTGTATCCTAAAACAGATGCTTGTATATCTCTCATCGCAGAACCTCTTAGACAGTAATCAATCTGGGTTTCGTGCAAACCGTAGCTGTGAAACTGCGCTCCTAATGGTAGTGGATGAGATGAGAGTGGCTATTGATAGGAATAAATACTCCTATCTGACATTACTCGATTTTTCAAAGACGTTTGACACAGTAAATCATGCAGTACTGCTTCGAAAATTAATCCTACTAGAATCTCCTAATGTAACGGGATCTTTCCCTAGTCCTGTGGTCTATAGCCAGGGCGTGGCTCGCCGGCCAGTGTCCAGTCACAGAAATTTATAAAACGCAAGTGGCCCTCTAGACTTGATGTTATTATTTTATTTTTGGGTATCAGATTTCTCGAGCTGTGTGTATCTCGGGGTCCAAAAGGCCCCGTAGAAGATGTGGTGAAGGTTTGGTGGTCACTCCAACTGGGCAAGATGATTTAAATGACTGCGCCGTGTGGCTGACTTAATCAAAATATATTAAATTTACAGGGGTGCGTTAAATAAGTGCCCCCCGCGAGAAGCAATCAGATAACGGGTAACTTATGTAGCCCTATATGACCTACGTTCCTTAAATTTCTCGACAAGATGATTAACTATAGTCAATTACCCTACTTGTCATTTTCCGTTTGCGCGTTTATCCCAGCAGTGAGTGATCGTCAAGATTGCACTCACCGAGTACGGCTTACTTAAATATACCTTACACTGCGTTCGATCGTCGAGATTACGATACGCAATGAAGGAGATATTTTCGCAGACCAGGGATCCTATGTAGCCTTGTAATCCTACTAGAATCTCCTAATTGTTTTTGTCCGTCTGCCCGTTTATCCCAGCAGTGAGTGATCGTCAAGATTGCACTCACCGAGTACGGTTTACTTAAATATATCTTACACTGCGTTCGATCGTCGAGATTACGAAACGCAATGAAAGAGATATTTTCGCAGACCAGGGATCCTATGTAGCCTTGTAATCCTACTAGAATCTCCTAATTGTCTTTGTCCGTCTGCCCGTTTATCCCAGCAGTGAGTGATCGTCAAGATTGCACTCACCGAGTACGGCTTACTTAAATATACCTTACACTGCGTTCGATCGTCGAGATTACGAAACGCAATGAAAGAGATATTTTCGCAGACCGGGGATCCTATGTAGCCTTGTAATCCTACTAGAATCTCCTAATTGTCTTTGTCCGTCTGCTTTTCCACTATCTGCTAAACCCTATGTCCTACTACCGAGCAATCCAATTATCCGACCGTCCAGCTTGCCTGTCCTCTACCAACTGACTTGTTGCTCTCCCGCGTTTATTTTTCAACCACTGCTTGCTTGTATGTTCTCTGTTCGTCGCTGCTTGCTTGCTTGCCACTCTTCTTTTCGATACCATTTGCTCGACTCCTCGCGCTGCCCAGCGTTGTTTGCCCGCTCGCCTGCTCTTATCTTCTCCACATCTTCTTCACAACAAGAGCCATATTGTCTCCCTCTCTTTTCTCTTAATCTAGCTACTCTTATTCTAATACAAGGTGTTTACGAACTATTTACTAACTATTCAAATAACATGTTGACAAATGTAAATTAATTTTAATTGTAATTCATTAATAATATATTAATTCATATAAAGAAATTAAAATATAAAATAAAATATCAAATTCAGTATGTTGTTGTGTTGTGTTTGTGTTCTTAGTTTTGTGTTGTGTGGACAAAATTTGCTCTCGCCGAATTTTGGTCGTCACACTCCCCCCCTACTTTGGGTTGGGTGAAAAACGAGTAGATACCTTGCCCCTTCGTGAAATTCGGATTTGGACCGTCTGCCCATCAACCTCTCGACGAGCATTCAACAAACGTCCAGGCCGCCATTTTAGTTTTAGTTGGGCGATGACCTCATTCAGTGTCGATGATTCATGGCTCACGCCATCACCGATATCTATGTTCTTCCCTTCGGTTCCTTGTTGTGGGTCATCTGGTAGAAATCCCTCATTGTTGTCCCGCAAGTAACGCTCCAATTCTTCGATGATGTTGTTGTCTATTGAGATTGCATCTTCCATCTCCGTAGTTTGTGACACCAAATTGTCGATGTAGCCAGATATGCCAATATCTAGCGGTTCAAGCTGTATATCATTATTGTGGTCCGCTCTGTCCAATTCGTCGCATGCAGGAACCTGTATGACACCACTGCCGGATGGCGTTCCATCAGTGACAAATGGTGGCTGGTCTCTTGTGGCTGGTATATTATCAGTCCCAGTAATTGGTAATGGTAAGTTCTTTGGCCATCTAGTAGCGCTACTCCAAACTTCTTGGTCCGGCATTGTTTGGATCACTTGGAAAGTCGTTACATGTTGTATATAGCCAGGTATACGCACCACTTCCTCTTCGAATGTCGTAGTCACCCACTCTCGATCCGGCTGGTTTTCTGATTCCTCCTCTTCAGGGTCACTCGCATTTTGAGGTTCGGGTTCGGCGTCCTCTTGATGGGAAGGTCCCTCATCTTCATTATTCACGCCGAAAGCCTGGTCATTTGGTTCAGTTGCATCGCTGTCCGCATTTGTCTCGTTTTGCAATTGGGTTTCTAAATTTTCTTCAGCCTCATTTCCCTTTTCGTCTGCCACGCTCTCTTCTGGTTGTGTTACCACCTCGTCCTCTTGCTCATGTAGTTCCACAAATATGACATCATCGGATGATGACGAGCACTCCTCCCTTGTAACTATTTGCTCAGTCTCCTTCCTTTCCAGTGGGGGCTCCAAAGGTGTTACACGACTGAGAATGATACGTTCGCCTCTTTGTCCCGGTACTCTTTTGGACTGCCATTCTTCTCCTAACATCTGTGTCCTTGGAATACGTTCTTCCTCTTCCATCATTCTCTCTCTAAATCTTTCTGCACTCCTCTTAAATTTCTTTTCACCTCTGCGGTCATCCATGTCTAGTGTCTGCGTTGAAGGTTCACTAATGACTGTAATCTATCGCGAATTAGTTTAATTGAGTTGAGGATTGACTACGGGTTGCCAATTTTTATTGAGTTGATCAATACTTTGCTAGCACTATGTACTTGGGATAGCTTATTGGGGAGCAAACTCTGATTCACTGTATAATTATGCTGCTCCCTACTTTCTTGTTCTGTAAATGCAGCTGAGTAAAAGTTTTTGAGGTCGCTAATATGGGCGGTTTTAGAAGTTCTCCCGTTGATTGGCTTGATACGTACAATTACTGGAGACACATATTTTTCAACTTTAAAAGGGCCTCCATATCGTGGTGCGAGTTTGGCCGCGAAGTTATCTGATGCTTTCGAGAGGTGGTGTAGTTTGACCATAACTAATTGTCCAATTTGGGGCTTCCATGGTCGGCGGCGGAGATTATAGTATTTGGCCTGTTTTTCTGACGCTAACCTCATGTTTTCTCTGGCAATTTGAAATACCATTTTGAGTCGATCGGCATGATTCTTTATTGTAAAACGTTCCGTTCCGGTGCCAAGTGTGAGCTTGTCGTAAATAGTGTTAGGTAAACGTGGCTCCCTTCCTTGTACAATATATGCTGGACTGAACCCTGTTGATTCCGACACACCTGTATTAATGGCTAAAGTGAGTTCGGGTAAAAGTTCATCCCAGGTAGTTTGCTTGTTCTCTGAAAATTGCGCGATCATGGTTTTTATCGTCCGGTTGGTACGTTCGGTGGGGTTTTCTTGTGGCGTGTAAGGGGCCGTATACTGATGACTTACTCCCATTTCATTAAGGAAGTCCTTGAAGGCCTTACTGGTAAACTGGGTGCCGTTATCTGATATGAACAGTTTAGGTACACCGAACCGTGCTAAGATCCGTTCTCTAAATGCTTTAATCAGATTTGTACTAGTAGCTTTCCGACACGGTACTAACTCCGTCCACTTAGAAAACTTGTCTGTAAAGACCATTAACGTGTTATTACCGTGAGTGGACCGAGGAAGAGGTCCCACAAAGTCGGCGCTAACGATTGCCCATGGTTCTTCTGCAAATGTTGTAAGCATCTCGCCTGCTGTTCGTTGTTGTGAAGGTTTGAATTTCTGGCAACTTTTACAAGATCGTACGTAGTAGCCGGCTTGTCTAAGCATACCTGGCCAGTAGTATCTCTTCGCTAATCGACTGCGGGTTTTGTGTACGCCCAGATGGCCGGCACTCGGGGCGTCATGGTTTTCCTTGATGATCTGCTCTCTTAAGTGGTCGGGCACACACATTTTCCATGGGAAGCAATCTGTGTTCCCACCTAACTGATGGCGATAGAGGTTTTTATTTTCGATGACGTAGTCGGGGAATTTCTCCGGATTATTTTCTACTTCTTTGTACTTGTTAGCATACCACGACTTTTCTTTGTTGGCTCCCACTTGTATACAACTGAGTGTTTCTATGGGTTGTCGGGACAACGCATCTGCAACAATATTTTGCTTACCCCTTCTGTACTTTATGTCATAAGTAAATTGCTGTAGCTCGAGAGCCCATCTGGCTATCCGACCTGAGGGACTTTCGATTGAATTAAGCCATTTTAAAGACATATGGTCAGTGACTATGGTGAACTCGTAACCTTCGAGATACGGTCGCATTTTCCTCACTGCCCATACAATGGCTAGGCACTCCTTCTCTGTGGAGGAATAGTTCTTTTCGGCATTGTTAAGGTGACGGCTAGCGTAAGCTATTACTCTTTCTTTTCCTTCTAATGTCTGAGTTAGTACAGCTCCGAGCCCATAGTCGCAGGCATCTGTTTGCAGAATGAATCGTTGGTTGAAATCGGGGCATGCTAGAATAGGTGCCTCCGTCAGCCTTCGTTTTAGAGCTTCAAAGGCTTCTTGTTGCTCCTGACACCATTTGAAATGTTTCCCCTTTTTTAATAGCGACGTTAAAGGATATGTAATTCTGGCGAATTCTGGTACAAATCGTCTATACCAGGACGCAATACCGAGATACTGACGAAGTTGGCGCACATTTTGTGGTGGTTTTAATTCCCTGATAGCTGCTATCTTTTCCGGATCCGTGTGTATTCCTTTCTCGCTCACCATGTGTCCTAGGTATTTTATTTCCTTCCTGAAGAATTTGCATTTATCTTTATTTATACGCAGCTTGGCTTGACGTAAACGTTTGAAAACTTCTTTAAGGTTTTGCATATGATCCTCCAACGTACTGCCAGTAACGACGATGTCGTCCAAATATGCAAATGCAAATGGTTCGAGGTCAGCACCAATCACACGGTCGAGGGCTCTCTGAAACGTTGCGGGGGCGGAATGAAGTCCGAAGGGCATGACTCGCCATTGAAACAGTCCGCGCCCTGGAACCGTAAATGCCGTATATGGTTTACTGGATTCCTCTAAAGGGATCTGCCAATAGCCGTTTTTCAGATCGATACTACTGATGTAATTAGCATTTTTCAAACGTTCCAAAATGTGATTCATTCGGGGAAGTGGGTATGCGTCGGGTACTGATTTTGCATTTAATTGGCGATAATCCACACATAGGCGCCATCGTCCATCCTTCTTCCTCACTAATACAATAGGCGCGCTGTATGGACTTTGTGATGGTTCAATACACCTCTTTTCCAATAGTTCCTCGATCTCTTGATCGATAATTTTTTGCATTGCCGGATTACGCGGAAAATAGCGTTGCTTTATGGGTTGATCGTCCTTCATTATTATTCGATGCGCTGCTAAATCTGTTATCCCTTTAATGTTTGCGAATTGACTGAGCTCGTCTTGCAAGAATCGTTGTATGTGCTCCTCTTCTGTAAGGACGACTCCCTTCGAACTATTGCAGGAGACTTTTGCGTAACTTTGGTTTGTATTTCGTCTGTTTAATTTAACTGTGAGATTCCCGCATCTAATTTCGGTTTCAATGCCTGTCAAAAAGTCGAAGCCGAGAATAACATTATCCACTACTTCGGGTATTATTAGAAATGTGATATTAACGCTTCGGTTTCCTAGTGTTGCCTTAGTTGTAAATGTTTGACACACTTCTTGAGCGTGACCGTTCGCCATAGATACTTGCATCGTGGTAGGCTCGACTTTGCCTACACCACGGAGTTTTTCAGCCAAACATTTGCTCATGAAGCTACGGGTCGCGCCAGTATCGATTGTTGCCTCTATTGCCGTATTTCCCAATGATATGGTAGCAATAATGCGTTGGCCCTCCATTCGTAGTTGTTCTAATGGTTTCGAGGCTTTGGAATGTCCTGCTGACCGGCTCCTCGAACTGACGGCCAGCGACTCGCGTTTCCCTGCTCTCCACAGCATGCATTAGTGCGTATGTTTTTCCGGCCGCACTGCCAACAAAAAAGAACTTGAGTATTTCGGCAGCTTCCTGCGTAATGACCTTGCTGACTACATCTTCTACATGCAGAGCGTGCATTCGTGATGAATTGATCTTGCTTGTCCACCACTTGGCGATGAGTGTCTGATGTTACTTGGCGAATTTGAGAGTGTTTTGAGCCATGGGCATGTTGTGGTGGATGCGTGTCTATCCGTAAATTCTCCCAGTCACCTGCTAAACCGATTAATTCGTTTAATGTGGTGAATTCCTGACGCTTGATGTAAAGTTGAATCTCCCTTCTACTATTCTTGTATATTCGATTTAACCGCTCCGGATCTGACAGATTTGTGTGGCGCATGAGATTTTGGAGTGACAAAACATAATCTTTGAATTTCTCGTTTAGTCTTTGAGTTCTCTGCCGTATTTCGTCTTCGAGACATTCAAAATAGCGAGATGGTAGGAAAAATTCGAGGAGATCTTGTTTGAATGTATTCCAAGAGGTCCACCTTCGATTGTTATTTCTAAACCACTGTAGCGCCTGATCAGTTAGGAGCTGCGGCATTGTTCTTGGCAGCGAGTCTGGGTCAATACTGTATAACTGCGTAAGCTCCTCCACTCGTTCAATGAATGCTATCGCATCCTCTTTTCCGCTATAGGTTATATTCCACTTTCTTATGCGATCAATAATATACGGGCTCGGTAGAAACTGGTTGACTTGGGGCTGATAGGAGTAATTTCTTCCTATATCATTTGCTCTATCCATGTTAGAATTTGGTGAGCTTGGTTGTCCGGCTAATGACGATGCAGTGGTTTGCCCGTCAGGCCCTTCCAGGGTGATATTTATGTTCTCCTTGACGGGTTTACTTGACTTGGGCTTAACTTGAACTGGTAATGTGTCAAGCCCTGCTCCTGGTGATATGCTGCGGCGGTGTTCCGCCTCTAGCTCGTTTAGACGACTTACAATATTCTTGTCTAAGTTTTCGTCTCTTGCAAATGCAGCGAAATTTCTTCGAAGTTCATCTACTGTACCGCTGGTTTCTAGCTGAAATTCTTTCGCGTAGGTGAGAAGCTCTTCTCGACGAAGTTCGTGAATCCACCCTGTTCTCACCATTTTGATTCAAAGTATTCGGTAACTTACTAGGCTGAGAAATCACGATTTAATATTATTTCTAGAGGGTCCCTGCTCGGGCGCCACTGTAACGGGATCTTTCCCTAGTCCTGTGGTCTATAGCCAGGGCGTGGCTCGCCGGCCAGTGTCCAGTCACAGAAATTTATAAAACGCAAGTGGCCCTCTAGACTTGATGTTATTATTTTATTTTTGGGTATCAGATTTCTCGAGCTGTGTGTATCTCGGGGTCCAAAAGGCCCCGTAGAAGATGTGGTGAAGGTTTGGTGGTCACTCCAACTGGGCAAGATGATTTAAATGACTGCGCCGTGTGGCTGACTTAATCAAAATATATTAAATTTACAGGGGTGCGTTAAATAAGTGCCCCCCGCGAGAAGCAATCAGATAACGGGTAACTTATGTAGCCCTATATGACCTACGTTCCTTAAATTTCTCGACAAGATGATTAACTATAGTCAATTACCCTACTTGTCATTTTCCGTTTGCGCGTTTATCCCAGCAGTGAGTGATCGTCAAGATTGCACTCACCGAGTACGGCTTACTTAAATATACCTTACACTGCGTTCGATCGTCGAGATTACGATACGCAATGAAGGAGATATTTTCGCAGACCAGGGATCCTATGTAGCCTTGTAATCCTACTAGAATCTCCTAATTGTCTTTGTCCGTCTGCCCGTTTATCCCAGCAGTGAGTGATCGTCAAGATTGCACTCACCGAGTACGGTTTACTTAAATATATCTTACACTGCGTTCGATCGTCGAGATTACGAAACGCAATGAAAGAGATATTTTCGCAGACCGGGGATCCTATGTAGCCTTGTAATCCTACTAGAATCTCCTAATTGTCTTTGTCCGTCTGCTTTTCCACTATCTGCTAAACCCTATGTCCTACTACCGAGCAATCCAATTATCCGACCGTCCAGCTTGCCTGTCCTCTACCAACTGACTTGTTGCTCTCCCGCGTTTATTTTTCAACCACTGCTTGCTTGTATGTTCTCTGTTCGTCGCTGCTTGCTTGCTTGCCACTCTTCTTTTCGATACCATTTGCTCGACTCCTCGCGCTGCCCAGCGTTGTTTGCCCGCTCGCCTGCTCTTATCTTCTCCACATCTTCTTCACAACAAGAGCCATATTGTCTCCCTCTCTTTTCTCTTAATCTAGCTACTCTTATTCTAATACAAGGTGTTTACGAACTATTTACTAACTATTCAAATAACATGTTGACAAATGTAAATTAATTTTAATTGTAATTCATTAATAATATATTAATTCATATAAAGAAATTAAAATATAAAATAAAATATCAAATTCAGTATGTTGTTGTGTTGTGTTTGTGTTCTTAGTTTTGTGTTGTGTGGACAAAATTTGCTCTCGCCGAATTTTGGTCGTCACAACATTTAGATTCGCAAGGATATCAACTATGCTTATCAATTCATATCTTAGTGGAAGAAGTCAGAGGGTTGTCATAATAACATAAAAACACCTCATCAAGCTCTTTATCAGTCGTACGTGGAGTTCCGCAGGGTTCAGTTCTTGGGCCTACTCTTTTTTCACTTTATGTCAATGATCTACCAAACGTTGTTAAAAATTGCATAGTTCACATGTATCCAGACGATGTTCAGCTTATCATATATCGCCCAGTTCAAATTAAAGAAGAAGCAGCAATGTTACTGAATGAGGACTTGCGTTAAATTTATAATTGGTCCCATTAAAACCATTTATTGCTAAACCTAATGAAATCAAAACTATTAGTGATATACAAACGAATGCTGAAAGTTACTGATTTACCAGCCTGGTCTATCTGGTAAACCATTGAATATGTGGTGTCCGCAAAAAACCTCGGCTTAACATTTAACAGAACGTTAACATGGACAACACATATAAATGGCGTGGTTGGCCAAGTTTACCGGGGACTTCGTGCCCTCTGGCACTCCAAGTCAATCTTTCCACTAAAGTTAAAGTATTACTTGCGAAAACTCTCTTTTTGCCCGTTCTATTATATTGCTGTGAGCTTTTCTGCAACTCTGACAGTGCAAGGAGGAGGAAACTTCACGTCGCTTACAATAACATAGCACACTTCGTATTTAGCAAAAAACATGGGGACCAGATCTCTGTGCAAGAAAAACAAATCTGTGGATGCACAATTGAAAGCCTTATAAAGCACCGTACTCTTACTACTCTTCATTCACTTTTTGTTCCAACTGTTAAAATCACCCACTAGAATGCACGGATGAATAGAATACCCTTGGAATAAGTTTTGTAAGGTTTTTAGGTTAAATGTCTTCGAAGGGGAAATATAAATAGAGAAAACAGTAAATTTAAGAGACGACTGTATTAGCAACGGATTCAATATCACTGTTAATATTAGGCTCAGAGTGTTGCAGAGACTTATGTATCAGCAGTGCATTGTGTGCCCCAAAGAATTGCATGATTTGACTGCGACTGGTACTGGTGTATAAGAGAGAGACTAAAGACAGGTTTCCTGTAAGGCAATAATTTTGGGAGAGAAATATTTAATTAATATAAGAAGCTCATATAGTTATTAATGTAACCTCTTATATTCCACTGAAGCAAACTAATAGACATCATAGCGAGAAGAAGAAAATATAATAATTAGGAAAATAAATAGTTAGTACGCAGTCGTCGCTTAATGAGGTATCATTATTCGATGGGAAGAGATGAGGTTCAGATTTTGATGTTGAAGGTAGAGGTTTTGCTTTCAGTTGTTGCATCAACCGATTAGATAATTCTTTTGTATTCAGTACACCCATTAAAATTTCATCACCGTCATCCGATGACTGGGATTTAGAAGTGGGAATTTTAAAGGAAGATTGTGGATTGCTGGCGGAGCTGCTATTGGTATTAGTAGTTGAAAACTTAAAATTGTTTGGTGCGTTGACATCATTGTAGGCAATTATAGGACGGACAGAGGCATACAATATTCGAGTGATTCTGTTTCACAACTGACGGAAAAGAATTGTTACTGATTTGATGTCGTTCTTGGTAAATTTTTGAAGCTGTTTTAATGTCAACTTTATGAAGAATTTTAATAGCTTGAAATTCCTTTTGCTTGATAAAAATAGGACAGATTTTACTGAGTGTAGAATGACCAAAGTTATTGTTGTCTAATTTTATTGAGGCACTTTTCATTTAAATCAACATGAGCTTCTAGACCACAGTTAAAACAAAGTTTACTGTTTTTAAAAAATTTCGCAATGTGACCAAATTGAAGGCAGTTAGAACAGCGAAATGGTAGAGCAATATATGGGCGTAAACTAATTCTCTCATATCCAATATTGATGTGAGGTGGTAATTCTGGTCTTGAAAAAGTTAAAATTATTAAACTAGTCCCAATTAGTGTCATTCAAATTTTTTAATTGTTTTTTTATTTCAGTAACATTACGAGGTTTTAGTTCATGTAGAATTTCGTCTTCACTAATGCCACTTAGGTCATTGCAGTAGATTACGCCTTTACTGTAGTTTAGAGTTTTGTGTTCATCAACCTCCACTTTAATGTTCTGATTAATTGCAGTCAGTTTAATTAGTTTATTTGCTTGAATATTATTTATTGTTTTAATTAATAGTGAACCGTTACGAAGTTTTTTGCATAATGCAACTCCACCATCACCATCATATACATCATGTCAACCGCCTTTTTTATTAAGAACGGAGAAAGAGACGGCGCGATAGATCACTCTCTATACGAGTCATAATGAAATATATAGGACCGGGAGAGAACAGTTTCAAAGCTTTCTTTTTGTTGAACCACATACCAGGAGAGATTACACTCTTGATGTGACTGGGATCAGGCGGTTTTTTCATTATTATTGTAAACCTCGGAATGGTTTTTTAAGAAGTACTTGTTGTTTTGTTATCGTTTTGAATACAAGAACACTTAAATTATGGATGGTTTTTTGTTTTTTTTTTTATTAAACTTAACTAAATTACCTGAGTATAGATGAAGATGCTGAACGTCTAAATAAAAGCTTTAGACACGAAAAGCGGTAACTTGAATTAAACCGGAGAGAAAATTAGATCGGGAAATTGAGGTGGAACAACTAATAAGCACGACTGATTGGAGTGAGAACCAAAGACAGAAAATTATAAAAACAAAGTAAGTCCCAAAAACACACGATAGTATATATATACGCTCAGAGAATAAGACGCACAAGCAGAGCAGCGGCAATTCTAAAAATAGGATTATGGGACTTATTTTCGTTTTCTCTTTTTCTTTGCACTTTTGCTGCCACCTATCTAAAAACAGAATCAAGCATTCAGCTCACACATATTTTCTTTCGTCGCGCATACGCTACATATTGTGCAAGCCCCGTCAGCCTTCTGCCAGTGAGCAAGACTTGATTCTTGGCTGCCAAAACAGAAACTTCTTTTGCGTGGAGCAGTTGACCCCATGGTTCGACAGCACCAACTATCGCATAACGAGTAGCTCATTCTGAAAATCGAGTTGATCAACTCGAATACATTTAGTAGGAGTAGAAGTAGTTGTCGGTGTATCCTAAGCGTATTTTAGGAGTACCTTTGGGCGTATTTAGGACTAGCCGGAATCATTCCTTCGGGAATTTCAAGGCTTCGGCCGGAATCATTCCTTCGGGAATTCCAAGGCTTCGGCCGGAATCATTCCTTCGGGAATTTCAAGGCTTCGGCCGGAATCATTCCTTCGGGAATTCCAAGGCTTCGGCCGGAATCATTCCTTCGGGAATTTCAAGGCTTCGGCCGGAATCAGTTCTTCGAAGCTTTCACCAGCAATGTAAGCGGCCCTCTGCCGCGGAGCACTTGGCTCTCCTGTCAATTGTAACCAAAAGTGTTGTAAGCGGCCCTCTGTCGCCAGGCACTCGGCCTGACAGACCGAATGTAACCAGTGGCGTAGATATCAAGATTGTAAAACGTTTGTGAATTGAATTAAATAAAATATTAAATAAAGATAATAACGAACACCAACCCGCATACGTCCGAGCTGAACTTCAGTGATTGATTTGCTTCACAGCAAATCGTGTGCAATTCCTGACTGTCGCGCTGGTTGGAACTTTGAGGGTTACGAGATCCCCCAAAAAGGGACCCTGGGGTGACTGACGCTACCCCAGTTGGAAACAGAAACTCGTTACAATCTTGAGTTAAACCTTCGAACTTGCAGTCATTCCCGGATTCTGCAATGTAATCGTATGTAACCTTTGCCATCACATCCCATTTTCCTGGAAGAAAAATGGGCAGAGGGTGGGGTTTCAGTAATACATATCGATCGGCTAGTGGTAACGGAATTTTTATTATGACAATCAGTTTATTTTCTCCTCTAAATGATTTCGCTGTCGCGACTTCATGAATATCAAAACTGTTTTCCGTAAACCATTTTGCCTTGTCTTTTAGATTTAGAGATTTTGCAGCAATCATCAAATCATCTTCATCCAAGATTGCCGGGTGTAACACCCCTTTCTGAAGATCATCGATATTCTTTCAATTGACTTTTGCAAAGGTGTTGCTAAATTTTCGTAATTGTTCTTGATTATTGTGACATGATTATTTAGTAGTTAAAAGTTCCTGCTCTGTTCATTGTCCAATTCTTTTAATGGTAGACTTATAGATTTTGAGTCTTTGTGGTCCATGGTTCCAAACGCCCAATTTAAGGCTTCCCTACGAAATCTAATGCGCGTTTATCCCTTCTTCTTAATATGGGATTTATTATTTTTTCATTGCTTCGTGATCTCCATTGATTGCGTTGGACCCCTAAACGCAACGCACAGTTCCTTAAAATCCAACATTATAACCTTTTTGTACAGTTCTCCACAAGTTTTTTAAATTTTCTCCGAGTACCTATTTATATTTTCCACCAATTCCGTAAAGTTAAACAATCTAATGCTTGTTATTACGGTCCATTCGTCCTCGTAAAACAAGCATTCCCCTAATTTCTCAAAAAAATCGTTGTTGACGAAATCCTTTTTTTTGACACAGAAGGCGTCTCGGTGGACCCGCGCGTATCGCCCACAAAACCAGCAATATTTTTATGTTCATCCTCACCATTTTAATTTACTTGCCCTAAAAAAAAACAAAACAAACAAAAAGTCGTTACGCTTACAACTAATACTGTTTATTTTTATTAAGAGTAGATTTAAATGGCTTGAGTAGTTTGTTATGAAAGTTTTTGTTTTTACTTCTAACTGCTATTGTAGTGGTCACTGGACCTTAAACCGCGATTAGTATATATGGGCCTAGCCAAATAGTTGAAAATTTAATGTATTTTTCCTAGATTGATTCCTTACTAATACTCTATCTCCTACCTTAATTTTTACTAAATTCAATTTACTGTCGTACTGTTTTTATCTATCTGCTTAGCTATGTCTTGATTTCTCCTAACAATTTCGTGTGCCCTTTGTATTTGGAATTTTAGAATTTTATTCGGGTCTTCCGCGTTATATAATGGACTGCATTTTCTTTTTAAATTTGCTGGCATCTCTATATCAAAACCGAATAGAGTGCGGAAAGGTGTTTGCTTCGTCGTTATATGGAGTGTGTGGTTATGAACGTGCATTGCTGCAATTAACCACCTGTCCCAACTTAAACCGTCTTCTTTTACAAAACTCCTTAAATATTCGGCCAGAGGTCTATGGCTTCTTTCTAACGAGCCATTAGCCTGTGGGTGGTACGGTGTGATGTGTAATTTTTTTATACCTAATAGTTTACAGGTATCTGTGAATAATTTTGAAATAAAACAAGTAAAAGTGTTGTCTTCGGACTGGCCGAAATCTAAATACCCTACACCCGAGTAACTGAAAAAATTATAATTTCGCCACTTAAAAACTTTTGTTTAAGTAGGCGGACCACGCCCATTTCGGGCAAATGTTTTTGTAATGTCTCTAGGTACTGCTAGATAGAATTACGAACATATTAATATTTTGAACCGTTTATAAGATATTGACAACTTTTGTATAAGTGGGCGGACCACGCCCATTTTTTGTATACAAATTGGTAATACGTGTAGATACCTCGTGATAAAATTTCGCGGTTAATATCTTATACCGTTTACAAAACGGTTAATATCTTATACCGTTTACAAGATATTTGACAACTTTATGAGTGGGCGTGGCGCGCCAATTTTTTGCAAGCTTATTGGTAACGCTTCCCTATATATCTTGATAATTACATATCAATATCTTATACCGTTCATGAGATATTGCCAACTTTGTTATCAGTGGGCGTGGCACGCCCATTTTTTTGAACGTTTTAGTAATGACGCTATATGTTCCGGAATAAAATTATACCTTAATATCTCGCACTGTTTATGAAATATTCAGATTATAACATTTTTTGAAACGAGGTGCCTTTACATTCCGTATATAAAATAGGCGTGGCTGTTTCTCGCCCATTTTCAGTCCCCAATAGCTCTACATAACAAAGAATATTTGTGCAAAATTTCATCGCGATATCTCTGTTAGTTCTCTCGTAATCGTGATTTCAACAGACAGACGACAGACAGACGGACGGACAGGGCTAGATCGATTCAGGAGGTGACGCTGAGCAAGAATATGTATACTTTTCTATATCTATCGCGTCGCCTCTGCGTTACAAACGGAAAAACAAAGTGAATATACCCTACTCTCTTCGGGTGTAGCGTGTAATTAGTGCCGTTATCTGTTATTAGAATTCGTGCGATTCCGTATCGCGTTATCACCTCATCGTAGAAAGCTCTGGTCACAGTACTTGCTTCTGCGCTTGGGATGGCTGTACATGCCATAAACTTTGAAAAATCATCTTGAAATGTGATAATATATTTATTACCAGATAAGGTTTCTGGTAAAATACCTACAATATCTATATAGACTTTATCGAAAGGCCGCATTGGCGTATCGGTTAGTACCATGGGCATTTTTGTAAACTTTGAACTTTTGCTTGACTGGCACTTCGGACAGTTTTTTACGAATTCCTTAATTTGCCTCTGCATTCCTGGCCATCTAAATTGATACGAACTCTCAGATATGTTTTCACCGCACCTTGATGTCCTCCTAGTGGTGAATTGTGGAAGTCTTTAATGTCCGTTTCTACTTCTTTAGGGTCCGTTAGTAATTTTGCTGAGTTTTCTGGTTAATTTTCTTGTTTGTCCTTATGTACTTCGATTTCCATGGACAATCCTTGATGCTCTTCCTTTTCCAGTGTTTTTGTTTTTGACCGTGTTTGTACGGCGCCTACTGTGTATGGTGTCTCCTGAAGAATTCTTCTTAATGCATCAGCATTTAAGTTTTTCTTTCCTGGTTTATAGCGGATCTCTAAATCGTACTCGGAAAATTTGTGCCTGAACCTGGCAAGACGTGATGTCTGGTCCTTGAGGTTAGCTATTCCTCGTAACGGTTGATGGTCTGTAAAAACCGTGAATGGTCTCCGTAATAAATACGCTCCGAAGTTCTTTGTTGCCCAAACTATTCCTTTCCTTTCCTTTGTTGCTAAAAATTCCTTTTCTATAGTAGAATACATTTTCTCTGCACTGTTTAATGCTCTACTTGCGAAAGCTATGGTTCTTTCAGCTCCTATCTCTCCCTGAGATAAAATTGCTCCTTTTTTTTATGACAGATGAAACCAAGCTCAGGGGATGCCCCCTATCCACGCACAGCATTTGTTGGTTCGGAAGGGTTGACAGGTTAGGGGGACGGGGGAAAGAGGGAGTAGTGACGGTTTACACTTCGCTTAAAGGTTTCGACACTGTAAGTGGGCGGGAAGACATTCGCAGGGAGATTATTCCACAATCTAACGACGCGACCGAAAAACGAACTCTCACGGTAATGCGTGGTTCGTTGGAACGGAACCGCGACAAAAAAAAAGGGGTGCACCGCTCTGGAAAGCCGAGTATTTCTGCTAAATACCTGAACCGGAGGAATCAGGCTGGCTACTTCAGAGGAACGTGAAGTATTTCTTACACCGCTTAAGAAAGCCTAAGCACTTGGCTACTTCTTTCGACACGTCAAAAATGTGATCGTTCCAGCGAAGATCGCATTGGATTGACATGCCCAGAACATCAAGAGCCTCCGACTCAATATCCACACCACCCATATTTAACGGTGGGAAGTTGTCGCCCGCCAGACGCTTGTGGGTCAAGAAACAGCATTGGGTCTTCCGCGCATTAAAATCAACCCGATTCGCTTGACCCCACTCCTGGATTTTGTTGAGGTCGGATTGAAGTGTGTCATTCATAATTCTGCGTCTTCTACTGATCTCCAGAATAGAAGGACGCCTGGAGAATGAATATGAATGACAAATGCTGCTGTCATCAGCAAACGAGTAGACAGGGTTTGATGTCAATCACAGAAGGTCATTGATAAAAATGAGAAAAATAGTTGGAGACAGGACCGAACACTGCGGAACTCCAGCATTAATGGAGTGCTCTTCGGAAGCAAAGCCGTCTATCACAACACGAATAGAACGGCCGTTGAGGAAGCTCGATATCCATCGAGTGAAAGTATTATCGAAACCATAAGCAGTCAGTTTAGACACAAGTGCTTTATGCCACTCCCGGTCAAATGCCTTGGAGATATCCAGCGCAACAACCTTGCTCTCACCGAACTGGTGAATACAACTGCTCCACCGCTCAGCGAGAAACGCCATCAGATCGCCGGTGGAACGGTGAGCACGGAAGCCATACTGACGATCGCTGATCAACTCGTTGCTGTCCATATACCTCAAAAGTTAAAATGTATAATGCTCTCCATAACTTTGGAGAGCACTGAGCAGATTGCTATGGGCTGGTAATTTACAGGATTCGTAGCCTCACATTTTTTGGGAACTGGCTGCACATTGGCAATCTTCCAGGAAGTGGGAAAAACTCCTGAAGTAAACGATAAGTTAAACAGATTGCGCAATGGGCGAGCCAATGTTGAGACGCACTTTCTCAACACGTGGGCTGAAATGCCATCCGGTCCCGAGGATTTATTGACGTTGAGGTTTACAAGCACTCTTTTAACAGCCCGCGTTCGAAAGTGCATCTCAGGCATAATATGAGACACACCATCGATCACGCGTAGTGGTTGGCTACTCTCAGGAAGAAAGCAGTTTTCAGCAAACATTTTGGCTAATAAGTTTGCCTTATTAACCGAGTGAGTGAAGATCTGATCATCCTTGAGGAGAGTTGGAATAGACGATCGCGTCTGATTCTTCACCCTCCCCACGAACGACCAAAAGTTCTTACTACCCTTATGGTATTGAAGAACTCTACGTCTAAGGCGCTGCTCGTAGAGAGCTTTTTCGCGCTTTAGAGTGGCATTGCACCTATTTCTGGCCTGATTGCGCAGCAGTTTAGTGTCAGCAGTTTTGTTTAAACGCCAATTCCTAAATGCTTCCTCTTTGGACCTGACTGCTTGTCTGCAAGTCGCATTAAACCAGGAATGATCTTTTGAGGTAATGGAAAATCTTTTATTGGGTATGAAAGACCTCATATCAAATAAAATTATATTTTCTACCAATTTTGCTGCAGCATTTATGTTTCTATCCGTAAAACACAATTACCAATTGAAACGGGGGAAAAAGGAGTTCAGCGCATCCCAATTAGCCTTCTCATAAAGCCACACTGTCCGCTTCGTAGCTGGCTGTTGAGCGGATTGAAGACTAGAATATGGGAAGGTAGCAGAAATTGTAGCGTGGACCGAATCACCAAGAGGTGCAAGAACATTCACATCATACTTGCTGTGATGTGAAGTTAGAAAAAGGTCCAGAATATTTTGGTTTTGCCCATCAACGCAGGGAAAGTGCGTAGGTTCCTTCACTAATTGAGTCAAATTATTGGACTCAGCAAATAACTCAACATACAAACCCTCGGGTGTCCTGTGACTCGAATGACGTAGCCAATTGGAATTATGAACATTGAAATCACCAGCAACAACAATTTCACTGTTCGGATACGATTCCAGGATTTTAGAAATCGAATCAGAGAGACTGTCCAGTTTATCAAAAGTTGGCAGCCTCTCTAGACCCGGGCTTCTATAAACGAAGCAGAAGTGCAGGATGTGCGACTGCATTTTGAACTTAACCCACATGGAGCTAAATTCGGCATCCGTCGTGCAAAGGTGTTGCTGACACTGGTACGCAACATCACTGCGAATATATAAGGCGAGGCCTCTGTGTGATGAAAATAATGGCAGTAAGTGGTACCCAGGCAAGTGAAAATCCAGTGGATCTGCACCCTCAGACACCTGGGTCTCACCCAGTGCCATTATATGCGGTTGGTGTGTACAAACATACGCATAGACCGCGAAGATATTCGCCCTCAAGCCACGCACATTTGTGGAGTCTATACGAAATTTTGTCATCGCCACCCACTGTAAAGAGGTATAAAGTCAGCTGCACAAGCGGTCAAGCCTACACCGCAGGCAAAGCAAAACGTGACAAGACAAGTGTTATGCCTTTATCTTGCCACGCTTCAGCCCACGGTGCACTCACAGCCGCCTGCACACCTAACGGGACCAGGAAGAAGGAGGAGGAGAAGAAAGAAACGAAATGCTGAGCTTTACTGCGGAGGGCATAAATAAGCCCTTCGCTTAGTTCTCTGCATTCCGTTTAATTGTCTATTTGTGATATTTGGTTATGTTATTTGGTGTTATTGTTTTAGCGAATTTATTAATGTCTATTGTTAAGTTTTAATGCATTGTAATCTAAATCAATGTTTCTGCACTGAGATTTTATGTTTGTTTGAAAATATTTCTTAAATTTGTTTGTTTGTTTCCGCGAGCACACTAAACACTGCACTGCGGTGGGTAGCTGCATCCACCCTCGTCCGTGGTCACGACACTACTCGATAACCATTTTTTCTTTTATTGGCAAAGTGGAAGGAAAGGAAATGGAGTTGCTATGCTTTGGACTGCTCACTTGAACAACAGCTTCCTAATGGTGCAGCATGTGGTCGTGGGCCAGCTCCAGCTCTTGTTTTAGTAGTCTATTCTCTTTTTTTAGTTCTTTGAGTCTCTGGCCTGCCTGTTCCAACCACCAGAAGTCGTCCTTACTCCGCTGTCTTGGCGTCCTATCCCCCGCTGATGTAGAAAGTCCTCTATTTTGTAGGCGCTCCCCCTACGGTCGTTTCTTTCAGCTTCCAATTCTGCTAACTGGGTCGCTTCTATTTCCCTTTCTGCCAGATGGTTGTCGTATCTGTTTAAATATCAAAATTGCCGTTTCTAGTGCTTTATTTCATCTATGTAGCTCTTATTTCTGTTGTCTAAAAAATTTAGCAACTCATCCAGAACTGCATCTGCCTGTTCTACCTTCGAGTTATTCATTTCCATTTAAGTAGCACTCAACCTGACTAGTTACCAAAGTTGCAGCAATCAGCAATTCTCTTATTTGCTACTACTAACCTAATTACCCTTTTAGAATAACAAAATCAAGGCCAGCGACAGTGGCTGCATTAAAACGATCGTCGAATTTCTTGACTTGTTCCTCAGAATTGACCAAAACAAAGTCCACAAAACAAAAGACCACGCTTACAATTTTGCAAATGCCCTCGTTCTAACGCGCCAACAAGCAAAACAATAAAAACCATAGTAACTTTTGCGCTGAAATCTGTACAATTTGTTTCGCACACATAAAACTGCATTGAGTGCATTCAAAAAAATTGTACTTAATTAATTTTTACAACGAATTTCTATTTAATTCTGAATTAAGTCCGTTTAAAACTCCCATTAAAATTTTTCTCAAACATTTCTCTGTCAACGCTTTCCACTTATTTTACCTTTCTTGGCAAATATTTTTGTAATCTCTCTAGATACTGCTGGATAGAATCACGTATAATTTGATCCACATTTAATTCATTTACTCTTCATTCAACGAATTCAAAAATTCTTCTATCTTTTGCATTTTTTGTAACTGACGATGATCCTCTATAGTGATACCGTTATGTCGTTCTGCTTATGAAGGTATTCTTCTAGTTTGCTCATTGCTCCAACCACGTCTGATCACCAAAATGTTATTCACAATTTTTTTGCTGTGAGTGCAACTAAGTACAAGCTGCCTTGATTTTTTGGATATATCTGGTGCAAAACCAGCTATACAGATGAGTGAAATAAGATTTGAAAAGTTCCGATGTAGACTTTGGAATGAATGATTTATTGTCTACTAACAGTTTTTATAGTGCACAATTGAAATAACTACAACTATAATATAAAATATATATTGTGTAACAATTTACAAATATTTTCTGCTATTGCATTACCCACAGTCGACGCAGTTTGGCCCTAGGGCTATTTTTGCGAGCCCACATTTCACATGAATTATCACGCGGTGAAACAAGAAGCTCACGACGTGCCATTTAGGTTACGTGCTCGTTACATTTTTGCAATTAAGGCAATTTGACTGCGTGGAGTATGGAAAAATGTTGAAATTTAAACTGAATGTCTGAACATCTAACTAACTGAAAATCTTTCAACTCCGCGCTAACATAAATTTTATCACACTTGGCGTACATTGACGTGGTTTTGCACAAATTTCTTATTAATTTCAATTATATTTTTAGTTTCAGCACTTCAGTTGGTAGCCTATGTTTCACATCGCGGCTTGCATGGTGAAATAAAATTTCGTCAGGTGAACTATACCACTGTCGAAATAACATCTAAGCTCGAAACTACACTTCAATACCCAGACCAAGCATGGAGCTGGTCTGTGCGTATGTTTCCTGTAGATTATACGAATGTAAATCCAATCGGTCGTTGCGAACTGGATAAACTCGGTGCGGAAGTTGTGCGTTTTGATAACGATCTTGGATTGTTGGTCTTGCCGGGTAATGAGTCTACCAGCTGGAATCGGAAAATGCAATTAGTTGGTACCTGTATTTTATATTTGGTTTTGTTGAAACACTCATTGCCTTATATCGTGTATAGGCGAGGAAGGTATTTGGGGAAAGTCCTTACTTTTTACTGACATCTGGAGCAATGATCGCATATGTGCCACCATAACAACCATTGAAATGTCTGCCGAGTATATAGCCGAGGCACGCTTCACTACACCTATCGCTGGCTCTGTATACTTCCGATGGCTGACATCCAGCCAGGGCGTTGGTGGCGACACTCTTATCTACTCTGACCTCTACCATGTTCAGAATCAACTCGTTCACGAGGATACAACATTGTCGATGACCCAACACCGTTGGAAAATTTACGTAACGGATATCTTAGAAAACGATCACCATCGCTCAGAGGAAAATTGTAATTTTCTCCAGCAAATCTTTGATCCGTTGGGGAGTGGTGATGGTCATGGAATAGGCGACCTGGATGATAGGCTGGGTCGCATACGTGTTGCTACGAATGCGTTGCGAAATGCCCAACGTGTTGTCTTTCACGACAATCAGCTTTTGTTGTTACCCTCTGACTTGACTATACCACATCGTACGTTGTACCTTGTTTTATTCGACAACAACCTTCCGAAAAATTTTTTGGCTTGCACCAAAATTAGATATGTGAAGACATTAACTTTTAAGTAAACATTAATATACATTCCTTATAACACTCCGAATTATAAATATATATTTTTATCACAGAACATTTGTAAATTCAGGGGGTATTAAAGGAGAGATCACCTTCATACAGCGCTCTAAATTCGATCCCACCTTCCTTAATTTTACGGTCTTCTCGGCTGGGAGGCATGCGCACTACTTAAACCGCAAATTCGCCGAAGATGTCGCAGCCTTTCGCATACACGACTTGCCACCGAATCCGCAAAAATTACTACAGCCCAGCTATTGTGATTCTACGGGTGGCATTTACAATCCATTTGAGTTGGAAAAAGAATCCATACCACCTCCCGGTTTTGGCACTCAGGACCAGTATCCGCTAGGTGACTTGAGTGGAAAGCTGCAAAGTCGCAACAAAGATTACTACCACAATTACTTGCTTCCCGGCGCTAGTTCCGAGCTAAGTGGTCTCTACTGGGATACTTTTCTGCCTCTTCAAGGAACTTACAGCATAGCTCATCGGAGTTTTGTCATTTATACGTACAATCGAACAAATTTCGGTAATATAACGGAGTCGCCCTGGAGCTGTTCCACTATATATCAATACCAAGGAGACGGCGTCTCCCAAGAGCCCATTTTAACGGCGCAGGTGCTGTTCCGCTATCCCATAGTGGGCCGTGTTTTATTTCGTCAGCCTGCGAAAGAACCCTGGCGGGACACAACAATCTTATTCGAGTATCTAATACACGCAGATGGATCGACGCAAAACAACTCCTTCAATCATCGGTGGGCTATCCACAACAGTTCTCCGGGTAAGGATTTCTACGACTGGCAGAACCGCTGTAGCTCCACCGGAAATGTTTTCAATCCCTACAGAGTTGATTGGGGCAACCACTCTGTGGACGATTTCTGCAAACCTCGCTTTCCATCCATGTGCCCTTTAGGTGCGCTGGGCACATACTTGGGCTCCTTGTCAATTGCCGGCAACAAGCGCATCGCAGAGCATTTGAGTCGCCGCATGTTTACTGTTTCAAATCTACCGTTATCTGGGAGGCACAGCATACTCGGCAGGTCCCTAGTAATCTATGATGACTTCGGTCCTCAGGCGAGGGGGGAACGTCTGGCTTGTTCCATGTGAGTTCGATGGATCCATCTTGATAGGCTATTAAGCAATACGTACGTTTGAAACAGAATAAGCAGATATTACTGTCGAAAGGTTGTTGCTAAGAATTGGTATGCCAATGGTTATGATCTGACTGTAAATGGAAAAGTAGAAATCACTCAGCAATCCGAGTACGACCTTAGCAACATCGAAATCAGCATGGACGGACTCGATGGAAATAGTGGTTACCACATACATTTGGTAGGTTAAGTCAGGTACATTTGCACCTCCTGCAGTGTTATATGTACCGTTATATTTTAGACCCCTGTTGAGGCCAACCTTGCATTTCCTTGCGAAGCATCGACACTGTATGGTCATTGGAATCCTGCAAAAATCAATCCAAAGCTTTCCCCACCACCTAAGCAGGGTACTAGCGACCAATACGAAATGGGTGATCTGAGTGGAAAGTTCGGCACACTAGATGATCTCAAGCGGTATCAAGATGCTTTCAATGATACCAACTTGCCTTTGTTCGGCTTATATAGTATCATCGGACGGTCTATAGTCATACACAAGAAGAACAAAAACGTGCGCTGGGCCTGCAGCACATTGGAGCGCGGGTACAACCCCTCCGAAGCAAGGGAATTGCGTGCAATCGCCTCTTTTCATCATCCGGCTGGTTTTGTTTACGGATACATCAAGATGACACAACTGGTCCACAACGATGGTAGCCAGTCCGAGACAGTGATTGAAGTTAACCTGCGGTATCCTGGAAAACACAATCGCAATATGGTAGGAGTATGGAAGAGAGACGATTAGAAATCATCAGTTCTTTTCAACAGACATGGAATCACGATTGGCAAATTTTCGTTAACCCAGTCGATGTGGACGCAACGGTGAAATCTACGAGTACTCGTTGCGTAGCGGGTGGCTATGTTTGGAATCCTTACTTCACCCAGCTGGCGGATCCTTTAAATGTATGTTAATCTGCTTGGCAAATACGTCGATATTACATAAGATTTGTTCATCCCAGCGTGATTTGTACGATCAAGAATGTGGACCAGACAATCCGCTGCGTTGCTACGTGGGTGATGTTGGCTCTCGCCTGGGACCAATCAGTAAGTATTCTTCTGGAGAACATGGATAATTCAACAAATTACTGCATTATATTCACAGATCTCGGAGTGGAACGTGTTATTCTGACTGACTCCAACATTCCACTCGAAACACCATTTACTGCCATAGGACGATCTATTGTAATATTTGGGCCTGAGTTTTCACACGAACGCTTCGCTTGCGCCAACATTGAGCCCGACCATAACGTGATCAAGTACATTAATCTGCAGAAGCCGCCACGTTTCGTTGTGTAGGCATTTATAACTCCACACAAACTAAAAATAAACCAAGCAGAAGCCTTTAGCGCAGGCTAAAATTTCAGGAAAAATTTAAAGGAAAATTAAAACTAAAAGAAAAAAATTTCTTAACCAAATCAGAATCTTTTCCTGAAATTAACAAAAATTTTGACTTGAAATTATGCCCGAGTTTTACTAGAATTTCGGGTCCATGCCATTAAACATATATAGATTAAAATATAATCAAAATTAATCGTACAGTAAAGTAATTTAACCAATTGTGGAAAATTAAAAGCAGGCGTAATTTTTTCCGTTTATATCTTTCAAAAACACTATCTGATTTTATTTCAGATGTAACATATTGCAAAAAAATGCATAAGAATTTTGAAAGTAACCAAAATGCAAAAAAGTTGTTCAATCGAGATCCAATGATTACCCAGGGGTCAGCAGAGTGTGAGGAACATTGTATGCAATTCATTGTGGGCAGTGTTATAAATCGTTTTCCTGTTGCAAGTAAACTTGATTTCTTAAATTTGTCTTTATTATTAATCAAATTTATCTCCAAATTATTAATCAAGAGATCCTTCAAGACGTTTATATACTTTAGGCGTTTCATTATATCGTCTAAAAATACAAACATGCCGAAACCTGATGAAGCATTCTAGCTATCATTTTATATTTCCCATTTAGTGTTTGGTTTTCTCCAAAGTAATATGTAGCCATCAGAATGAAAAATGTAAAATTTGCTCTTATAGTAATATATTACAGTGTCACATGAATAAGTTGGCTTGATTAAAAATTGTTTGGAAAAGTCTTCAACTAAACTTTATTTCCAAGCACTTCCTGCACTTCAGATGGAATCCTAGCAAATGCTATCTTAGAAATGACATAACACACATTTATTCGGCAGTTTATATAATAAATATTTGAATATGTTATAAACGTAACTAATGAAAATATATGATGTGCGGAAATTTTGGCTCTGGAAAATATGGTACTAAGACCCACTTTTAGCATTTTTGTTATCTTAAAGATTTTTTAATTATTCTTTAAATACTAAATTTAATTAAGTATTTCCTTTACTCTTAAAAGTAAAGTCGCACAAGGACAAAACAGACTTAAACAAGGGCGATGCTAAATAACTGACTCGTTATTACTTATTGAAAAATTTTTAAACAAAACATACACACGTTTTGACAAGTTAAGTTGATATTAAGAAAACTTTTAAAAGTACATATAATATCTTGAATTGTCGACTAACTGTGTCAATAGAACTATAGTAGTATTCTTTGCTAGGTATATGTATTTGTCGTATTATATCCCTGAAAATAGTTCTAATATTATTTCTTTAGAAATATTTAAATCTCATAATCTCTATACTATTTTTGAAATTAAGAGCGCAATTTTTGGAGGAGCTACGATCAGTGATGGGTGTTCCTGAATGGATGCTGGACGTCGATGCAAGGAAGACGAAAGAACTGCATGGAGGCTCCTGCGTACAGATGGTCATCCATTTTAAGGGGCCGTTGGCGCATCGTTTGGAACTCGTAAGATCAAGGAACAAAGGAAATATTATTCCTTATTTTCATTTATTTAACCTTTTTTATATTATCTTATCCCTACTTATATTTTTCCATAGGACATGTCGCGCTTGATTGCAGCAGGACGCTTGGATGCACCCAGTCTGTATATAGCAGGTTACGTAAATCAAGAACGTAAAGCTACCATATCCTATCGTACATGTGGTGCACGCGACTTAAATGAGAAACGTAAGCGTTAAAATCAGCGTACCGCTTAAGGTAAAGCATTTTAAAATTTTCATCTTTTCTTATCGTAGGAGAGAAGTCTTGGAAGAGAAGCAGCTCTGGTGTAGCCAACCCAGGTTTAAGGATTGAGTTCCGTCTCTATTCTATTTATTTGCTTTCCTGCACATACTTCACTTTAGTGCAGCAGCTTTCTTGGCCTTGATTTATGTTCTTACGTTTTATGTGGACAGTGTCGGGTTTCAAGGCTTTCACGCGCCTGGAACAAAGCTTTTAAGCGCTATTGTTAATAATTGTTCGAAACCAAATCACTTGTTTAAAAATTTATTAACTTAACATAATATAAATTAATTTAATTATAATTTATTTTCTGTTCATTAATTATAAGTTTTTCGTGCGAAATTCAATAATAGTTTGGTAATTTTAAATGTACACCTCGCACACAGATTTATATTTTACTTTGTTCAGTAACTATTGGAATTTTAAGTCTGCAAATGAAAAGCTGACTGTTTTTTACAACAAAATCATTAATCTCTTCGAAAAAGAGACAAAAACAATTTTCTACGTCTAATTAATGAAAGAAACAAAGTTCATAAGTTATGGAAAAATTGATCCTACAGATTTAAATTGGAACATTTATCAATTAGCAAGGAACCGCGCCGTTCTCTTTATTTTTCTTCTCCCTATTTTTCTTTTAAATTAAACTTATCTTTTTCCTTACCTTCTAAGACATTACAATTTTAATCTTCATGTGGTAAATAACTTCTATACTAACACGTTTTTATTACGTATATATTAAGTTGTAGGGTACTTTAAGTTGTATTTAATTGTACACTTGTTATTCATTATTAATTTTTCTTAAACATGAAAAATTGTCAGGTCTAGGAAAATCTTCATTCTTATAAAAAGTTTGTTACAGAAAGTTCTGAAAATTGGCTATCCAAAAATAAATCTATCTGTATGATATGAAAAAAATTCAGTCTGCGTATGTTTGTGTTCGCAAAACTCTAAAAGTTTTGTCGATTGACTTGGAATTTTGACACAACGTTGCATTCGAATACGCACGTGTTGAAATCACTATTAAAGGAGAACGAAAAGAGATATCGCAATGAAATCTGGAACAAATATTCTTTGTTATATAGGGCAGTTTAGGATTATAGACATTATCCATTTAGGAAAATGCGTGAGATCGGTTGACAACCAAGCCTACTTTATATACGGAATGTAAAGGCACCTCGTTTTAAAAACTGTTTTAAGGTGAATATCTCATAAACTGGGCGCGATAAAAGTTTTTGCAAAAAATTAGTGTGACACGCCCATTCATAACAGAAGTGGCAATATCTCATAAACTGTATTGAGACATATTTTATCATCATGTATCCGAAGGCATTACCAAAAAGCCTGCCAAAAATGGGCGTCCACGTCCACTCATTATTATATTATATTGAGACATGTTTTATCATCATGTATCCGAAGGCATTACCAAAAAGCCTGCCAAAAATGGGCGTCCACGTCCACTCATTCAAAAGTTGTCAATATCTTGTAAGATATTAACACGTAATTTTATAAAGGCATACCTACAGGCATTACCAATTTGTATACAAATGGACGTGGTGTGCCCACTTATACAAAAGTTGTCAATTTCCCATAAACGGTTCAAAATATTAATACGTGATTCTATACAGCAGTATCTAGAGACATTACAAAAATATTTGCCGAAAATGGGTGTGGTCCGCCTACTTATACAAAAGTTGTAAAGTGACGAAATTATAATTTTTTTTATACTTTATAATTTTATATTACCACTCTGTTCTGTCTTTGGACTATCCGGTTCCACTGATGCGGAAATTTCCTTCGGCTTGTCGTTTTCTTGGGTTTTTAGTTCTTTCGCCTTAGAGCGCGTTTGGACTGCCGCGGCCTCAGTGTTATGTTGGGGTATTCTACTCAGAGCGTCCGCATTTAAATTTTTCTTCCCAGGTTTATATATAATTTTGAACTCGTACTCCGATTGTTTATGTCTAAACCTGGCTAGACGAGAAGTCTGATCCCCTAAATTTGCTATACCCTTTAAGGGTTGGTGGTCTGTAAATAGTTTGAACGGCCTCCCCAACAAGATATGACCTTAAATTCTTCGTTGCCCAAACTATAGCCAAGAATTCCTTTTCAATTGTGGAGTACCGTTTCTCGGCTCCACTCAAAGCCCTACTGGCGAAAACTATTGGCCTGTCCTTGCCTATTTTCCCCTGGGACAATACTGCTCCCAGAGCTTCATTGCTGGCGTCTGTTGTTAACAAAAATTGTTTCGAAAAATTCGGATGTGCGAGTACAGGTGGTGATGCTATTGCCTCCTTCAGCTTGACGAAGGCTTTCTGGCAGTCCTCCGACCATTGGAATTTGGTATTCTTTCTCAGTAATTTGTTAATTGGCAAATCGATTTTCGCCATGCTCCCAATAAATTTCCTATAGTAGTTGGCTAACCCCAGGAATGCCTGCACCTCAGGAATGCCTTATGGCCTAAATAAACTATTTCTCGTCTTAACAACTGACACTTTTCCTTGTTTAATTTTAAACTATTTTCCCTAAGGACGCTAAACACCTTAAATAACCTATCTTCATGCTGTTTTAAATTCCTACCATAAACTACTATATCATCTAAATAAACGAAACAACCTATCCCTTGGAGGACAGTGAGAATATGATTCATGATTCTCTGAAACGTCGCTGGCGCTTCCGTTAAACCAAAAGGTATTCTGTTGAATTCGAAATGTCCTAATCCTGAACTAAACGCGGTCGTTTCTTTGTCTTTTTCATCTACCAAATGATAGTATTTCGTCCGAGTTTAGCACAGATTCTCTAAGGAGGATTGAGTTATTAAAAAGAAATGATAAGATTTATGCTAACAAATTAGGAAAAAATAATAGGAATACAGGAAAGAAATATTATACTAAAAGTGGAAAAATTTATTAATTCTTTTTACTTTAAACTTTATATCTAATACCTCCATACCACAGGACCACCCTCGGGTGTCCTGTGACTCGAATGACGTAGCCAATTGGAATTATGAACATTGAAATCACCAGCAACAACAATTTCACTGTTCGGATACGATTCCAGGATTTTAGAAATCGAATCAGAGAGACTGTCCAGTTTATCAAAAGTTGGCAGCCTCTCTAGACCCGGGCTTCTATAAACGAAGCAGAAGTGCAGGATGTGCGACTGCATTTTGAACTTAACCCACATGGAGCTAAATTCGGCATCCGTCGTGCAAAGGTGTTGCTGACACTGGTACGCAACATCACTGCGAATATATAAGGCGAGGCCTCTGTGTGATGAAAATAATGGCAGTAAGTGGTACCCAGGCAAGTGAAAATCCAGTGGATCTGCACCCTCAGACACCTGGGTCTCACCCAGTGCCATTATATGCGGTTGGTGTGTACAAACATACGCATAGACCGCGAAGATATTCGCCCTCAAGCCACGCACATTTGTGGAGTCTATACGAAATTTTGTCATCGCCACCCACTGTAAAGAGGTATAAAGTCAGCTGCACAAGCGGTCAAGCCTACACCGCAGGCAAAGCAAAACGTGACAAGACAAGTGTTATGCCTTTATCTTGCCACGCTTCAGCCCACGGTGCACTCACAGTCGCCTGCACACCTAACGGGACCAGGAAGAAGGAGGAGGAGAAGAAAGAAACGAAATGCTGAGCTTTACTGCGGAGGGCATAAATAAGCCCTTCGCTTAGTTCTCTGCATTCCGTTTAATTGTCTATTTGTGATATTTGGTTATGTTATTTGGTGTTATTGTTTTAGCGAATTTATTAATGTCTATTGTTAAGTTTTAATGCATTGTAATCTAAATCAATGTTTCTGCACTGAGATTTTATGTTTGTTTGAAAATATTTCTTAAATTTGTTTGTTTGTTTCCGCGAGCACACTAAACACTGCACTGCGGTGGGTAGCTGCATCCACCCTCGTCCGTGGTCACGACACTACTCGATAACCATTTTTTCTTTTATTGGCAAAGTGGAAGGAAAGGAAATGGAGTTGCTATGCTTTGGACTGCTCACTTGAACAACAGCTTCCTAATGGTGCAGCATGTGGTCGTGGGCCAGCTCCAGCTCTTGTTTTAGTAGTCTATTCTCTTTTTTTAGTTCTTTGAGTCTCTGGCCTGCCTGTTCCAACCACCAGAAGTCGTCCTTACTCCGCTGTCTTGGCGTCCTATCCCCCGCTGATGTAGAAAGTCCTCTATTTTGTAGGCGCTCCCCCTACGGTCGTTTCTTTCAGCTTCCAATTCTGCTAACTGGGTCGCTTCTATTTCCCTTTCTGCCAGATGGTTGTCGTATCTGTTTAAATATCAAAATTGCCGTTTCTAGTGCTTTATTTCATCTATGTAGCTCTTATTTCTGTTGTCTAAAAAATTTAGCAACTCATCCAGAACTGCATCTGCCTGTTCTACCTTCGAGTTATTCATTTCCATTTAAGTAGCACTCAACCTGACTAGTTACCAAAGTTGCAGCAATCAGCAATTCTCTTATTTGCTACTACTAACCTAATTACCCTTTTAGAATAACAAAATCAAGGCCAGCGACAGTGGCTGCATTAAAACGATCGTCGAATTTCTTGACTTGTTCCTCAGAATTGACCAAAACAAAGTCCACAAAACAAAAGACCACGCTTACAATTTTGCAAATGCCCTCGTTCTAACGCGCCAACAAGCAAAACAATAAAAACCATAGTAACTTTTGCGCTGAAATCTGTACAATTTGTTTCGCACACATAAAACTGCATTGAGTGCATTCAAAAAAATTGTACTTAATTAATTTTTACAACGAATTTCTATTTAATTCTGAATTAAGTCCGTTTAAAACTCCCATTAAAATTTTTCTCAAACATTTCTCTGTCAACGCTTTCCACTTATTTTACCTTTCTTGGCAAATATTTTTGTAATCTCTCTAGATACTGCTGGATAGAATCACGTATAATTTGATCCACATTTAATTCATTTACTCTTCATTCAACGAATTCAAAAATTCTTCTATCTTTTGCATTTTTTGTAACTGACGATGATCCTCTATAGTGATACCGTTATGTCGTTCTGCTTATGAAGGTATTCTTCTAGTTTGCTCATTGCTCCAACCACGTCTGATCACCAAAATGTTATTCACAATTTTTTTGCTGTGAGTGCAACTAAGTACAAGCTGCCTTGATTTTTTGGATATATCTGGTGCAAAACCAGCTATACAGATGAGTGAAATAAGATTTGAAAAGTTCCGATGTAGACTTTGGAATGAATGATTTATTGTCTACTAACAGTTTTTATAGTGCACAATTGAAATAACTACAACTATAATATAAAATATATATTGTGTAACAATTTACAAATATTTCTGCTATTGCATTACCCACAGTCGACGCAGTTTGGCCCTAGGGCTATTTTTGCGAGCCCACATTTCACATGAATTATCACGCGGTGAAACAAGAAGCTCACGACGTGCCATTTAGGTTACGTGCTCGTTACATTTTTGCAATTAAGGCAATTTGACTGCGTGGAGTATGGAAAAATGTTGAAATTTAAACTGAATGTCTGAACATCTAACTAACTGAAAATCTTTCAACTCCGCGCTAACATAAATTTTATCACACTTGGCGTACATTGACGTGGTTTTGCACAAATTTCTTATTAATTTCAATTATATTTTTAGTTTCAGCACTTCAGTTGGTAGCCTATGTTTCACATCGCGGCTTGCATGGTGAAATAAAATTTCGTCAGGTGAACTATACCACTGTCGAAATAACATCTAAGCTCGAAACTACACTTCAATACCCAGACCAAGCATGGAGCTGGTCTGTGCGTATGTTTCCTGTAGATTATACGAATGTAAATCCAATCGGTCGTTGCGAACTGGATAAACTCGGTGCGGAAGTTGTGCGTTTTGATAACGATCTTGGATTGTTGGTCTTGCCGGGTAATGAGTCTACCAGCTGGAATCGGAAAATGCAATTAGTTGGTACCTGTATTTTATATTTGGTTTTGTTGAAACACTCATTGCCTTATATCGTGTATAGGCGAGGAAGGTATTTGGGGAAAGTCCTTACTTTTTACTGACATCTGGAGCAATGATCGCATATGTGCCACCATAACAACCATTGAAATGTCTGCCGAGTATATAGCCGAGGCACGCTTCACTACACCTATCGCTGGCTCTGTATACTTCCGATGGCTGACATCCAGCCAGGGCGTTGGTGGCGACACTCTTATCTACTCTGACCTCTACCATGTTCAGAATCAACTCGTTCACGAGGATACAACATTGTCGATGACCCAACACCGTTGGAAAATTTACGTAACGGATATCTTAGAAAACGATCACCATCGCTCAGAGGAAAATTGTAATTTTCTCCAGCAAATCTTTGATCCGTTGGGGAGTGGTGATGGTCATGGAATAGGCGACCTGGATGATAGGCTGGGTCGCATACGTGTTGCTACGAATGCGTTGCGAAATGCCCAACGTGTTGTCTTTCACGACAATCAGCTTTTGTTGTTACCCTCTGACTTGACTATACCACATCGTACGTTGTACCTTGTTTTATTCGACAACAACCTTCCGAAAAATTTTTTGGCTTGCACCAAAATTAGATATGTGAAGACATTAACTTTTAAGTAAACATTAATATACATTCCTTATAACACTCCGAATTATAAATATATATTTTTATCACAGAACATTTGTAAATTCAGGGGGTATTAAAGGAGAGATCACCTTCATACAGCGCTCTAAATTCGATCCCACCTTCCTTAATTTTACGGTCTTCTCGGCTGGGAGGCATGCGCACTACTTAAACCGCAAATTCGCCGAAGATGTCGCAGCCTTTCGCATACACGACTTGCCACCGAATCCGCAAAAATTACTACAGCCCAGCTATTGTGATTCTACGGGTGGCATTTACAATCCATTTGAGTTGGAAAAAGAATCCATACCACCTCCCGGTTTTGGCACTCAGGACCAGTATCCGCTAGGTGACTTGAGTGGAAAGCTGCAAAGTCGCAACAAAGATTACTACCACAATTACTTGCTTCCCGGCGCTAGTTCCGAGCTAAGTGGTCTCTACTGGGATACTTTTCTGCCTCTTCAAGGAACTTACAGCATAGCTCATCGGAGTTTTGTCATTTATACGTACAATCGAACAAATTTCGGTAATATAACGGAGTCGCCCTGGAGCTGTTCCACTATATATCAATACCAAGGAGACGGCGTCTCCCAAGAGCCCATTTTAACGGCGCAGGTGCTGTTCCGCTATCCCATAGTGGGCCGTGTTTTATTTCGTCAGCCTGCGAAAGAACCCTGGCGGGACACAACAATCTTATTCGAGTATCTAATACACGCAGATGGATCGACGCAAAACAACTCCTTCAATCATCGGTGGGCTATCCACAACAGTTCTCCGGGTAAGGATTTCTACGACTGGCAGAACCGCTGTAGCTCCACCGGAAATGTTTTCAATCCCTACAGAGTTGATTGGGGCAACCACTCTGTGGACGATTTCTGCAAACCTCGCTTTCCATCCATGTGCCCTTTAGGTGCGCTGGGCACATACTTGGGCTCCTTGTCAATTGCCGGCAACAAGCGCATCGCAGAGCATTTGAGTCGCCGCATGTTTACTGTTTCAAATCTACCGTTATCTGGGAGGCACAGCATACTCGGCAGGTCCCTAGTAATCTATGATGACTTCGGTCCTCAGGCGAGGGGGGAACGTCTGGCTTGTTCCATGTGAGTTCGATGGATCCATCTTGATAGGCTATTAAGCAATACGTACGTTTGAAACAGAATAAGCAGATATTACTGTCGAAAGGTTGTTGCTAAGAATTGGTATGCCAATGGTTATGATCTGACTGTAAATGGAAAAGTAGAAATCACTCAGCAATCCGAGTACGACCTTAGCAACATCGAAATCAGCATGGACGGACTCGATGGAAATAGTGGTTACCACATACATTTGGTAGGTTAAGTCAGGTACATTTGCACCTCCTGCAGTGTTATATGTACCGTTATATTTTAGACCCCTGTTGAGGCCAACCTTGCATTTCCTTGCGAAGCATCGACACTGTATGGTCATTGGAATCCTGCAAAAATCAATCCAAAGCTTTCCCCACCACCTAAGCAGGGTACTAGCGACCAATACGAAATGGGTGATCTGAGTGGAAAGTTCGGCACACTAGATGATCTCAAGCGGTATCAAGATGCTTTCAATGATACCAACTTGCCTTTGTTCGGCTTATATAGTATCATCGGACGGTCTATAGTCATACACAAGAAGAACAAAAACGTGCGCTGGGCCTGCAGCACATTGGAGCGCGGGTACAACCCCTCCGAAGCAAGGGAATTGCGTGCAATCGCCTCTTTTCATCATCCGGCTGGTTTTGTTTACGGATACATCAAGATGACACAACTGGTCCACAACGATGGTAGCCAGTCCGAGACAGTGATTGAAGTTAACCTGCGGTATCCTGGAAAACACAATCGCAATATGGTAGGAGTATGGAAGAGAGACGATTAGAAATCATCAGTTCTTTTCAACAGACATGGAATCACGATTGGCAAATTTTCGTTAACCCAGTCGATGTGGACGCAACGGTGAAATCTACGAGTACTCGTTGCGTAGCGGGTGGCTATGTTTGGAATCCTTACTTCACCCAGCTGGCGGATCCTTTAAATGTATGTTAATCTGCTTGGCAAATACGTCGATATTACATAAGATTTGTTCATCCCAGCGTGATTTGTACGATCAAGAATGTGGACCAGACAATCCGCTGCGTTGCTACGTGGGTGATGTTGGCTCTCGCCTGGGACCAATCAGTAAATATTCTTCTGGAGAACATGGATAATTCAACAAATTACTGCATTATATTCACAGATCTCGGAGTGGAACGCGTTATTCTGACTGACTCCAACATTCCACTCGAAACACCATTTACTGCCATAGGACGATCTATTGTAATATTTGGGCCTGAGTTTTCACACGAACGCTTCGCTTGCGCCAACATTGAGCCCGACCATAACGTGATCAAGTACATTAATCTGCAGAAGCCGCCACGTTTCGTTGTGTAGGCATTTATAACTCCACACAAACTAAAAATAAACCAAGCAGAAGCCTTTAGCGCAGGCTAAAATTTCAGGAAAAATTTAAAGGAAAATTAAAACTAAAAGAAAAAAATTTCTTAACCAAATCAGAATCTTTTCCTGAAATTAACAAAAATTTTGACTTGAAATTATGCCCGAGTTTTACTAGAATTTCGGGTCCATGCCATTAAACATATATAGATTAAAATATAATCAAAATTAATCGTACAGTAAAGTAATTTAACCAATTGTGGAAAATTAAAAGCAGGCGTAATTTTTTCCGTTTATATCTTTCAAAAACACTATCTGATTTTATTTCAGATGTAACATATTGCAAAAAAATGCATAAGAATTTTGAAAGTAACCAAAATGCAAAAAAGTTGTTCAATCGAGATCCAATGATTACCCAGGGGTCAGCAGAGTGTGAGGAACATTGTATGCAATTCATTGTGGGCAGTGTTATAAATCGTTTTCCTGTTGCAAGTAAACTTGATTTCTTAAATTTGTCTTTATTATTAATCAAATTTATCTCCAAATTATTAATCAAGAGATCCTTCAAGACGTTTATATACTTTAGGCGTTTCATTATATCGTCTAAAAATACAAACATGCCGAAACCTGATGAAGCATTCTAGCTATCATTTTATATTTCCCATTTAGTGTTTGGTTTTCTCCAAAGTAATATGTAGCCATCAGAATGAAAAATGTAAAATTTGCTCTTATAGTAATATATTACAGTGTCACATGAATAAGTTGGCTTGATTAAAAATTGTTTGGAAAAGTCTTCAACTAAACTTTATTTCCAAGCACTTCCTGCACTTCAGATGGAATCCTAGCAAATGCTATCTTAGAAATGACATAACACACATTTATTCGGCAGTTTATATAATAAATATTTGAATATGTTATAAACGTAACTAATGAAAATATATGATGTGCGGAAATTTTGGCTCTGGAAAATATGGTACTAAGACCCACTTTTAGCATTTTTGTTATCTTAAAGATTTTTTAATTATTCTTTAAATACTAAATTTAATTAAGTATTTCCTTTACTCTTAAAAGTAAAGTCGCACAAGGACAAAACAGACTTAAACAAGGGCGATGCTAAATAACTGACTCGTTATTACTTATTGAAAAATTTTTAAACAAAACATACACACGTTTTGACAAGTTAAGTTGATATTAAGAAAACTTTTAAAAGTACATATAATATCTTGAATTGTCGACTAACTGTGTCAATAGAACTATAGTAGTATTCTTTGCTAGGTATATGTATTTGTCGTATTATATCCCTGAAAATAGTTCTAATATTATTTCTTTAGAAATATTTAAATCTCATAATCTCTATACTATTTTTGAAATTAAGAGCGCAATTTTTGGAGGAGCTACGATCAGTGATGGGTGTTCCTGAATGGATGCTGGACGTCGATGCAAGGAAGACGAAAGAACTGCATGGAGGCTCCTGCGTACAGATGGTCATCCATTTTAAGGGGCCGTTGGCGCATCGTTTGGAACTCGTAAGATCAAGGAACAAAGGAAATATTATTCCTTATTTTCATTTATTTAACCTTTTTTATATTATCTTATCCCTACTTATATTTTTCCATAGGACATGTCGCGCTTGATTGCAGCAGGACGCTTGGATGCACCCAGTCTGTATATAGCAGGTTACGTAAATCAAGAACGTAAAGCTACCATATCCTATCGTACATGTGGTGCACGCGACTTAAATGAGAAACGTAAGCGTTAAAATCAGCGTACCGCTTAAGGTAAAGCATTTTAAAATTTTCATCTTTTCTTATCGTAGGAGAGAAGTCTTGGAAGAGAAGCAGCTCTGGTGTAGCCAACCCAGGTTTAAGGATTGAGTTCCGTCTCTATTCTATTTATTTGCTTTCCTGCACATACTTCACTTTAGTGCAGCAGCTTTCTTGGCCTTGATTTATGTTCTTACGTTTTATGTGGACAGTGTCGGGTTTCAAGGCTTTCACGCGCCTGGAACAAAGCTTTTAAGCGCTATTGTTAATAATTGTTCGAAACCAAATCACTTGTTTAAAAATTTATTAACTTAACATAATATAAATTAATTTAATTATAATTTATTTTCTGTTCATTAATTATAAGTTTTTCGTGCGAAATTCAATAATAGTTTGGTAATTTTAAATGTACACCTCGCACACAGATTTATATTTTACTTTGTTCAGTAACTATTGGAATTTTAAGTCTGCAAATGAAAAGCTGACTGTTTTTTACAACAAAATCATTAATCTCTTCGAAAAAGAGACAAAAACAATTTTCTACGTCTAATTAATGAAAGAAACAAAGTTCATAAGTTATGGAAAAATTGATCCTACAGATTTAAATTGGAACATTTATCAATTAGCAAGGAACCGCGCCGTTCTCTTTATTTTTCTTCTCCCTATTTTTCTTTTAAATTAAACTTATCTTTTTCCTTACCTTCTAAGACATTACAATTTTAATCTTCATGTGGTAAATAACTTCTATACTAACACGTTTTTATTACGTATATATTAAGTTGTAGGGTACTTTAAGTTGTATTTAATTGTACACTTGTTATTCATTATTAATTTTTCTTAAACATGAAAAATTGTCAGGTCTAGGAAAATCTTCATTCTTATAAAAAGTTTGTTACAGAAAGTTCTGAAAATTGGCTATCCAAAAATAAATCTATCTGTATGATATGAAAAAAATTCAGTCTGCGTATGTTTGTGTTCGCAAAACTCTAAAAGTTTTGTCGATTGACTTGGAATTTTGACACAACGTTGCATTCGAATACGCACGTGTTGAAATCACTATTAAAGGAGAACGAAAAGAGATATCGCAATGAAATCTGGAACAAATATTCTTTGTTATATAGGGCAGTTTAGGATTATAGACATTATCCATTTAGGAAAATGCGTGAGATCGGTTGACAACCAAGCCTACTTTATATACGGAATGTAAAGGCACCTCGTTTTAAAAACTGTTTTAAGGTGAATATCTCATAAACTGGGCGCGATAAAAGTTTTTGCAAAAAATTAGTGTGACACGCCCATTCATAACAGAAGTGGCAATATCTCATAAACTGTATTGAGACATATTTTATCATCATGTATCCGAAGGCATTACCAAAAAGCCTGCCAAAAATGGGCGTCCACGTCCACTCATTATTATATTATATTGAGACATGTTTTATCATCATGTATCCGAAGGCATTACCAAAAAGCCTGCCAAAAATGGGCGTCCACGTCCACTCATTCAAAAGTTGTCAATATCTTGTAAGATATTAACACGTAATTTTATAAAGGCATACCTACAGGCATTACCAATTTGTATACAAATGGACGTGGTGTGCCCACTTATACAAAAGTTGTCAATTTCCCATAAACGGTTCAAAATATTAATACGTGATTCTATACAGCAGTATCTAGAGACATTACAAAAATATTTGCCGAAAATGGGTGTGGTCCGCCTACTTATACAAAAGTTGTAAAGTGACGAAATTATAATTTTTTTTATACTTTATAATTTTATATTACCACTCTGTTCTGTCTTTAGACTATCCGGTTCCACTGATGCGGCTTGTCGTTTTCTCACGGCTTGTCGTTTTCTTGGGTTTTTAGTTCTTTCGCCTTAGAGCGCGTTTGGACTGCCGCGGCCTCAGTGTTATGTTGGGGTATTCTACTCAGAGCGTCCGCATTTAAATTTTTCTTCCCAGGTTTATATATAATTTTGAACTCGTACTCCGATTGTTTATGTCTAAACCTGGCTAGACGAGAAGTCTGATCCCCTAAATTTGCTATACCCTTTAAGGGTTGGTGGTCTGTAAATAGTTTGAACGGCCTCCCCAACAAGATATGACCTTAAATTCTTCGTTGCCCAAACTATAGCCAAGAATTCCTTTTCAATTGTGGAGTACCGTTTCTCGGCTCCACTCAAAGCCCTACTGGCGAAAACTATTGGCTTGTCCTTGCCTATTTTCCCCTGGGACAATACTGCTCCCAGAGCTTCATTGCTGGCGTCTGTTGTTAACAAAAATTGTTTCGAAAAATTCGGATGTGCGAGTACAGGTGGTGATGCTATTGCCTCCTTCAGCTTGACGAAGGCTTTCTGGCAGTCCTCCGACCATTGGAATTTGGTATTCTTTCTCAGTAATTTGTTAATTGGCAAATCGATTTTCGCCATGCTCCCAATAAATTTCCTATAGTAGTTGGCTAACCCCAGGAATGCCTGCACCTCAGGAATGCCTTATGGCCTAAATAAACTATTTCTCGTCTTAACAACTGACACTTTTCCTTGTTTAATTTTAAACTATTTTCCCTAAGGACGCTAAACACCTTAAATAACCTATCTTCATGCTGTTTTAAATTCCTACCATAAACTACTATATCATCTAAATAAACGAAACAACCTATCCCTTGGAGGACAGTGAGAATATGATTCATGATTCTCTGAAACGTCGCTGGCGCTTCCGTTAAACCAAAAGGTATTCTGTTGAATTCGAAATGTCCTAATCCTGAACTAAACGCGGTCGTTTCTTTGTCTTTTTCATCTACCAAATGATAGTATTTCGTCCGAGTTTAGCACAGATTCTCTAAGGAGGATTGAGTTATTAAAAAGAAATGATAAGATTTATGCTAACAAATTAGGAAAAAATAATAGGAATACAGGCAAGAAATATTATACTAAAAGTGGAAAAATTTATTAATTCTTTTTACTTTAAACTTTATATCTAATACATTTATCTAAATCAAAAAAAAAAAATTTTAAAAATTTTTACTGTTTAATTTCTTTAAAATAATTGCAAGGAATTACATCAAAAATAACTATTCAACGATTAGAAGAATCAATAAAGAAATAATGGAGTTATATAAACATAATTGAGTAAATTTAACTGAAAAAATTAACTTATAACAATCTATCTATATATATAAATACGTATTATAAACTTACATTTCATTCATCTAGAAACCAACAGTGTTACTACTAAAAACTTTATTAGTATTACTTCAAACCAAAGTTTAATAGCGTAAAGATTATTCAGTGCTCTGAAAACTATTTTAAGTTTTTATGTTTTCCTACTAGGCTCACACTCCCACACCCTTTTTTCAAATGCATATTTTACAAATCTCTACAAACGGATTTTAATGATATATATACCTCATTTTATTCCTGGAACCATCTACTTTCACGGGAGGTATGTCCGGTTATGTCTTATTGATTTTGTGGTCTGTGGGCGTGTTTGACTGATACCTTATTTTCACCTACTATTCTCTCACTCCCACACCTTTTTCAAATGCATATTTCACAAATCTCTACAAACGGATTTTAATGATATATACCTCATTTTATTCCTGGAACCATCCTGGTATTTATCTTCTGTAATTCTGCTTTTCGCAGTATATGTATATAAAATAAAGGATATTCTAGTCGTGCCTAAAAGTATGCCACAAACATTTTTTCGCGGCGAAAGTTTGTGATTGGTCAGCATCGGTTGCTGCGATTCGGTCTCTAACTTCACAGCAGTGCAATATTGAGTTAATGGAAAATAATTGATTCAATATAACTATAGTGGTTTCAACTTTCCAAAATGGTTTTTTTATATATTAAATAATTAAATAAAGTATCAAACCAATAAAATTTTTATAAAGTATCTCATTATTATTTATTAAAACTATATTTATTGTTTATTTTGTCAGGAATTAAATTAATGTAAACATTTCCCAAGAATGTGATGAAATCTTACACAATTTAGGGATGCATGCATAGATTTCTATGTCACAATTCAGGATTGCATGAGTGTGCATACATAAATTTTATATCTTATTTGTTAATTCTTAGAAAAAAGTATACAACCATAAGTAACGTGTGAGTTCTTCACTTTATAAAATTATGTGATAGAACAAATAGAAGTCACTCAACAATCAGCTATTAACTAAACAACATGAATCACGTAAATATACCAGAATACATTTTTACCAACTATGTAGAACTAAGCCAGTATAAGAATTCCCTTGCGATTGAGTCACGACATGGATGCCATTATACTACGTGTTGCTGGTCCTCAAGTGAAACTGTAGACTGACCAGACACTTGTGTTTGCTGCAATATCAATTTAATTGTTTGCAGAATAAATAAATTGATATCATTTTATACCAAATTATATAAATAAAAATACATATTTATAAAATTATTTTATTTCTTTATTTTCTATTAAAATCTTTTTGACAATTTGTAAAATATGTTTTGAGTAGTAATTAAAACTAATTTCAATTTATATGTTTATAAAAATTATGTGATATGTATGATCATCTGTTGATAAGATGTTCTCTGGATATGCAAAATATTGTGACGAATTTACAATGAAACTTTCGCGAAAGTTCTGGAAACCATTCAAATCGCGCATAGATAGCTAGTTTCACAACCTTTCACATCTTTGTACGGCGACATCTAGCGTGAGATAGATCGACAATTTGCTAGAAAATTCCACGATCTTTCACAACGGCATCTAGCGCGGGATAGATCAAATAGATAGATCGAGAATTTGCTACATAATTCTAGAACCTTCCGCAGCAGTATCAACTGCCATATAAATAGACGCAGGGTGTCTCAGAGAGTCAGTTCGAATTTGGTTATTGAACAGTACACATCGACACCTTGTGAGCATAGCGTCAAGAAATAAGTGTTAATAAGTGCAATAATAAAAGAATAAAATCTGTGAAATTAAGAACAGCAAAATCTTTGAGTTTTATTAGATTATTCACAATCCAGAGATCGAACCTAAGAGAGAGTCGTACCCGTAAATTTAAATTTACGTAACAATATATATGTGAAAGTTACTCAATTATGTCGGCTTCTCGTAATTCTTCGATAATGGAAATTATTTCGTTGATATAGAAGCTATCTTAATCCGAAGTAGATAATAACAAAAGGCGTAATCTACTATATCTACCAGCTTATTGGGATCATTCCAATAAATAAATTCGGGTTTCTGTGAATTTACTTGCATTAAACCATTTCCTTTGTATGTCGTTGATGATTCTTTATCATTGGTTAGTGCTTTTACAATATGCATAGCCTTAGTATCATTCTGATGAATATAATTAGGTGTTTGTAGGTGTAAACTCATCACACCCGTTCCTTTTTTATGGTGAAGAGGTGTGGACACAATAATCCCTTTGTGATGTTGGTGTACTTGCAAGCCTTAGTTCACTTAATTTGCTTATTTTCATCATAGTTACGTTTGTGAGCATTAGTATTGATTAGAATTGTTTTGTAAACTTGTAGATCTGCTTCGTTGTAATTTGATGGTGTCTTGTGAAACAATAACTGAAAGAGACCGGGTGTAAGGTTGAAAGAGGTGGGGGATGAGGTGTCAAACGGTTTGTCGAATATTAATATTTCGCCGTTTTGTATTTTGAAAGCACTACTTCCGAATCTCCATTCACCATCTAATCATCTGTTCAGTCCGTATGCTGTATCCAGCCCATTTTGCTGCTCCAATTTAGATAAATCCATGCCTTCAGTTGATTTGTTTACATCTTCCTCTGAAACATCGTTTGGAGAGAAAAAGGTAGCATCATCATCATCATTATCATCGTCATCATTGCTCTTGATAAGAGTTTCGTCCGTAAAATCGATGTCTTTCTTTGCTTTAACTGGGGTACTGGTTTTAAGTTTGTTTGTTATTGTATCATGCATATATTCTGGGTCATCCTTGTTAACATTTGTTTTAGTTGTATTGGTTGGTTTTATACAATATATCCCCACTAATTCCTTCAAAGGTACTGTAACCGGCTTAAAAGTCTCATTCAATTGATTCTCTAAATCGGCTTTTCTTAACTTTAAAGCCCTAAATTTTTGTTTAAGTTCTCGTCTAGTTTTTACAAGTTCTTTTAATAGTTTAATATTTATCTTCAGTGTCTTAAGTCAGCTGTAACAGTCAGTTATCAAGATTATGTGTATCAACTATCAAATCAGATCAGATCGGATTAGATCTGATATATCAGCTATCAGATGAGATGTATCAACTATCAGATCAGATCAGGTGCAACAGCTATCAGCTATGAGATCAGATCAGTTCAAAGGCTGTTTGCGTACTAGTATGAAAGTGTCGGGTGCTTTCATTTATAGTTGGATGTAAATATCATAGCCTTTTCTATAATGTCCTTCAGCAATCGGATCGTCTTTGTTGATTACCAGAAACCCATATTTATCTTTTCAACTTTCTTTACATATAATTAAAAATTTTCTAAAAGTCATTTCTCCTCTGCAATTCATTGATCGAACCAAATCCCAATCAGTAATCGGATTTAGTTCTTCATGAAGAGTATGAGGATACAACAACAACAACAACAACAACAACAACAGGCAAAAACATACATCCTCATGAAGAGTATGAGGATGGATGCTTTTGCCTGTTGTTGTTGTTGTAGTTGTATACTCTTCATGAGGAGTTATGCTTTTTCCTGTTGTTGTTGTTTTGTTGTTGTAATCCTCATACTACTCATGAGGAACTAAATCCTATTACTGTTAACTGTTGATTGTTGACTGACTTCTATTTGTTCTATCACATAATTTTATAAAGTGAAAAACTCACACGTTACTTACGGTTGTATACTTTTTTCCAAGAATTAATTAAGCTAATTCCAAGAATTAACAAATAAGATATAAAATTTATGTATGCACACTCATGCAGTCCTAAATTGTGACAAAGAAATCTATACATGTACACTCATGCATCCCTAAATTGTGTAAGATTTCATCACATTCTTGTGAAATGTTTATATTAATGTAATTCGTGACAAAATAAACAATAAATATACAATAGTTTTACTAAATAATAATGTGATACTTTAAAAAAATTTTATTGGTTTGATACTTTATTTAAATATTTAAAAATACTTCCAAAGCCCATTTGGGAAAGTTGAAACCACTCTAGTTATATTGAATAAATTTTTCCCAATAACTCTATATTGCCTACAATGGTTAATGTTGTCCTCCGTGATGGCTGTTGTTGAAATTTATTGAGATGTGCTTTTATATTTTCTGTTAAGGTCACCACGTCATGCTCCCAGCACGTGTTTGCGGAGTAATCAATTATTTCCTCTATATGTATATTTAATAAATGCGGTATGCATAATTGTTGTTGTTGTTACTATTGTTGTTGTTGTTATTGTTGCTGTTACCGTTGGTGGTGGCGTATATTCCGCTGTTGTTGTTCTTATTTTTGGTGGAGATGTTGTTCTTCTTCTTATTGTTGGTGGCGATCAGTAAAGTGCTATTAAAACATTAAATACAATTCAATTCCTCTACACTACCTCTGCTTACACAACCCACGCTTCAGATCATGCATGTCCACCAAACCGCAGTACAATCCATTCTCTTAATGTTTACATAAAATTTCTGAGACAGCGTCTAAAAAGCAAAGCAATTAAATAAACAACAACTCTACGTCTGCTTAGGCAGCCTTTGCATAGGCAGCCACTGCTTACGCAACCACTGCTTAGACTGCCGCTATCCGCGTACGCACTCGTTCCCACAGCTCTGTATCCTACATACAAATATTAAAACTACAACAACCACAACTGCATACTTCCAAAATTTCCTAAAAATAACTCCACTGACCAACCAACCAACCTATGCGACACATGGTAGAGTTCGCCTTCTCTCATAAACAAAAACGCGCAAAACAAAAGTCACACGCTGACACTTACTCTTCATATCCCTATCCTACTCTCATCCAATTACAACATTTCACTAAAAACCTTAGTATGTAATAAATTTGTGAAGTATAAATGAATTGTGTGTAATATAAAAAAATAAATGATTGTGTGTAATAAATGAAAAGTGTATATACTAATTTGTTAGACCGTCTGTTTCGGTATTTAAAAAAAAGATATTCTTTGACAAGTCATAAAATAAAATCATCGACCTCTCTGCCGTATTTAACATACTGCACAGCTAAAACAGAGGTGTCAAATTTTCCTCAAACATCTCTCTGCGTCAACCCCATGCGTGTCAAGATACGGAGCACGCAGCCACTTGACATTTTATTACACTTCCCACTAACAACACAACCTATGCTTGCGCAAACGCCATGCACAAATATTTAAATTTCTTAAAATAACAACTCCGCGCTTCAGACCGTGGATGCGAGTCACATAGTTATATTTAAAACAATTATATATGTAAACCTCCATGCTCCAAGAAGCAAGGCGGTAGTTTTTTCTCTCATATTGGAAATAATCTTCAACGATGTTCCAATATGAGAATGGTATATAAAACACCATCGGTAACGAAGTGCGTGAAGTTAAATTCGTAACTACGACGCGAATTTAGCAAAGTCACAAACCAAAAATACGAATTTAAATTCGTACTTACGAAGAAGTACCAAAATAAGGCGTCACTTAGAACTACTTATTCGTTTAGTAAAACACATGATCTGGAAAAGTTTTGTATATCGTTCGAAAGGCAACAATTGCAGCTACCTACTCTAGATATCTCAGCCGTGCACAGCCAGGAATGTGGCATCAGTGGCCATTCCAACATTGCCCTCACCCAGTGCATCTCCTATAGCGCTTCATTCATTTCGACGAACTTTTTGTTCAACGACAAACATAATCTCACCAAACGTTGTATATCGTTCGAAAGCTAACTATAGCAGCTACCCACTGCAGAAATCTCAGCCGTGCACAGCCATGAATGTGGCGTCAGTGGCCATTCCAACATTGCCCTACCCAGTGCATCTCCTATAGCGCTTCATACATTTCGACAAACTTTTTGTTCAACGAAAAACATAATCTCACCAAACGTTGTATATCGTTCGAAAGCTAACTACAGCAGCTACCCACTCCAGTAATCTCAGCCGTGCACAGCCAGGAATGTGGCGTCAGTGGCCATTCCAACATTGCCCTCACCCAGTGCATCTCCTATAGCGCTTCATACATTTCGACAAACTTTTTGTTCAACGACAAACATAATCTCACCAAACGTTGTATATCGTTCGAAAGCTAACTATAGCAGCTACCCACTCCACAAATCTCAGCCGTGCACAGCCAGGAATGTGGCGTCAGTGGCCATTCCAACATTGCCCTCACCCAGTGCATCTCCTATAGCGCTTCATACATTTCGACAAACTTTTTGTTCAACGAAACACATAATCTCACCAAACGTTGTATATCGTTCGAGAGCTAACTATAGCAGCTACCCACTCCAGAAATCTCAGCCGTGCACAGCCAGGAATGTGGCGTCAGTGGCCATTCCAACATTGCCCTCACCCAGTGCATCTCCTATAGCGCTTCATTCATTTCGACAAACTTTTTGTTCAACGAAAAACATAATCTCACCAAACGTTGTATATCGTTTGAAAGCTAACTACAGCAGCTACCCACTCCAGAAATCTTAGCCGCGCACAGCCAGGAATGTGGCGTCAGTGGCCATTCCAACATTGCCCTCACCCAGTGCATCTCCTATAGCGCTTCATACATTTCGACAAACTTTTTCTTCAACGAAAAACATAATCTCACCAAACGTTGTATATCGTTCGAAAGCTAACTACAGCAGCTACCCACTCCAGTAATCTCAGCCGTGCACAGCCAGGAATGTGGCGTCAGTGGCCATTCCAACATTGCCCTCACCCAGTGCATCTCCTATAGCGCTTCATTCATTTCGACAAACTTTTTGTTCAACGAAAAACATAATCTCACCAAACGTTGTATATCGTTCGAAAGCTAACTACAGCAGCTACCCACTCCAGTAATTTCAGCCGTGCACAGCCAGGAATGTGGCGTCAGTGGCCATTCCAACATTGCCCTACCCAGTGCATCTCCTATAGCGCTTCATACATTTCGACAAACTTTTTGTTCAACGAAAAACATAATCTCACCAAACGTTGTATATCGTTCGAAAGCTAACTACAGCAGCTACCCACTCCAGTAATCTCAGCCGTGCACAGCCAGGAATGTGGCGTCAGTGGCCATTCCAACATTGCCCTCACCCAGTGCATCTCCTATAGCGCTTCATACATTTCGACAAACTTTTTGTTCAACGACAAACATAATCTCACCAAACGTTGTATATCGTTCGAAAGCTAACTATAGCAGCTACCCACTGCAGAAATCTCAGCCGTGCACAGCCATGAATGTGGCGTCAGTGGCCATTTCAACATTGCCCTCACCCAGTGCATCTCCTATAGCGCTTCATACATTTCGACAAACTTTTTGTTCAACGAAAAACATAATCTCAACAACCATATATAACTATATATACTATTGTTGTGCTTTATTGTGCATTATTTTTACTGAGCTTACAGTTGCTTCATATTATTAATATATTGCTTACTATTATAATTATTTACAAGTTATTTAATACTTATATAAGTGATCTTTAATATTGGCATAGGATACATATAAATTCTTCTCCTCGATCTTTTCTTTGATGGTTGGATTTATAATTCTTGTCTAAGCAATAATTGTCAACTATTCTTGAGCAAACTTTGCATTGTTCATATTGACATGGTTGGGTTTTTCCGCAATGAAAGCATGTATTAATGTCAGTGTTGAAGTTTACTATTAAAATTTCTTTAATTTTATTCCGATATGTGGAAGGTTTCTCTAAATTTATTAAGCTTTCTTTCTTCAGTATGGCCTCAATAAATTGGCAAATATGCACACCACAGTTGTATGAGTCCTCCTGAAGATCATGAGCTATCTTTTTAATTTTCCATTTGCTTAAATCTATTTTTAAGTTTGGTAGAAAATTTAAAAATCGGTCGAACATGGCCTTTGTTTTATTTTCTGTCTCCCCTAGCGGATCGATATATGTGAACGTTTTGTTATAAATATGGAGATATACTAGAGCAAAGTGGCTTCGGTTTAAGATTGGTATAAAAACCATATCCTTGCCTTCTAATTTTAAAAATGCTCCTATGTCAGTGCTCTTTAAATTGTTTCCATAAAAAAGCTCATTCCCTTGTACACACATGCACATAAACACAGTTTTGATCTTTAACTGATATAGTACCAAATGCCCGTATATTTCTAATATATTATTAAATATTTCTGAAGTACCATCGAGGGAATCGAGCTCCTCTAGGTCTAAAGTGCCGCTGCGCATAATTGAGTCCTTATACAAGCAGCTATAAATGTTGCTGTAATCATTCAGAAAAAAGCGTACTTTTCTAAATGTGCGTGGTAACTTTTTTAGGGAATAATAATTTTCAATCGACAAACATTTCTTCATAGAAAAATTCCTGAAAAAATTTTTCAGTTCGGGCTAGGTCACTTATCATGTTCTTCGATTTTTTGGGAACTCGTTGCCAGACATCTTCAACTAATTGTGAATTTTGTGTGTTGCTTTCATTATTCTCTGTAGTAGTAGATTCTGAACAATCGAAGTAAATATTTTCTATTTCGTTCGTCTTAGATTGAATATAGTTCGCTGTAATTCGGACATACTCGGTGGGTCTAATATTCTTTTTACCATTTAACAAATAAACTTTTTCTTTGGCAAAATATCCCTCTACAGGCCCATTTGAGATTCGAGTTTTTTTTGTGGTTTCGACGTGGTATCCCATCATATTTGTCCACATTGGTGCATAGGGACAATATTTTTTCAAAATTACTTCTGCCAGTTTATTATTGTGAAAACAATTATCACTTTCTCCAGTCTGAATGTTTGTCTTAATTTTTAAATATATCTGCAACGATTTTACATAAAAAGGGCTGCTTTTGTAAATGTTGGTAAAATATTCATTTTTATATGCGTCTGTTTTGTTATTTGCAACATTGGTCGAAACAATTTCTTCGGAATTTCCTGCTATTAAACTTTGCAAATATTTAAGGGATTTTAGGAATTTTTTTTATGGGTGTTAATAATATGGTAGTAATTGCTTCGTACCAAGAAAAGAAGTCATCAATAAAACATATATTTACTGCTATTCCAATATATCTTTTTAAAGAATATTTTAAGTTGTCCTCATTAAAATATTCATCGACGTCTTTAAATATAATTTTTAAAAAATGACAACAGCAAATTTGCACTATAAAAAATTTTAAATTTCGCTTTTTCTTATTTCTAGTAGCAGTGCAGAATTCATAGCATGATGATAGTTTCTTATAGAAGAGATTTTTAGTTTAGCATTAAAAACTCGAATGCATGCAGTAATACTGGCGAAACTCCAATCTACGACTACTCTTTTAGCTATTGGCCATACAATTTTGTTTCTCAAACAGAACACTTTCAAATTTAATAAAAACCTCTCTATATCCTCAGAAAAATGGCTGCACAGAAAAGCCTCAGCAACGGGAAACAAAATACCAGCATCCTTCTTCTTTACATCGTTGATGTGAACAATCAAGCTGTACAAAAAGAGCCTTTTTGTGTCTTTTTCTGTTTTAGAAACTATGCCTCCTGTTGCATCCATAAAAATTGAGTTTCTGCTTTTTTTTATAAGTAGCCTATTCTTTTTGTTTAGCAATTGTAGTTGGGATACTGACCACAAATACATTTCGAACGGTTCGGATACCCGCTGTATAAAGCCTTTGTACTTAATATCTCTTCTCATTTTCACAACATCTATAAATATATCTATATCACGGTCTAAGGCACGATTGGCTTCAGATTTGAGTTTTCGCGCTGTTTCCAAAGTGGGAACACCCTGATTATTTGCAACTTTGTAAAGATGTCGCGATTGATGACGCAGTTTTAAATCACGCCAGTTTGAAGCGAATTGACTTTGTATTTCTTGTTTTGCAACGATTCTACGAACAGCACGGATTTGATGACGTTTTCTTTTATTTATCGGATGTTTTATTTCAGATTGGGACGCAAAAACTTTAACAGAAATGTGGTCCACTGAAAAATCTACCAAAAATTTCAATTTTTTACAACCGAAAGCGTTGTAAATATATTTAGCGTAAAGTCGAACAACAGGCGATGTCTTGTTGAATCCGCTACTGGTAAAGTTGATTGCACATACGTTGTTGTAAATTTTATAGTGCTCACGAACTGCATCTTCCAAATATTTTGAAAGCGTTAAACCTGTTACAAATTTAGTGCAGTTTGAATTTATTTCCAAATAATTTTTGCGAATAAAATTTGAAACTTCTGTAGTCAACATAAAGGATGCGTCTTCATATTCGAATGTTTTGGTTTGTTTTGAAATTATTCTGGATTGCTGAAATGAAGATGTAACTTTGAAAAGTTTTGCAGATCTGTTTGGATGAACTTGTTTATTTTGTTTTCTATCATAAGTGTCTATGGATTTTGATGTAACATCGATATTCGTTAATCTATGAGCATCTGAATTTGGATACGAATAATCAAAATGTTTAAGTGTCAGAGACTTGCTGTTTACAAAATCATATTTTTTTGGTAAATGGCTATTGTTGGCTATTTCAATGTCGGAATGTGTTTTTGGATCAATGTTATTTTTCTCTTTTGTGGCATCATATTTTGGAGTGCTAAGTAGATTATTTATTATTTCAGTATCCAGTAAATTCGTATGAGTGTCACATTTTGGATTATTGTATTGCAATTTGACTTCTGTCTGAACACCAACAGTTGAAATATCATATTTTGTTGAACATAAATTTGGATCTGCCACAAATAATGTCCAGCTTTCAAGAACACTTGAAGGGGTTAAAGCTTCAAGGCTTAAAGCTTCACCGGAGTTTATCTTATTTTCTTGAATACATTTAAGTTCCAGTATGGTACCGGTTTGCAAAAACGTTGGCAAAACATTTAAAATATTTTCAATCGGCGTTTCGTTATGATTACTACCAAAAACATAGTTGTCTATTAAATCAACTTGCAAACTATTTGAATCGGCTAATTGTTCAAATTGTTGCGTTGAGGATATTGCCGTTTGTTGAGGATCGTTGTTGTTGGGGTTGATAAATACAGTTTCTGTCAATAGGAGAAGATCTTCTTCACCTTGCATCATGCACCAGTTTTTTAATTGTTCGATATCAGCTGTGTAATTATAATTTGTATTTGCCTAGGAGAAGAAAAGTGCTTTGTGTTATGAATTAATCTCTTCTATGTCGCTTTTTATTTTTCACAGGCTTACATAAGTGATAATACTTACCATTCTTCTGAATACAGTTGAAATGCGTTTCCGATTGCGCTTATTATTACTAAAATTATGCCTAGTGGTTTTTTTGTGCATCTAACAGATTTTTTGCACGCTTGCAAGTCTTCGAAAATAGTATTAAAGTACGCATTGGTTTCCCCATATCCTTCTATTCTTTTAGAATCAAAGTTCACATATTTCGTTAACTTAAACAGAGAAAATTTCAAAACACTATTTAAATATTTTTCGTGATCCATTATTACTTTAAAAATGTTTGCACAACCAATTTTCAACATCAACTGATCTTCAAGTAACTTTTCCATTGGAATCTGCCTACAAGCTAAGAATTTGTAACGGTAAAGTACCGTTACCGTTAGGCAAAATGGCATATAACAGGGTGACGCTTGACGCATGAGTCAAATGTATTTTGTTGTTGCTCGAGAGAGAGTGGGAGAAAAACTTCGCCGCGTTTTTCGCCCTGTAGTGGGTTAAATTGATCTCAAATTTAACGCCCTGTAGTGGGTTAAATTTTAGATCTCAAATTTAACGCCCTGTAGTGGGTTAATTTTTTTGATCTCAAATTTAACGCCCTGTAGTGTGTTAAATTTTTAATCTTAAATTTAACCCCCTGTAGTGGGTTAAATTTGAGATCAGTACTGGCGTCACGTAGGTCAAACAGTTTTCCTTTGCTAAAAAAAGTTGAAAACGTAAAGAATACGATCAAAACTACTCCCTTTCTTTACAAAGTGTAGTTTTTTTTTTCGTTGAACAAAAAGTTTGTCGAAATGAATGAAGCGCTATAGGAGATGCACTGGGTGAGGGCAATGTTGGAATGGCCACTGACGCCACATTCATGGCTATGCACGGCTGAGATTACTGGAGTGGGTAGCTGCTGTAGTTAGCTTTCGAACGATATACAACGTTTGGTGAGATTATGTTTTTCGTTGAACAAAAAGTTTGTCGAAATGTATGAAGCGCTATAGGAGATGCACTGGGTAGGGCAATGTTGGAATGGCCACTGACGCCACATTCCTGGCTGTGCACGGCTGAGATTACTGGAGTGGGTAGCTGCTGTAGTTAGCTTTCGAACGATATACAACGTTTGGTGAGATTATGTTTTTCGTTGAACAAAAAGTTTGTCGAAATGTATGAACGCTATAGGAGATGCACTGGGTGAGGGCAATGTTGGAATGGCCACTGACGCCACATTCATGGCTATGCACGGCTGAGATTACTGGAGTGGGTAGCTGCTGTAGTTAGCTTTCGAACGATATACAACGTTTGGTGAGATTATGTTTTTCGTTGAACAAAAAGTTTGTCGAAATGTATGAAGCGCTATAGGAGATGCACTGGGTAGGGCAATGTTGGAATGGCCACTGACGCCACATTCCTGGCTGTGCACGGCTGAAATTACTGGAGTGGGTAGCTGCTGTAGTTAGCTTTCGAACGATATACAACGTTTGGTGAGATTATGTTTTTCGTTGAACAAAAAGTTTGTCGAAATGAATGAAGCGCTATAGGAGATGCACTGGGTGAGGGCAATGTTGGAATGGCCACTGACGCCACATTCATGGCTATGCACGGCTGAGATTACTGGAGTGGGTAGCTGCTGTAGTTAGCTTTCGAACGATATACAACGTTTGGTGAGATTATGTTTTTCGTTGAACAAAAAGTTTGTCGAAATGTATGAAGCGCTATAGGAGATGCACTGGGTAGGGCAATGTTGGAATGGCCACTGACGCCACATTCTTGGCTGTGCACGGCTGAGATTACTGGAGTGGGTAGCTGCTGTAGTTAGCTTTCGAACGATATACAACGTTTGGTGAGATTATGTTTTTCGTTGAACAAAAAGTTCGTCGAAATGAATGAAGCGCTATAGGAGATGCACTGGGTGAGGGCAATGATGGAATGGCCACTGATGCCACATTCCTGGCTGTGCACGGCTGAGATATCTAGAGGTAGCTGCAATTGTTGCCTTTCGAACGATATACAAAACTTTTCCAGATCATGTGTTTTACTAAACGAATAAGTAGTTCTAAGTGACGCCTTATTTTGGTACTTCTTCGTAAGTACGAATTTAAATTCGTATTTTTGGTTTGTGACTTTGCTAAATTCGCGTCGTAGTTAGGAATTTAACTTCACGCACTTTCGGTAACGGGCAATGTAGTAGTTTTTCTCTCATATTGTTCCAATATGAGAATAAGATAAAAAGACGATCGATGGGGTACTGCGTGTTCTTCTTTGTCAAAGCCGCGAGTGTACAGGTGTACCACCTGCAAAAGGGAAAATAGTGTTGTAGTTTAAATAGTATATATTTTTAAATAAACTAAACTAAGTGAAGTTATTTAATAAAAATTCTATTTTATAAACTAAACTTCACATCTCTAACCGCTCCCTTAATGTTTACGTTAAGTTTTACCACTAACTACATAACATATAGACCGCTAAAAGTCCCTTTTTTCTGGTCCGCCGAGATTTCAGTAGCCTGGGTCTCACAAAATTTCTCACTCTCGTTTTCTCTTTACACGAGCAATTGTTTTTGCTTAACGGCTGCTAGGAATTGTCGGTTTTCTCGTTCTCTCACATGTTTAAAATGTGTTCCTACTCATTTTCACAGCTACTGAGATCTAGATCGTGCTCGTTATTTGCCTTCGTCATTGCGTACTCATATTTTGTGTAATTGTTTTTTTCGGTAAGCAGAACATGTCTGTTTGCATTTTTCTTAAGATTTCAGATTTTAGAATTTGTATTTTTCTTATTTTCTTTTGGTTTTCACTTTTACTGCACAATTTCTCGGATAACCAGGAAGTGTTCTTTGTAATTAAAACAAACAGAAAATTGTTTAAATTGTATTTTCTGTGCTCATAGTAACTGTTTGTTTCAGAAAACCAATTTTTGAAATTTTCTGAATTATTGGTTTCCTCGATACACAAATCAAAAATGTTTTTTTTAATGCTTAGAGAGTGGGCATTTTTATTAAAAAAAGTGAAAATATTTCATTATAAAATTTTATTATTCTAAAAAGTTCATCGGATGGAGCTCTTAATTTCAATTCACTGTTAAAATAATTGAAGTTTTTATTAAATATGAAAACTTCAGAATCCTTCAGATTCGTGAGCTCATCTTTACTAAGATTTTTGCAGTTATTGCATTCAAACTTCTTCAAAAACTTAAACATTACAAAGCCACCGAAATAGCGAAGTGAATTGTCAATAGAACTGTTGGTTGAAAGAGTAACAGATATTACCTCATCTTTTTCTTTCGTCTTATTAAAATAATTTTCAGATTTACAGCATCTTCGAAAATGCCTGCCTGTTGGTTTATCACGTCATTACTAACTAATATTTCATCTCCATTAGCAACATTTAAAAGGATACCATTATCAGGTTCGCAATTAGCACACGATTTGAGTGTTACAACTTTCATCGATAACATTTTAGCCATTATTAAATTAAATTCAAAAAGCCTTGGATTATTATTAGTAACGCCTCTAGATCTTATAAGATAAAATATATTGTCGAGGGCATCTTGGTTAAATCGAGATAAAAGGAAAAATTATTCGGACGTTTTCCAAATATCATCTGCCAATGATAATATTGAAGAAATCATCCCTTCAATACAGTAGACTACTTTCGGGTACCGTAATTTTTTAAAATACTCAATCATTTCCTTTAAATAATTATTTATATTATTGTTCTCATGCAATGCACATTTAAATGGATTTCTGTCCTTTAGTACATTATAATACTATTGAAGCAATCAAAAAGTTTATTTATATTTTCAATAAATAAAGCTGTTGATAATGCTATATCTTTACATTTATTATAGTGACCATTTTCGGCTGGCGTCCGTATCGCCGCTGCGACAGTGTGGCTAAAAACACGAGAAGCATAATTTACTTTAATTTTATCGAAAGTGTTGGGATATATATGCTTCTCTGTTATCTTTGGACATAGTCTGGTAGCAGAGGATTTTGTATCTATGTTAAATAATATAATAATTATTTTCCAAGATACTTTTCCATCGGGAGTATCGATATCATTTTTTATTAAAATATTCCTTAAAGACTTTATCAAATGCGGTACATCGTAAATTGCATATAATTTATCTCCATTTATACTTAAATAAGGTGACTGAATGGTTACACCAAATTTATGAAATGCGGCTCTATTGTTGGATCCTTGATCGCAAACAATTGCCTTAATATTCAGACCCAATTCGTGAGCTGCGTCGATATTTTTGCTAATAAATGTTTTCAAACTGTTGGAAGATTTTCCAGTGGAGGATGCAAAATAGCTTAGGACAAATTTCCAGTTAGAATATACTCCTCTAACCTTAAAAACGCAAATGTGTTTGCATAATTTCATGTCTCTTGCACTGCCGTCATCAACAAATCCTTCCAATTTATCTTTGTAAGAATTATATTGAAGGCGTTTACGTATTGAAATTTCATCAAAAAGTAAAACTGCGTCCTTACACTTATCTTCCATCTTTAAAAATATTGAAGACAGAGCTAAGAGTAAATTCGAATTAAAACCAGGATTTAAATGTTTTATTGGAGCCCAATTATTTAATGACGCTGTGGAGGGAAGATTAAGATTAAGTTTCTTGGTGTTCTATCGTTTTTCCGACAGGGTATGAAGATGATGTATTTAGGAACGAATTTTCGTCATCCCTCGTCAAATTTGTTCTGTGGACAAACCGGTTTCGGCGTTGTGCCATCTTTAGTGTCGTTTTTCGTTCTCGACGAACGAAATTTGACAAGAGATGACGGAAATTCGTTCCAAAATGTTCATTTTGTTGGCTTTTCAGGCAAAAATAACAGAAGATCTCTGGTGTGACACTATCCGCCTGGCGAGATCTAGGCTTCTTTCTTCTTTCTTCAAAAGTTTGTGGGAAAGAGAGGGGATGTGAGGAGAGAAAAGTCTCCACACATTCTTCAAGTGGAGAGATTTTTTGAAGCCCAAATTCTGTTGGATTCTCGGTTCTTCTTACGCACACAATTAAACATTTGTCGCCCGAACGAGTTCCGAAGAGGTTTCCCGAAGATTTGTTTACATTTTTATACTGCGCTTTGGAAGTGAAAATAAAGTGTTAAATAAAGTGAAAATTGAAAAATATGATTAAAAAACAATAAATAAAATAAAATAAATATATTTAAAATCATAAAGTGTTGATATAAAATAAAAACAAGCAAGTATAAAACTGAAGAACAAAAGAACAACAAACGAAGTGTCCGCCATCATGAAATTGTGAGATTGCCATACCGAAGTTTTTTGTAAAAATTGTTTTTTTTTAGAAATTTAGTTTACTTATCATATTTTGGCCACGAATACGGTCGTATTTTGCAACTATGCGATTAATTTTAATTTAAAAGAAATTATACACACATAGAAATTCCTTTTTTTTAATTGTTAATCATCATGCAATATAATTATGGCAACTCTGGCGAACATTCGGAAATTCAGTAAATTTCACTCACACACATTTAGAAATCACACGTATATGAATTTTATCATGAAAGAAGAAAGTAAGTCTCGCCGCTCGTTCTTCTCGAAGCCGGCTTCAAGAATCCGCTTCAAGAAGACAGATCTCGCCACAGCCTATCAGTTTTTTCTGCCCTGGACTCGCAAGAGTTAATATTTCTCCATATTTGATTTTTGGCTTCCTTTTTGAAAAGTAACAAATCGGAGACGTTTCTTTCATCCTCAACTACGGAAATGTCTTCAAGGCATAAGAGTATAAGAAAATAACCTGCGCAATTGCAACTGTTTAGTTCGCAGTACAAACAGGAATAAGCTGGGAAAAAAAAATTAAAACAGAAATGTTCTGCTTACCGAAAAAACAAATACACAAAATATGAGTATGCAATGACGAACGCAAATAACGAACACGATCTAGATCTCAGTAGCTGTGGAAATGAGTAGCAACACATTTTAACCATGTGAGAGAACGAGAAAACCAACGATCTCTAGCAGCCGTTAAACAAAAACAATTGCTCGTGTAAAGAGAAAACAAGAGTAAGAAATTTTGTGGGACCCAGGCTACTGAAAGCTCCGCGGGTCAGAAAAAAGGGACTTTTAGCGGTCTATATGTTATGTAGTTAGTGGTTTTACTACACTTCTGGGGCAGCGTCTTAAAAGCGAAGCAATTAAATAAACATTCAATGAACACGTCATCTATAGTGTCAGGACGACCACCTTCTTTCGTTGTATTCCGTTTTATATTATCGCCTTTACTTATCCCATTTTCTACCCTTGAAAAAAAATTTTCTAACGTTTTTGTTACTTCTTCTTGCCATGAAATTAAGTTTTCTCTAATTTATGGATAAATAATATACATATCTATATTACAACTTCTACGAAATCTTGGTAAGATTACAATAAAATCAAAACAAACAGTAGCAAGAACGACTTTATTGATAATGTTGTTCACACTTTTGGATTTGTTATAATATAAGAAGTCTCCTCAGCGATGAGTATGTCCACAGTCTTAGACTTTACTCCTGTACAGTAAATGTCAGTGGCTTACTACGCGAGCTCTCAAAACGATTTGGTGTCTTGATTTCCATTAAGGCAACTGTGCCAACAGAAAGAATACCTAATAGAAAGAAGCATATCAACACGCCCGCCCAGATGGCTGGAGTGATGAAGCCGACGCAGTCATAGGCATCCCCAAAAGCTGAAGCGCCATTCAACCACGGTTGGATCTAAAATACATCCGGGAGGAAAAATATGTAGTTGCTTATAAAACGGTGTTCGGGTGGCAGACCTGATAGTCGTTGAGCATAAGACTGTCCAAACCGCTTCTAAATAACAGGCGACGTGACGAACAACGGTACGAGAAGCCCAGCGGAGCCGTAGGCACACTGTAAGGCGTGCTCACAGTGGGCAGTACATTCCTATATTCCTTATACTCGACCTCAACGGCTGTCATTTTCCAGATCCCGTACGCCAAGGTGAAGTTGAAACGTAGAAACACCTTCTCACCATCGAAGTTGAAGATGATGTTAAGCCTGCCATAGCCTTTGGCTCTCTGATCATCGAATGTTATAGCTTTGTTATGCTCATCAAGTTTCATGGATTCATTTGCAGCAGAAATATTCAGCACTGGCGCTGCGTTTACAAAGAGAATGGCCTTCCCTCCTAAAAAAAGTATGCTTTTATTTTATTACTTCAGCTGCTGGCGTCTTTCATACCATCGGCCATATATATTTTACTCTGGTCGGTCTCTTCCGGCAGAGAGATTTGAGTCATTGTGGTCTTCAAGTTTTTGTCTCCGATCTCTTTGTTCTCACGTTTCGACAAGACATGGACCTCCTCTTCACAGTTAGCTAAAATGCCGAGCACTTCGCCCTCACCGTAGATAGCTACCACCTCTCTAAAGGCATCTACGAGTTCGTCGTATTCACGATCCGCTGAGCCACTCAATGCAATGACCTAAAAGAAGTTAAGCTAATCACTCAAAGAAATACATTTCTCTCGAACTGATAATCACAGAAACATTCGTGTTGTAGTTAAAGGGCTCGACTACCAATGACTTCTGCGGGAAGTAGAGCCAGTTGCCCCCTAGCAGATGCTCAAATTTCGGAATATTTGTACCTTCCATTTGGTTAGTGTTATTGCGAACAAAAACCACCGCTGCCTTGGAATCCTTGAAAAGCGTAAGAAGATTTTTCTCGGAGACGCTTGCTAAAGCTGGTGCTCGCCAGTTATGCAGATTCATCTTTCCCCATATCAAATAAGGACCAATGAGGCGTGCTCTAGCTAGACCCAATAGAAGGGTTGCGAGTAGGATCCGAATTTGTAACATATTCCGTTTTTAAGGCATCTGTCCAATACCGGAAAATGGAAAACTTGAAGTGTATACCAAACTTTGAAGCTATAATCAATAAATTTTGCACACTTCACGCGCATGTGCGTAACTATATGAACTGTTTGTTCACCCCAAAGACAACAAGACTGGAAACTCCTCTCATTTCGTGAGCGACCTAAAAAAATGTCCATCCGCATCAGAGATAACTCTGATCCGCGTGTTCAATCGCGTTTACGAATTTTTTGGTGTAACTGTCACATTTTTACAAGATAAAACCGGCTATTGCAAAGGAAGGTAGCTGGAGAAGTAAACCATTTTAGTTTGTTACCACACCGTTACAAGATTATGGGTTGACTTCATGACAGGGATACCAACGAGGCACAATTATTAGATTATTACATATATATAAAAGAGACACTTCATTACATTTAAGAGCTGTCGCGGTTTTGATGATTTTTGAAATGGTTGGACATGTTAAAGAGTAATGTGAACTTACGTGTTTTTGTAATTATACCCTTCACCCGAAGGGAGAATTAGCTGTCGAAATTATTATTTTTTTCAGCTAATCGGGTGTAGGCTACTTAGACTTCGGCCTGGCCGAAGATAACACTTTTACTTTTTTTCTGGTTTTCTTTTAAATAATTGTAACGCTGCTTTTTAACTATTTTAATAATTTATTCAAAGCTAAGTAAAACCTCACCAAATTACAAAGCATTACAAAGGTGCATTTCCACGCCACATTTAAGGTGGTGTGGAGATTTACACCACCATCAAGTAGAAAGAGTTGACTATATTTGTGAATCGAGCAAATTTTATGGAAATTGACTTGGTTTCCTTTACAAAATATTTAAGATAATGTAGCTACATGACTTGGAGAAGTTTCCATGTGCATTTCTAAAAGCATGAGTTAGTTTTAAGCCTATCTTCTGACTTAGCGTTAGTTAGTTTAAGCCATTTCTGGCTTAGCGGGGTGAAGAAGAACAAGAGTTGCAATCCTCTCTAAAAATTTTTTTCCAATTTTGTAAATAAATTCTTTAAGTTGTCAAACTTTTTAGCAAGTTGTCAAAAGTGCATACATTTTGTTTTGTAATTTACACACCCAAGCCTTATATCGCTAACTCATTCAATGCGAAAAAAGAGTTTCCAGTCTTGGGTTCATCCTACTGAGAGTGAATATAAACGCCGTGAGTTCTCACTAAATTTTTCGTAATTGTTTGGAAGAAAGCTTCTCTCGCATGTTGTAGGTCAATCTGCACACCCTAAAACTAGCGCGTTAAACTGAGTTAACTGCGCAAGTATTTTGGTTAGGACAGTACTCTGTTAAGCTCTGTTAAGCTGTTTTATTTCTGTTTACTGTTTCTTTATAATATATATAGGAATCTGCTCAGCTTCGTTAGTTTGTTGTTTATAAGTGTGGTAAGGTTTTCGAATCTTTCAACCATTTCTGTATTTAGTAAAATCTGAGATTGCATATCCGTCTGAATTTTGTTTTGATTCAAATTTAATTGTTCCATTTTGCTATTTAAATTTTCCGCATCATTAGCACCCATGTTGCTGGTTATAATGCTCCCGTTGAGAGCTCTCTTTTATTTCTTATTTTCGGTGTTTACATATTTAATTTATTTACTGTTTCTTTCAAGTTTGGTTATGTCAACAGAAACAGAAAGGAAAAGGAGAGAAAAAATTACTTGTGTTTTCTTTTATACCCTACACCCGAAGGGAGGGTATATTCACTTTGTTCTTCCGTTTGTAACGCAGAGAAGGAGACGAGATAGATATAGAAAAGAATATATATTCTTGCTCAGCCCCACCTCCTGAATCGATTTAGCCCTGTCCGTCCGTCCGTCTGTCTGTTTGAATATCTGTTAAAATCAAGATTACGCGAGAACGAAAAGAGATATCGAAAGTAAATTTGCCTCCAAGATTCTTTGTTATGTAGGGCAGTTTAGGATTGAAAATGGTCGAGATCGGTTAACAACCACGCCTACTTTACAAGGAAATGTAAGGGCACCTAGTTTAAAAACATGTTATATAGTAATGTGAACACCTCATAAACCGTCAAGATATCTCATAAACCGTGCTCTCATAAACCGTGAGAACTTATCATCGTTTATTACTCCACCGGACCTTGGTGAATATCCACACTGACGAAATTCAACTCGTCAAAACCGGACTCTCCATTCTTGCGCAGAAGTTAAATTTTGCCAAGGAATACCGCTGCCTCGAGCAGAAGGAGCTTCTAAGTAGCAGCAGTCAAATTCTCTCACTCAATCCGTTCTTGCATGAAAACGCAACAATACGTGGCCGTTTAGGTGGACGTTTAGTGTTATGTCCGTTTTTGTGATACGACGAACGGCATCCAATAGTTCTGTAATACAACTGCACCTTTACGCGTCTTTTGGTTCGTTTCATCCATACTATAAGACTTCATTGAGGTAATCAAATAATGCTGCGACTGATTCGTATGCAATATTGCATACTGAAAGCAAAGAATTTAATAAACACTACAATTCATCACTGTAAACCGTGTGTGATTCATAAAAAACAATTACGAACACAATTGATGGCTGCATTACCTCCAGATCGGACCTCACTATCGCGTCCCTGCGATACATCTGGAAGCTGTTAGTGACCTCTCCACCGCCGTCTTTCTAGGCGACTCCGCACGATTTATCGCTTGAAGAGGTTGCCCCAAAGACCACTATTCTGACAACGGCACCACCTCGTGGGTGCCTCGAGGGTGCTGAGATAGGAATAACCACTATACTCAAGTGGCAGTAACAGCCACATACTGCCATCAACAACTTACGTGGCATTTTATACACGCTCGATCACCGCACATGCTTGGTCTATGGGAAGCGGGGGGAAATGGGCGTGCCACGCTCACTCATACAAAAGTTGTTGTATAATTTGGGTGGTCTCCGAGCTCAGTTGGTATCCGGCTCGAAGGACCAATGTTTTAGTTGGATGTTTAGGATGGTCTCCGAGCTTAGTTGGCATCCGGCTCGAAGGACCTGATTCAAAAATTTTATTCAAAAACCCAATGTTTATTTCACTTATTTATTATTAAATACAATAATTTTACTTAAGTTTCACTTTAAAATAGTTTTTGCTACCTTATCTTCGCCTGATTTTAATTATTACTTTTTGTTTTACATGAAGGCACTCGCTGAATTCACCTCTAGTCGCGTCCGTTGCTGAGAAGGAAGTATAAATATGGGTCCAGCGGCGATCGCTGGAAGCCAGAGAAACTGCGCCAGTCGCCGCGGGGAGAGCCTGCAGCCGAGCTTACTCTCTCGAGAGAGTAACAGTGGCGAATTCCACGACGATTTGCGGGGGAGATAATCCCGTCGTCTAGCAGCTTCTGTACCTGTCTGTTTACTTCTTCCCTATGGATATGAGGTAACCTATACTGCTTTTGATTAATCGGTGATTGGTCTTGCCTGATCGGTATTTCGTGTTTTAAGACCGGCGTATAAAACAATTCATCTCCTTCCAGCAGAAAAATATCACGAAAAGCTGCGCTTACTCTCTCTACTGAACCCCTTTCCTCCTTATTCAAACTGTCATCTAGACTTAATTTATTCATCAGAGTACTTATTTTACCCGTAACATCTATCTCTCCTACTCTATTTATCATACCATCACGGGGTGTTTCAAACTCAGTGAAACTAGAAAACCCCGGCCGAAAGTCACTGTCTATTTCTACATCTTGTTCTGTTGAATTAGTATCGGAACGTAAACTACACCCCCCTTCACTTTCGCTAAAGTTTCCTCTATATATACTCCCGAAACAATTTCCTGTTTATGAACTACTATTTCCGGAATATTGGGTCTAATCCTTACTGGAACTGCTCTAATAGTTTTTGCCATATCTTTCGAACTTTCATTATGTAAGATCTGATCCCGCTCTCCCCTTGAACGTATAACCAGCGTCACAATGTTTCTTATTCCCATCCATAAATATTACTCATTTACTAACTGTGTTTATAACTGTGTCTCTCTCTCTCTCGAGAGAGAGAGAGAGCCGGCCTATATCATGACCGGCAGGCTAGACAGCAGGCTAGACAGAGAACTGCAGTTCTCACTGCTGACACCCTACCTACCGGCGGACAGCCGGTGCGAGCGTGCCAAACAGTCGTGTCTTCGGGTCGGAACTGGTGATGGTGGAAGTGCGCGTCTTGGGGCCGGCTCTAGTAGTGGTGGAGGTGTACGTCTTGGGGCCGGCTCAGGGTGTGCGCGTGGCATGACGTGCCTCGGGACTCCTACCGACCGGCTGCGAAGTCGGGGGTCTCCGCGTCCCGTGTAGGTTGGCCTGGAAATTGGGGCCTGACCGAAGAATGGTCCCTCGTGCCGCGCCAAAACACCTTGGAATGCCAGGGCGGGCGGAGTCGGGGAGCGGCGTGGCGTATCAATCGCCTGGGCTTCCTCGGCGGAGACGTCAAGGACAAGGACATCGGTCGGTGGGGATGGCTCACGAGAACAATGGGCAGCGACGAATTGCGCTTGAGGCGGCGCGGGGGGCACTGCCCCGGGTGGCGCCGGCAGACGTCCTCTTCGCGACCGCACATACTGTCGGCATATGAAATACATGTGGGATCTGTAAACATAAAGCGTCTTAATAGGGGCTACACGAGTTTTGGAATAAAAAAATGGAAACTCGGACTTCCTGTTCAACCCTGATACGGGCATAAATGACTCCTGCGTAGGCTTTTTGTGAGGCTTTTTGCTAAAGGAGTGAGTTACCTGAGGCAGAATGTCATCCCATTCGATTTTGTCCAACCAGACTTGTTAAATCATAATTTTTGCTGTAACGATGATCGGAGCTAGCCAACCGGCTGGATCGAACAGCTTGGTGATTAGAGACAACATTTCTCGGTTGGTGTACGCTGATTTGATGACGATAGCTTGACGTCAAAGTAGAAGTAATACTGGGGCGCGTTCCAGCGAATTCCAAGTATTGGCCGTGCTGGCATCTTCAAGCATCAGGAAATCGGTGTTGAGTAGATGGGATGCAGACAAGTCTGCCAGGATGGTTGGCAGTCCATTTGCGAAGGGAAAAGCCTGCTGAGTCGAGGGCCGCTATAAGTTGGTAACGGGTCTGGGTGGCTGTTGCTAGGTCATGAGTGCCTGCTAACACATCATCCACTTACATGGAGTGCTTTAAAATGTGTGACGCAAGAGAGAACTCATGCTTCACATCGTCTGTCTGCTGGAGAAGGGCGCCGATGGCAAGAAAAGGGGCGCTATTGACTGCAAACGTTACCGTTTGAAGCTCGAAATCGATGAGTTCCGAATTATGAGGGTCTCGGAAGAGAATGCGCTGATATGGGGTGTGCTTTGGGTCGACCAATATTTGGCGATACATTTTTGAATGTCTCCGTTGAAGACATAGCAGAAGAAACGCCAACGCAAACTTATAAAAGTCAGATCTGACTATAACACGGGGCCTGTGTGAATTACATCATTTAGACTTAGTCCACTTGTGGTTGGACTGGACGCGTTGAAGACGACTCTGACCTTCGTTGATGTGCTTTCAGGTTAACACCGTGTCGTACTGGCGTTTGAGGTCTTCATCCTTGCCTAATCGTGCTTCCAGATGCGTATATTGTTTGAACGTAATGTGTGTCGAGGCCCCTGAGCGGAGCGTGTCTGGGAAGCCGACTTTAAGGGCAATGACACGATGTAGCGGCCGTCATCGCGTCTCCGCGTTGTTTTAACGAAATTTTCTTCGCAAAACTTTTCTGAGGGGGATAGCAATCTAGTTTTGGGAAGTTCCTCCACCTCCCGAAAACGTTCGAACTGTTGTTCGAAGGAGACTTCGTTGAAGTAAGTCACTCTTATTGGTGCAGAGGTAGATTGCATGATGGGAACCGGGCCGGTTAGAATCCAACCGAACATGGTTTGCTGAGCAATGAGTGAGCCCAGCACTTGGCGGCGGTTGCTGTCCAGCAGGATTGCTGGGTATAAATCGGCTCCGATGAGGACATCGACCTGCTCGCTATTGGAGAAGTTGACATCTGCGAGCTCGATGTCTTAAGGGAGGCCACTGAGAAGTGACTGTAGGCAAACGCCCTATAATTTGTGAGAGCACGAGCGCCGTCATGTTAATTTGAATGTTGGGATCAAGTGGCGAATTCAGGAGAAAATCGCTCGATCTTGATATTTTTGCAGAAACAGTCTCGTTGAGACCTGAAACTATAGCGATAATTGGTCGCACTGGGAGCTTCAAAAGCTTTTGTATGCTTTCGGAAATAAACGATACTTCAGATCCAGGATCAATTAGAGCGCGAGCGATGTAGCATGTATCGTGGTAGCGTATTGTTACCATAGCAGTCCCTAACAATACCTGTTTGGGTGACTTAGCAAAGCACACTTGATAAGTGTCCTGTTGATTTCGCTGTTGAGTGGGGGGAGGAGTGGACTATATATTTGAGGGAGGTCGCATCGAAGAATGCGGCCTTTCTTGCTGAGAAGCATGATGGGTCGAACCTTGTATAAAGTTCGAATAAGCAGGGGCACGAGTACGCGGAGCGTTATCATACCGTTGCTCTTGGTGTGTGACACGCGAAGTCGAGTCTGGTGCAGCATTCGATGGGGATGAAGCATGCTCACGATGCAAGGGTATGGTGCCTGCAGTTGCATTTGAGGCAATAGAATCTGCTCGCACAGTTCTTCACGAAGTGAGATCTGGTCATGCAGTTGCTGCACATGCGATTTTTATGAACGGTATTCAGCCGCTGTAGAACTGGCACGCTCAGAAACTGAGAGCAGGATCTCAACTTGTGCTGCTTCTAAAAAAGAGGGCAGCTATCTTGGGACAGTTTCAATTAAAAAGTGTTGACGCATTTGGAGGCTGTAGATGAGTGAGTTGGAGTTGCTTGGACTTCGAGGCGGGTGTGCATTTAATATCTTGCACAGTTTCAAGGGTCTGTAAGCGATCAGTGAGAAACGCATCCAAATCTGCCCATTTTCGGATCTCGGTTTTGTTGACAAGGGATTGCTCCCAAAGTGAGAGTGTTGCTTCCGGGATCTTGCTGGAACACAAAAAGACAATTATCGCATCCCATTGCTGGGTGTCTATCCCTTGTAGCGCGAGTGCAGCAAGAATATTGTTTATTTCGCGCTGCAGATTCTTAATGTCGCTACCAGTTTCTTTGGTGATGAGGACAGGCCGAAGAGATTCTTTAAATGGGCGTTTACAAGCGAGTACTCGTTTATTTTCGTACCTGTGTGACAGATTTTTCCATGCCTAGGCGAAACTTTCATTCGTGAGAGGGGATTTCTGCACGATTTCTTTCGCTTCACCCGTAGTTTTTTCAATTCTGGTATTTTGTATATAAAGGGCACTGAACATATCCCGAAAAGAGGGCCACGAGAGATAATCGCCGTGGAATATTTGAGTATCGCAGGGGGCAGGCTGATATTGTAGCCAGATGCTGGCATTTCAGCTTGAGCAGATGAAAGGGGCTGTGAAACCGGAGGGGTCGCTGCAGATTATGCCATTTCTTCAATTTTTCCCGCGCAGCGCAAGTATAGGGCATAGCATTGACGTCGCTTTTCCTTTACACCTTGTAGTTCGTGGCTACCTCTGCGAGCACCTTCTCAAAGGCGCTTTTGATTAGCACCCAGTGTGATCTGATTTCTTCCCGTTGAAGATCGAGAGTGTAAACCGTGAGGTCCGTGGTAGGGGTATTGTCAAAGTCCACTTCGAACTCAATCAGAGCATCGGCTATATGAAAGATGCGAGTGCGGCCATTGTATTTTTTGGGTTCGCTTAGGGGCAGCGAAGGGTACAACGCAATAAGGAAACAGACCAAGGAAAAAAGAAACGCACAGAAAACAATTTCGGAAAAAATTGCTTTTTATGGTTTATTATTTATTTACGAAAAATCGCCCACCAAATATTGTTGGGTCACTACGCTGTTGCTTTAGATATCGAGGGGCTTGCTGCAGAATTTTAACAACCCGTTATCTCTACAGTACTAGCAACTAGTTCACAATTCACTGGTTGCCGCTACCAGTTTGCGTACTGGGTAATCACCTTTGCGTATTTACTGCATAATACCAGATTCCACGCTGCTGTCACAAGGGAGAGTGCAGACAGAAAAACTGGTTCTTCGTTCTGTGTGCACTCTGTGTGTATTGGCAGCGATTAGTAAAGCCGGTTGCGACTGTACCGCAGCGCAAGCAGAAGAGCTCGAGCAGAAGAAAAAAGAAAAATGTGCACGCGATTACCAACCAACAAAAGGTGGTGATTATTCGGTTTGTAATGAGCGCGGCTGCGTAGCGCACACACACGCGAAAGTATGGACAAGTGCGAACTCAAACGAAAGCTGCTCTTGTTGGATGTTTAGGGTGGTCTCCGAGCTTAGTTGGCATCCGGCTTGAAGGACCAATGCTTTATTCAAAAACCCTATCTTTATTTCACTTATTTATTATTTTATACATTAATTTTACTTAAGTTTCACTTTAAAATAGTTTTTGCTACCTTATCTTCGCCTTATTATAATTATTACTTTTTATTTTACAGGAAGGCACTCGCTGCATTCACCTCTAGTCGCTTCCGTTGCTGAGAAGGAAGTAAAAGTAGTGATGGGAACTATCGAATAAAAACTATTGAGTTATTCGATATTTGAAAAATTTTGATTTATTCGATAGTTTTACTAAACTGAATGAGTGAATTATTTAATAGTATTTAGTAATTATGAAAATCAATTTGATTTTCATAATCTCGTTTAATGATTTTCATAATTACTAAATACTATTAAATAATTCACTCATTCAGTTACTAAATCTATCCACTCTTTAAATTTATTCGAAAGCTTTTAGTAATTCCGAAAATCATTCAGAGTAAATTACTCGATATTTGAAGGAGCCACACAACAGAGCGTTGAACACACACTGAAAACAAACACTGAATTATTTAAATTCAACTGTTAAATTTTTTGTGATATAACGGAACTCTTGGGATATACGTACAAATACTATTTTTGCGTGAAACGTAGTGGACAATTTTGTTTTTAATTCTTCTGCACCTCGAAGATTTGCAATTATAGGTGGAATTAATTTATATTATTTATTGGGAGAATTCTTAAACACTATGGACAGAAACATGCGTCCAGGCTTAAAGAGGTCATCTGCGTGGGAGGATTTCACAAGAAATAGAGACATCGTTCGATGCAATTTTTGCCAATCCAGATGTCACAGCATGTTATGAAATTAATGTTAGCTAGTTGTACATCAAGGAATATAGTGTTGGGAACCATCAAATAAAACCTATTCAGTAATTTTCATACATTCGATAGTTTCACTAAAAACTATCCAGTAATTAATTCACTCATTGAACAATTTTCTCAATTACTAGAAACTATCAAATAATTCACTCATTACATTCATTCGATAGTTTTTAGTAATACAGAAAATCATTCAATGAGTAAATTATTCGATAGATTTTAGTAATACAGAAAATCATTCAATGAGTGAATTATTCGATAGTTTTTAGTAATACAGAAAATCATTCAAAGAGTGAATTATTCGATAGTTTTTAGTAATACAGAAAATAATTCAATGAGTTCGATAATTTTTAAGAGAAATTTCAATTAGCACATGATACACACACGAACATATAAGAAGCACTTCTATTTCAAATTCAACTATGGGTTTTTATAAAACCGAAGGGTGTAGGCTATATTAATTTTGTTCTTCCGTTTGTAACGCAGAGAAGGAGACGAGATAGATATAGAAAAGTATATATATTCTTGCTTAGCGGCACCTCCTGAATCGATTTAGCCCTGTCCGTCCGTCCGTCTGTCTGTCTGTCTGCCTGGCTGTTGAAGTCACGATTACGGGAGAACAAAAAGAGATATTGCGATGAAATTTGGCACAAATATTCTTTGTTTTGTACGGAAGTTTGGGATTGAAAATGAATGCAATAGGTTAACATCCACGCCCATTTTATGTATTAATGTAAAGGCATTTCGTTTAAAATTTCTTATAAGGTGAATATCTCATAAACCGTGTGAGATATTGAGGCATAATTTTAATCCAGAACATATAGCACCACTACTAAAAATTTTTCAATAAAATGGGGCACCACGCCCACTCATGAAAAGTTGTTAATATAACTTAAACGGTTTAAAATATTAATACGTGATTTTATCCTGGAAACATCCCCGAAATGTTTGTCAAAAATGAGCGTGGTCCACCTACTTATACAAAAGTTGTTAATTGGTGGAGTATGAAAATTGAGAATTATACTATACAAAATTTATTTACTTAATATTGTATACCCTGTATTATGATATTCATACACAATATATCTATTATAAAGGTACACGGCTAAAAATAAAAGTATATCAACACAACAATAGAATGGGTGAATAAATGAGTGAAAAAATCACTCGATAGCAGAAATTATTCAGTTACTAACTATCGATAGTTGAAACCACTCGATAGTTCCCAACACTAAGTAAAAGTATGGGTCCAGCGGCGATCGCTGGAAGCCAGAGAAACTGCGCCAGCAGTAGTAAGCCGAGCTTACTCTCTCGAGAGAGACGCATCTCATGACCGGCAGGCTGACAAGAGAGAGAACTGCAGTTCTCACTCCTGACACCCTACCGATCGATGAGGGAACACCTATGGCGAGCAATTGGAGATAACAGTTGTCAATATCTTGCAAACGGTATAACATATTAACACGCAGTTTTATCACGAGGTATCTATAGGTATAACAAATTTGTATCCCAAAAATGGGCGTGGTCCGCCCGCTTAAACAAAAGTTGTCAATAACCCATAAACGGTTCATATTTGCCAAAAATCGGCGTGGTCCGCCTAGTTATACAAAAGTTGTTAAGTGGAGAAATTATAATTATTTTAATTACTTGGGTGTAGGGTATTTAGACTTTGGCCAGGCCGAAAACAACATTTTTACTTGTTTTATGTAGAAAGTCTAATTTGTCTAGTTGAATTTTTAAGATTGGAACGGCTAAGTTTAGAGAATACAATACTTTTTTTTTTAATTTCCTATGTGTTCTTGTGACGTTGAGAATATTATTATATCATCTAGACAGACAAGGCAAATTTTTTCTGTAGGTCTTTCAGTACATTATCCATAACGCATTGAAGGGTCGAAGGTGCATTTTTTAGAGCACATTGCATACGAATATACTCATGATGTCTGTTTCAGAACATACACAAAATAAAATACAAAGCAAATAAATGCAAGGCAAAGTTGCTTCCGCTGCCAGCAGCAGACGCGCAAAATTCCGCTGGATTCAGATATCGTCGGGGGAACGGCACCAACCCGCCGACGTGCTCTGCACCGGTGTCTGCTTGCAAGCAATGTCGCCGTGGGAAACGCTGACCACGCTGCATTATTTTCCCATTTGATAATTTTGTTATTTTTATTGTTGTCTTTATTGTATTCGATATTGATCAATGTATGTAAAATTAGTATATAAGGAAAAGGTTTTCGTAATAAAGAGGCAGTTAACTTACGAACCTCAAATCCAGCGGTTTGCTTTCTTCAAGTTTAAGTTAAATCTCTTTAATTAATCGTTTACTATAGCCAGTGCAGCAAGTTCTCCAAAAAGGTGAGGCTACGAATCCTGCAAATTACCGGCCCATAGCAATCTGCTCAGTGCTCTCCAAAGTCATGGAGAGCATTATAAATTTTAACTTGATGAGGTATCTAGAGAGCAACGAGTTGATCAGCGATCGCCAGTACGTCTTCCATGCTCACCGTTCCACCGCGATCTGATGGCGTTTCTCACTAAGCGGTAGAACAATTGTATTCACTAGTTCGGTGAGAGCAAGGTTGTTGCTCTGGATATGTCCAAGGCATTTGACCTAATGTGGCATAAAGCACCCAAACTGATGGTGTCGGTAATACTTCCACTCTATGGATATCGAGTTTCCTCAGCGGCTGTTCTATTCGGGTTATGATAGACGGCTTTGCTTCCGAAGAGCACTCCATTACTGCTGGAGTTCCGCAGGGTTCGGTCCTGTCTCCAACTATTTTTCTTATTTTTATCAATGACCTTCTGTCATTGACATGAAACACCGTCTACTCGTTAGCTGATGACAGCAGCATTTGTTATTCATATTCATTCTCCTGGCGTCCTTCTGTTCTGGAAATCACTAGAAAACGCGGAATTATGAATGACACACTCCAATCTGACCTCAACAAAATCCAGGAGTGGGGTCGTGCGAATCGGGTCGATTTTAATGCGCGGAAGACCCAATGTTATTTGTTGACCCACAAACGTCTGGCGGGTGAAAACTTCCCACCTCTAAATATGGGTGGTGTGGATATTAATGAGTCGAAGGCTCTTGATGTTCTGGGCATGTCAATCCAATGCGATATTCGCTGGAACGATCATATTTTTGACGCGTCGAAAGAAGCAGCCAAGTGCTTAGGCTTTCTTAAGCGGCGTAAGAAATACTTCACTCTAACCCATCTTCGTTGTATCTACACCGACCTATATCCGTCCGAAAATGGAGTACAATTCGCCTATATGGCCTTGAGCATCGCGAACATATCTTCAGCTTCTAGACCGTGTCCAATGTCGTGCGTTAAAACTTATAGGGGACAGTAGGGTGTTCAGCTCTATTGAAACCTTGGAGTGTCGTCGTGATGTAGGGTGTGTATCATTATTTTACCGTTACTTTCATGGTAAATGTTCATCTGAAGTAGCAAGCCTGATTCCCCCGGTTCAGGTATTTAGCAGAACTACTTTGCTTTCCAGAGTGGTGCATTCCTTTTACATATGTTCGTTCGTTGGAACGGTATCGCGACATATTATCGTAAGAATTCGTTTTTCGGTCGCTTCATTAGATTGTGGAACAATCTCCCTGCGAATGTCGTCCCGCCCACTTAGTGTCGAAACCTTTAAGCGATGTGTAAACCGTCACTACTCCCTCTTTCCAACTTTCCACTAACCTGTCATCCTGAGCTTGGTGTCATCTGCCATAAACAAAAAGATAACCCATTTTTAATTCGGGCAATAATGCCCCTAAGTCTAGAACACTGGTGAAGTTACCAGTAGATATTTATATTGGTCCGAAGCCCTCTGCCACTGTGAGGTATATATCAGTGGAAAAGTAATTCAAGTATCTTTCTTCTGACACGTTCGGAGTTTTTTTTGCCTCCCTTCAAATAAATCTATAAAATTTGGATATTTCCTATATTTTTGTTTATATATAAAACGGTATATATAAAACGGTATAAAACGGTATTGTATTGTACATTCCATTTGTGTTAAACGCTTTCCCCGATGTTAGAGGCTCTTAATGGAACCTGTTATGGATGAAAACTTATGGATAATTTCACGCTCGCCAAATATATTACATCAGAATATTCTCTTCAAACTTACTACATTACTTTATAAAAAACATTTTTGTTAATTTTTAATAATTTTTTAATATATTTTTTACTAGCAGCCCCGGCGGACTTTGTCCCACCCAAAAATACAACGAAACTATTGCATTTTTTAAATAAAAAATTTTCTTTCCAAAAAATCATCTTTATTCTAGTACTTTGTGATACACAATATTTTTGGTTTTTTGTTCCGGTGCCAACACAAACAAAGCAGATGGCTTACCAACACGTGAACAGGCTACATACAGTTGGCCATGTGAAAAACATTCATTTTCCAAATTTAGACCACAAACATCCAATGATTGGCCTTGAGCCTTGTTGATTGTCATGGCGAACGCAAGACGAACCGGGAAATACAAAATGAAAAAAAAATTTTTTAAAAAATCGAAAAAAACCTGTCGTAACACTCTTGGTTGTCAAAATAACACATTTTGAAATGATGATTTTTTGACCTTTTTTTCGATTTTTTTTTTCTTTTTTTTTTTTTTAAAACCCGTACTGAGAAAATACCTTTCCATCAAAGTACAAATCATCAAAATCGGTTCGGCCACTCTCGAGTTATGGGATTACATCGCTTCGGACACTTTCTTTTATATATATAGATATAAAACATAAAACCAATGGGCGATGTGTAAACCGCCCTAAATCGTTACTAAGATTCGTAGAACGAAAATTGGTTCTAGCCAGAGATTATCTGTCATCTCTGGTACTAGCAACGTTGCTATCTTAAGGGGTTATTATGCTAACTTGACTTGAAAAACGATTTGACTTGACTTTGTAGGTTGCGGGGAGATCAATGCAAAATCCTCTCCGAAAGCAAAAGAAAGAGAAAATGTTTGCCTTTTAATGTTGCCACTTTTACTGAAACTAATTTCAGTTTGGTATTTTTACGTCGTGTGGGGGTTTTTAATTAATTCCTTTAATTTTGTAATTTGACGACAAGTTGTAGGTACATTTTGCAAATTTGCTGAACAAGGTTTGCGTTTCTTTAATTTATAAATTATTTAAGTTAATAATTTCTGCTGATTTATATAGGAATTCAGCTAAATTGACAGTTGTTAGAACAATAGTCCACAACGCAAGGGCGAAAATTTTCATCTGGAAAAATTGTAGCCGCTTACAGAAATCTTTCTTATTTCATAGTTTTGCCTTTTGAAACATTAAGCAATGGATGAAGATTTAATCTTGAGTTTTTAAATATTTTAAGATTATACGCGCAATGGATCCGCTCCCGGCGCGAAAGACGCTGGAGGAACCGTATAACGCATGGATATTTTAGGACTGACTGTGAGTAATATTGATTGTTTTTGTGTTATTCCTAATTAAATTAATAAACATTATGCTTTATGTTTAATGAAAATTAATTCTTGAATTGCTCAAAAATTCTATGCAATTTCCCGCATACATTTCATACAGGGCAAAAGAAAATAATTGAGTTGAAAAGTGAGGTGGCAACGTTTGCTTTTTCTCACTTTGGCTCGACTTGGTAAAATATTAAAATGGATCTGATATTTTTGCCAAGTCAATTTGCCGTCTCGTCACTATGATCGCATACACACGATTCCATAAGGTGAAAGTCGAATTTCTCTCTCAAGTCATTCGCTTTATGAAGTCAAGTTAGAATAATTCGCCATTTAGCTTAGGCCTTCGAAGCATAGTTCGAAGTTTCGAAGCATAGTTCGAAGTTAACTTCTTAGTGGAAGAAGCTAAGGTTTTCTGATCGTTTGTTTTGTGTTAAGTTACCTATATCTTTATTTCTAGTTTAAACATGATAAAATTGATCCAGTTTTTTAGCGCCAGAGGTGAAAAATTGTGAGACTTGTTAACAATTATAATGACATTTCATTTTTAAAGCAAACGCCACTATCCTCAAACCCAATGGTGCACGTTCGTTCCTAGTCTGTCACTTATCCAGTGGAAATACCACCTCAGTTACAGCATCTGCAGATGGTAACATTCACGAGCATGATTCGCCGATAGAAATCGCCAATCCCTATGAGAAAGAAAAGCAATTCTGCATACTTTGCAAATACAATATAATACCGCACTACAAGAATGTTAAGCTTCTTTCGCAGTTCCAGTCGCCTTACACAGGACGTACCTATGGCCGCCATATCACTGGCTTGTGCAAAAAGAAGCAAGAGGAAGTTGAAAAGGCTATAATTCGGGCACAACATAGTGCATTAATGCCAATTTATCACAAGGACCCTGCTTTTCTCCAGGAGCCGAGTTTGTTCGATCCAGAAAGACCAATACGGCCACACAAATATTGATCCCCCATTCCATGATATACTTATTCATCGTATACTCTTGCCTTTGGTATGTAAAAAGTAATTGCGTGGAACAATTCAAGGATAGAGGCTATTGGAAAAACGAAAAAATCTTTAAAAAATGAGGTCGTCCGTAAGAAGTCGATTATTAAAAGAATTAGTGTGTGCTTTCATCTAGTACTGAATTATTATCCAAAGTTTAAAAATTGTATAGTATGCCTATATTTCCTAAAATATCTTCCGATTTATATAACTGTTTCCAACAATAATTTATGTCCTAGACAACTCAGATGAATGGTGGCTAATTACCTCCAGACGCAGCCAATGAAGCAAGTGTAAAGTTATCCATAGAAAGTTATTTATAAAAACAAGTGATTTCTTGTGGTTTGTATGGAATGAGCTCAAGTAATCAAATACTTAATACACAAATTTAATTAAATATATTGTTTACATTATATTATATTAAATTTGTGTAAAAAATGAATAAAATGAAAATATATTATTATGAAATTATAATATACATTAAAAAAACAAAATTTCAATTTTATTTTTCTTTATAACTGTCTGAGAAAGATAAGTTTTTGCAGTTCGCAATTATCTTTAGGTTGTTATGTCTTCCTTTCTCGGATCTTCCCCGAGACGTGTTATATCACGTTCATGCCCTTTCTCTCAGTACAGGTTACATGTTTGACATAAATTTTTGGGGCCACAATTTGTCCATAAAGTGAATACTCAAGAGTTAAAATTTGCGTTTTTTTGTTTGTTAGATCTCCGTTCCAGGGAGATTTACATATGATTTATACATCGTTGGAATTTGAGGCCATACTGTATCGCTTGGTATATTCCATAAGTCCCTTTAAATTTTGTTTTAGCCGTTTTGTTATATTTTATCCATAACTTTTCTTTTTTAAATACATATTTAATTAAGAGCCTGATTCTACAACTTACGCCCGTCATCTTTCGTCTTGAAAATTAGCTGTTTTACGCGTGTGTTTCGCTTTTTGTATTCTGTAACTCTGCATCGTCTACCAAAACGTCAACTCAACGGCGTTACGTAGTTTGCATATCGCGGAAATTAAATCCACTCCCGAGGATTTTTTGGAGGTAAGATTTTTAATTAGGATTTTAGTTTTATCCCTGGAGGTGGAAAATTCTAGACATATTCGATCTGTAGCTGGGTTATGATGGTCAAAATTGAAAATTTTAGTAGACGAATAGCTTCTAATTTTTCAACCGATTTAAATACTTTAGAAACCAAATTAATAATTAGGACTTTTTTCATTGAAATTCGCTCCAAAAAAGGAGGAGAATTCTTTCGCCATCTCACTACCGTCCAAAAATATTTCATTGTTCACATGTAATCTCTGAAACTCAATCGCTTTCTTTCTACCAGTGACTTTGTTGACTTCTTTAAGGCCCGTGGGCCAGGTTAAATTTTAGATAACCTCTTGAAATTTTCCGTCTAACCAAACAGCCACTAATAAAATTTTTAAAAGAGAAAATTTGGCCGATAAGGCTTTATAAGGTGGGTTCACTCTATTGTAAGAAAAATGAAAAATCTGATATGGTTTTTTTGTGTAACTTATGTTTTAAATAATTTAATAGCGTCATTTGGGAGGTTTTTCTATTTCTTACAAGAAGCTCGAATGACAACCGAGTGATCATTTATCTACCTATCTAGTAAGGAATTGAATTTGTAAATATTATCGTCTACCTCATGATTTGATAGATCAACCCGCTAGGTATTTAAATACCCAAAAAATTATTTTTTACAATTAGCTATAACTTGGGATTACTATGTCCTATAGTGTTGGGTTTTTCAATAATTAAATAAGAATATATAGGGCTGTATTTTATCTGTGTACATCAGGACTGAATTCCTACAATGAAGTTAACTTTCTTAAAATCAAAGTTTTTAATTTTCATAAAAAAATTTTCTTCTAAACAAAAAGTAAAATAAAAAACTAAAACATACAAATATTTACAAAATCTTTTAAAACTAGTTAGATCTATGTATTCTTTGCCCGCACAAGAAAAATACAAAGTCCTGAATATCTGCCATTTCGACATCAATACAATACATCAATGTTGAATGCTTGTCACTTATCGAGATAATGACACATTCAATTCCTTTTGTCTGCTTGTGTTTGCTTTTGTTTTTCGTTCGCTCACACAAAAGCATTGGCAAAGCAAATATAGTTCTAACTAAGAACACTCAACAACCTATTTTGTATTTAAATACCCATATCATATCTTAGTTTTACTAGCATATCTTAGTTTTTTTTTTTTTTTTTATATCAGATTCTAGCAGTAGCCCTTAAGAGGTCAATCTCTTTTTTCATGATTGGCTACTGGTGGAATGGGGGACAGTGGGAGAGGAAGGGAAAGGGAACTTTTCGCATTCTACTAATTCGACTCCGGCAAGTGTTGCGAAGCAAAGCTATCTAAGAACAGCTATTTTGCTTTATTATAGCAAACACTGCCGGAGTCAACGAATGGTTCTTAATTTCACAACTAGCGCTAGGCGAGGCCTTAAGTACGCATTAGAATTTGAGACGTCATGATAAGAAAAGTTAACACCCATGCGCAAGGCGGGATTCGAACCCACGTCCCCGGAAAATCGATGGCTAGTATGCCACACACTAAACCACCGAGCCACCGAGAACCGCAGTTTTAGCAGAATACCAAACGAGGAACCTGACTGCGGCTAGGGTCAGCTGTAGATATAGGGAGGTGATTGTGGCATCAGCGTACTTCGCGGGCGGTAATCCCGATTGCCCCTCTAACTAAGTGGTGAGGTTGGTGGAGCATGGAAGGAAAAGGAAGACCAGAAAGGAAGTTGTTCTCGGATGCTATGCCAATACCCACCATACAATTTGGGGCAGCACCGATACTAGTAGCAGAGGCGAGTACTTTTTAGAATTTATAAACTCTTAAAATTTACATATATGTAATGTAGGCAATAATCCCACTTTCATTACAATAAATAGAAGGGAAGTTATGGATTTGACCTTAACTTCAAACTTCTATTCTGATTTAGTCACGAACTGGAATGTCTCGGACGAACCGTCTTGGTCAGATCATAGACAAATACGGTTTGACTTTAGAGTTGTCAGTTCGGACAAATTAACCTGCTATCGATAGAAAAAGATCACTAATTGGAGGCTGTTCAACTAAAGGCTTGTTAGCTAAATATGTTCGTCGCTCTATTCTATCAGCGTTTCAGAACAAGCGTTTTGTCCCCTTAAGACAAAAAGTTGTAGGAGCCAAAACCCTGGTGGAATGCACAACTTGCCAAATTACGGAAACATGTTAGGAAGTTATTTAATAGGGTACTGGCGTACCTACCCTAAAGGCGTAACAAATTATAATGAAGAAATTAAGAAAGCCAAAATAGAATCTTTCAGGCTGTACTGTGACAATATTTCTGATGTCCAGTCTGGCTGTCGCCTGATTAAGATTCTGGCTTTAGATAAGACTACCTCCCTTGTCAGTTTACTGAGAGCAAATGGTAGTTATACCCAAAATAATTTAGAGACCTTAAGCTCTTGCTTAGAAAAAAAAATATTCCTGATTCAATTATATTGAATCCCCTCACTGTTAACAATCTCTCAATAGGAAGAATGGTAAATCAAGCTTCCAAGGAAGATTGGAGGTTTGCGAGAAATGTATTCACAAGAGTCATTGGACTCTTTCTAGCCGTATAAATCGCCTGGAGAGGATAAAATATTTCCTGCGTTACTGCAATATGGAGCTAGCACATTATCTCCGATTCTATCTAAACTGTATAGCTGTAGTCTAGCTTATGGGCATATCTCTGAAGCTTATGGGAATATCCCTGAATCCTCCCTGTATGGATAGTGGTGGTTAGATATATACCTCAATCGGGCAGGAATGAAATGCACAATCTAAAATCTTTCCGTCCCATTAGTTTTATGTCCTTTGTACTGAAGGACATGGAAAAATTATTGAAAGGTATATTAGAGATGATATTCTGCAGTACAATCCCTTATGTAATGATCAACATGCATACATTAAAGGAAAATCTACTAAGTGTGCTCTTGTGGATCTTGTGGTAAGAATTAAGAGCTCTATATTTTCCAAAGAAATCTGTTTAGTCGCTTTCATGGATATTGAGGGAGCTTTCAATAACACGTCATTTGGTTCTATTCGAGTGACCCTCAGTAACTTTGGAGTGCCACCTAGTGTGGCCAGATGGGTAATGAGTATGCTGAGCAGTAGAGTAATCAAATCTAAGTCATATAAAGAAAATACTGCTTCACTGACCACGGTGGGTTGTCATCAGGGCGGTGTGCTTTCCCCGCTGCTTTGGTCAATGGTAGTCGATGACCTTCTCAACACCTTGCAACGGTTGAGAGTGGGCATTAGTGGCTATGAAGACGATATCGCGGTCATCGTCAGGGGTAATTTTGAGTCCACTCCTTCTGAAATGTTACAACTGGCACTAAATGAGGTACAGAGACGGTGCGATAGAACGAAGCTATTTGTAAATCCTAAAAAGACAGTAATTGTTCCTTTTACAAGACGACTAAAATTAGAGAGTCTAAAACCACCCTGTTTTTATGGGGAACTATTGCAGTTTTCCAACATGTAAAATATTTTTGAGTGACCGTAGACAGCAGATTGTCCTGGAATCTCCATATTGATAACTCCAACTCGAACTGCAAGTCTCAGCGTTAGAATGGGCATGGCCCCACTCCAAGTCGATATTAAAATGGTCGCTAGATTAAGTATACATGGACTATTCCATAATGGAATGGTTGACATGTCAGGAATATCTAGGGGACATTTAACAATTATTAAAACTTTGGAGCAGACCGAGGAGTTCAAATTACCACTGGATGATACTCTCTCAGTATATCGCTCCCATAAAAGGTTTCCTATAAAAATCCCAGCTAAATCAACTGGGCAGAGGAAAACCGGCAGATACCACGATTTAATTCGGTTTGGTATACTGATGGTTCGAGGACGGACGCTGGCACGGGCTCTGGTGTTTATAACTAGAACAATGAACGTGGATACACTGTGAGTCTGTGCAAGAAAGCGTCGGTTTCTAAGCTGAGGTGACAAGGGAAATAAATTAGTGCTACATTTCTCATCAATAAGCACACTCGAAAGAAAAATATTTTTATTTACACAATCTTATGTAATAAAGTCGAAGTTGGTTCTTGAAACGGTTAATGTCCTTTCTGAACTAGCTAGAAAAAATATGGTACTTACACTGGATACCAACTCATAGAGGATTTAAAGGCAATGAGGAAGCCGACAGACTGGCTAAGTCTGGATCGGAAGAATACTTCATTGGTCCCGAACTTTCGTGCGGGGCAAGCAAATCTCTATTTAAATATTTTACACAAAATTGGGTCCTAGCGGAGGCTAGTAAGTATTGGAACCGAAGCATAGGAAAAAAATTTACTAAACTGTTTCTACGGAAGTACTCGTTATATAGATCCAAATATTTAGTGAATGTGGATAAAAGATGTATTAGAACCCTGGTGGGAATTATTACTGGACATTGCAAACTGAGATGTCATTTGCACAGAATGAGGGCCTTATTTTGTATCTGCGAACGGTATCGCTCTTCTACGTTACTCTTTGTTATATTCGTAAAACAGCTGATCAAAATGTGTGCACAGAATACACACCGCTGGCGCTACTGTTGCTGATGTACCGCTGGGTTTACAACAACAATTGCATACTTCTTACGTGCTTACGTTGGAAAATGGTATTTTGTAACAACAGAAGCGCTAGCGGTGGCGCTTGTAGAGAAGCGGAAGCTAAAATGCTGCCATTCGCACAGTTTGTGCGTAGAGCTCGACGAGTGCGGGAGTTTTTTATTCAGTGATTTTTTATTTGTTTTTATTTTTTCATTTCATTTTTATTTAACGTATTTTTTTTAAATAAAAAAATAATAATTAAAAAAATTTAAATAATTATTATAAAATAATATAATGGAAATTTCCAAGAAACTGTAAGTGCAATTTGCTTTGAAGTGATATCTAAAATCCATGCATTGATTCTCAATGCTGGGTTGCGTACACTGGCTGAAATGTTTGTGCGGTAATTTTCCTCGTCTGAGCTACTCATTAACAATTTAAAGAACTTTTTTATTTTTACTTTATAAAAGTACAGCACAAAATAAAAATTTTGCATTATTATTAAAAAAATGCTCTAAGCATCGATTTGCGATTTGTTCCCCGTTTTTAAATACACTGCCTGCCAGCTGGCTTTGGTAAACAAAAGTTGATCGAGGCAAAAGAAAACAGGTATAAGAACAAATTCATTGCATGCACGTAATCATAAGAAGGAAAGAGACGTGTGAATGTCGTCTTTGTGTACACCAAATACACAACTTTTCCATAACAGCTGACTGGAACGCAAAAGACGTAAAGCCCAGTGCGCTCAACGGGGCTCAACGAGTTACAAAATACGGTTTTAACAGCAACGGGAACAGGAGCAGGAGCTTAGCCATCGCTTTTTACCTGGCGATTTAATACCTGGCTGCCCAGTATTTTGTAGTACTAGAAGGTTAATCTTCGGGAAATAAATACTGGGGCTCTCTGAGTTGACAAAAATTAGTCATATTCAGCTTATCGAATTTATAAGCAGGACTAGAGTGGGACAACTACTTTAGCCAAAGGGGTTTTGGCACAATAGATCACAGTCGCAATGCCAGGGCTGGTGAAGAGTCCACCCTTTTGTAGAATAATAATAATATCCTGCATAAGTATCACACAAAATTTCACAGCTATAGAATAACAGGATAACAACAGGTTAACATAACAGGGAGGCATGAATACGGAAAGCTCAACATCCTACTCCTCACGAAATTTACTCCAGTCACTATTTTTAAACAATCTAAATTCTGGTTCTTTTAAAATAAATTCAGTTTCCTTAAAATTTATATTGAGAAGTAGTGCGAAGTCATCAGAAAAGAAAGGTAGAATTTGCACTTTGTAGTTTGGGTTGACTTGGTCTATTCTTTTCAAATTCTCTTAATTTGATACTAAAAAGTGATCAAGATAAGATGACCCGTTAGGGAAAATAGGGCTATCTGCTGTGATTCGAATGAAGTTTTGACCAGAAGTGGATAACCAGCTCTCCAGGATGCTGCCATTATTATTATTATTATCATGTATTTTCTTCTCTTTTTGGGTAATTACAACATACTTTGGAGGCCTTACAATAAATACAAAATACTTAATTTAACTATTTATAAATTAATAACTTAATTATTATTAATGAATTGAATATTAATTAATAAATCTTGTTATGCGGCATATTAATAAATCATGATATGTGGCAGGTATCAATTATTACAGCTTTTTGCTTCGCATCAATCGTGTTTTGTCTTAGTCCTAGTAGCTTCATATCGTCTCTTAGACTATTGTGTATTAACTCCTCAGTGCTGATGATTATGGGAATAATTATCATTTCCTTCAGATTCCAGTTACGTTTTATTTCCACTGCAAGTGCAGCGTATCTGCTACATTTCTCAGATTGAGTTGTGTTATTATTATTATTATTATTCCTTTATTTCTCATTCCATGGTATTTACAAAAATAATTTTAGAGACTCTTGGTCTATATAAAATTATTACAATACTATATAAAATTATTACAATATTACTGTAGGAATTTTCTAACAATATAACATATATCAATTATCACTATAACTCTTAGATCTAAATTAACGCTCTCGAGATTATTTCTTAGACTTTTGTGAACAATACCTACGCTAGATATAACAACAGGGACTACTTTAACTGATTTTAGATTCCACTGTATCTTTATTTCTCCTGCTAGCTCCGAATACTTAACAATTTTCTCCGAGTATGCCCTTTCCAGGTTTCTGCTCAATGGCATCGCAACGTCGATAAGATACGCCTCTCTCGTCATTTTATTGAGTACTGTTAGGTCCGGTCTGTTATGTTCTCTCTGGTGCAGAGTAAAAATTGTTCTATTGTAATATATTTTGATGTCTTGGGTTTCTATAGCTGCTTCTGGTTCGTAAAGGTAATACTTTTGCTCACTACCGGCTAAGACATTGTACTATATACTCTAAGTTCTATGTGTATTATTTTAGCAACATTATTATGGCGCTTCAAATAGTCACTTTGTGCGAGTAGCGGACAAGCGGATATAATGTGGTCGATGGTCTCTCCCAATTTTCCACATCGTCCGCATATATCTTCATGAGCGTTTATATCCTTCGCAATATATTTCATATAGTTCCTCGTAGCGATAACTTCATCCTGTATTCCGAACATCAGTCCTTCCGTTTCAGCATAGATACTACCTTTTGTCAGCCATCTGTTTGACAATTCTAAGTCAACGTGTTGGTTATGAAGGTGATTGTCATGCAGAAGTTGAATGTCTATTAGACCTCTTCCTCCTAGTTTTCCTGGTAGGACCATTCTCTCAACACAGGATTTCGGATGGTGAATGAGGTGTTTGGTTAGTGCGGTTCGTATTTTCCTTTGTATCCCCTGTAGCTCTGTCGCAGACCATTTTATGACACCAAAACTGTACGCCAGCAAGGAAATGGCATAGGTGTTAATTTCTTTTATAAGGTTTTTGGCATTGAGTTTTGATTTGGCAAGTTTATGCACTCCAACCACTGCGTTTATTAAATTTTTCTAGGTATTTGTACAGTTCATCTTGTCTCATTTCCATGATACCATAAAGATCTTCTGGTTCTCCTGATTGTATCCGGCCTCGGTTGAATGCAATTCTCTTGCACTTATCGGTACCAAACTTCATTTGTATGTCGTCACTGAACAATTTGACAATTGTGAGAGTGTAATGAAAATGTTTTCTCGTCGATGTATAGATCTTGAGGTCGTCCATATATAAAAGGTGATTAATTTTGAAAATTGTACAACTTTCATTTCTTATATTAAAACCATAGTTTGTTTCATTTAGCATAATGCTTAGAGGGTTTAGAGCTAAGCAAAACCAAAGTGCGCTTAAGGAATCGCCCTGGAAAATTCCACGTCTTACTATATATGGATAGTCCCAGTTTTACGGTGTTCTTCCTGGTTCTTTATTTCAATTGTAGTTTTCCACAATTTCATTATTAAGCATAGGAAATGTACTATGAGGGGGTTAACTTTATGTATTCGTAGGGATTCAATGAGCCACGAGTGTGGTATGCTATCGAAGGCCTTTTGATAATCTATGTATGCTACATGTAAATTGTGTCTGGTTTTGTGTAGCTTGTCCTAATATGACTTGGTCTACTGTCAGTTGCTCCTTGCAACCCCTAGATCCTCTAATGCAACCCTTCTGCTCTTCTGCCATCATATTGTTGATTGATAAATGTTCGTAAATACAGTTATTTATGCATGCCGTCAATATTTTATATAGGGTTGACAAACAGGTTATCGGTCAGCCTTTGAATGGGTCCCTTTCCATTGACATGCTCTTTGGCAATAGATATGTGATTCCTTGCGCTAGAAACGACGGGAAGATATTCGAATGTTGAATGACTTCATTTATAAGTTGTAGCAACTTACAATGTGAGCTATCAAATCTTTTGAATCAGAAATTTTGTATTTGTCAGGGCACGGCGCCCTCCAGTTCTCTCTTTCTTCTGCTTCTTTCTTCGCCTGTCACTTCTTGCTGTCAACCTTGGCCCTTTTCCTAGTAGTGCAGTAACTGTTTGTGCCGCGCAATCATATATAGTTTGAGGATATTTGTATTTAGTTGTTGTATTAAGCGACTCATTTTGACTGATGGGTTCATCTTGGCAATCGGTGGCCTACCTATACCATTACATGCTCTCATAGATAATCGGACTTCTTCTCTAATTGTATTCCTTATTATTTCAGGTATTAGGGTGTTTCTGTGTATGACCCTGATTTGGTCCGCAAGTCGTTGTTCACTTATAGTACATTCCAGTCAGGATGTAGACTTACTGTGCGTAGGCGTGCTCGTTACATCGTCATATTGGTCTCATTTTCCGTTATCGTATAGTAAATGCGTAATAAGGATTCGTTTAAAATTCTCGTCCATTTCCTACGCTGTGTGGGTGCTCCAGCTGTTGTGAGAGCTGCATCGGAGTGTGTTTGCTGGTCACTTGTTGGCTGGCTAGTTGGTCTATTGTATGCTGCGTGTTGTGGCTCATTTGTCACACTAGACCCAGGTACCAAATCCAGTGCGCGGGAGTTAATATGCGATCCCGACGCAGTGGGGTTATCCGACCTCCCCAAATGTAATTCTTGAATATTGCAAGTAGTGTTCATATTATGCAATGGTCCATTTTAAACCTACTGGCAGGTTTCGCTTTAGGCTGCTTCTTACATGAAGTTCAGACGCCCACCTTCATGCTGCCTGGTTCCCAGTTTAGGATGAAGGATTTGTGTGTTATTGTTTGGTCCGCGGGTGGTATTTTATTTCCCATCTACCCTACATATCTGTAGAGCATTCCCCTGCCCACCACTTTGGGGACGCACCCTCTAAGGATACAACACCCCCGAGGTTTATTATTATTATTATTATCATTCCTCCTTTATTACTCTCTTTCATAAGGTACATAATACATATTATATATTTACGGCCTTAGCCTATTAAATACAAATATATAACCTATTACAGTAATTCCTATTGTATGTTTAGAAAATTCCTAGTAATATAACAAGAATCTATTATAATGGATTTTTGCATCACATCTATAATATTGGCTTTCAACCCAAGGATGTCAATATCATACCGCAGCTGTTTGTGTACGACCCCTTCGACACTAATAATTATGGGCAGTATTTTTACCGTCTCATTCTCCTGTCCAGGTGCCGGAGAATAAGGACTCTTGGTGTGTGCAATCTGATACTTATTTAGAAGTCTACTATGAAGAATATTCACAACATTGTTATGTCTCCTCATATACGCCCTCGACACAAGGGAAGTGCACCCTGATATAATTCCTTGTAGGAAGCACACGGTCCTGTATTGCCATCATGAAAGCTTCGATTTCAGCAAACAGTTCGCCGTTCAAAAGCCATTTGTTTGACTATATTAACATTACTGGCTTTTATGGCTCTGTAATACTGACCATGGAGAGGTTTTATTTCCCAGTTGCGCTCTGTCGCTGCCTTATCTTGTGCGTGTCTCTCAAAGTTTCCATTTAAGTTTAAAGGTGTCAGATTTTTATCCGCCCTGACTAACATACTAGCAAGAGGAGACATATCTGCTTTTGAAAATCGTCTCGTAGCGGTTGTACTTGGTTATCGTGCAGCGTTTGCAAATCAAGTAGGCCCCTTCCGCCTTCTTTCCTCGGCGCCAGCATCCTCTCAGTACACGCTTTGGGATGGTGAAATCCATAAGTTGTGAGGATCGTTTTCATTACTCGCTGCATCGCTTTTATCTCTGTGAGCGACCATCGTATGACACCAAAGCTATAAGTCAGTACTGGAATAGCAAATGTATTCACCGCTTTCACAAGGTGTGCTCCACTGATATTCGTCTTGGCGATTTTGTGAATTCGCGCTTTATACTCTCTCATCAATGCACTCTTCACAATCGCATGATCGATACGACCGTTCTGCATGAACCCTAGGTATTTATATAACTCTTCCTCCTCCATCTCCTTGATATCAAAGGGAACCTCACTTAGAGTTCTGTTCACTTTACCTCTGACTATACTTATAGTTCTGCATTTATCCAAGCCAAACTTCATATTTATGTCATTACTGAACATCGACACTATTCCAATAAGGTGATGCAAGTGTAGTCTTGTCGACGCATATATATTAAGGTCATCCATATATAATAAATGGTTGATAATTTTATGGGAAGATCCGTCCTTAATCTTAAAGCCATAGCCAGTCTCATTCAAAACATTACTTAATGTGTTAAGTGCCAAACAGAACCGGAGACCTGAGAGACAATCTCCCTGGAAGACACCACGCTTATTCTCTATATCTCCAGTTTTGATAATCCCGTTACCCGTCCATATTTCAACATGTGTCCTCCAGTCCTACATTTTGCGCTTAGGGAACGCCATTATATTAAGGTGGATCTTATATATCTCCTGCACTTCCAGCAACCAGTTATGCGGCACGCTGTCAAACGCCTTCTGGTAATCAATATAGCAAGCGTAAAGATTCCGCGACTGTCTCGTTGCTTGTTCCAAAATAATTTGGTCTGTGGTCACCTGATCTTTGCAACCCTTTGAGTGCTTACTGCATCCCTTTTGCTCCTCACATACAATATGGTTCCGCATCAGATGGTTGTATATTAAAAGATTCAAAGAACCAGTCATAACTTTGTAAATTGTTGGGAGACATGTAATTGGCCTCCCGTTCGCGCTATAACCTCCTTTACTTGATCACTGGTCAGGAAATCTTGCGACATACCTTCGAGATGCCGATAACGATCCTTTTCTTTGGTAATCCACGTCGCATCTTTATTGTGACTCAAATCACACGACCATATTGACGACCAGTAATCTTCAACTTTTTCCTTTTCAGGAATATCACTGTCATTGGTGTTTGAAATCGTTCTCAATTATCGATAAAACCGCTTCTCACTGAACTTGAACAGTTTATTATTTTCGCGTCTTCGATTTGCTAGCCTATATTTTCTTTGCCTCGCTATCTGGACACACAGCTTCTGCTTCACTGTGTCCCGGGTTAAAATGGCATTTGAATTGTTAGCTTCAAATCGCGAATGTCTCATATGGGTCTCTAAAATTCGATGAACTTTGCTACGGAGCCTCCGTTACCCGTTACCACTAATAAAACTGTTAAGTCTTCCCAGGTCCTTCCGCAACCTTTTAATCTTATTTTGAATTCTGATTAGAATTAGACTTTGCACCGGTTTTCTATATCTTGTAGATCTATGCCGAATTTTATATCCCATCTTTATACAAATCGTAACGGCAGAGGTGTAAACAAGAGTCTGTATTTCATTCAGCGTATTCGTTGACAGGATCTCTCTAGCAACTATCTCATCATTGACATATTTAATTATTCTGCTTAATTTGCGGCTAGGATTAAGTTTCGGAAGAGGAGGTTTCTCTAAAATGTCGATATTCCTAAAGACACAAATTGCTGTTCGAAAATATATTTAATATCAGCAAACATATCTCCTTCATATTCAAGCGGTATTTCACCTGGAGGTTCTTGGATATACCCTGTTGGATTCGGTAATTCGTACATCAGTAGCAATATCACGAGTGTATTGGTTGATCTCCCTGTGTGGGTGGGGTAGCGTTGCCGTTCGCTTAATAGTATCTCTCCGGTCTTCTGGAATCAAATTGTTTCTATATATTGCTCTTATCCGATCAGATAGTCTCTGCTCTGACACGTTAAATTCCGGGTGGATCGCAATAAATATTCGACGGAGCTCCCTGCGATATTCTCTCATATTCTGTTCCTGCTGTGTGACGGTATAGTAAACGCGCAATAAGTCTTCATTTATTTCGTTTGTCTACTTTCGGCGTTGCCTGGTTCTTCCAGCCAGGGTGAGAGCTGCGTCAGAATGCGCCTGCTGTTCACCTCCAGTCTGGTGTTCATCACTATTGCTTATATGTTGTTGTTCCACTGGCAACTCATCCCCTCGTGGAGCCGAGCCCTCACCGACAGCCGTGGCCTCTGCCGACACTTAAGCGTATATCCCCGCTCTTCTATCTAAAATGTTATCCATCATTAAGATTTATGTTTCCGTTTTATACCTTCCGGACAGGAAGGTATAAAACAGGAACGGTATTATTATTATTATTATTGTTGTTATTATTATTATTATTATTATTATTATTACTATTATTATTATTATGATTATGATTACTATTATTATTATTATTATATCAGCGAGAGGCAGGTGTCTGGCACTGCGTTTAGGAGTTTTGTGGGACTGATTTCCTTCAGACTCGACCTTTCTGAAAGTTCCCTACCAAGGATATCTTTTCTCAGATGCAGAAAGACTGTACATTCTGCACTTGAAGAGAGGTCTCCTCGTCTTCATTGCAGAACATTCAAGCGCTTTCAGCAGCCATTTTGAGCTTATGCAGATGATGATTCAGTCTAAAGTGCCCACTCATAATCCCAAGGATAAAGCCTTATCCTTCCAGAAATATATTCGAGCCTCCCTCTGGCTCCAGTATACTTGAAACTTTCTAAGAGCAACCGTTTTAAGAGAAGTTCTGTACAATTTCTTACTACGATAACTCCACAAGCCTATGTACTGCGGCTGATAAAGATTTCAGCCGAGCCTTCTTTAGCTAAGCGATCCGCTTCTTCGCTTTCCGCATGCTTCCTGTAAGCCGTTTTCCAATGCAGAACTACCCTATTTCTCCGAGCCATACATAGGCTAATGGTGTATCCAATTTCATTAGTTGCATCAAATATGCCTGAGCCCGTACCGTCATCCGTTTTGGATCCATCCGTATACCAAACGATATCTTCTTCCCTGGGTCTAAGTCTTTCTCTTTCCCAGTTCAGTCCGTTTGGAATATATACGGAGTATTTTTTATCACACTTATAGCTCATTCAAAGGCATTCCAAACTTATTGCCTTGTATTTAAGGATATGAATTACTTACCGATTTAAATATAGTATATAGAGCACTGATCAATATCTGATCAATCACATCCAGATAATCTATTGTTTTGTGCTTTTAGTATTCGATCTCAACTTGTACATCCTATGTTTCTACATTGCATAGGATCCTCCATCCTATGTTATGTTTCCTCATTAGGGAAGCTGCGTGCTAATAACAACTCCTTAAATATGTTTTCTCAAAAAACTTTCAGAAGCAGCAATAGAATGGATAACGATTGTTCTGAAACACTGCAAAAATAATGGATATTTCCCCAAATTGTGGAAAATGGGGATTATAATCCCAAACTGCAAAAAGCCGGGAATTTATGAAATATCCAATTTCAGACCCATCACACTACTTTCAAATTTTGGCAAACTGCTGGAGCGTATTATCTACTCCAAAAATATATGGTTTATATTTTATACCTGTCTAGTTTTAGTGTAGTGTCTTTGTATTGTATAATTTATTTATTTATTTATTCATTTATTAACTTACTTAAGCCTATGACATATGCCTTTCAGGCCAAAAAATATACAAGAATTTGTAAAATAAAAGTAATGTAATAATGGTTCTGAAATTATTCCTAGATGTAAAAAAATCTACACCTAAAGCATTATCGGAACATAGCTTTTTAAAGTCGAACATATCTCTTCTAAAGGGCTCATGTTGACCCTAATTGGTCCGTGAGAGCTTAGGATAAAAGATATGTTTAACACGTGATTGGCGCGGGGGAGCAACCATCGAGAATTATAAGAAGAAAGTACATTGAAATTGATCAGTCGCAGGGCATATTTGGAAAACTGTTTTTGAATACTTTCAAGGCGAGCATTGTGGATCTCATAGTAGGGATTCCAGATCACTGCAGCATATTCAACTAGAGATCTAACTAAGGCGCTATATACTATTTTCAAAGTTAAGGGATCCTTAAACTCCAGACTGTTCCTACGTATAAACGCCAGACGGGTTTTACGGATTATATAGGAAAGGTGCTTAATAAATGTGATTTTGGAATCAAACAAAACTCCCAGGTCCAGGACTTCAGATACTTTTATTAAAGGTGTGCTGCCTAGGGAGAATTCAGTTAATATTGGATTCAATGATTTAGAGTAAGTAATATGAAAACACTTAGAGATATTAAGAAGCAGATGATTTAAAGCGCTCCAGACATGAACCCTATTTAGATCAGATTGGAGCTTTGAACTATCTAATGCATTCATAATTTTGAAAGATATCTTCAAGTCATCCGCATAAATGAGGTGTAAGGCATACAAGAAGCAGCTGGAAATATAATTGATAAATAAAATAAAGAACAGTAGACTTAAGGCGCTGCCTTGCGGGACCCCGGAGGATGCATTGTAAGGACTGGACTTATGTCCATTCACAGAAACCCAACATTTCCTATTTGTTAAGTAGGAAGTGATCCAACTTCAGAAACTTGAATGGAAGCTCATTTTCGAGAGCTTAGACACAAGGGAACTATGACTTACTTTATCAAACGCCCGGAATCTAGACTCAAAGGCTGATTTACAGTAATTTGAAAATGTCACCAGACTAGTGACAGTTAACCTGCCAGAAACAAGCGTTTGCTCATCGAGCTCTCGGGGGAGAACGGGCGTCTGAAAGGACGCTTGGAGGAGCGAGGAACCGCCGGTAGCGGGTTCGTGGCGCCGGTGGGTCGGCCAGTGCCGTTGCGTCGGCCGGTAGTGGGGGTTATGGCGGGTTTTTCGGGGGTTCCTGCCGGTGCTGGTGGCAGCACCGTTGTGGCAGCGCCCTCGCCCTTTCCAGCCCTGCCTCCTGCGCGCCCCGTTGTGAAACCAGTTGAGACATGGTCCTTGGTGGTCAAGAGCCGGAAGGCCGGTGAGACACCCAAGGAAGTGGTCGACAAGGTGGTGAAGCAGGTGGGCCCGACCCTGGGTGTGCGCGTCCACGAAGTAAAAGCTCTTCGTGGTGGTGGTGCGATTATTCGCACCCCTCCGTGTCCGAATGCGAGAAAATCGCGTTAAATCCGAAGTTTGGCGAATTTGGGTTGGAGGTGAGCGTCAATAAGAAGCTTGGTCCCAGGGTCGTGGTTCGTGGGGTTCATAGTAGAATCACTCTTGACGAGTTCATGGGTGATCTCTACGATATGAATCTCAAGGAGAAAATGACCTTGGAGACCTTCCAAAAGGAAGTGAGACTCGTGAGCCGCCCATGGAAGGAGGGCGGAGATGGTGCGACTAATGTCATCCTGGAGGGCAGTGGCCGTGCCATGGAAGCTCTTCTGGATGTTGGCAGTTGCTACATCAAGTGGTTCTGCTTCCGTGTGTGAGAACACGAGGTGACTCCTGGCTGATTCCGTTGTCTCAGCTTGGACCACAGGGTGAATGAATGCAGGCTGAAAGAAGATGTCTGCCGTCGTTGTGGGCAGTCTGGCCATCATGGTCGGAAGTGCGACAACGCGTTGCACTGCCGTAACTGCGCGTTTAATGGGAGGCCCGCTGCACATCGTATGATGTCGGTTGACTGCCCCATTCACGCTGCATATGTTGCCCGCGCGAATGCAAGACATTAGAATGTCTTGTAAGATTGTACAGTTGAACTGTCAGCGCGCTTACGCTACGATGGGTGACTTGGGGCAGTTTTTGTGCGAGTCTGGCAGAAGCTTTGCTCTGCTGCAGGAACCGTACTACCAACAGGGTGGGGTAAGGGGTTTGCCAGCTGGTAAGCGTATCTTCTCCGACGTGGGGGGCAATGCTGCTGTGGTGGTGAATGACGTGCATACTCAGTGTATGCTCGTTGATTCAAGCGAATGGGGTGTTTGTGTGAGTGTGGAGGGTGTGTACGGCAAGCTCTTGTTGACAAGTGTTTACTGCCGTTATAGCAGTGATCTAGAGCCCTATATAAGGTATATGGATAGGGTGCTACTACTTGCGAGTAGCAATCCCGTTATCCCCGGCTCTGACGCGAATGCATCGTCCGCGCTTTGGTTCAGCAAAACGTTCAGATTGGCTGGACGACTGAGCCAACAGCGGGGTGAGATGCTGAGTGAATGGGTCATGAGTAGTGACGTTCATGTGCTCAATGAGCCGAGTGAGTGGTATACCTTTGAGGGGCCTAGAGGTGTGAGTGATATTGACGTAACGTTTGCGAATGAGGCGGCAATGAACTTGTATGGATTTTGTTGGTCCATCCGGGGGGGCTTAAGTGTAAGTGATCACAATCTCATTGAGATTGAGGTCACTTATGGCCACGTAGACAATACGGGCAGTGTCACTAAGCGTTGGCGTACTCTGGGGGTCAACTGGGATACGTATGCGGTTAGGGTCAGGGAGGCGGTTACTTCGGTACCGCTAGCTGACTTTGACAACCTTGGTGTGGATGAGCAGGTAGCCAGTTTGACTGAGGCCGTTTGGCGTGTCAACGACGAGCTCCTCGAGAGATGCCGGTTGGCAAATCGTAGAGGGGTGAAGTGGTGGACACGAGGCTTGACGGAGAAGCGTAGGGAGGTCCGCCGTCTCAGGAAACGTTTCCAGAGAGCGCGAATTGCCGCTGATGCTAATAGTGATCAGATCAGGTTGTCTTTTAGGCGCGAATTTAAAGAATATAAGCGCATGCTTATGGCGACTAAGGAGAATGAATGGAGACAGTTTGCTGTGCGCCACAGCGATGACCCCTGGGGTCAGCTGTATAAGGTGTGTCGTGGCAACAGAAGGATGGTTGAAATTAGTGGCATCCGTGTTGACGATTCCGTATTGCCAACATGGAATGCTTCTGTGAGTGACTTACTTTCTGAGTTTTTTCCTGGTGCGGTGCCTTCAGGTCATCCTCACGATGTGGGGGTGCCTGTTGGTCCCCCTGATAAGGTCCAGGAGGTCTCCTGGGTTGGATGGGATTACTGGAGAGATGGTGAAAGCCATCTGGAAGGTAATTCCTGAATACCTGGTTGCCCTGCTCGGGAAGTGTGTGCGTGAAGGATACTTTCCTTCTGAATGGAAGACCGCCAGAGTCATTGTGCTTTTGAAGTCGCCTGATAGGGTCAGGTCTAATCCTAGATCCTATCGGGGGATTAACCTTCTTCCGGTACTTGGAAAAGGGCTGCAGAGGGTTATGGTAGAACGGCTTCATGAGTGCTTGCGTGATGACATGTGTCCTTGGCAGTTTGGTTTCAGGAGTGGTCGATCTGTGGAGGATGCGTGGGCGTATGTAGCTCCTCTAGTGTGGAATACGTCTTGGGTGTATTCGTGGATTTCAAGGGTGCGTTTGACTACTTGAGCTGGTCTAGTATCACCAGTAGGCTACGTGAGTTGGGCTGCCGAGAGGTTGGACTCTGGGAGAGTTACTTCTCTGACAGAAAGGCCTGCGTGGCTGGAAGTAATCAATGCGTCTGGGCTGATGTGGTCAGGGGCTGTCCGCAGGGTTCCGTCTGTGGTCCATTTATTTGGAACCTCATGATGGATCCTCTGTTGCGGAGTCTTGGTCTGTCCTGGAAGTGTTGTGCTTACGCTGACGATCAGCTTGTCCTCGTTGAGGGTCGGTCGCGTGCCGCGATTGAATCCTTGGGAGAGAGTGCCATGAGTGTTGTGTGTGACTGGGGTGCTCAGGTGGGTGTGGACGTGGCAGTGACAAGACCGTGATAATGCTGCTCAAGGGCAGATTATCACGTAATCGACATCCAATTGTCCGTGCATCTGGTGTCTCCCTCAGGTATGTGACTGAGGTCAAGTACTTGGGGGTGACTATTGGTGAAAGAATGAACTTCCTTCCCCATCTAACACATACGCGAGAGCGTCTTGTGTGTGTGGTGGGTTAGGTGCGTCGGCTGCTTAGGTGTGACTGGGGTCTGAGTAGACGTGCTGTCCGTGTCCTCTAGGGGGGGTCTGTTCCTTGCGTGTGCAACCTTTGGTGCGTCGGTCTGGTGCGATGTGGTAACGTCTGCTGCTGGGTATCGCAAGATTCTGGCATGTCAGAGGGTAATACTTACCGCGTGCTTGCCAGTATGCCGTACGGTCTCAACGGAGGCTTTACAGGCATTAATGGGGGTTGCACCTCTTGACTTGGAGGTGGTCCGTCGTGCGGCCATCTTTAGATGCAGGAGGGGATTACCATTGCCGCAGCCATGGCTCTCTTAATGCATTTTTGTTTAAGAGATGACTCACGGCTTCAGAAGCTTGTGACTGTGGAGCTGAAATTGAGGATAGGCTGCATGTCTTGTGTGTCTGCCCATTGTACTCCGACTTTAGGGATTTGGGGGCTATGGGGATTAGTTGGACTGACCATGGGTTCTGTGTGAGTGAGGCTCTCTCCACATCAGATCAACTGGAATGTCTGGACCGGTTCGCCGGTAGAGTGTTCGTGGAGCGGTCTTGTGTATGTGGCGTATGGGTTGTATGAACAGGTAAGTTGTAGGTGATTGTGTGTGTGTATTGGGTAGGGTTGGATGGCGATGAATGTGTTGGTTGTGCTGAATGTAGTGTGCATGTTATATGTGTGCCAGCCTAACTGTCGTCCTTCGGGAGGACAGAGCTGTTGTGCCGCACTGGTGTTGTGTTCCTGGTGTCCGTCTCTCCTGGGGCCACCGGTCCCCGAGCGGTATGGAGCTCACCGGTAGTAACTCGGTTACGAAGCCTGACCAGAGGTTGTCTGGTACCACGGGTTTCGGGGGGCGCTGAGGTTGGTCTCAACGCCTCACCCCGGAATCAAAAATTTTTACATCTTGTTGGGGGTCCAGCTAAATTTGGGTTAATCCCCGTCTTAGGTGCCGCTCCCTGTCTGAGTGGAAGAGGTAAGGATAGGCCTCGCTCCCGCAGTGAGGAAGACATGTTCATACACATGTCTTCAGACTGTTTTCACGTTTGGTGTGGGCAATTTCTGTCTGCACCCAGTTCTATCCACAGCTGGACTTAAAAACTTTTGGGCGACCGGTCACGGGCTGTAAGGAGCCCAACTGGTAGTAGTTTTGACTACGAGGTCTGACCAGAGGCTTTGTCTGGTACCACGGGGATCAGGGGCCCCTGTAGCGTGTTCGGTCACGCTCAGCCTGATCATTGTTGGTAGGACCCCTAGTGGGAGCATCGTGGGGGCTGTGGTTGATGCCCAAATGTACGCGGGCAGAGCTTTTTCTAGCTCAGTGTGGAGTTGCATTGCAACCGGGTGCCGTGACCCATAGAACGGCAGAGGTGTTAGAAAGGCCTCGACCCCTCACCAAGAGGAAGTACTTGTCCTTTACGCAAGTACTCGAATTGGTTCCCGCGGACTGGTACCAGGTACCTATTCAAGGGGGCGTTGGTTGACGCGTTGACTTCAACCCCATGTGTGATGGCACACCGTGAGCTTACGTCAGTCTTGGCAGGCGCTCACGTAAAACACCCGGAGATACTTCTGTCAACAAGAGCCATATACAAATTATCATCACTATTAGGCGGAATACAAGAGACAACAAGACAAGGACAAAAGAACAACAAGAACAATAATATCATAATCAGCATGAGAGCTACCAGCCAGAAGCTCACTGGATTTAGTCCTGATCCCGGACATATTTTGGTAATAAATTCGGAGCGGCTGAACTAGAAAGCAACAAATTGTTTTCATCCATTACCTGGTGGGTTGAAGTGCTGTTGCTTTTGAAAAAAAGGAAAAAGGACTTCAACTGGATCATATGGTACCTGTTAGTGAAATGGGAAGCGGCGAATATTATTTACCTCACCAGACCGTTATTAGAGAAAACAGCTGGATGACATAATTCTCAAGTGGAGGTTATAGAAATACGTCGTATCTGCGGATGTTGAGAAGATGTACAGGCAAGTCAGAATAGCAGAAAATGGTCATATTTTATATTGATAGGCTTGATCATGAAAGGAACACTAAGCTATCACAATCAGAATGTTTTTGGCCAAAACAGGAAGCGGTTAATAATGAAGTTCCAGCAGTTGTTAAAATCGCTACAACATCAGCAAAAACACTTCCTGAGTGTTTTGATTAATAAATACTCTAAGTGGACAAAACTACAAAGAGTGACAGCTTACGTGCTCCGCTTCTTACAAAAGGTTAAAGGGAAACATGATTTCGTTGGATATCTATCCGTAGCTCAATTAGCGGAAGCGGAATATGTTATAATTCAGTATCATCAAAGAACGGAATTCTTTAGTGAAATTGGAAGCTTGAAACGGGACAGACCAATTGACAGAAATAGTAAGATTTTGAGCCTGTAACGTCCGGTGCATAAAGTGTGTCCTCTGTATACAGAATCTCCACCGAATGAAAATTGTGCTGATAAGGTAAATGCAAATTTGATAACAAAAATAAAGAAAAACACTTCCATATCTTCTGGAAGGAAACAGGCTGGAGCCTTATTTTATATATACTCGTAATGCTTAAAAGTAAAATTAAAGCAATGCCCCAGAAATAACATGGAACGACACGGCAATTTACATGGACAGAGTAAGCACAATGGAAATGGCGAATTCGTATTGGAATTTAATCATATACTATGACTTCAATCCATACTTTAATGAAATGGATAGGATTCCATCATTCATTGAGAGTCTACAAAAGTTTTGCCATAAATTAAATGAGTAATTGACAATTTGCGAAGTAATGATGTCAGCCATGAATCGTCAGTATTATACACTGAAGTAAAATAATGACTTGTTCATAAGGACAGAAAGAAAGAAGAGAGCACCTTTTGAATTCGTAGGATATTTGCATCACATCCTTTCGGAATTATGGATACAGACGATAGAACAGAGATGGAAACGAACATGCAAAATGTCTTTGAGAACGAGCAAAACCTACAGGATTTGATGAAGCAACAAACTTCAGTTTTGGATTCAACGGTCAACATATTAAAGAAAACGGCGGAAGAAGTTAACACGAATTTCTAGATGATGTTCTATTCGGGTTATAATAGACGGCTTTGCTTCCGAAGAGCACTCCATTAATACTGGAGTTCCGCAGGTTTCGGTCCTGTCTCCGACACTTTTTCTTATTTTCATCAATGACCTTCTGTCATTGACATCAAACGCCGTCTACTCGTTTGCTGATGACAGCAGCATTTGTCATTAATTCGCGGGCATATCTTCAGCTTCTCGACCATGTCCAATGTCGTGCGTTAAAACTTATAGGGTACAGTAGGGTATCCAGCTCTATTGAAACCTTGGAGCGTCGTCGTGATGTAGGGTGTGTATCATTATTTTACCGCTACTTTCATGGTAAATGTTCCTCTGAAGTAGCCGGCCTGATTCCTCCGGTTCAGGTATTTAGCAGAACTACTCGGCTTTCCAGAGGGGTGCACCTCTTTTATGTCACGATTCCATTCCAACGATCCACGCATTACCGTGAGAGTTCGTTTTTCGGTCGCGTCATTAGATTGTGGAATAGTCTCCCTGCGCATGTCTTCCCGCCCACTAACAGCGTCGAAACCTTTAAGCGAGGTGTAAACCGTCACTACTCCCTCTTTCCCCCTTCCCCCTAATCTGTCATCCCTTCGGAACCAACAAATGCTTTGCATGGATAGGGGGCATCCCCTGAGCTTGGTTTCATCTGCCATAAAAAAAAATGTCAGACCACCTTAAACTCTTTTATGAAAAAATCAATAGGAAATTAAATGAAGAAAAGATAGCGATGTTGTTTGAAGTGGTGACGTCACAAATAAACATATGATTTACGAATGTGGCAAGATGCAAACATCAGTAAGCAACCTGCTTATTGATATCAACCATGGGCATATAAATCCGCCACTTCTAACTCCAGCACAGTTACGACATGCTCTCTCAGACATTAAAAAGATATTCCTGAGGATCTAGTACTTCCCGGTGCACTTTCTGGCACGGAATTCAAGTGTTTACAGCGCAATGAAAGTGAAAAGTATTGTGATGAATCAGCGTCTGGTCATAAGCATTGAAATACCGCTGAAGGGCTCTGCAGAAGTTTACAAATTAATACCACTAGCAATGGAGAAAGACGGCGGGTCGTCATGACAATACTACGCTCCGAATATATAGCATTCAAGCCGAAAGAAGTGTATACATGTTCATGACAGAATCTCAATTAAACGAAGATCAATTCGTCTGCAGTATAAATTAGCCTTCGAAGCCGGCAAATGGACGAACTTGTGAAATTGCTACTCTGAAACAATTAGAGCACGCGGACTGCAAATTCAGAGAAGTAAATCGGATATTTAAAGTTTTCAAAATCATTGGATATTTCAAGTTTTCGAACAAGCAGAAGTAAACATCAATTGGTAAAAGCAGTTGGTTAGAAATTCCTTCGCAGGGGATTCTAGAACTGAAACCTTGATGTGCTATGTGCTCCTATGTATGATGGCATATTCTTGACGACTTCTCGAGGATATGAATCGAAGAAACAAATAATGATTAAAGCATGGGCATGGGTTAAAAACATCAGTTTCATATCGAAGTCTGATATTTAACCTTTGGATACAATGACAATTAACAACAGTGAGCAGATCAACACAGCAGCTGAGTATACTAAAGACAACGCGCATCAAACTTCACACAAAAAGCGGCGATCTATCCTTAATTTTAATCGTAATAGTGATATCGAGTATCTATTTACATAAAATACAAATGTTGTTCAGCTCCTGATAGAATACACATAGATTTTTCACCATGTTCAAACATAAATTTAAAAATTATAAGATAAGAAACGCCGCAACTATTTAAGAGTGATAATAGGTTATCCTATTCACGTTTCATACTCAACATTTTTTATCTTCTGTTCGAACTGTGAAATATGAGACCGCGACCTAAACTTATGTAACCTTTGCTTATCTTTACTTAGAAGTGTCCCTTCTCATCTTGCTACCCTTGTAATTTCCAAACTAGATAAAGACCTTTAGTATTAGAAAATAATTGTATATAAGCTAGAGTAAAAATTCAAACAAAGCAGTATCTTACAAGTACTCGAACAAATGTGTAATTAATACAATATTACAATCAAATCGTCGCAAAGGAATTCATCACGTTACACTCGGTGAAATATTTTATTATAAATCGCGCAATTCTTTAGTTGATTTTATTTCTGACATAACGTTTAAAATTTTCATATCTCAAAATCGAATTCTTTTTTAAAGCTCTAAACACCTGAAACATATTTATCAAGAGCTTATTATAAAGTATGTAGCTAATTTATTAAAGAATAAAAATGTTCCAATTTTGGAATGGTTACAGGATTTACATTTCCGTAATTTCTAGGTGTATATTGAGTTGATGGTAAGTAAAAATAAAGAAAATAATTATGCACACAGTAGCGCAATTTTTAAGACCTTTTCGTTGCTCTCCCTGTTACTATTAACGGTGGATTGCGACATAATGACAATGTTGTTCGGAAATGTGGTTAGATTTTGATAGATTTAGAGATTTTTGTCAAACAGGAATTCGCCTAGTGCGCCATGGTTTGTCATCATCTTTTTTAATGTGCTTAATTTTCCTGCCAGTTCTCGTTGTCCGTGAAGTTGTTCCTCGAGAAAGACACCTGTGAGATAGTCGACCAACTGAAAATGAAACAGAAACAGGAATATGTATTGACCAAAATGCCCCATACTTCAATTTTTATTTGGGATAGTTACGTGGTAATAATTCGGCTTCTTGTCACACGTTTGGATGACGCTGCGAATGGATTTGGTGACTTCGGTCTCCAAACGCAAAGCATCTTCGAGCGCAGTAGCTCCATCAACCCATTCGTGTTGCTTGACGGTCTGTGTTTAAAATTATTAAAAAAATCATTCAATCAATTTAAAATAATATAAGGATATGATTCGAAAACTTTCATTCCTTTCACAGACATACATACTGAGTGGTGAATCGACTTACAGGAACAGTAATTAAGCCAGTTATATCCTTTGTGAGTTGACCACGCATAGATAGATATTCTATCAGCCTTTGTCCGTGTTCCCGCTCTTCCTTTGCAGACTTGAAGAATAAATCTGCAAAACCAGGACGATTAATGGTGTCACGTGAGAAGTACGCGCCCATAGCCAAGTAAGTATAAGAAGCGTCGATTTCCATTTGAATTTGCTTGCGCATGGCGGTCAAACAATCACCCTTCAGGTCAACCCAAGCCTTGGGTAAATCCGGTACCTCCAGGGAGCCTGTGACATGGATAGAGTGAATCAATATGCTTGAAGCTATTGCTGTCTTCTAATAAACTATTGGAGGGTCCATAAGATTGGTTTGTAATATATCTAAGCGGAAAACTCAACTACATATTGTCCATTTGTAGTTAGGACTACGTCAAGTATATTTCTGAAAGTAATTTTTTGTAATTTGTATTTTGAAATAGACAATTGCAGTGCAGAAAGCGTCATTTTTATTTCAAAATATTCAATTGTCATTCAACTGACTACTCTGAATTAGAATTGAGTGTTCTAAATACAAATTACACTTTCTTTACTACAGTTGACTATTCTGAAATACAATCCACTGTTTTGCCTACATTGAAATATTGACTGAGACAGAAATAGAAAAGCTGTAGTTGGAATTTAGGTTTCCAACTAATTGTTTTTTAAAGGGAAACTATTTGGACATTTCTCTTGGTTTTTTATAGTCAGCTGTTTAGATTTACATTGCATACAATTACAAATGTTCGTCCGCACATTTATTTCAAACAGTTTTTAAACTAGTTTATTATTTCAGGCAGTCGAGCAATATTGCACCTGACAATTATTGCTATATAAAACCACTGCGGCCCATAAAAGTGGAGGGGTTTGATCAGGAGAATGGAAAGGATATAGTACATGGTTTTCAATTTCAGAATGTAGATGACTTTTACACAGATCCTGTGGAATCGAAAATATCTGTCGGTATAGCATTAGCAACAAACTTGGAGAAATTTGCAGTGCATGATATACTGTGCAAAGTTTTAGCGATACCAATGCCTCGCGATAAAAGAGCACTTATTCCTCTTTTGCATCAACGAATTTAAATTTCTTTTAACATATTTTTCCACTTTTAAAGAATTAGAAGAACTTTAAAAATGTTTCAGCCAGTTTCGATGTTTGGGACTACAAATGGAACGGAGGACATAGATTTTATTAAAAGAAAGCTAATTCAGTTAATGTATTTTGGAAAGAATTTCCGTCATCCCTCGTCAAATTTGTTCTGTTGACAAACCGGTTCCGACGTTGTGCCATCTTCGTTCTCCGAACGAAAAACAAGTAAAAGTGTTGTCTTCGTCCTGGCCGAAATCTAAATACCCTACACCCGAGTAACTGAAAAATTTATAATTTCGGCACTTAACACTTTTTGTATAAGTATGCGAACCACGCCCATTTCGGCAAAATGTTTTTGTAATGTCTCTAGATACTGGTAGATAGAATTACGTATCAATATTTTGAACCGTTTATGGGATATTGACAACTTTTGTATAAGTAGTCGGACCTCGTCCATTTTTTGTATATAGATTGGTAATACGTGTAGATACCTCGTGGTAACATTTCGTATTAATATCTTATACCGTTTACAAGATATTGACAACTTTTGTACGAGTGGGCGTGGCACGCCCACTTTTGGCAAGCTTATTGGTAATGCTTATATATCCTGCCCTATATATTATATCCTGCCTATGACTTGGTAAAGCGAACTAACTTCAGTGTGAAATTCGACTTTCACCTTATGGAATCGTGTGTATGCGAACATAGTGGCGAGACAGCGAATTGACTTGGCAAAAATATCAAATCTATTTTAATATTTTATCAAGTCGAGCCAAAGTGAGAGAGAGCAAACGTTGCCACCTCAATTTTCCACTCAATTATTTTCTTTTCCCTGTATGCGCGAAATTGCATGGAATTTTTGAGCAATGCAAAAATTAATTTTCATTCAACAAAAAACATCATATTTATTAACCTAATTAGGAACAAGCCAAAAGCAATGAATATTTCTCACAGTAAGTCCTAAAATATCCATGCGTTATCCGGTTCCTATCCACTGGACGAACACTCCAGCGTCTTTCGCGCCGGGAGCGGATCCATTAAGCGCACAATCTTAATATATTTAAAAACTCGAGATCTAAATCTTCATCCATTGCTTAGTGTTTCAAAAGGCGAAACTATGAAATAAGAAAGATTTCCTATAAGCTGCCACAATTTTTCCAGATAGAAATTTTCGCTGTTGTGTTGTGGTTCTAACAACCGTAAATTTAGCTGAATTCCTATATATAGCAGAAATTATCAAATTAAATAATTTATAAATTAAAGAAACGCAAGCCTTGTTCAGCAAATCTGCAAATTATACGTACAACTTTTCGTCAAATTACAAAATTAAAGGCATTAACTAAAAACCCCCATACGACTTAAAAATACCCAACTGAAATTAGTTTCAGGGCCAGATTCTGTATAGTCACGGTGACTTGAGACGAAGCTTTCGTCTCAAGTCACTACGTCATAGTCACGGCATTCTGTAAGACGAAAATTTCGTCTCGTCAGGGCTTTACGTCGCCCTCACGCTGTCGTTAAAACAGTTACCGCTTGTCGGTAATAGATCTCAAATTTTCAGTGTTGTTTAAAGCATTTATGTATATTGCAACTGCCGTGAATTAAGAATATTTAAGTGGAAATTTTTAATCACTTAATAAAATTGTTTTTTTGTGCAAATATCTGACGTAGGACAAAGCTAAACTGAAAAATTATCGAAAGAAAAATTTCAAGATATAAATATACCCGATATCTTATTTTATTTCGCTCAGTTTGAATTATCTATATTTTTTATTCTACCTTGTCCAACACTGAAAACAGCTTTTTTTTACTGTATGCTTTTGGTTCTAGCTTCCGATATATAGATATTTTCTGCAGATGTTTCTGCTAAAAGTTCATAAAATGCTTTCTCCATCATTTTCGATTGCAGTGCTACTGAACTTGGCTGTGTAAGTGGAGGTCGTTTCGCCGCTAGTGTCTTCCTGCCTTCTAATTGCTTTCCTTCCTACATCGTAGGAGAAACCATTGGCGAAGCCGATGCTCATAAAAGCAAAATGCTTGCAACGGTTTGCTCCAAAGTGATTGAAGGGCCGCCACCTACTTCAGCCTTTTTAACAAAATTTCTTTAACAAATAAATTTTTCTACTGCTCACAGATACCTTCTCCTTCTTTGCATACAGCAAAATGAAACTGATAACGCGAAATAATGAATGGCGAATAATTGCACTTCTAATTACATATCCATATGCAGACAGAAAGGGTGCTTGTGAGGCTAATGAATGATCCGAGAGAACGAAAATTAACCGAAAAAATCACAAGCACTTGGTTAAAATTTCACCGAGCCTGCGTCGCAGATTCATTTTAGTTACCACACATGAATTTCGTTTCATTTACCGCACATTCAAAACAAAAAAAAACCTCCTGACGGCAGCCTTTTGGTTATCGTCTCATTTATCAGCTGTTAACGCCAGCTTTCGTCTTTCAGAATACACATTTCTTACGACAAAAGACGAAAGCTCTTTGCAGAGACGTGAGTCACGTCTTACAGAATACCAAAAGACGAAAATCAGCTGATTTTAGGACGAAAGTAGACGAAATCAGACGAAAGTGACTATACAGAATCTGGCCCTCAGTAAAAGTGGCAAAATTAAAAGGCAAACATTTTCTCTTTCTTTTGTTTTCGGAGAGGATTTTGCATTGATCTCCCCGCAACCCGCAAAGTAAAGACAATTCGTTTTATCAAGTCAAGTTAGCATAATTAGTCCTTAAGTTGAAGATGTAGGGCATGAAACTCATTTTGCTTCCTCCAAATTTTGTTGTTTTTTCCCCCAGAATATCTCAAATTAGATTTCGTCGGTAAAAAGAAGTGTTTTCCAGAAACAAATATTCTTGTATTTATATTTCTGAGTGTAGTCTAGTTGCTTTATTTTACTTGCTTTCGAAATGAAAAAGCTTCTTTCTCGGAAGTCTGATGTTTTGCATCATCGGATGTTGACTTGATTTGCATCATCGCATGACTCGATTGAGAACTTGACTTTATTGAAGCCACAATGAATGCACAATGATATGTGAAAGTTTTGCAGAAGAATGTCGCTCCCGGTGTCTCTAAATTATGCTGGTCTAGTCATTGTATCTTCCAGCAGGTCAATAACCCCAAGCATACATCACATATAGCCAAGAAATGGTTGTTCTATAGGGCTCAAAAGTACTGGATTAATACCCATAGTCGCCAGATCTTAAATTAGTTAAGAATATTTGGTATTATTTGGGCCGAAAAATACGCAAAAAGAATATAACTAGCAAGAAAACGCTAAAAGCAGCGCTTTTAGATGAGTGGAAAAAACCCTTCAAGGTTTTACAGCTAAGGTGGTTGAATCTATCCCACGCCGGCTAGAATGTGTAAGAAGGGCAAGGGGGGTCCAACTAAACAATAAATTATATTAAAAAATTATAAGTTTTTATTTATTTTAACTGTACTTGTAAGAGTAGACTCACTTTAGCCGCGTAAAATGTAATTTTTTTGTTCACGTCTATAAAAAAAATGTTAATAATTATTATGTTGCTTTTGTATTTATATTATTGTTAATGAATAAACGTTTCAGTTTTTGGAATATAAATCTATGTGTAGAATCTTTTCTTTTCATAATATTGAGAAATGGAAAAACTTCGTTGGTGTTGACTCACTTTTGACGTACACAGTATGTACGCATTACTCTTAAAATACAATGCGTAGTTAAATCAATTTGTTGAAAGATGTCTAAATTTCACTTGCTACTTAAACTTAAGTTAGCTGAACACTATCTAAATCACTAGTTAGCCACTAATTTCATTACATACATATGTACTACTCACATTTCATTTCACCATGGACAGAATTGGTTGCCATGACCATTATGAAGAGCGCAATAACTAATTTCATCATTTTACTTTGATTCTTTTTCTGTTGGTTGTACTCAAAGGATTCAGTTAGTGTCAGGATAAAACTCTATTCCGAGTTATAAATGTGCCTGCTGAATACATAAATCAAATGAATTTATATGGTTTGCGTTTAAGACCCAAAGTGGAATTTTATGTTTTCCAGACAATCATCTTGGCTACACTTCGATTCTTTTGAAGACTGCTTCTAAGTTTCATGGAAAGAGGAGTTCTTATCATGCGCCCAATTAAACAGTTGCCGCACGAACCAGATTTTCAGCACAGTTTGCCGAACGTAAATTCGGCACACACATTGAGGAACCACACGTATAAAACTTTTAACATCAAAGAAACTAGGTATAGCCGCGGATTCTTCAATAAACCAACTTAAAGCATCCGCTTCTTGAATCCGAGTGTAGCCAGGATCACTAAATCTCACACTAATCAAATTATTTTTAGTTAATTCAATTTGTCAGAAAAATCCTTTATACACACTGGTATAGAAGGAGACTTGCTAAAAGTGTGCAAAAGAATTTATTGTGTAATTTCGGAAGAGTTTTAAACACTCTCTCCCTTCCTTGCAGTTTCAATACGAACTGTTTTCTATTGCGCCGTGCTTATCACTTTAAATATTTCTCGTTCCTAATCGTTCCGACTTTTTCCTTTGACCTTATCTCTTGTTCTGTTACTGCTATTTAATGTATAAGTACTGGGTTTATCTATGAAATTTCTGAAGTATATTCTTGTTCACACGACTCCAAAGGTCTAGCAAAAGTGTTTCTATACACATATACCCGTTAGGAAAACAAATCCCTAAAGCGTAGATGACCAACATCTATTATAGATTTGATGTGTACTCAAATAATAATGGCCCATGCACAACTTGGCATGTGCACAAATCACAAAACTATGATGATCTATGCCACATTAACCACAGGTTGTGCATTAACCACAGATTGTCATATGGGCCGTACTGATTCGTTCCACAATTCCACAATACAAACTACTTATTAATTCTTACAATCAGTTAATATTTTAACAGCAGAAGTATATTACAATTTATTGCTCAAAGATTAAATAAGATGACATAGTTTTTCTTAGAATTCAAAAACTTGTAAACCAGTTTTTGCGCCTTTTATAGTATTTCCTTTATAATTTATATTATGAAACAATTTTCAATGTATGGCATTACGTACTGTGAAATTGAGTTTGTGGTAACAACATCTTATAAGATCAAATGGAAATCCTCCGTGAAATTTGTTCAAACAATTTAAAAAAAAATTATAGGATTTTTGCTTTACATTTACTTATATTACACAAATATATATTTACTTTAAAACAGGGTTTATTCCGCCTAGATTTTATTTTTAGGAAACAAGGAAACCAAGCCAATCTTTATCTTTGCTAAAAAAAAGAATTTTTTCCTGTCTCTAAGAAGGAATCGCTTCACATACCTCTTAGTTTTATTAATTTAAATTATTAAGAACATTATAAGCCAAAACATTTTTTAGTACTACTCCACAAATTTCCAAGCGGGTAGTTTGTTTGTTGAGACCTGATATGTGCCCGTCAAATATGGCCGCAATGGCTGCCTGGCAGAGACGTAAGCTGATTCTAATGATAGATAGTTCTTTTTTTACTACCTTATCACTCGAACGAACGAAAAGAGACGCCGGCGTCGGCTGATCCGCACTAAAATTCGTAATATTAATATTTTTCGGACGCCTTCGTTCATTTTCGTAAGCTCTTACGTCGTTTTGCTGGCCGCTATAGTTGCAATGTTGCCATGTATGAAATATTTTAAGCATTTTTCTAAGAAATGTTTAAGAATGCAAAGATCAAGTGATACTTTTCAGTGAAAATTTGCTCTGATACTTTTCAGTTAAAATTGTGGCGGTTATTATTATACATATTTCTGCAAAGCTAGTAAGTGTTTATGAAAATTGTGGAGAAATACTAAAATAATAATTTTATTATTTATATTACTTGTGAAGGTAAAGACAAAAAGGTTACACAAATGATACCCGGACTACTATAATAATTTATTTGCGTCGTTTGTGGGAGGAGGATCATAAAATGCGAATTTTCCACTTGTAGTTCACAAAACCACATTTGTATTTCAGAAAACATCAATTGTAGTTCAGAAAGCGTCATTTGTATTTCAGAATAGTCAAATGTACATAGTTCAGAAAGCGTCATTTGTATTTCAGAAAACATGAACTAGGGTTCAAAAATCGTAATTTGTATTTCAGAATTGTCAAATGTAAAAAGTGTCAGTTATATTGCAGATTATATAATCAAGTAAAATATAATCTAAGTACTTTTTTTCAGCTCAGTAAAAAAATATTTTAATATATGAGTTTTCAAGAGGTATTTGAAGTGCAGCCATGAATAATTAATATTACATATTGAAAAGTCTCCGCGGTTTTTTGGTAAATTTTTGAAAAAAAAATTTTCTCTATTGTAAATAAATTTTAATCAAGTACATATTGACCATAATTCTCTATGACCTTTTGCCATTTTTCGGGTAGCTTGATAATTCCATCGGTGTAGAACTTCTGTGGTTTATCGTCGAAAAACTTGGCCAAGTGATTTTCAGCGACGCTTCGGTCGGCCAATTTTTTTCCATCAGCGAGTTTGCAGAGACTGAAAGAAATGGTAGTCAGACGGTGCAACGTCCGGGCTATACGGTGAATGCATCAAAACTTCCCAACCAAGTTCCGTCAATTTGTTTCGAGTCATCAAAAATGAGTGTGGCCGCGCATTGTCATGATGGAACACAACTCCCTTTCTGTTGGTCAATTCTGGTTGCTCTTTCTAGATTGCTTCGTTCAAACGGTCGAGTTGTGCACAGTACAGGACCGAATTGATGGTTTCTCCAGGTTGCAGCAGCTCATAATGGACAATTCCCTTCCAATACCATCACCGTTTCATGCGTAAACTGTTTTTGCTGATAATTTGCGTATTAACCGTTTTGTTTTCTATACATACAGTGTACCAGAGTTATCTCTGCAGTGTACGAATGTATACACTATAATGCAATAGCGAGAACGACAGTGAAAACTACAAAAAAGCGAATCGAAGAAATCATTAAAGGAATTTCTTTATTATTATAAATAAAAAATATATATTAAAAACATTTTCGCAAACGTAATGATTTCTTCATATTTTTATATCCATCCATATTTTTACATCCATCAAATAAGAGCCATCTTATTTGGCCAAACGTCTAGAGAAAAAAAAGTAAGTGGTGGAAAAGTAGCAAATTAGTAGTAATGAAGTTTAAAAATTAGTGAATTTTGGTTTGACCAATCTCAATCAAACGAACGCGTGTAACAAGGTTTCATTTTCATGACCGAAAAAAGAGAGTAAAATGTTTGATTTTCGTTGGTGAAATGATCGTCGTGTAAGCTTAACCCAAAGTTCAGTGAAAATTTCAATTCAGTTACATTTACTGAGGCGAAACCTCGGCAAATAAGTACAAATATTAATTAACATTTAACGCATAAAGCATATAAATACAAATATTATTTAACATCTAACGCATTTCCTCAAACATGTTCTCCCTATTTTGTTATCTGAAAATATAATTTTATTAATAAATTGCTCAAAAAGCAATATTTATAACAAAAATCGCCATCAATTTTTGAATTTTTAAATTTCACATGTAAACAAAAGTGGTGAACATTTTTCTGGTTTAGAAGAAGAGGTGCAGAAGAGAATGTATGCCTCTGGTGTACCTAAAAACATTTTTTTCAAATGATTTTAGAAAAAATTTATAAATATACCTTCGCATTTCGGCGGTATAAACGAGAACGACATTTCTTTAAGTAGTTAATTTATAAATATCTTTTTCTGGAAATTTAATAAATAATCTCTTATAATTGTATTGTGTTTTGGAACGAATTTCCGTTATCCCTCGTCAAATTTGGTTTGTAGACAATCCAATTTCGGCGTTGTGCCATCTTCAGTGTCCATCTTCGTTCTTAGTTTTTTAATTTGTTATAATTACGAATACAATGATGTAGGAGGTATATGTTTGACGTTTTGAATTAAGAACTCTCCAATATCCGAAATTGACTGCTACCATGCGAAAAAACAAAGTACAGGATTCCGAGGATCGAGTACAGAATTTCGATTAAAGCGCTAATTATGCTAACTTGACTTGAGATAGCGAATTGACTTGACTTTGTAGGTTTGTGGGGAGATCAATGCAAAATCATCTTCGAAAACAAAAGAAAAATTAAATGTTTGCCTTTTGTGCTCCGACTAATGTTGCCACTTTTGTTTGTCGTGTGGGGTTTTTTAAATTAATGCATTTAATTTTGTAATTTGACTACAAGTTGTAAGTATATTTTGCAGATTTGCAAAACAAAGTTTGCGTTTCTTTAATTTCTAAATTCTTAAATTTAATAATTTCTGCTGATGTATATAGGAATTCAGCAAAATTGTTACTGACTATGAGAAATACTCATTGTTTTCGTGTTGTTCCTCATTATGCCCGAAATACATGACCAGAATTTCTGCATGCAGCACTGCACGCAGTGTACTACATCGAATTGAATTGTACTACATTGAATACGTGGTAGGTATTTTATTATATACATGGATTTCTGTTCCTATCATTTGTTTTCGTGTCAGTAGTTGTTAGTTAAAATTTTTTCCCAATTCCTTGTATTTAGTCCCCATTAAACATGCACACATTTGTGCAAAAGTTCCCCTATACACTTCGTCTTTTCAACTTTCAAGATGATACCTGTGCTAGTTGGATACTTGGGAAGTTCAGTACTTTTAGGAATTTCGTTATTACCCCTGATAGTTTTTGATTCAATATTTATATTCTCTAGGTCTAAACGTATTTTAAGAAACCATTTTAAAAAAAATCCAATAATGGATCCACGTTTTTAAAAATCCACTATAACAGAAAAATCACTTGATAAAAGCGAGTAACCTTACCTTAGAGGGTCTAAATAAAACTATTGAAAATATTCTTCATGTTCCTGAGGTAACATATTAGACTACTTATGGCATTAAGATTATGCCTAAATATGTATTAGATTACAAATCACAAAATATATATCAGTGTCGTGACCACGGTCGAAGGTGGATGCTGCTAGCCACCGTAGTGTAGTGTTTGAAGTGTGCTCGCGGGAAAACAACAAAAACAAATAGAACAAACCTCGTTCCTTTTCACCAAACATAATAAAATTATTACACTGTGATAACATTATTATTACACTGTGATAACATTACATCCAAACACAGTGCATTAAAACATAAACAACAATAAACATCAATAAATTCACAAAAATAATAGCACCAAATAACAAAACCAAATAACACAAATAGATCAAAGGGAATGCAGAGAACCAAGCGAAGGGCTTATTTATGCTCTCCGCAGTAAAGCTCGGCATTTCGTTCCCTTCCTCTCCTCCGCCCTCTTTCTGGATCAGTTGTGTTCAGGTGTGCAGGCGGCTGTGAGTGCACCGTGGGCTGAAGCGTGTCAAGATAAAGGCATACTTGTTTTGTCGCGGTTTGCTTTGCCTGCGGTGTAGGCTTGACCGCTTGCGCAGCTGACTTTATACCTCCTTACAGTGGGTGGCGATGATGAAATTTCGCATAGATTCCACAAATGTGCGTGGCTTGAGGGCGAATTTCTTCGCGGTCTATGCGCATGTTTGTACTTACCAACCGCATATGGCACTAGGTGAGACCCAGATGTCTGAGGGTGCACATTCACTGGATTTTCACATGTCTAGGTACCATCTACTGCCATTGTTTTCATCACACAAAGGCCACGCCTTATATCGGTGTGAAGTTGGAAACCTATTCGCAGCAATCGATTCGCCGCATTTTTTGCGACGAAGGGAATGTTAATTTAACCGTAGACGCACGTTGGGGTCGTTTTCGACCAAAATTCGATTTGAAAATAGTATAACTAATAGATTAACGGGAATAAGCAACTGAGACCTTTTGACTTTTAATCTTTTTGTAGTTTAAGCATAAATTTAGTAGTTTTGCTTTTAAAGCTTTTTTAAAAAAAAAATAAATCTACAATTACAAATTAAGTATGCTAAGGGTCGTTTTCGACCCCAGTACAATAATGTTGATTTTATTTTATTAATTTCAGTTAATAAGTAAAATCTTAGAGTTTAATATGAAATCCAAATTTTGTCTGGTCTGGCAACACACAAAGGCGTTAAAATTCAAAAAATTTACTTCACAGTATTCAAATTTAATTTCGTAGGGCAAAAAATGAGAACATCGTGAATTTGTTTGATTCAAACTACGGACGTCCAATTTTTAGAAATATTATGTCGAAAGAAACCTTCATTCAAGTTACTTCTATTTTACGCTTCGACAACCCATTCACCCGCCGCCAAAATATGTCTCTAAACGACAAGTTTGGTCCGATTCGCACACTTTGGCAGAGATGGGCCGAACTTCTGCCAATGTTCTATAATCCAGGCGAATATGTAACAGTGGATGAGCAACTTTTGGGTTTCAACGGACGATGCTCATTTCGTCAGTATATTCCAAGCAAGCCCGAAAGGTATGGCATTAAGTTTTGGATGCTGGTTTGCTCAAAAATTATTATTATATTATGTATGGAACGTACAGCCGTATTTAGGCAAACAACCAGGAGCTAAGCCAGAGCAAAATCAAGGCCAAAGAGTTGTCCTGGATTTGGTTGAAGGCCTGAAAGGTCATAACATTACTATGGACAATTTTTTTTCGTCCTATGAACTAGGACAGAAACTCTTGTCAAAAAAAATTACAATGGTGGGAACACTACAAAAAAATAAAACAAGCATTCCGCCAAAACTTATTGATTGCAAGAAAGCTCCCTTGTATTCGTCGATTTTTGCTTTCACTAAGGATACGACACTGGTCTCCTATGTGAGTAGAAAAAAAAATTGTACTATTCTACAAAGTGCTATGCATAGAGATGCTACTGTTGGAAGTGAACCAAAGAAATTGCCGGAGATAATTGATTTCTACAATAAAACAAAAGGCGGTGTCGATATTGATGACAAAATGATCTCAACGTACAGTTGCAAACGAAAAACGAATCGCTGCCAATGGCGGTTTTCGCCAACATTATTGACATCTCAGCACTCAATGCTTTCATTATTTGGACAGCCATAAATCCTGATTGGACTAGAAGCCAGACCTTTCGCCATCGTAAGAGGTTCCTGCAAGAATTAGGGTTAAGTCTGGCACAACCGTACATGGAAAAAAGGACAAGGAAACGACGGGCTTTTGACAGCATTGACGATAATGGTCCAAGTACGTCGAAACAGTTGGGAGTGCCCAATGTGCCAGTAAAGAAACGTGCAAGGTGCGCCTTCTGTGTCGCTGAGAAAAAAAAAAGGATTGGAAAACAAAACAGAACTAGAATGTTCATTTTGTTTAAAAAATATTTGCAAGCGGGAGCATAACAGAAATGTTTGTCTGTCCTGCCTTGCAAAAAATAAATAAATATTTTTTGTGTACTCTTTTCCTCTGTTTTCTCTAAAAATTTTGTTTAATTTGGACGGAAACTATATGACGGGTCGAAATCGACCCAAACGTAAGATTCTTAAGTTTTTTCTACCGTGCGTCTACGGTTAAAATAATGAAACTTTCGCGAAAGCACTGGAAATCATTCAAATCGCGCATATATAGCCAGTTTCACAGCCTTTCATAACTTTGTACGGCGACATATAGCGCGAGATAGATCAACAATTTGCTAGATAATTCCAGAACCTTCCACGAGCTTTCAGGACGACATCTAGCGTGGGATAGATCAAATAGATAGATCGAGAATTTGCTACATAGTTCCAGAACCGTCCGCAGCAGTGTTAACTGCCATATAAATAGACGCAGGGCGTTTCAAAGAGTTAGTACGAATTGGTTCTTGAACAGAACACATCGACACCTTGTGAGCATAGCTTCAAGTAATAAGTGATAATAACTGCAATACGAAAAGAATAAAGTTGTGAAATTAAGAACAGCAACACTTTTGAGTTTTATTAAATTATTCACAATCCAGAGATCGAACCTAAGAGAGAGTGGTACCCGTAAATCTAAATTTACGTAACAATATGAACATGCGCTGGATCAAAAGATTTTTAACTATGGGTTTTATCTGATCTTTCCACCACTAGTGTATACCAGTGCTTGTCAAACACAAAATCAAATAAAACAACAGAACTGCTTTAAGAGCAGAGAAGCTTTCTGTTTTAAGAAGAAATTATTAGAAGTCGGGTGTTTTATTCATTAAAAGTGGACATTTTAAATTTTCCTCAGTATCCACCAAAAATTTCTTGGACACTAGAAAGCAATCACTTTGTTTTTAAAGAGTATAATTTTAATCTTTTTCACACTTACTCTCAAAATTTCCTGAATAGTTAAAAACACAATTTTCTTAAAAAATCTTTTTATGCATTTTGTGAGAAAATTTTGGGACAGTTATTTTATATTTATCTATATTTTGTAATTAGTTTTGTAAATTTTAATATAAATATTTTGCACCGTTTATGAAATATTGACGACTTTTGTATGAGTGGGGTGCCGGCCCACTTTGGCAAGCAGATAGGTAATGCCTCCAGATACCTCGCGATAAAATTGAGCGTCTTCATATCTTATAACAAGGCATCTCGATTAAAAAAATTTTATAAGGTGAAACTTTCATCTCATGAGTATTGCCAACTTTTATATGAATGGTTCCGGTATAGAATCATACCCCAATATTTCGCACGGTTTATAAGATAACAGCGATTTCACCTTATAACATTAAAACGAGTTGCCTTCATATTCCGTATGTAAAGTAGGCGTGGTTGTTAACCGATCCCGCCTATTTTCAATCCCAAACTGCCCCACATATCGAAGAACATTTGTGCCAAATTTTATTGCGATATCTCTTTTCGTTCTCCCGCTAAATAGATTCAGGAGGTGATGCTGACCAAGAATACATATACTTTTCTATATCTATCTCATCTCCTAAAATTATTTAAAATTTGCTAGTTAACGAAATGAAAAAAATTTTTTTTTTGATAGTGGCTTAAATCCACTTGAAAAAAATAATTTTTATATGGAATGTTTTGCGCAACAAAAATTGATAAAATGTATTAATGCGTAGTAGAGTATGACATTGTAAATATTCTAAAGCAGAAAAAATATCGGTAATAGAAAGTGTTTTAAATAGCAAGTACAGTTCTAGTATTGTTTAAGAGTGCATTAAGAATAGTTTTGTTGGTAATTATTATTCGCAATAATTTTTTCAAATTTTAGTTATTATAAAATTTAATAAGTATGAAAAAGATTACTCTGGAATTATCTCCGATAGTGGCACAGCTAACAAAAAAGTATTTACTTATGAAATTAAAATTACGTGTGTAATTATCGATAATTATTTTTCAGAAATATACCTTATGAACAGAAATAAAAATTTGAGAATTTTGGAATCAGAAAGTGAAGATATTTAAAAAACAATTATACAAATTTTATAAAAATTATAAACAGAAAAAGAATAATACAAACTTATTTGTCATCAGATAATTATAGTATTTCGTCCAATTTTAGCACAAACTCTCTAAGGAGGATTGAGTTATTAAAATGAAATGATGAGATTTATGCTAAAAAATTAGGAAAAACTAATAGGAATACAGGAAAGAAATATTATATTAAATGTTGAAAATTTTATTAATTCTTCTTACTTTAAACTTTATATTTAATACATTCATCTACATCAGTGATACCCAAAGTGGTCTATATCGACCCCCAGGGGTCGAGGATGACCTGCTGGGGGTCCATGTCAGCGAAAAAAAAATTGGAGGTCCATATATAATTGTATATTCTTTTGTAGTGGGCTATTCGCTTTGTGGTCGCAGTACATTTTGAACTCGTAGAAACTTGCACATAACGATAGCAGTGTCTTCATGTTAACTGCATACCGCGTAGAAATTCTTGTCCACTCTTGTCTCGGAGCTTCGCAAAGCAGCGCAGGAGGAATCGTACTTGCAACTAACTTGTTCAATTCGTCAAGATAACACTTTCATTTGTTTCCAGAGTTTTGAAAAGGAAAGTATTAAGAAAATGTTTTCTAAAATATGTTTTCTGGTAGTTGGCACATACAAATTGAAGTGAATAAAAGTTTGGGAGTTCGGAGAAAAATAAGTACTTTTATTATAAATTTTTATTTTGCCCATAGACATGGCCGAATCTAAAAAGAAATGTATACAGTACAATATAGATTATTTGAAGTTTGGTTTCATTCCGTCATACTCGGACAAACAATTGCCTGTGTGACTTTTATGCAACAAAGTTTTAAGTAATGACACTATGAAACCATCGAAGCTGGAGTATCATCTGAGGAGATGTCACCCTGATAAAACGGGTAAAGATTTGAAATACTTTCAAACACTCAAAGATGCACTTCAGAAGAGACCCACGGTGGACAAAATGTTCGCTTCGTCACAAAGAGACGATGATGGTCTTCGGGCTTCTTACAATATCTCGCTACTTATAGCAAAATCGGGAAAACCGCATACCATCGGAAAAAAGTTAATTTTACCAGCCGTTGAAGAGGTTTTAAAACCAGTTTTACACAAACCTGCATCTGATATCATTAAAAGAATTCCCTTAAGCAACAATACAGTTCAAATACGTATTGCTGAAATGAGTTTTGATATTGAAAGCTTCTTGTGTAATTATTTGCAAACGACCCATTTCTCTATACAGCTGGACGAGACAACTTTACCTGGTAATGAAGCATTATTATTGGCTTATGTCCGTTTTATTATGAACGAGAACTTTGACAACCGATACTAAAGCCGAATCAATATTTAATGTTCTGAAGGATTACTTCATGGAAAAAACAATCCCTTTATCAAATATAATATCAGTAGCAACAGATGGAGCACCTGCCATGGTTGGGCGCTATCGTGGATTTATAAGCCGTTTAAAACAACATTTACCCGGGGTGTTAGCAATACACTGCGTCATCCATCGACAACATTTAGTTGCTAAAAACCTGAGTAGTAGACTGCACGAATCTCTTCAATTAGTCATTAACGCAGTAAACCGAATCCGAAGCAACGCATTGAATACGCGGTTATTTGCGCGGTTATGTGAAGAAAATTACGAGAACTTTCATCAATTACTCCTTCGCACTGAAGTACGATGACTGTCGAAAGGCAGATGTTTAACAAGATTTTTTGCTCTTTTTGACACGGTTTTAGAGTTTTTGGATGCTAAAGATTCATTATTAAAACAAAATTTAATCAAGTGGAAACCATACATTACCTATTTAACAGATTTGTTTGCTAAATTTAATTATGTTAACTTGTAGTTACAAGGAGACAGCCTAAATTTGATTAAAAAAAACGAAGTCCATAATTTCAGCATTTCTTGTCAGAATTAAGCTAATGAAGCAAAACATTGGACGGCGAGAATTTTCCCAGTTTACCAATTTATCACAGACAAACTTCCTGGAAGATGACATTTCAATCTACGTTCAACATTTAAATGCCCTATATTCAAATTTTGAAACTAGGTTTGAGGATTTTTTTTACTATGGTAATACCACATTGGATAATCAACCCATATGGTGACATTGAAGAAACGGATGTCATATTACAAGAGGAACTGATCGAAATAACCACTAACGAAGAACTCAATGTACAGTTCAGAAACGGTTATCAGACATTCTGGCTTCAAAAAGATGTACCTGTTACTTATCCTATTTTATAGAATATCGGAAGAAAGTTTTTAATTACTTTTCCTTCCTCATAACTAAAAAAAAAAAAAAGAAAGAGACTCGACACCACTAACCGATGAGATTTGAGATTAAACATAACTAAATTGATGCTAAATGTTGAAAAATTATTATTAAAGCATCAGGTTCATCCCTCCCACTAAAAGCATTTATTTTTTGCTTAGTTATTTATGTAACAGATACTACATGTTTTTAAATTTGGAGATCAATTAATAAATATTGTTACGTAAATTTAGATTTACGGATACGACTCTCTCCTAGGTTCGATCTCTCGATTGTGAATAATCCAATAAAACTCAAAAGTGTTGCTGTTCTTAATTTCACAAATTTATTCTATTCTTATTGCACTTATTAACACTTATTACTTGACGCTATGCTCACAAGGTGTCGATGTGTTCTGTTCAAGAACCAAACTCGAATTAATTCTCTGAGTCTTCCTGCGGCTATTTATATCGCAGTTAACACTGCTGCGGACGGTTCTGGAACTATGTAGCAAATTCTCGATCTATCTATTTGATCTATCCCGCGCTAGATGTCGTCCTGAAGGTTCTGGAATTATCTAGCAAATTGTCGATCTATCTATTTGATCTATCTCGCGCTAGATGTCGCCGTACAAAGTTGTGGAAGGTTGTGTAACTAGATATCTATCTCTTTCTATCTTACGCTAGATGCATGTAGATGTCGCGATTTGAATGGTTTCCAGTGGTTTCGCGAAAGTTACCACTGGAAACATATAGCATATGGGGCTAGTCTCTCCAAGTGAACGACTTTAATTTTACCTCGTCTCTGCGTGTGGGGTTGTATGCGATACACAACATCGTTCAGTCGCTTTATGACTTTATATGGCCCTTCCCACGATGTTTGCAACTTTGGAGACATACCCTTTTTCCGTTGCGGATTGTACAGCAGCACCAAGTCGCCTTCTTGAAATCCTTCTGAATTCATAGCTCGGTCGTAACGATCCTTCATTTTATTACTCATTAGCTGTGTTCGCTGCCTCACATGTTGATGTATTTCATCCATTTCGGACTGAAGTAATTCCCAATAGCTGCCTCCAGTTTCAGTTTGATTTCTCTTTCCAAATTTCAAATCTGACGGGGGTCTTTCCGTAAATGTTCTTCTAATGTAGGGTTAAACCTTTCCACCATGCCATCCGATTGTGGATGTAGAGCTGTCGTTCGAGTTTTGTTGATACCCAACAATGAGCACATTTCTTGAAATATAGCAGACTCAAAGTTCCTCCCTTGATCTGAATGCAACTCAATTGGTATTCCAAATCGCGTGACTCAATTCTGCACAAAAGCTTCGGCCACAGTTTTAGCCTCCTGATTTGGTATAGCGTATACTTCTGGCCACTTACTGAAATAGTCCATAATGACCAACACATATTTGTTCCCACAGTCGCTAGTAGGAAATGGACCAGCTACATCCATAGCAACGCGTTCAAATGGCGCTCCCGCATTGTACTGTTGCAACCTTCCTCTGCTTCTAACTTTCGGACCCTTAGCTGCCATGCATTTCGCGCAGTTTTAATCCATTCAGCAACTGATTCTTGACAATTCACCCAGTAAAACCGTTGTTTAATCTTTTCCAGAGTTTTCGTGACGCCAAAATGCCGTCCACTTGGTCCATTGTGGAATTCTTTTAATGCAGCTGCTATTCTAGACTTTGGTAGGACAACTAAATCGCGAGTGTGTTTACCATCTTCACTTTCCTATGAACGATGCAGAACTCCGTTTATTAACTTTAAGCTATTCCATTGCGCCCAATACGCCTTGGCCAACGGACTTTCTGATGCCATTTCTTCCTTGGTTGGTCTTTTATCCGTTTCTTTCGCTTTCATGACCTTAACCAAGTCCGCATCCTTCAGTTGACTTTTCCTTACAGCGCTGGATTCCCATTCATCATCAGGTTGCAGATTTGTTAATCGGATGTCGACTCTACCTTCGCTTCTTTCAGCCTTTGGAGCAATGCTTACACTCCAACGCACATGGGCGTCGAGACAGTGCATCGGCGTTTCCATGTTGCCCACCTTTCCTATGCTGTATTTCACAGTCATAATGCTGCAACCTTTCTATCCATCGCGCAATCTGTCCTTCCGGATTTTTAAACTGGAGTAACCATCTGAGTGCTGCATGATCTGTTCTTAGATGGAAATGCTGTCCATACAGGTATTTGTGAAAATGTTTCACGCATTCGACCACTGCCAAGAGTTCCCGCCTCGTAACGCAATAGTTCCTTTCCGGTTTTCCAAGGACTCTGCTATAGTACCCAATTACTTTTTCCTGACCATCGATAACCTGTGAGAGTACGCCTCCTATTCCATGTGCACTAGCATATGTATCTAGGACGAACTTTCCGCCAGGAACTGGATAAGCCAACATTGGAGCTGTACAAAGCAATTCCTTCAACTGCTGAAAGGCATTCTCTTCCTCCTCTTTCCACACAAATTTGCAGTTTTTCTTCGTCAAATTATGCAAACTTCTGGCAACGTGGGCAAATCCGGGTACAAAGCGTCGGTAATATGTACAGAGCCCAGGGAAGCTTCGCACTTCATGAACATTCGTTGGTCGAGGCCAATCTCTTACCGATTTTATTTTGTTTTCATCAGTGTGGATTCCTCTAGTGGTGATTTTGTGGCCCAAATAAGTAACTTCGGTTTTAAATAGATTGCATTTCTTTGGATTCAACCGCAATCAAACAGAAGCAATTCGTCGAAAGACATCTTCTAAATTTTTGAGGTGGTCATCAAAACTCTGGCCCATGACGATAATGTCATCAAGATACACCAAACATGTTTTCCAGTGAAGCCCTTTTAGTACGTGTTCCATTAAACGCTCAAAAGTTGCCGGAGCGTTGCATAATCCAAATGGCATCACGGAGAATTGCCACAATCCATCCCCGATGCTAAAAGCAGTTTTTTCGCGATCGGATTTCTCGATCTCCACTTGCCAATAACCACTTTGTAAATCCAGCGTTGAAAACCATTTCGCACCGGATAACATGTCAAAGGTGTCGTCTATTCGCGGCAGTGGGTAGCTGTCCTTTTTGTGACATCGTTCAGCTTCCGATAGTCAACGCAAAACCGGGTGCTTCCATCTTTCTTTTTAACTAACACGATCGGTGAACACCATGGGCTAGTTTATGGTTCAATAACTCCACCTTTTTGTATTTCGTCTATTATCTGTCCCGCTTCTTCTCGTTGTGCTAGTGGGACTCTGCGTGGAGCCGAATCGGTCTTACATCGCCCGTGTCTATCCGATGTAGCACGATGGCAGTTCTTCCAAATTTATTGCCATCGTTGGCAATAATGGAGCTATAGTTCTCTAATAGCCGTTTTGTTTTCATCTTTTCTGGCCCGCTCACCTTATTCAACCAGGTACCCACGATGTTAGGAATTTTCATGCCATCTCTGAGAACCTCGTTTTTGCATTCCTGGGGAGGATTGTCACAATTAACCGCGGCTTCCACAGCTTGGCATTGTCCTACTAACTCTCCTTTCTCCAAAGTGATCGGTGACCTGAACTCATTCATCACTCGAATTGGGATCCGCTTGTTATTTCCCGTTTGTACCAAGGTTCGTCCAACCAATATATTTGCAGTCCTTTCTGATGCCTCTACTACCCACAGCCTGCTTGCTCCACAGTCTCCCTCCACACATGCCCACAGTACTGCTTCAGACTTTGGTGGAATCTGATGACGGTGACTTACACTTGCATTCCTGATCTGAGGCCGTACATACCCAGTGCTTAGGGGTATCTCCATGTTCTGGCACGTCAGCATTCTTTTCTTCAGATCCAGAGTAAGACCATGGACTAGCATAAAATCCACGCCGATTATTACCTCGTCCATTATTCCAGCCACTAAGAAGGTGCGAACCACTTCTAATGTTCCAATCTGAACCTTGCACACCAGTTTTCCATAAATAGCAGCTTCCTCCCCTGTAGCTGTTCGTAGCTTGCAACCAATAAGCGGCTCCACGTTATCCCCTACTAGGTCTGATCGAATGAGTGAATGTGTTGCGCCCGTGTCCAGAGTTAAGACCAGCGATCGTCCGATTACAGTCCCGTTTACGGTTAAATTATTGTTTCTACGATGTATTTGTGAAACGGAGACAGTGGGGCAATCAGTTGTGGGAACCAGTTCACGCCTCTTTGAACTGGTCCGTTTTAGTTTAACGATCGCCACTTACATCTTCGGTGCTTCTTTTCTTGCGTTTTCGTTTTTCCTACCAGACGCATTATAATTCCGTGCCAGGTGTCCTGATGTTCAACAGCTGTAACACTTTAGTTCAGAGCCTTTGAGTGAGGTTGGCATCCTCTGAGAAATGCTGTTTCCTGTGTCAAAGCAAATGACACTTTCGGCAAACGTCTTCTTTGGCATGGAGTTGACTGTACGTTTGGTATCCGCATCTCGTATACCACTCATAAACGCCTGAGTTTTAAGTAATTCAGTTACTTCCGCTGGTGCATCTGCGTTGGCCAAATGGGCGAGCCGCTCTATCTCCGTTGCATATTCTTGTAACGGCTCATTAGCTTCTTGGTAACGATCCATCAGCTCCATTTGGAACACTTGTTTTCTATGGTCGCTACCATATCGTCGTTCAATTGCTGCCATTAGCGCGTCATAATTACCACGTTCAATTTCAGGAACTGTTTGCAGAACTTCAACGGCGGAGCCTTTCAATGATACCACCAAAGCTGCCACTTTGTCCACCGTAGTCAAGCGATTGGCTTCTGCTGTGGTCTCGAACTGTAGTTTAAAGATTTTAAACGGTACAGTTCCGTCGAACGTTGGCGCTTGCAATTTCGTTGCGCTAACAGCTGTAACTGGACCAGTAGTTGTGAAGTGTTTTGTATAAGCTGCTCTTGCAATTGAGAGGACTGCTGCGCCATTGCTGCTAAAAGCATATTCATTTCAAATGCTGTAGCTGGCTGCGGCTCTACCAACTGCTCCTCAACTTTAGATGGAGCTCCTGAAGCATCATGACAGAACATGTTCTTCAACATCGATGCCCTCACTCTCCATTGCTTTACGCTGACGGGCTTGCAGATCAGCCTTCTGCCCTGTCACAGGCAAACCTCTAACCTCCAGCTCTTCCCTCAGCTGGGGTATTCTCAGTTCAACAAACTTTACCATGATTTAGGATTATTCAGCAATCCCACTTAGGTTCGTACGACTCTCTTAGGGTCGATCTCTAGATTGTGAATAATCCAATAAAACTCAAAAGTGTAGTTGTTCTTAATTTCACAAATTTATTCTACTCTGTTTGCACTTCTTAACACTTATTACTTCACACTTTGGTCGATGTATTCCGTTCAAGAACCAAACTCGAATTAATTCTCAGAGTCTCCCTGCGGCTATTTATATGCCAGCTGACACTGCTGCGGAACTATCTAGCAAATTTTCGATCTAGATGTCATCTTGAAAGTGGAAGGTTCTGGAATTAGCTATCTATCTCTTTCTGTCTTACGCTAGATCAGTGGTGTCCAAACACATACTATCACAATTGATCGTGTGTTGGAAATTTTTGTCACTCAGCACTGAAAAAAATAGATGCGCTGAAACGCAAAACATGGTTGTTTTTTGGATTTATGATTGTTTGCACACTACATTTTTGGATTATTGCAGCAGATAATTCAGAAAAGATTTTTACCCGTTCTTGCCCGGAATACAAAATATAGTCAGAACGCATACTATAATAGTGTCTTTTCAAAGAATATCTATTTGTTTTGATAAGTGAAGTAAAGCAAACCAGGCGTGAGCTGGTTCCCGCAACTGATTGCCCCACTGTCTCAGTTCATTATTCATATTTCACAAATACATCGTAAAAACAATAATTTAACCGTAAACGGACGATCGCTGGTCTTAAATGTGGACACGGCTGCAACACATTCAATCATTCGATCAGACCTAGCAGGGGATAACGTTGAGCCGCTGCTTGTGTGCAAGTTACGAACAGCTACAGGGGAGGAAGCTGCGTTTTCTGAAAAACTGGTGTGCAAGCTTCAGATTGGAACGCTAGAAGTGGAACACCTTCTTAGTGGCTGGAATAATGGACGAGGTAATAATCGGCGTGGATTTTGTGCTAGCCCATGGTCTTACTCTGGATCTGAAGAAAAGAATGCTGACGTGCCAGAACATGGAGATACCCCTAAGCACTGGGAATGAAAGAGTAAGTCACCGTCATCAGATTCCACCAAAGTCTGAAGCAGTACTGTGGGCATGTGTGGAGGGAGACTGTGGAGCAAGCAGGCTGTGGGTAGTAGAGGCATCAGAAAGGACTGCAAATATATTGGTTGGACGAACCTTGGTACAAACGGGAAATAACAAGCGGATCCCAATTCGAGTGATGAATGAGTTCAGGTCACCGATCACTTTGGAGAAAGGAGCCTTAGTAGGACAATGCCAAGCTGTGGAAGCCGTGCTATGGAAGCCTTGCACTGGCGATGCAAGATCGATTCGGCAAGCTCCACGCAGAGTCCCACTTGGACAGATAATAGACGAAATGCAAAAAGGTGGAGTTATTGAACCATCAACTAGCCCATGGTGTTCACCGGTCGTGTTAGTTAAAAAGAAAGATGGAAGCACCCGGTTTTGCGTTGACTATCGGAAGCTGAACCATGTCACAAAAGGGACAGCTACCCACTGCAGCGAATAGACGACACCCTGGGAACTGTTAAAAGAGTGCTTGTAAACCTCAACGTCAACAAATCCTCGGGACCGGATAGCATATCAGCCCATGTGTTGAGAAAGTGCGCCTCAACACTGGCTCGCTCATTGCGCAATCTCTTTAATTTATCATTTACTTCAGGAGTTTTTCCCACTTCCTGGAAGATTGCCAATGTGCAGCCAGTTCCCAAAAAAGGTGAGGCTACGAATCCTGCAAATTACCCGCCCATAGCGATCTGCTCAGTGCTCTCCAAAGTCATGGAGAGCATTGTAAATTTTAACTTGATGAGGTATCTAGAGAGCAACGAGTTGATCAGCGATCGCCAGTACGGCTTCCGTGCTCACCGTTTCACCGGCGATCTGATGGCGTTTCTCGCTGATCGGTGGAGCAGTTGCATTCGCCGGTTCGGTGAGAGCAAGGTTGTTGCTCTGGATATCTCCAAGGCATTTGACCGGGTGTGTCATAAAGCACTCGTGTCTAAACTGAATGCTTATGGTGTTGGTAATACTTTCACTCGATGGATATCGAGTTTCCTCAGCGGCCGTTCTATTCGGATTGTAATAGACGGCTTTGCTTCCGAAGAGCACTCCATTAATGCTGGAGTTCCACAGGGTTCGGTCCTGTCTCCGACACTTTTTCTCATTTTTATCAATGACCTTCTGTGATTGACGTCAAACCCCGTCTACTCGTTTGCTGATGACAGCAGCATTTGTCATTCATATTCATTCTCCAGGCGTCTTCCATTCTGGAGATCACTAGAAGACGCAGAATTATGAATGACACACTCCAATCCGACCTCAACAAAATCCAGGAGTGGGGTCGTGCGAATCGGGTCGACTTTAATGCGCGGAAGACCCAATGTTATTTGTTGACCCACAAACGTCTGGCGGGTGAAAACTTCCGACCTCTAAATATGGGTGGTGTGGATATTAATGAGTCGAAGGCTCTTAATGTTCTGGGCATGTCAATCCAATGCGATATTCGCTGGAAAGATCACATTTTTGACGCGTCGAAAGAAGCAGCCAAGTGCTTAGGCTTTCTTAAGCGGCGTAAGAAATACTTCACTCTAACCCATCTTCGTTGTATCTACACCGACCTATATCCGTCCGAAAATGGAGTACAATTCGCCTATATGGCCTTGAGCATCGCGAACATATCTTCAGCTTCTAGACCGTGTCCAATGTCGTGCGTTAAAACTTATAGGGGACAGTCGGGTGTTCAGCTCTATTGAAACCTTGGAGCGTCGTCGTGATAGGGTGTGTATCATTATTTTACCGCTACTTTCATGGTAAATGTTCCTCTGAAGTAGCCGGCCTGATTCCCCCGGTTCAGGTAATTAGCAGAACTACTCGGCTTTCCAGAGGGGTGCACCCCTTTTCTGTCACGATTCCCTTCCAACGAACCACGCATTACCGTGAGAATTCGTTTTTCGCTCACGTCATTACATTGTGGAATAGTCTCTCTACGCATGTCTTCCCACCCACTTACAGCGTCGAAACCTTTAAGCGAGGTGTAAACCGTCACTACTCGCTCTTTCCCCCTTCCCACTAATCTGTCATCCCTTCGGAACCATCAAATGCTTTGCATGGATAGGGGGCATCCCCTGAGCTTGGTTTCATCTGCCATGAAAAAAAAAAAGGTTCCAAAATGGACCATTTGTGGAGGGCATTTTGGCGTCACGAAAACTCTGAAAAAGATTAAACAACGGTTTTACTGGGTGAATTGCCAAGAATCAGTTGCTGAATGGATTAAAACTGCGCGAAATGCATGGCAGCTAAGGGTCCGAAAGTTAGAAGCAGAGGAAGGTTGCAACAGTACAATGCGGGAGCGCCATTTGAACGCGTTGCTATGGATGTAGCTGGTCCATTTCCTACTAGCGACTGTGGGAACAAATATGTGTTGGTCATTATGGACTATTTCAGTAAGTGGCCAGAAGTATACGCTATACCAAATCAGGAGGCTAAAACTGTGGCCGAAGCTTTTGTGCAGAATTGAGTCACGCGATTTGGAATGCCAATTGAGTTGCATTCAGATCAAGGGAGGAACTTTGAGTCCACTATATTTCAAGAAATGTGCTCATTGTTGGGTATCAACAAAACTCGAACGACAGCTCTACATCCACAATCGGATGGCATGGTGGAAAGGTTTAACCCTACATTAGAAGAACATTTGCGGAAAGAACTGGCAAATGTCAGCGCAATTTGGACAAGCACATTCAAATATTTTTACTGGCTTACCGACCAGCAGTCCATGACTCTACTGGCCATTCACCTGCGAGGATTATTTTTTATTATTTTACTTTTGACGCTCACAGTAATAGCCAACAATGAAAAGTCAAGAAAGAAAGTATTCAATTAAAAGAAGCTTTAAACTTGAGCGTGAAGGCCTAGTTAATTTAAGGAAAGAGCTTTTGACCGATTTATTTAAGATTTAATCATAATTGTTTTATAGCACAAGTATTTTTCAGCAAATTGAGAAATAATCGAAATAAATATTGTATATTAAATGTGAAACAAGAAAAGGATCTGAATTGTGGTCAAAACCACATATAATATCAATTTCTATACACTTAAAAATAACATTACTTGAGTAGTAATGTAACAAGTTTCTTGTAAAAAATTTTCACCAAACGATGTGGAAAATTGCGAAAATTTACAAAAAAAATTCAGAGAAGATATTAAACAAGTAAGAGTGTTGTCTTCGGCCTGGCCGAAATCTAAATACCCTACACCCGAGTAACTGAAAAAATTATAATTTCGCAACTTAACAACTTTTGTATAAGTAGGCGGTCCACGCCCATTTCGGGGAAAAGTTTTTGTAATGTCTCTAGGTATTGCTAGATAGAATTACGAAGGTATTAATATTTTGAACCGTTTATGGGATATTGACAACTTTTGTATAAGTGGGCGGACCACGCACATTTTTTGTATACAAATTGGTAATACGCGTAGATGCCTCGTGATAAAATTTCGTTTAATATCTTATACCTTTTACAAGATCTTGACAACTTTTGTATGAGTGGGCGTGGCACGCCCATTTTTGGCGAGCTTATTGGTAATGCTTTCCTATATATCCTGATTAAATTACGTATCAATATATTATACCGTTCATGAGATATTTCCAACTTTGTTATCAGTGGGCGTGGCAAGCCAATTTTTTTCAAACATTTTAGTAATGACGCTATATGAACCGGAATAAAATTATACCTCAATATCTCACACGGTTTATGAAATATTCAGATTTTAACATTTTTTGAAACGAGGTGTCTTTACATTCCATATGTAAAGTAGGCGTGGCTGTTTACCGATCTAGCAATTTTCAATCCCAAACAGCCCTACATAACAAAGAATATTTGTGCTAAATTTCATCTCTTATCTCCCATATCTCTTTTAGTTCTCCCGTAATCGTGATTTCAACAGACAGACAGACAGACGGACGTACAGGGCTAAATCCATTCAGGAGGTGACGCTGAGCAAGAATATATACACTTTTCTATATCTATCTCGTCTCCTTCTCTGCGTTACAAATGGATGAACAAACCCGAAGGGAGTAGGGTATAAAAATTGTGAATGTGTTTGTATATTCACCAAACCAATGAAGTGTGGTTTTCTTCATTCTCCTCACCAAAATTTTTAACTGTCTCTTTTCTCTTTACAATAAGATAATTTACAGTTCATTTTACAATTTTTTATTTCGATTTTTAAACTTTTTAAACAAGTAACAATGTTACAAAGTAGAAATTAACTTAAAAAACTTGAACATTTAAAAATAAAATGTTAAGAATAATTTTTAAAGTTTTATTTAATTTCGTGCTGCTAAACAAAAATTTGTAGTTTCTATTGAAACATATTACTAAATGGTTCACTTTCACATTAAGACGTTATAAGATGCAGACTTTAAAGGTCTGTAATAATATGTTTCAATTATAATTAAACCTACCTTACAGTTTATCAGCGGGAAATATTTTTGACGGACATTGCTTCAAAAATTGCTGGTGAAGACTATGATTTTCCGGCCTGTCCCCTGTCACAAAAGAAACCGGTAGTGTATAAAAAATCTGCAGCGCGAAATCAATAACATTCTTGCTGAACTCGCGCTACAAGGCATCGATACTTCGCAGTGGGATGCGATAATTGTGTTTTTGTGCTCAAGTCGGCTCCCGGAAGCATCGTTTTTCTTTTGGGACCAGTCGCTTCACAACGAAATTTCAAAATGGGCAGAGCTTAATGCCTTTTCAACACATCAGTTTCAAGCTCCTGAAACAGTGCCATTTTTCACATGATACTCATGAGTAACGGAACATGCTGGAACTTCCCAAAGGGACCATTGCACGGTTTGACCTAAAATGATCTCAGTTTTATGAAGTCTTCACACAAATGATTGATAAACAGCCAATAACAAACGAACAAAAAAGTGCGGTATTTGAAGACAAACGTTACTGGAGAAGGTGATTATTTGATTCGCCATCATATATCGAGGGTAGAAAACTACAACTCCTGCTGGAACGCACTCAAGAAAAGGTTCAATAACAAGCAAGTGCTGGTCTCCTTTGATTCAGGAAATACTCGATCAAACGGGTCGTTGTGCCACATAACATCAATACGTCCGTTTTATCATCATGTAACGGAAATCATCCTCTCTTTGCATGCCAAGTTTTTATATTTAGATCCTTTGCAACGCTATAATTTTTACAAACTCATAAACGATGCATTAAATTCCAAGATTCACAATACTCTGTTACATAACCACGATTAAGGAAACTCTAAAACAACTCAAATACCAAAAGGATTATGTCCTACAATTCCACAAAAGGCAAACGATTCCAAACTTGCGACACTAACAACAGACGCTGGCAGCATGCCAGCATCTTACGTTCTTCTATGCACAGCAATTGTAAAACTCATATTAAACAACGGGAAGTAGGTAGAATGCAGGGCAATACTTGGCTCGGGTTCCCAAGTTAGCATCGTTTCGGAACTAAGAAATTGGAAATGGCAGTACCATAGAGCCAATATGAAGTTACAATCAAGCATAAAAGAATTTATCGCACGACTAGACGCGTTGATATTAACACAAATCATTTCACCACAACCTTCTCAGTAAATCGATATATCCACCTGGAAAATCCCAAAAAACATCTCACTAGCAGACCCCAACTTCAATAGTCCTCAAAAGATTTACGTCCTTCTGGAGCTAAATTTTATTATCAACTGTTTTCAGTCGGTCAAATAAAACTAGCCGATGACTTGCCAAGATTATAAAACACAGTGTTTAATGGAATTCTTACTGACAGAACTGGTGACCAAAAACTCCAGCGGTATTCCAAGAGTCACTGTGAATCGTTAAACGATCGTCTCAAAAAAGTCACTACGTCGCAAACGAGGCAATCCAAGAGTCATCGTAGAGGGTCTCGTCTTGACATTACGTTGCTGTAAATGTAGTTTTTATGTGAGAAGATTTTCACCGGAATGTGCACAAGATAAAAATTATAATATATATAGAATCATAGAATGTTGGCAATTTCGAGAAAAATTTAGACGAAGCAATTGAAAGACTGTGGAAACTGGATGAAATACAATCATCTATCTCTCTATTATCGGCAACTGAACAAAATGAGAATTTAACTCTGCTCTCAATAAGAGAACAAGGAAAGATGGAAGATTCATAGCCAAACTCCCCTTTGCTGACAACACAGAAGGATTGAGAGAATCAATAACATCAAAAATTTCTCTTAACAGATTATTCGCTCTGAGCTTCGCTTACGCCGGTTGAGTACAGAAAATAACCTAAGGCAACAATACGTACAATTTATGGATGAGTATGAACAGTTAAAGCACATGACAGAAATAACATCACCTCAGTATTTCATACCACATCACGCTATTGTACCATCCGTCGGAGATATCAAGTTTTCCAACACAGTTACACATACTATGCTCTCAACACAGTTACATATGGAACAAGGTTTTGCACGACATATTTGGCCAAAAAATGTATTCAGCGCATATCAAACATAAACGAGGCAAAATTTCCATTTGGAGCCAAATTTCTATTTCAACAATTATTTAATATCAACGTCAACTCAAGCACATGCTAAGTGTTCACACTCTCACGCTTCACAAATGGTGTGCAAACCACCCATAACCTCTTCAAAACATTCCTCAGCAAGAGGAAGAGATAAATATGGATTTGTTAGATCACGACGACATATCAATGAAGAGCCTTGGTTTGAGATGGTTCCCAAAAAGTGATGAGTTGAGTGAATCAAGATTGAACTTGAACTAGTCAAAAGCGCATCGTCCTTTCAAAGCTGGCGACAATATTTTACCCTTTAGGTCGTTTTGCACCCGTTACAGTGCCAATCAATAGATTATCAATAACATTACAAAAATAAATATACAAACAAACGAGACGCAGAGAACCATGCGAGGGGTTTTTTATGTTCTCAGCAGTAAACGTGGCATTTCGGTTGTTTACACATATCAGTCTCCCTGATTTGATCTCTAAAGTTCTGGAATCGTATCCGAACAGTGAAATTGTTGTTTCTGGTGATTTCCATGTTCATAATTCCAATTGGCTACGTCATTCCAGTCACACAACACCGTTCGTATGTTGAGTTATTGGACCTTTTTTTAACTTCTCTTATCAACACTTTATTAAATATATTTATTTTACTTCCTTTATTGTTTTTTAATGATATTTTTCAACTTTCACTTTATTTAACTCTTTATTTTCACTTCCAAAGCACAGTATAAAAATGTAAACAAACCTTCGGGAAACCTCTTCGGAACTCGTTGGGCGACAACTGTGTGCGTAAGAAGAACCGAGAATCCAACAGAATTTGGGCTTAAAAAAATCTCTCCACTTGAAGAATGTGTGGAGACTTTTCTCTCCTCACATCCCCTCTCTTTCCATGAAATAATTGTGGTGACAGCACTTCTCAGTAATTCCTTCAGATTCTGGTTAGTTAATACTGATCGGTGTTTGGATTTCACGAAATTTAAAGTGGAGTAAAATGATTCGCATAAGTATGTTGTTCCGAATATTGAAATAATTCGGCAAGCAGCCTTTTTTAATTCAGGATACTTTTTGATTCTGGTACACATTTCCAAAACTCAATAATCGGCGTCGACTTATATTTTAATTGTAGAGCTTGATCTTCTTGCATCTCTATTAATTCTAATTCTCCAGATGCTTTTTGGGTCATAATTATATTGGAAATGGAAAACTCACCTTGAATTATGTTAATTTCAAATAGATTAAGAAAAATCAAGAGACGACTTAAAATATTTCAAGTCTTAAACTCTATTTTGGAATTCCGTCAATATTCCTTCTAGCTTTTTCATATACTCGTTGAGTTTTTCTTGTTTAATATTGGAACAAATTTTTTGAATTCGAGGAAAATGACAAAATGTTTTATTTTTAATGTCCTTTGAAAAAATTGTAATTTAGTTTGAAAACTAAATATACACTGTGGGAGGTCAGATATTATCTTATCTTTCCACTGCAATTGTAAATTCAGTGTTTGCAAATGTTCCATGACATCAGTCAAAAACATTAAGTCTTGTAACCACTCGTCATCGTCTAATTCTGAATAGGTTATTTCCTTTTCTTTTAGAAATGCAGTTATCGGATCAAACAAATCTACTAATCGATTTAATACGTTGTATCTAGATAACCATCTAACAATGAAAAATAAATTAATGTCATTTTGAAGTTCTTCGTCCTTTAATTCTTCAAGGAAATTTATGAATTCTCGATGATTTTTTGCATGGGTGCGAATGTAATTTACAATGTTTAACACTGTTTTCATAACATCATGATATTTTAAATATTTTGCAACAAGATGTTCTCGGCGAATTATGCAGTCAATCGTTATGAATTATCGAATTTGAGAATCATCTCTTAAAAGCCCAATAAGACCGATTTTTTTTACCCAGCATTGCCGGAACTCCATCAGTTGAAATGCTTACAAGTTTGTTAAAAAAACTTGGAAGATGTACTTAAAGTTTTAGATCCAAATAATGCAGCATTGCACAATTTTGTTTCGCAAATTCCCATCTCGAGACACACAACAGAACGACGCATAACTGCAATTAATACATCTCTTGAATATAATTTTAAAAAAATTTTGAAAAACTGTATTGCATTCATTCTAGCCCTTGACGAATCGACAGATATCACAGATCTTCCGCAATTGGCAGTTTTTATACGTTTTGTTTAGCCCGACTTCGTTCTCAAAGAAGAATTATTACATTTAGTAGCACTTCAAGAGTCAACCCGCGGTGTTGATATTAAAAATGCATTAGATTCCATAATGAAAACTTTTGATGTGCCTCTTAATAAAAATAATATTTTGACCCGTTTATGGGATATTGACAACTTTTGTATAAGTGGCCGGATCACGCCCATTTTGTATACAAATTGGTAATACTTGTAGATACCTCGTCATAAAATTTCGTTTTAATATCTTATACCGTTTACAAGATATTGATAACTTTTGTATTAGTGGGCGTGGCACGCCCATTTTTTTCAAACGTTTTAGTAATGACGCTATATGTTCCGGAATAAAATTATACCTTAATATCTCACACGGTTTATGAAATATTCAGATTATAACATTTTTTGAAACGAGGTGCCTTTACATTCCGTATGTAAAGTGGGCGTGCCTGTTTACCGATCTCGCCCATTTTCAATCCCAAACAGCCCTACATAACAAAGAATATTTGTGCCAAATTTCATCGCGATATCTCTTTTCGTTCTCTCGTAATCGTGATTTCAACAGACAGACAGACGGACATGACTAAATCGATTCGGGAGGTGACGCTGAGCAAGAATATATATACTTTTCTATATCTATCTCGTCTCCTCCTCTGTGTTACAAACAGTAGAACAAAGTGACTATACCCTACTATAAAAAAAACACGATCTACTGAAGGCAACTAAAAATGGAATTAAAAAATTACTTAGGAATGCAACTAAAAATGGAATTAAAAAATGCCAGTTTATTACAGTTTGGGATTCGAAAAATTTAGATGATTATTATTTATAGTTAGAAAGTGAAGCGATCGAGGTCGTATATTTCTATCAATTTATCAAACTATAATATACTTCATAAACTCCGTCAAGTGTAAACTTCTATAATAAACTCTTAAAAATCAGTACATTTACTATATAAAAATTTGCTTTCATATAATTGATGTAATAAGTACTTGGCTTTATCTTCCATTTCGCTTTTATTCTAACTTTACTTATTTATATTGAAAGATTTATTCTAGAAATTGCAATTGAGGTATTCTTGATTAAATATTAAAATGTTTGCATAAAAGTTATGGGATCATTTGACTTTTTTTGACTACTGACTTTATGCTGTTTACTAAAGCTTCGCAGAAAGCCTTATGTAAGCCAAGCTTTAAGTTTTATTATTAAATATTCACATATGCGTTTTTCTATATTTATGTTATTTCTGCTGTTTAAACTACAGTATTTTTCATGCACATTCTCTACAAAGACAAAGAGGAAGAAACTACATTAATTCTTTTACCTGTTGCTTAACTTATTGTATTTATATTTATATTTGTAAATGTTGATATAATTAAGTTGTAATTAAATTAGTAATTAAAGTGTTGATATAAACTTTTACGGAATACAAAATTTTAACGCATTTGGGTCTTAAATTCTTCGAATTAATTTATACATTTTCAGAGTCTTAGTTGCTTTTTATCTTCGAAATCTTAACTTCTTATTTAATTAATACTTAACTTAGATATTGGAAATTATTAAATATTGGAAATTATGTCACAGATAGGAGTTTACAATACATTGTGTTTGCAGCCAAACTAGTCAAATTCGTCGTATATTCAAACGAATTCATTCAACCAAAATATATCTTGTAATAAATGTCAGTTTCTCCTTAAAGATGCCAATACCTTGACAATATCAACCCATTGCAATCTCACAGACACGACATGTGTATATGATTTTTGTTTTAACAAAAGTTACAAATACATATTTTGTTGTCAATTTGTAAACTTAAAACTAACAAACTAGTTCACATTTTCGGTTGTCAAATTTTGCATATTGCGTTGAAATGGGATCTATTTAGAATTTAGAAAATAATAACAAAAATATAAAATTTATAAAAGATTTTTTATTAAAAATTAAAGCAGGAGCACTTATTAATTTAAATAATAAAATAATACATAGATTTTGTTATCACATTTTGGTACCTCTTTTCTAAAAGTTGCCGATTTATGCCAATTTCTTAAAATATATACCATTTAGCTTTCTCAAAATCGCTTAGATGTGTATAAATTCAGTTTTTCTTTACTTAAAAATATTCACTATTACTTGCTGCCTATTACTTCCAGCAGTATTATTATAAAAATTTTGTTTAATTAATAATTTAAATTTAAGGTAAATAGACATCGACCTATAAGGTCAGATATAATTATCCTGTATATGATTAGTATTGTTTAGGTTAAAAGTACGAGTATATAAAACAGTCTGTAATTATATATATATTACGTAATGTAATTATACCGTTATATATTACGTAATGTATTATACTACCGTGTATATATTATATATTACGTAATGTAATTATACTACTGTGTACAGAAAGAGCTATATAAAAAAAATATATATGTATATATATATTTTTTTTGTTTTTTTTGTTGCAAAAGTGCAAAGTATGAGCAGATAGTGCTTGTTATTGCTTCTTGCTTATCTAGAGACAGTAATAGCGGTAGTTTATAGTATTAGTTCGAAATGTTTATTTGTGGAGATGCACTACTATTATTGCGAGAGACACACATGGATTATACGAAAAACAGTTTCTTCCAATCTAACCCTTTCCCTAAAATTCCAAATATATTTTTCTGTCATGATGTATACCACTGATAAATTCCAATTCTAAAGGGACGATAATGGATCAAGAATATCAGCCACAATATGTTTATATGTAAACTATATTTAAAATTCCCTAAAACAGGACGAACCAATTATGCAAATGCTCTCTTCGTGTAGATTCAAAGATACACGTAGCGATTTTCCAATATTTTTAATAATATGGACCAAAACGGATTCGTAATCATTTTGAGCTTCAATAATTGCGTATATCTCTGTAAATACTTTACCTGGAAGCATAAGAATTAGTACTTAATTCTGTCGAAGCTGGAATAAGAGAATCTCTCTAAAAAAAATCTCTAGAATTTTCTGCAAAAGCTTGAGTTTTTTAGTAAACTGATTTACTTTCAGGAAACTGACTGTTAAATACTACAAGATTAAAATTATATCCGTAAAATTTTCCTAAGAATCACTAAACTTATAAACATCAGATGTAATTTTTTTTACTTTTTCTTATTATATATTATTTTAAATAGCTTATTTTTAAATCAACTTCAAAGCAATACTCTCAAAATTTCCGTTCTTTTTTAGATTAAAATTATCGCTAAATAAGGTTGAGACGTGTGCAGAAATAATTTTAAAAATGCATTATTATATTTAATATACAGTGAACTCTCCCTAACTGGACCAACCTTTAACTTGAACTATCCAATAACTTGAACGCCAGTTTTTTGTCCATTGCGTATTCTGTAACTTGAACAAAAATATTTGCATGACTCTGTAACTTGAACACTTCTTTATAACAGATCATCGGTTCATTCATTTAGAATCATGTCCATACAGGCTACAGGAATAAAAATTAAGTACGAATAATTAGAACCGTTATTTCTGTTGGTCATGCTGTCGCAGAAATTATGTGTTATGCTGTTTTTATTCTGTGGAGTAGTCAATCAGCTTTACAAGTAAGAGCATTCATATATCCGTTAATTTGAATTTTTCGAGTGAAATGGGTCTCACCAAAGGACAAAAACTAACATTGTTAACATTGAAACAAAAATGTGCAATTATGGATAAAATAAACAAGCGCGTGTGATATTTTGTGCAAAAGAATATGGAGTTGCTAAATCCACTATATACATCATAATGCGCAATAAAGAGCAGATCATTGCAAGAGCCTCACAAACATTTTATGGTCCTGGAAAAATGTACAAAACAAGACGTGCTAAAAACCCAAAAGTAAAGAAGTTTTTATACCGCTGGTTTCTACAACATGGGCAACGAAATTCACCCATCAATGGAATTTTATTGAAGGACGCAAAATAAATTTATAAGAAATACCAAAAAACCAGGAGCGTTTAGAAACTTTAACATGCCAATTGAATACAAAACTTTCGCAAAAGCCTGGATGACAACCTCTATTTTTAAGGAATGGTTTCATAAAAGCTTCGTATTTTTTTTTACTTTCGTTTCGTTTCGTACTTTAAAAAAACACATATAACAAAATATTTTACGTAAATGTTTAAAAAAATTTATAAATAAATCTAGTTTATTTTGCTAAGTAGCGTTCTTCTGACTATCTTAGTATATATTTTAACTTTTAATATATACATTTTAACACAATTTAATACAATTTTGCCCAAATCGATTGTTCAAGTTATCGATATCCTTGGCGTTTTTGTGTTCAAGTTAAGGTGAGTTCACTGTAATTACAAAAATAAAAGTTATCAACAGCGGATATAAACTGTAATTTGGTCGCAATTCAATGCGGTTTCTTAAATATGTTCCTGAAACTGGCTTGTCAGGCTCCATAATTTTACAACACTAGGAGGCCGCACAGGTACATATTTGTTCATATCCGCCAAAAATGCGCAGCCCTGCAATGTGATGAACACGTTTCAACAAGGAAAGTGTCCTCAAGTTTTGAATTTTTGTTAAAATATTATTTTTTCTGATTTAGTAAATGATTATCGATAACTTACCATTATTTTTTTGCAAAGAAAACTTTTGGAAAAACCCTTTTTAATTGCACCTATGATTTCATGAGTGTAATTCAATTCTATCTCGTACCTCGGCAGGAAGTGAAGATAATTTGGTACTCTGGTTATACTATACATGCTAAATTAAATATTTAGAGATGTCATGAACTTTAGTCCGTGCCAAAAGTTCTAAAAATTAATTGATAGTCTAGTCTTTACAACTGGTGAAGAACGTAATCATAATAGAATAAACATTAGTTATTTTTCAAGAAACTTTTTTGAGTTTAGCTTTTTGGAATTTACTGTGAAAATTAGGGTTTAAATAGAAACACATTTTAGTTCTTTGCTTTCATGCAATCTGTAAAGTTTTTACTGAGAGACAATCCTACATCTATATCTGAAAGGTGTGAACTTTTCTAAATGTTTTACGAGTTTTCTATAACGGAATGCTGCAGAAAAGCTTTACAAGCGTGAAAGCATTACTAATGGGAGTCCCATTAAAATTATATAAATTATTAATTGGATTGAATTGTTATTATAAAAGTTAGCAAGGCTGCCCACTGCTAGTACTCCCAGTCGAGGTATTGTTGGTCAAAAATAACTTACTCAAGTTCAGTGTCCTCAAAAATTAATTTACTAAATGTTAAAACATGGGTTTATATACATATGAAGTTAGTCACTCAGAGTGTCAACACTAAGCTTTTTTGTCACACTGGGACTACACTCTAATAACCTTCTATTCTATATAACATTTTGTAATAAATCCCCTGAATAAACTAACACTAGAAATTGCAAGTTTATTGAAGGCTTACTTCGTAATTTGTCCAGTTTTTTCAATCAAATACCCAACTAGGCAATGGTTTCCGGTTATATATATTATATATAATACAACGAAACCGCCTTGCCAAACACATGCATAGAAGGGAAGAATTTTCTTATATAGCATTCACATCGCGAACTAAATCTCAATTTACTTAATGGAACATTAAATAGCTGATCAAGTTTCCCAACAAAGCGTTTACTTGGCGACGACCTACCGGAACTACCAATTTCTGCTTTGTATTTCCTTTACATAAAACCTTTTTTGACCAGACTATTGCAAAAGAAAAATTTATTAATGAATTATAATTTAACGTAAATTTCAGTTTTTTTTAATACTGAAATTTTTAGTTCTTAATTTTTGTATGGCCGCAAATATGGACCGTTATTTTGAAGTGATGCAAGTCCATTTTTCTTCTTTCGAGATATTAAAAGGTTAGCATTTTAATCGATTAAAATATATAAGTAAATTGTACCTAATTTTGCAATGTTTTAACGAATTTAAAAATATGTAATTTGAATACATAATGACTTTTATTTGAATTAAAAAGAATAATAAATTTTTTAATCGTCAATAGACCACTTTCGCTATTATTGAATTGTAAAAATTATTTAATTTCAATAATCAAAAATTTAATTTTATTTGAAATACAATATGTTTTAGTCTGATTTTGTTTATAAAAAAGCAATAACCTTTAAAATATTGTTTTTATTCTCAACGGTAAAAATTTTCACTTATTAATATTTAATAACTAACTTAGCACATGCATTATAACTGTTGCCTCTGCACTTCTGTGACCAGAGGCTTTTTCATTCCATCTACAGTCGCTTCTCAACTTATGACGGGGTTCCGACCCGCAACTTATTTATATGTACGCGTAGAATATTAAATAAATGTTTACATTTTTTACAATTTACGCACAAATATTTTCCTAGTGTACGCTCCCGGCGTAAATCGAAGATGATGCAATCGATTAATTTTAATGTACAATAAGTAATTTGCGGAACCGAACACTGTTGTAAGTCGAGAAGTGACTATGTTTCCATTATATTACGCTTTTGCTGGTAAAATTTGTAGTTTTACTCCTATCTTATAAGTGCTTAATTATAGTTATTCTAAGGAAAATGGACTTGCATCATTTTCATAATCAATCGTTACGCAATTTTATTTACGTTACGAATTTTAAACGCATGTACCCCGCGGTTTGGTGCAGTAGTAAAATAACTATATTAGAACTTGCGCACCTATTCGAAATATAATTACAAATATACACAAATTGTTTAGATGAAGATAGCCTTTAGAATATGGTACTTAAGAATAACAAACCAATATTCCATCGCCACTGTCGCGACTGGAATATGCCTTTCTCGTAGCTTAGGTAGAACCTTTTTAAAACTTTAACAGATTAATTACGATACGCTCACAAAGTTGTACACTATTAGATGTAAACAATCAGGAAAGCAAGGAGTAAATATATTCACAAAGGAAAACGACACTGTCTTGCCCACCCGCCGACTGAAAGACGGCTTTCATGATCTGACAGGGCCTACTAAAAAAATAAGTGAAATTGTGACACTTTAAAATTTTCATATGGGATGATGCATAGCAAGCGACGAGTAGTAGTTATTATTCTGTGGAGTAATTATCATGAGTAAATTCTGAATGCGATAGTTTTATCTTAGTAGACTTAGTTTAAATAGATTTTTTTAGTGTGTACATTAGAACTAATAGTTAATTTTCCATATATTATTTACTCCAAGTTTCATCTCTTTTTTTTTTTATATGCGAACTATATTAAATTCTTAAATTTTTTTAAAATGCAAAATACATTATTAACTACGAGTACATATGATCAATTCAGTCATAACTAGAAGTATTTTAGAAAAATGCAACCAGTCTTAATTTTGGTAAGATCAACTCAAATGCTATTTCAGTGAATCGAGGTAATTATGGACTTTTAAAAAATAGTTACTGATTTTCGAGGTAGCTAAATTCCGTTTCGTTTGCTTATTATTTGTGTGTCAGGATATCTTTTCCTTTCTGCTGTTTTAAAATCAATCCACTTTTACATAACCACCGAAAATGTTGCTTCCTTAAATATTGATTGCTTATCCTTAATATTATCTGATTATTATTATTATAAGATTCTGTTTTCACCGGAATTGGCCGGTGCCCAAGTGTATCATTAAAAGGCGACCATAACATCGCCTGGTTCAGAAGGCAGTTGTGCGCTGCTAAATTTTACAAATGTTCTGGTTTCGGTGCAAAGAAGTAACACTTCAATATACACATATACTTTTAACACATCAATTGATGTGCACACTCACAGTATTAAAATTTGCCAGTCTTGTTTTACAGTTTCGACATCACGCTAAGAACTCATCTCAAATCATATTTTTTTAGTACACTTTGAAGTCTTATTACTTCAACTCTAAATAGGATCCTATACGACATTTAAACCGACCCGTACTAAATGATTGAGTTAATTAACAAATTAAGGGATTGTTCAACAATTCATACGTAAAGTAGATTCACATTTCCGTAATATTACAAAAGTAACTGCAGAGTTACTTGGAGCGCCGGCAACTTATGTTTCTTTATATTGCTTAATTAACACTCCTAGTATATATGACATCATTTAAAATTTGACATTTCCACAGTACCAGCGCCATGTTTCGTTTTTCTATGCATTTCAGACCACATCGGAAAGTATTAAATTCGTTCCTCTCAAATCTGTATACTAAAACTTATTTAATTTTAAAGTCATAGTCATAGTTTATTCTTGTGTTCCCAGTGTCCCAGCCCAGACTCTATTATCGCCTAAGAGCCTAGTTAACGTGCGCAAATAAAAAGTTCATTGCGGTATATAAATACTACTTTTGCTAATAGTGATATATAACTTTGAACCATTCTTAACGTTCAAAATTTTTATATTACTTAGTTCCTTAACTTTCTAAGTGGCTGAGAAATTTTTATACACCTTATAACTTATACGTCTGTACTTGAGTGAAGTACATAATAACTGATTATAATCAGCTGCTGATTATAATCAGTTATTATAAAAGTAATATGGGGTTTTCGTATTTGGAAGAGGTATTATGGAGGCTAAATAGAATGAACATGTAGACTAACTAAAACCAATTTAGCTAAACCATACAAACAAGTAACGCGACTGCAGCGGCTTGGCGTTCAAGCATTCAAGTTTGTACTTTCGTTCCAGATCCAGTGCTATAGTTGCACTAGCCTACAAGAAGGTATCCAAAATGCCGAAATGAAAATAAAACTTAGACTAATTAGGAAATATTTAATTGCAGTAAATTTCGTTTAAGAGGCAGGTAACTAAGTACAAATAAATTATAGACTCTTAACTGAGTATTTATAAGGCCGTGCGAAAACAACACCCATGGGAAATCCAATGAATTCCCAATAAACTAAAAATATTGTACCCGTATTTCCGTATTGCCGATACATTGCATTGAAATAGTATTTTCAGGAGATAATCTTAAGTATTTAAAATACTACCAAATGAAGTTTTTGAAGATAGGTCTTAAGATTTCAACCGTGTTAAAAGATATATTAATTTTAATTCGCAACAGCTTTTTATTGATTTTCAATAAAGCTGAAAGAAATAATCGTATTTTGGTTGCTTTATTCTGCTAAAAAATTTTAGAAGTATATTTCTCTAATAAATTGGTTATTTATTTATAAAATTATTTATTTTATTGCAAAATTTAAATGCATTGCTTGAGTATACATAATTTGCATGCATACATTGCATGAGTATATATAAAGGCGATGAAGCGCATTAAAGGAATTCAAAAGTTACCTGAAATACCAGCTTGTTTAGCTGGATTTAATTTACTGAAGACTAAAAATCAAGTCATGAATATGTGGCGTATTTAGGGTTCGGACCCGCTAAAAGTTTCCACATTACCAGGCTCTCTGGCAGTAGCAGCTTGGTCCGAACGCGTAGGAATCAACTGCAGTCAACTCATGAATTTGCCATATAAACATACATTGAAAGTAAAAAATTGGTGTAGTTAATTATTGAATTAATTAATTAATGGTAGTGTATTTAATTATTGAATTTTAATAGAAACACAAGCATGCTTACGAGTTGCTTGTCAAAGAGGTAAAAGTTACCTGAAAACTAGAGTCAAAAACAGATTTTCCGATAAAGATTACAAGCCCTTATGCGAACAAACCAAAACAAACACATCAATATTGAAGAAATAAAACTAAATATTTAAGCAGTGCACCAAATAGAGAAAATTCTGACGTATAAGAGCGCTCTTTTTGCGCTTCATGCAATCATTTTTTTGATTGTGCACGTTTTGGACAGCAGTGCTATAAAGTAATAAAAGCATGCTGTCCAAGAAGCATGTCTTCTCCATTTTTCAGGTACTGCTACCAATACCGATTTTACTTTATTATAAGGAATTTTAGATTCAAGAGACAACTGCGAATTCGTATTTTCAAGAAACTTCTTCGTATTTAAATTGCTGATCCACTAAAACGACAAAATACGGGTATAATATTTTTAGATTAATATACATCAATGCGAAAACCAAACGTCTTTAAGCTAGTCTGGATTAGTTAAGTCTACATTAATTAACAGAAATACCACTGAGCGTTATTGTGTGCTTAAAGTAAGCTCAGTGGAGTCTAGACAGGTATCCGAAATAACAAGGTATTATACAGGGATCTCAAAGAACCCTGTACTGCGTTTTTACAAAGTTTTTCTGGTGAGGTATGGTCAATGGTTCCCAGAAGTGACTTTTGTGACGATGAAGATATTGAAGCTTAAGGTAATGGTGAAACTTAGTAGATATAGTAGTAAATTCTAATTAATTTTTCTTTCCTGCAAAATATGCTATTAATTTTAATGAACATTGTTTTGAAAACTGGATTTCTAATTTTATATTCAACTCAGGATTTAACAGATTTCGATAACTGTCAGATTTAAAAGCTTAAACAAAAGAATATGAAATAAGATAAGGCGCACCTCATATATATTGCAGAACAAAAAAGGTGTCTTCTGTAGATGTAACCGTACGTCCATGTTTAGCAACATAGTCTTTTTTGGTTTCTATTCATTCACTCATTTGTTTAATAACTTCGTCTAGTATTTCATCTATGTTCTCTCTCTCTCTCTCTCTCTCTCTGATCTGATCTGGGAGGGAGGAGAATATGAGAATTTGCTGTTTTCTTTTTGCTTTTTCCTTTCTTAATTTCTAAATAAAATGTAATAAAAGCTAAGCAAGCCCGAAAAAATATATAAAAGTAAAAATAAATATAACTAAATATTTAAAATAGAATATAAATAATAAAATACTGATGACGAACATAAAATAAACGAACATAAAATAGCGGCCGTACTGTCTATGCTTGCTCCTTCTCCCTCCACCGTGCGCTGGGGAAGCATCAATACCAACATTTTGAGTCATGAGCCTTCTATCTTTTTCATATTCTTTGCTTAAACGTTAAGTACAGGATGGATTTTACTATCCACAATTAAAAATAAAAGTTAAATTTAACTTCTGAAATTTATCTCTTTTATTTTAAACCGACGTCAAGATGTTTTCATATAAAAGCGACATTATTTATTGATACACAACTCATATTTACATATATAATTCAAAGTGTCTCTTTACTTTAAGCATTATAAATTTGAATATTTTAATTGTCTATTAAGCTGATTATGTAAGATGTGTCCAAACCAAAAATGTATTAGTAGATATCTTTAAACCAAGTTACTAAATTTGAAAATGTCTCCTTTCTTTGAAAACAAGAAATTATATAATATTAAGACATATTTTCTCATAAAAGAAGTCAAATAATTTAAACGTCACGGACTTTATAAATCTACTTTTCTTAATTTACACATTGTTTTTTTTCAACAAAATTACACAAATTGAATTGAATGAATACCAAAAACCGGACCCTGGAAAATCTCGAAGTTTAAAATAAATCTTCATGTTTTTATAAATTTGTTATCGTTTTAAACATCACGATCTTTGATGTGATGTTTATAACCTAAAAAATACATTGTTCATTTCTGGTTCACAAGTTTCTTGAGCACATCCATGGGTTTACAGGATGATGTCCTCTTTGATGTTACACTAATACACCAAACGTGTTTGTCGTAAGTTATGCATCAACTAATATTGTAATATCTGGTATAGGGTGTGGAGAATTCCTACAGACAGACTCATTCTTTATCAATTAGCAGTTCCTGCTTTCATTTTGACTTCAAATCAGGAAACCTACACAATAACGGAAGGAAGAGGTTCAACTAATAACACTGTGCGACAATATTGTAACATTACTGGTTTCATGAGACAGATCTGTCCAGCGTTTTTTCACTTGCTCAAAATCAAGTCAAATATTTTCTGCCAGTGAAAAATAAAAAGCCCAACTAAAACGAAAGGAACAAACGCATATGCGAACAACAATAAGAACGCCAAAGGAAAAAGAACTAATGCCTATATTTACGGAATTGGTTTTGGACTCAAGAAATTTGCTTAATTATTACAACCCGAAAGTTCAGTTGCCTTAGCTTATCCATAATAGGGCCGCGAAAAGAAAATAACAATAATCTCTTGGCAACTAAAACCAATGTATGTGCAAGAATAAATACAAAAGCCAATAATACAAAGTTCCTGTACTTATGCGTTCCTTACGGCATGCAATTTTCGCTGTTATTGTCTTTGAAAAATTATGTTCTCTGTGTGGTATTTCCATAATTGTTTCGTAATTTTTCGCTTTCCAAAACTAATCAAGGTCTTATATTTATAATGAACATTAATTTCGCTGGAAAGATCCAATTGAACGTAATCTTAATGCATAGACAAGCGATCCCCAGTAATATTATAAATGTTATTTAATTATTAACGTTATCTACTTAATTAATTTCGAAATATGTAAGTTTAATACAATTTTGTTTTAAATTTAACATAAGTTATATTTGCTTTTAAAACATAACAAATGTTATTGTACTTTCAATGTTATCTAATTAATTATAATTTCATTTTAATCTACTTCGTGTGATTTTAATGTAAGTTATTTATTATTAATGTAATGTATTAATTACATTTTAAAATATGTAAAAGTTTTCTCGTTATCCTTTTGTCACACTAAAATTGTCATACAATCTGAAAGCCGAATGAAGAATAATATTACTTTTAACAAATTTATAAATCCAAATAAAACAGTATACAAACCAACAAAGAAAAATATTTAATTAAAAATTATTTGTTAAATATTTCGTTGATTTCGAAAGTATTCTTGATTTTCAATTCGTCTTTGTTCAATATCAAATATTTAATTAGACTATTTATTAAATATTTCGATAATTTGGAAAGTATTCTTGGTTATCCATTTCATCTTCGTCGATTATCAAGCTTTAAATTATTCATAAAAAATCAACTAATTATAATTTATATATAAGTTATCGTTAAAGAAGTTTTTAGCATTTGAATATGAAAATGTACTGTTTGAAATCAAATTAATTCATTACAAAGTAATTCTTTCAAAATATCTTTTTTGATTAATCCTTTTCATAGAGAGCAAAAATAACTGCTTTTAACTCATAGGATACGTAGGCCGGATTGTGGAGATATAAATGGAACTCGGAAAGGTTAGTATCCAGGAAGAAGGAATTTACAAAATTAAAGGTTGACTGGAAGTAACGTGATTAAAATATAAAGAAAAAGATGGATAGTCATTCCCAATTAAGGAACGTAGAACTTCTTGAAGGGCGAAGGTATGTAATATAGTTGAAAATCTTAAATTACTTGACAATTCCAATATATATAAAAAATGTTAGGTCTGTTCCTTTACCTGCTTGAAGTGACCTCGTTTGCAAAACACAAGCCACTGGACGTGTGAAGGTTCGCACAGTACATGAGAGTACTGGAAAACGGCAAAACATTTTCCGATAAGCCTGGGAATTTAAGAAACGAATTTAATAAATGGGGCCAATGAATTTAATAAATGGGGCCACATGTCTCTCAAAACTCAAAAATCCATCCAGGTATAGAAACGGCTTCAAGCAAGTTCTGTGCACATCAGCTTCTTAATGAAACTTACACGGAGACGCAACTCCCAACTACTTACGACGCAACAAATACCAGTTGCTTTTTAGCTACCACGATAAATTCAAATAAAAAAATATCTTTATCAAGGGAATGTTCTCCAGTTGATTCGCAAATGCATTTTATATGCAAATATTAAGAATATCAACGTTAAAATCGCGTAAACATTTCAGTTACCAAGTACTCGGTTGGCTATCTTCAACCGAAGTATCTCCGAGCATGTAAAGGAACAGACCAGACCTAATTTCTGTCTGTTGTTGCATGTGTAATTTAATATCTTACTACAGCTTAAATGCTTTAAATTTGACACATATTGTTAATGCCTAGGCGGTGATCTTTTAGTAAAGATCAACTAACCTATTTCTTTAAATTTCAGTGCGTGTTTCAAAAACTTTAGTGTTAACTAAATTCACAAAAGATCTTACAAAATTTACATGACTTAGCATAAGTAGTAGTCGCCACAGTTGCTGAATCCATTTAAACAAATTACACATATTACATTTCATCATATGTTGCATTGAACCGCAACGTCCGCTTCCTGCTAAAGAGGTAAGCATAATCATTGTATTTGTCAATATTACTATCCTCACATTTACTACTAAACTATATTGCTCCAATTAAATGCAAATATTTGCTGTTCATCATGTTCATATTATATGTTCATAAAGTTCGAGAGAAACTCAAATTCAGATTCATATTAATACATTCAGGTTATATAAATCTTCAAATCCACAGATGTTTATGTTAGCCAATTAATTTTCAACTGCTTGATGTTAGGCATGGAAATGTGTTGAAAATTTTTTTCTTTTATAAAAAAGTAAACTTCAGTGATGTCAGCACAAACTTTCTTGGTTCGAAGGTGTTGCGGCTCAGTTCTTTTAATAATCTTAAACATAAGATTCCTACCATTCACATAAGTCGTAAATCGAATGGTGCGTACTTGTGTTGCCAGAAGCATGTGTTCATGTCTTAAGTCTTAAAATTTAATTATAAAAATATTCCTATTGATGTATTTTTGTTCGTTACGAACGCATTCACATTTCTTGCCAGTATAATTAATTCATCATATTAAGGAGGAGGAAGAGCCCGCAGATTGAAGCAGTGCACTCTGTTTATTTATTTTATTAATTAATTATTCTTCTAATTTTAATGCCCAAAAGGGTTAGTTTAAATTTTGTATATATATGTAATGTAAAATGGGATCACAGAAATTTTAAAATTCCGCAAAATTCAATTCGTATCTTTTTTTAATATTACGAAATTAAATAGGGCTAGAGCAAAATAGATAAGGGGAGAATTTTACTCTCAAACAGCAAATTGTACAAATTGGTTTTAAAATATTCAATTATTTTTATAGTCTTTGTAATATTTTTAATTTAAGCGGGGTAAAACTAATCTAAAGCAAAATATTTTTTCGCGCTACTCAATATTTGAAATTTTGACACACATCGAAATTAGTAATTAGTTAGAAGTTAGAAGAGTTTTCAAATTTCGCTAATTTAGTTTCTCGAAATGTATTCAATATGTTTCAGAAAAGTATTTAAATTAAAAATGCGATAGCAATAAATACCAATCTCTATATATGGACGAAAAAACTAAGGTTTTTCCTTTCAGTGATATATGGTATACTTTGAAGGATGCATACTCTCCATTACATTCTAAAATACTATGGTTTTATTTACTTTCTAAGTGCAAATAAATACATTATTGGTGATTGCTTTAAGTGGCTCAACTGTTTATAACCTAATTCTGAACCAGTCTTTTTTTAGATCAGAGCAAATTTAAGAAATGCAAGTCTTATTATCATATGAGTATAACTACAAAGTTATCCGTTATTCGTAAATTACGCACCCTGGCACGATAAATACCCGTCTTTAATAAAAATTTACTAAGAATTTCAACTTACAGCCTAAAAATACGCTACGAAAATTTGGAGATCACATATTTGTCGTTCCTGTTTTGCTGTTGTGGTGCTACTTCACTGATACCACAACCAGAATTACCACTTTAATTTAGATTTAACAAAAGTAGGCGTAAAAAACTTAGTTCTAATCCTACAGAACAAAGCTGTATCAAAAGTCTGAGTATAAATTTTACTGTTACATTAAAGACATACATAAAAACTGGTAACTGGTAATATATACACATCAGCCAACTCCTTTTTGCTTCCGTTTGTAATGCGAATGGCAACACAAGCGACGAATAACTCGGATTTCGATAAGAATATCTTGCGGCGACATAAAGGAATAGTTTTCAGAGGATTTCATGCAATATTAAAATTTAATTTTAAGTTCTAACTTAACATTACTTATGTGCTAATTCTAAGAAATAGTTTGTATAAAAATTGGTTAAGTTTGTATAAAAAACTGGTTAAACGCAAATTATTTTAATTCGCTTTTAAGGACGCGTTGTTTTTTGGCTGGAAAACCCTGCATTATTATTACATATTTTGCGTTGTAGATTGTGAAACTGTGTCCTAAGTAAAATACATTTGAAGAAATAACATTAACTAATGTGATGTTTACCATCGCATAATCTTTAGTAAAAAATTATTCAACATACAAACATTACAATTATTCACATACATTTCCGAAATTAGAAATGTAAAATAGGCAAAAGTCAAAATTTCAAAGGAAACTCGACCTAGGACCAGTAAAATTATAATAAGAATATAATTGTAATCAATAAGAAAACCAAAATGTTAATTGCATCTTGGATATTGCATTAACTTAGCCCACCCTTGATGCAGGTGATATTTAACAATAGCATTTTGTAATTACGTCACCTATCGTTTCTCACAATGGTATGTAAAGCTTTTCTTCAAGCTTTTATCCTAACTTCACCTTATTACTATTTAGAGCCTTCCAGCTCATATGCTCAGGAGGTCGGTATTTCATTGCCTTAAATACATTCTTTAAAAATTTCTCTAATACCTTAAAAATATTATTCGACAATTTTCTCAATTAACCATATTTAAATAACTGAGGAAATCCTCGGAGAATAGGTGTATGCAACCCGCAGACTCGGCCATAGTATTCCCAGCACTGCTTCCCAACAAGTTTAGGTCGTGAATTGGGTACTGCAGAGGCTTGTTGATAGATTCCAGTAAACTCCGTTGTTGAGCAGGGTTAAAAAGCACCTGTCCGCTTTTCGTTGCATTGTTGGTAGAATTCCAGATTGTACTAAGGCTGGCATCGGAATCAGAAGGCGTCGATCTCATATCCGTGCTGCAAATAGAGGAGCACCTTGTAGTTGTACTGCTCCAGACATCTTTTGCAAATAATTCACTGCAGCAATTAGTAGTGCTCGTGTGATGTTTGCCAATGGTTCCAACAACAGCAACGTCGTCCATCGGACTCCGAATTTTCCAAATGTTGCTAATTCTATCAAAATGTTGCTGTTTGTCGTAAGAAAAAGAAGGCGGCGCTTTTACACCTTGGGTAATCTTGCCGGTATCGCAATAACCAAGACCGTAGGCACAGCATGGCGATTGAGGAGAGGTCGATGGAGAGGATAACGTTGGCGAGTCTATTTTTTTGCTTCTAAGATCGCAGTTGCTCTTCAATGAAAAAAAGCCTTCCCTCTCATTCACCGGAGAAATTTGTGCAGACGACCATAAGGAATCCCTACTCTCGCTGCGGCAATTCGGATGCATGACTGATGTGGTCGAGGTTGGACTCATTGACGGCTGCGAACTTGAAGCTGAATCGGAAGAGCAGCCGCTGGAGGTGTTGCTGCCTACAAAGTTGGAGGCCGAGCCAGTCCACATCATAGAAATAGCATCAGCGCCACTGTGGAGGTTAGCACTGCAGCAGTTGCGGTTCAAAATAGGCAAGTCGTCTTTAGTATTAGGTCCACATGTTTCAGACGCTTGTCCCCAAAGCGAATTTAATTTTGTTGCTGACGGCGCAGATGCAGACATTGCACTTTTCTTAATTAATAAGCTATTAATACTGCTGTCGGCGCTACCCATCAGCAAACCTTTGGGGTCTTCTAACAACCCCTCTACCTGTGGCTGCCATAACTTCACCGCGTTCACAATAAAATTATTGGAAGCATTCAGATCATTGCTAATGTTACATTGTTCGCTTAGTTCTACAGCTAGACTGTTTCTTGCCTCTATGGTTCCTTCTGTACTCATTGCGCTTCCAACTAGAGACACGTGAGCAATACTGGCTGCAGCTACCGTTGGGTCAGGAACTTGCACGTCGGATGTTATATGTCTTACCTGTTTAAGCGCCTGTTGCAGGAACTGCTGCTGTTGATGACGGGCGTGCGAGTGCAAGCCCATCATCAATTCACGGTTTGTTTGCTGCAATAATGGCGCCGTGTAATCAATTGATGGGTTGTAGAGGACTGACTTTTTTTTCGGTCTGCTTGATGTTTCTTGTACCGTTGAAGTAACCCATTCAGTAGTTGGTGTTATTGACGACACTGCCTTTGCTGTCGGCAAGTCGGGAAACTTCAACGGGACCTCATGTTATGCGATGAGCTTGTGACGAACCATGGCGCTCTTCGTGAAACAGTAATTCAAAGGCTTGACGAAGTGCGTGTCTTGCGTGGCACAGTACGGACAAGTGACGCAATGCGAGTAGTCGCTGTAGAAGTTTAGGCGTTGCTGAGGATGCAGAAGCAGCTTGAAGCAATTATTACACTGAGTAGCAAAGGGAAAGAGTTTTGAGTTAGAACATAATTCCATTAATTCTCATGCAATAATGTGATACGCTAGAATCTAACCTTGAGCCGTTCAGCACAGCACGGCATGGCAGCGAAAATATCGTAGGAGTACATGGTACCCAAGACTAGATTGGATCCATCCCAGGTCTCACCGCAAAATCTGCAAGAGAAGTGACAAAAATTAAGCACAAGAAATGCAACTTACAGCTAATCAACACAACAAAACTCCAATATGTTTAGCTAAGCCCTTGTTGCTGTATAGCCACACCTACCTGCAGTTAACGACACGATTCACTGCAGTTCCATCGAGACAAGCCATACAGACACAAGTCAAGAACAGGGCACGACCGTCGTATTTAACCTTAAAAAAATAAAAGTAAATGTTCTGCAGCTATTAAATGGAAAGAACATAAGGCAGTTTAATTAATCTACTGTAATCTCTATAGCACAATAGGTAAGGAATCTTTTATACTTTCCATTTTGCTTTATCAATACAGAAATAAAATTCAACTATTGAAAAACACAGAATCAGTGATGCATGACAACGGCCAATCTTTATGGTAGAAAGCTGAACAAGGAGATGATTTACGGCCTTATCGGAATTGAACGTTATATCACGCAAGGATATAATATTAAACTTGGAAGTCTTGAGGTCTTGAGTCTTGATAATATTAAACTTGGAAGTCTTGAGGCTTGCGCCTCAACATATATATTGGGTCAGATTAAAGGTTCCCGCGGTTTTTTGGTATATTTTTTAACAAAAATTTTCTTTATTGAAAGTAAATTTTAATCAAGTACATATTGACCATTATTATCTATGACCTTTTGTCATTTTTCGGGTAGCTTCATAATTCCATCGGTGTAATTCATTGCATTCTGTGGTTTATCGTCGAAAAACTTGGCCGAAAAGTGATTTTCAGCGGCGCTACGATCGGCCAATTTTTTACCGTCAAGAGAGTTTTGCAGAGACCGAAACAAATGGTAGTCAGATGGTGCAAGGTCCGGGCTATACGGTGAATGCATCAAAACTTCCCAACCAAGTTCCGTCAATTGTTTTGTTTGCATTGTCATGACGGAACACAACTCCCGCGCATGGTCATGATGGAACACAACTCCCTTTCTTTTGGCCAATTCTGGTCGCTCTTTCTGGATTGCTTCGTTCAAACGATCGAGTTATGCACAGTACAGGACTGAATTGATGGTTTCGCCACGTTGCAGCCGCTCATAATGGACAATTCCCTTCCAATCCCACCAAACACTCAACATAATCTTGTTTGCCGACAATCCAGGCTTTGAAGTCGTTTGTGGAGGGTTCCCAGCCTTTCACCATGATCGCTTGTGTTTGATATTCTCGTATTTCACCCATTTTGCATCGCCTGTCGCTTCAAAAATGGTTCGGTTTCGTTGCGTTTCAGCAGTTGCAAAATTTCATCGACTTTTTCAGTGACTGGCCGACCAGAGCAAGGTGCAACTTTGACATCGAAATTTCGGGAATAGAAGCGAGCAAACCACTCCTGGGTCCTTCGTTCACTCACAGCATTCTCACCGTACACTTCACAAAATGGTTCGGCATGTTATTGCAGCGTTTTTACCTTTTTTTATATTACACACATAGCTTTTATAAGCATCACATAGCGTATTTCTTCAGATATTTCACTAATTTTCAAATCATTATAACTTTTCACACGAGCATTGAATTAGAAAACCTTCTGCACAAAAAATTTAAGCTGAAATGTCACCTTTCAAGCACATGTTCGTTTGAGACAATCGGGTGAGTGTTGTCCGATATATAGGCATCAACACCATCTACTGGCAAAAAATCGCTGAGGCTTTTTATATGACCCAATATATAATCAACATTTCTTCAATAATATACTCGCCTGCTTTCAACGTTAGAGGCAAACACCAACACCATTTGCGCATTACATTGTTGTAAACAATCCATTCCACATCACCAGCTACTAGTGTGAAACAATATTGCAGAAATGAGAAACAATATTGCAAAGGCAATCGGAGGTGTTTTAAACACAGAACTATTAGACTGATTATCGACAGAGTCCAATACTGATCTCAATTTTGAAATTGTAGCCAACAGTCGCTTTGACACCTGCGCTAAAGCGGTACTGATGCTTTTAAGTGACAACACTGAATGAATCTTCTTCCTTTAATTTCATTGTTTTAGCTGCGCTACTGCTGGATTCTTCATCTGACTCCCGCCATCACTACCTTTTGCAACTACCTTCCTCTAATAAACTTTGTGCTGTCAAATATTTTTAACCAAATACGGACGGCTGCATCCAACTTTATATATGCCTCCCAACGTCAAGCGTCAAAATTTTAATTTTTTTTATTGTGATTGATACTCTTATCAGTAAACAAAATCGCAACAAAAGTTATTGCGCAAAAAAAAACATTTTGTGATATTAAAACCGCCAACAAACTGTATTTAGCAGTCTCCAAATCAATTAAATGTTCTGCAACGAACAAAGAACATTTCTAGGTTCGACATTTCTTCGAAGAAAGCCGAACCTATCTCAGCTATAGACCCGGTTAAAACTGAAGTTCCTTGCATTTTTTAAAACTTTATCGCTGTTTTGGTATTTGGACATCGTACTGGCCGCTAACAGTAATAATAAACTAGTAGGATGGCTGCCTTTGTCAGGCCAAAATCTAAATAAATCTCGCTAAGTTAAAAACTACTCGTAGAAAAAGAAGAAGAGTTAGTGAGTATTCCCTTTGAAATTTAGGGTACTCTACATTTGGGTAAAGTCGCTAGATACTCCAGAATAAAAGTATCTCTTAACCAATTTCCTGCCCAGATTTTTTTTAAAATTAAATGCTTTAAAGCAGAGATGCTCAACTCAGCCCGTACGGGCAACGAGCTCCTATGGGCTCGTCGCGAGCTCCTATGGGCTCGTCGCGAGCTCCGCGGGCTCTGCCGGCTGTTGATAAGGTGAGGCCGGGGAACACGGGGACAAATTTCGTTAACTAGCATAGGACGAAATAACCACGTGAAACATTAAATTCCTATGATCTTGGCATGGAAATACAAAAGTTTGTCAATATATTATACAAAAATGTTGTTTTTCCCCACCTCAGAAGATTATAAATTGCATTAAAGGAATTAGGTAGTTACATTGTTGCCTTATAAAACAAGTCCGTGAAGTTAAATTTAAATTTAAGCGTGAAGTTAAATTCAAATATGAGCGTGAAGATAAATTTTAATATAACTTCTCTTAGTAGAGACACAAACCACTTGCTCATCCCTCACGCATTCCTTGTGTTTATAACTACTTTATAATCGGGATTCAAAAAATGAGAAAAGTACAAAATATTAAAAAGGATGAACCCGATTTTTTGAAATAATTTACAAAGTTACCACTTATGCAGGTCAATAGTGGTAATGCAATAAGCGATACAGTCAATTCACATGTCAGACCACAATTCTGACTGTGCTCTGATGAGACATACCTCGTTGGAAAGCTAATATACTGTATTATTACTGAACTGAATATCGGGGCTCCTTGATATTACCAGATTTTTAAAATTCATTTTCGAAGTTACCACTTGGGTGGGCAAATAGCTGCAATAAGTGTGCAGTCAACTGGCATCTCAGAGAGCAATTTTTACTGTGCACTGATCAGACATACCTCGTTGGAAAGCTGTACTATTAATGAACTGAATATCAAGTTTAAGTTAATTTTCTTTTAATTCTGGCAAATTAATCACAGATTTTTTGAGATTCGCAAATTTTTTTGTGTGTTGTGTCCAGATTTTCGACGAAATCAAGTTGTTTTTTTTTACTTAGAGCGTTTGGAGTCTTTGTCCTAATAGTACGATGTTGAGGAGTTTGAGACGCTGTAGTCAAGGGGAATGTAATAGGGCACTAAGCTGTTGATCGTTAGAAATTTAATTATTGCAGCGACATTGTAATAATTATATGTAATATTTCTTTCAATGTTATTGCAATATTTTAGATTATTGAACTTTTAAGGTGCAATGTTTACGTGTGTCACCAATTGTGAAATTTTTATGTGGAATAAAGTTTAAGCAATTGAGTTATTTTGCAATTTTCGACTTTTGCCATGTGTGGGTTTTATCATTAAAAACATAATTGGGCTGGCTAAATGCATTGTCTATTGTATATTAGGATTAAGGGATAATAGTTTGTGTAACACTTTTTCTTTTACTATCATATATACCGAATATTTAAAATATCTTCGGCGAGTATTTTTTAGAAGAAACACTTACCTCGATGCAGCTTGCTGAGTGCTGTTTGGGACTCAAGAAAAATGATCCATCGACGAGAGGATAACGATCAAACACCAACATCGGGTCTTCGCAAAGAATACAAACAACGCGACTCATTTGAGACTGTGCAAGCGAGGAGAGTATGAAGAGGCGCGTCTCGTCGTTCCCATGATTTCCCTCATCTTCGATCTGTAAGAAAGTCAACGGTAAAACTTCAGAAACGTATTTAATCCAACCATTAAGATGCGAAGTAAGCGACAGAAATAAGGATGTAATATTCCCAGTATAACAGGGTATAATAAAGCAAACTAAACTTTGACATACTGGCACAATTACCCTAAAAATTTACATGTCTTAATTTTTCCCATCTCACGTCCTATTTTATTTTGCGGAAATCGCTATCACCGTTTTGTCCTGCTATCACGTGTATTAAAAAAGCTAAATTGATTCCATATGGAATCAATACAAGGATAACGGATTTAGTAAATAAATACATTTTTATTTATTTTTGCATACTTTGCATACGCAAAGGTGGCGACTAAAAAAGTAAATTTATTAAATCCCGACCAAAATGGTATTTAATAACTACTCCATTAGAATTATGGTAGGGAAATTAATTAACCCATTCGCTGCCAAGGACGAGTATACTCGCCTTTGGCAGAGTGTTATGCATTGCCAAGACGACTGTACTCGTACTTCTTTCAATATGTTATAACATACAGGCTTTTGAATTAACAAATCTTTTGTGTAAAGAAATTATAATTTCGCCACTTAAGAAATTTTGTATAAGTAGGCGGGCCATGCCCAGTTTTGGCAAATATTTTTGTTTCTACATTTTTTTTTTTATGGCAGATAGAACCAAGCTCAGGAGATGCCCCCTTTCCATGCAAGACATTCGTTGGTTTAGAAGGGAAGAGGAAAAAGGGAAAAGTGGGAGTAGTGTCGATTTACACCTCTTTTAAAAGCTTCGACGTTTTAAGTGGGTTGGAAAACATGCGTAGGGAGATTTTTCCACAACCTAAAAGCGAGACCGAAAAACAAATTCTCACGGTAATAGGTAGTGAGTTGGAACGGGATCGATACGTGAAAGGGGTGCACCACTATGGAAAGCTGAGTAAATCTGTTGAATACCTGAACCGAAGGAATCAGGCTGGCTACTTCAGAAGAACTTTTACCATTAAAGTATCGGTAAAAAAGGATAAACACACTATATCCCGACGACATTCCAAAAGTGTTTATCAAAAGTGGGCAACCTCTCTAGGCCCGGGCTTCTATAAATGAAGCAGAAGTGCAGGAGGTGCGACTGGATTTTTAACTTAACCCACATGGACCTAAATTCGGCATCCGTCGTGCAAAGGTGTTGCTGACACGCAACATCGCTGCGAATGTATAAGGCGAGGCCTCTGTGTGATGAACAAAATGGCAGTAAATGGTAACCAGGCGTGTGAAAATCCAGTGGATCTGCACCCTCAGACAGCTGGGTCTCACGTAGTGCCATTATATGCGCTTGGTGAGTACAAACATACGCATAGACCGCGAAGAAATTCGCCCTCAAGACACGCACATTTGTGGAATCTATGCGAAATTTTGTCATCGCCACCCACTGTAGGGAGGTATAAAGTCAGATGCACAAGCGATCAAGGCTGTAAAGAGGTATAAAGTCAGATGCACAAGCGATCAAGGCTACACTGCGGAAAGCATAAATAAGCCCTTCGCTTGGTTCTCTGCATTCCGTTTGATAGTCTATTTGAGTTATTTAGTTTTATTATTTGGTACTATTATTTTTGTGAGTTTATTGATGTTAATATTTATGCACTGTGTTTTAATGTAGTGTTTTTGCACTGTGAGTTTATTTTGAAGCGTTTATGATATTGATAACTTGTATATCGTATAACTTAGAAACCGGATTTGTTTAAGGAAATTTAAGCGTTTATTTAAGAAAATCTTGTACAATAATGTTATTCAAAGTATTGTCCATAGGAAATTACAACATTCCCCATCTTTCTGTCAATTTGCGGATGCCATCCCAAGAAACCGTTCATCTTTTGAAGCAAAGAACGAATCGAGGAAATTTTTGATATCTTGGACTGAAGTCAATCGTATTCCGGAAAGTGCATTCTGCATCGACCGAAACAAATGGTAGTCAGGAGGAGCTAGGTCTGGACTATATGGCGGGTGGGGCAGAACTTCCCATGTTTAGTGCTTCCAATTGTGTTTTAAGCATTACAGAAACCAAAATGTCAGTTTTGCATAGTTAACATGCTGAAAAGCTGAGTGTTACAGAAACCACTTAAAGTGCTTTATAATACAAGCACTTCAAGTATCTGACAATAATAATATGCAAAAATAGATCAGCCGGCAAGCAAGTAAGATTTTAGCAAATTATTATTTTGTGCATAATTTTGGCTCATTGGCGCTATCAAATTATTGCCAATGCATTTTTGATAGGACCACACCGAAAAAAAAATTTAACGCGGCTAGGAAACGGAGCGTGAATGGTATAGATGTTTTGGGAGTAGCATGTGGCTCCAACTCTTCGATCAGAGTTTTGCACACATATTTATTGAGGCTGAAATTTCTTTTAAATTCCGACTCATTTAAAGTAAACGAGTCACTACAATAGCGAAGTAACTTTGAGTCGCGGCGGTGTATATTCTCACTTTTGTCTGGAAAATCTAACAAAACAAGAATTCCTAATTCCTCCATTTGTTTTATATTTATTTATTATTTATGTTTTCTTCTATATTTATTTATTATTTATTTATTTTTTTTATATTTATTTATTATGTATGTAGTGTTTTCTTCAGAATATGTAACTGTCAACATCTGTTTGGCACTTGACTATTTAAATATAAATTTTAACGAAAAGAGCTATTTTTTGGGACAGCCAGAATACCAATATTGACAATTAGCTGAAAAACAGCGTTGTCAACTAAAAGTTGACAGCGAGAATAGCTCTGTAAAGCTCACTGTAGGGTCAATTAGACTCAGACGCGCCATATTTCAGTTTTTTTCTTCACGTTAGGGTCTTCTCCCAGTTACTTTTAGGGCATTTTATTATCTTTTCGTCACGTTTTTTATTCTCTCCCATCTTTCCTTTCTCCCTCATATTTTCTTCCTCTTCGCCTGGAATTTTCCAGAAAAGTTTTCTTTGTATTCTATAAATTGTATTTGTAAAAATTTAAATCTATGTTTTAAGTACTATAAAAAATTGTATTCTTATTGTACTGCCACCTTTTATTAATTAAATAAATAATAAATAAATAATAAATAAATAAATAAAAAAATAAAATTACGTATTAATATCTAACCGTTTACAAGATATTGACAACTTTTGTATGAGTTTGCGTGGCATGCCCATTTTTGGCAAGTTTATTAGTAATGTCTCCAGACACATCGCGATAAAATTACGTCTCAATATCTTATACCGTTCACGAGATATTCTCAACTTTGTTATGGCACCCCCTTTTTTCAAAAATTTTTATAATAGCACTATGTGTTCCGGTTTAGAATTATACATCAATATCTTTCACAGTTTATGAGATAATCAATTTATAACATTTTTTTAACGAGGTGCCTTTACATTTTTATATAAAGTAGGCGCGGCTGCCAACTGATTTCGCTCATTTTCAATCCCAAACAGCCCCACAACAACAAAGCCCCAAGCATAACAAAGAATACTTGTGCCAAATTTCATCGCGATACCTCTTTTCGTTCTCCCGTAATCGTAGTTTCAACAGACAGACAGATTTCTATTTCTATCTGTCTCGTCTCCCTCTCTACGTTACAAACGGAAGAACAAAGTGAATATACCTCTCTCCCTTCTGTGTTACTCCCTTCGGGTGTAAGGTATAAAAAGGATGTCGAGTCTTGTTTCCTTCCCATTACCATAGACGAGTTACTCGTCTTTGATTTTATGCATGTAAATGTTTATGTATGATAATCTATCTGATTTTACCAAAAAATAACATAACTTCGGTAAAAAATAGCACTGAAAATACAAGGTGGGGCAAAAGTAATCACCCAATATTTTTTTTTTTTTCTGTAATTTTTTTTAAATGAAAAACTTTGGTTCTGCTTGTGAAATTTGTTCACTTAATCCATTAGAATTTATTCCATCAAGTTGAGAAAATGATATCGGCCAAGTGGCCGCCGCTAGAGTTGATGACCATACGGGCTCGATGACCATAAGGCATTTTAGATCACTCTTGCCAGAACTTCGGGCGACAGGTTCTCGCATTCTTGGCAAATATTCTCCTTAAGGGTTTCAAGAGCCTGAGGCTTGTTGACGTAACCCCGCGACTTCAAAAAACCCCATAAAAAGAATTCTGAAACAATTAAATCGGGTAATCCATTGCAAATCACCAAAACAAGAGATCAAGCGACCCGGAGAAAATGCTTCCTTCAGAATATCGGTTGTGGCTCGAGCAGTGTGCGCCGTTGCACCGTCCTGTAGGAACCACATGTTCTCTAGTCCCAATTCATCCAATTGTGGAAGAACAAATTCGGTAATCATAGCTCTGTAGCGCGCGCCGTCCACAGTCGTCGTTTGGCCCGCGGCGTTCTCAAAAAAAAAAAATGGCCCGATGACTCCTCTAGCTTAAACAGCACACCACGCTGTAACTTTGAGCGGGTGTAATGGTTCTTCGTGTGTGATACGCGGATTTTCGCTGTCCCAGAAACGATTATTTTGTTTATACACATAACCGCTAAGATGGAAATGAGTCTCACGGCTCATGATAATTTTCAATGAAAAATCGTCCACCTCTTCGTTGAGATTCAGGATGGCTTGAGTGTAGATTACACGTGTTTGGCGGTCAACAGCTAACAGCTGATGCACTGCCTGCACTTTGTAAGGGAACATTTTCAAATCTTTCACCAAAATTTTGCGTAGGGACCGCCGACTAATGCCCAATTGCACGGCACGTCGTCTGGTCGATGTCCCGGGCTCCTCTTCATCTTGGACAACAGCAGCGATATTCTCAGCAGAACGTCTGCTCCGGGGCCGGCCAGCCTTGGGAAGATCTCGTCGTTCCTGTCTCTTCAAGGCGAGTGGCCAAACGCCGCAGTGTTTGTCCAGTTGGTGTCGGACGGCCAGGAAATCTACAACGAAATTCACGCTGCGCCAACACAACCGACGAATTGTTGCGCAAAAAATGGAAACAATTATTCCGCGTTCTGGCGGAGTAAACCGATTCATGTCGATTTGTATTCTGCGTTTGTTTACTTTACAAATGTCAAAACCGAATTGACATTTGGGGCTATTTGCAAAAGTTATAGTTTTCCAATAGGGTGATTACTTTTGCCCCACCTTGTATAAATGGCAATGGGAATAACTTCATATAATTTAGGCTTGGCAGCGAATGGGATAAGAGGTGGAATTGTGTATGTTTTGGGGCACTTCCAAATTTATGCGGCGTTAAATGCGTATGAAACACAAAAGACTTTAAAGCAGTGTGACTTCGAGTACAGCAACTCGTAAACTGCGTTTCGTTATCAATCTGTGTCCGAACCGCGTTTTAGTGACTTATATTTTTGTTAGTTTTTTGTTTTTTGCTTGTTGCAATTGAAGACATTGCCTGCTGAGGCACATTGAAACTCAGACGACTATAAGTACAGTAGTAACATCGAGAGCCTCCGACTCATTAATATCCACACACATATTTAGAGGTGGAAAGTTGTCACCCGCCAGACGTTTGTGGGTCAATAAACAGCATTGGGTCTTCCGCGCATAAAATCGATTCGCTGGGCCCCACTCCTGGATTTTGTTGAGGTCAGATTGGAGTGTGTCATTCATAATTCTGCGTTTTCTATTGATCTCCAGAAGTATCAGAGTATTAAGACAACTGGAGTATGAATTCCAGTATTAATAGAGTGCTCTTCAGAAGCAAAACCATCTACCACAACCCGAATAGAACAGCCGCTGAGGAAACTCGATACCCATCAAGTGAAAGTTTTACCGACTCCATAAGCAGCCAGTTTAGACACGAGTGCTTTATGCCACACCCGGTCACTTTCGGTTTTAATTTTGCAGTCAGAATGTTACGCGAATTCAGGAATTCGGTTTTATTATGTAGACATTAAATTACTGATGCTAATTACTGATGACTTCCACTTCAAGAAAATAAATGCCTCTATGAAAAATAAAAGACAAGGCAACGACGGATACTTTGCTATTATAAATATATGAAATATTTACAAATGTTTTCATTAAAATTATGTCCTTCCTCGACGGATACTTTGCTACTATAATCTTAACTACTATATATCTATAAAAATATAAATTTATGAAAATATATAAACTCAGCCGGTCAACTCAGATTAAATGTGCCAGCCATTTTGAATTAGGCATATGAGTACAAAATTGACAGACGACGTCTGATGACATTAGCAACAGCCAGTTATCACCACCCTTCAAATGTCGCGCTATGCTAACGAAATACAAGCGAGGAGCTCTAACGTTACTCTTGATATCCGAAGGACTGCAGGATTAAAATAGAACGCACAAGTTTGGAACTGTCTGGCGGTCTACAATTTTCGGCTCCTCTCTCTTCTAGCATGTGGTTTTGCCAGCTTTCTGTATATAGTACATACTAAAAAAATAGAAAAAGCCGAAGAAGGCATGCGAAAGTACTTGCGGCATAGTATACTTTAAAGGCCGTTCAACTCGGGAGCGCCTATTTCCATACGTTCAACTCGCGAGCACCTACTTCCGACAGGGTTGATAAAAAGAGATAGCGAAAGAACGAGGAGAAGGAAAAAAGCGCCTACATGCGCAGAAACGGCCTATGCAAGAGAGCGCTTTAAAAGCTTTCTAGGTTGCGCAGCTGCCAATATTTGCAGCAGCTCTGAAAGCTGTTGAATGAAAAAAGGCGTCATATTCGCAATGCTTTCATAGTTAACTACTAAGCAAAAGCATGAAGTCGAACGGAGACATTGCATTTAGCTAGTCTACAAGTAGCCACGAGTTGGTGCTCTTTTAGCTTACTATATACCCTGATAGTGGCCCTGACAATGGCCCTGACAATGGCCATGAGCATGGCCTGGGTGCACAGCCACCTAATGAACATACATAAGTGTGAGTAAGTATGAGTGTACACGCAAAATGTGCTTGCACTAAGCTGTATGCACTCTACTCTTTGGAGTCCACAGAGCTTTTAGTGGGGTTTTTTCTGCTGAAGATTACAAGAGGAGTAGGAGAAGATAAACAAGTAAGAGGGTTGTCTTCGGCCTGGCCGAAATCTAAATACCCTACACCCGAGTAACTGAAAAAATTATAATTTCGCCACTTAAAAACTTTGTATAAGTAGGCGAACCACGCCCATTTCGGGAAAATGTTTTTGTAATGTCTCTAGGTACTGCTAGATAGAATTACGAAGGTATTAATATTTTGAACCGTTTATGGGATATTGACAACTTTTGTATAAGTGGGCGGACCACGCCCATTTTTTATACAAATTGGTAATAGACGTAGATGCCTCGTGATAAAATTTCGTATTAATATCTTATACCGTTTACAAGATATTGACAACTTTTGTATAAGTGGGCGGACCACGCCCATTTTTTATACAAATTGGTAATAGACGTAGATGCCTCGTGATAAAATTTCGTATTAATATCTTATACCGTTTACAAGATATTGACAACTTTTGTATGAGTGGCCCATTTTGGGCCATATATATATATATATATATATATATATATATATATATAGATATAGATTCAGAGATACACATCACCAGTTATCGTCGGGCTCAACTCCCAGGGAAATACGAAAACTCGCACGGCTCACATTAGGGAGCTCAAGGAATACCTCCATGCAGCCGAAGAACTGACCCCCAGACGGATCACTGTGCTGCTACCCGAAAGAAAGGGGGGAGTGTAAGAAAAAAATATTTCTTCTTACAACTCCGGGTGTAGAACCTGGCCTGCATCCCAACCGAGCCCGTTTTTAGTAAACGGGAACTGAAAACGCGGTGACCTGGGTTGTGTGGACCCAACTTCAGGTGGAATTAATTTTATCAACAACAATAAAAAGAAAAAAGCAACGTAGCAAAGGCGAAAATATGCAAAGCTAACAACAATAACAACAACCACATTAGTTCGCTGGCCAGCAAAGAAAAAAAACAACAGCCATATAGAATACACGAACCACATACTTTTTTACAACAATTACAACACAGACTGAGACGCGAAACCAGCAAGCAAAAATTAAATTAGAGTCTGGGAAGCTACCAACAAAATCACAAGGAATATTTCTAGAAATAAGTACAACAACAATAAGTACGTTGAGTGCCGCTATGTACATAAGAAATTTCCGGAATGTGCACAAGAACAACGACTGCAGCGAAGTTCTTTGATCGGTGTATAAAAGGGCCCACCGTGCTGAATTCGATCTCTTTTGGAATCTCGTACTCCAAGTGGTAAGTCGTCAAACCTTGAACCTCTAGTACCTCGCAGTGGCTGAGTGCTCTTAAGCGGACGCCAATCCCGATTCCAAGTAAATTTTAGTACCTCGTTCTGGCTGAGTGCTCTTAAGCCGACGCCAATACCGATTCCAAGTAAATTTTAGTACCTCGTTCTGGCTGAGTGCTCTTAAGCGGACGCCGCTCCCGATTCCAAGTAAATTTTAGTATCTCGTTCTGACTGAGTGCTCTTAAGCGGACGCCAGTCCCGATTCCAAGTAAATTTTAGTACCTCATTCTGGCTGCTCTTAAGCGGACGCCAATCTTGAATCAAAGTAAATTCTAGTACATCGTCGTGGCTGACCCCGACAATCATAAAACCTCGTATTCTAGAACTCTGTGTGTATATAGATTTTGTATTTTTACGGACTGAGTGCTATTCAGCGGACGTTAGAATTAAAGGAGCTAGATTTAAGAAATACTGTTAGTTCGTATAGTTAATGTATAGCAATAAAAGACCGAAAAATACAACTTCAAATAACGGTGAATAAATAGTCGAAAACTATCAAAAGAAAACCGAAAGCCTTTTATTTAAGTGTTCGGTACAGGACTCTGGCGAGACTGAGTATACCTCCGCAAGAAATTTCGTTACAATATCTTATACCATTTACGAGATATTGACAACTTTTGTATGAGTGGGCGTGGCACTCCCATTTCTGGCAGCTTATTGGTAATGCTTCCCTATACATCGTGATAAAATTACATCTCAATATCTTATACAGTTCTTGAGATATTGCCAACTTTGTTATGAGTGGTCATGGTACGCCAATTTTTTGCAAACATTTTAGTAATGGCACTATATGTTCCGGAATAAAATTATACCTCAATATCTCACACGGTTCACACAATCCCAAGCTGTCCTACATAACTGTCCTACATGTGCCAAATTTCATTGCGATATCTGTTTTCGTTCTCACGTAATCGTGATTTCAACAGACAGACAACAGACAGGGCTAAATCGATTCAGGAGGTGGCGCTGAGCAAGAATATATATATATATTTTTCTATATCTATCTCGCCTCCTTCTCAGCGTTACAATCGGAAGAACAAAGTGAATTTACCTAATGAAGAAGAAAGCAAATTGGGATCGAGACGCGATTCTTTTCCAGGAAACCACTTTCGGTTTTAATTTTGCACAGTCAGAATGTTACGCGATTTCAGGAATTCGGTTTTATTATGTAGACATTAAATTACTGATGCTAAATACTGATGATTACCACTTCAAGAAAATAAATGCCTCTATGAAAAATAAAAGACAAGGCAACGACGGATACTTTGCTATTATAAATATATGAAATATTTACAAATGTTTTCATTAAAATTATGTCCTTCCTCGACGGTTACTTTGCTACTATAATCTTAACTACTATATATATATATATAATTAGAAATTTATGAAAATATATAAAGTCAGCCGGACAACTCAGATGGCCATCTTATAGATTAAATGTGCCAGCCATTTTGAATTATGCATATGAGTACTTTGTTTCATTGACAGACGACGTCCGATGACGTTAGCAACAGCCAGTTATCACCACCCTTCAATTGTCGCGTTAAAAGCTATGCTAACGAAGGACAAGCGAGAAGCTCTAACGTTACTCTTGATATCCGAAGGACTGCAGGATTAAAATAGAACGCACAAGTTTGGAACTGTCTGGCGGTCTACAATTTTCGGCTCCTCTCTCTTCTAGCACCTATTCCCGGGAGCACCTACTTCCTCTCTCCTCTAGCACCTCTCTAGGGAGCACCTACTTCCGACAGGGTTGATAAAAAGAGATAGCGAAAGAACGAGGAGAAGGAAAAAAGCGCCTACATGCGTAGAAACCGCCTATGCAAGAGAGCGCTTTAAAAGCTTTCTAGGCTGCGCAGCTGCCAATATTTGCAGCAGCTCTGAAAGCTGTTGAATGAAAAAAGGCGTCATATTCGCAATGCTTTCATAGTTAACTACTAAGCAAAAGCATGAAGTCGAACGGAGACATTGCATTTAGCCAGTCTACAAGTAGCTACGAGTTGGTGCTCTTTTAGCTTACTATATACCCTGATAGTGGCCCTGACAATGGCCCTGACAATGGCCATGACCATGGCCTGGGTGCGCAGCCACCTAATGAACATACATAAGTGTGGGTAAGCATGAGTGTACACACACAATGTGCTTGCACTAAGCTGTATTCACTCTACTCTTTGGAGTCCACAGAGCTTTTAGTGACGTTTTTTCTGCTGAAGATTACAGGAGGAGTAGGAGAAGGTAAACAAGTAAGAGGGTTGTCTTCGGCCTGGCCGAAATCTAAATACCCCACACCCGAGTAACTGAAAAAATTATAATTTCGCCACTTAAAAACTTTTGTATAAGTAGGCGGACCACGCCCATTTCGGGAAAATGTTTTTGTAATGTCTCTAGGTAGTGCTAGATAGAATTACGAAGGTATTAATATTTTGAACCGTTTATGGGATATTAACAACTTTTGTATAAGTGGGCGGACCACGCCCATTTTTTTATACAAATTGGTAATAGACGTAGATGCCTCGTGATAAAATTTCGTATTAATATCTTATACCGTTTACAAGATATTGACAACTTTTGTATGAGTGGGCGTGGCACGCCCATTTTTGGCGAGCTTATTGGTAATGCTTCCCTATATATTCTGATAAAATTACGTATCAATATCTTAAACCGTTCATTAGATATTGCCAAATTTGTTATTAGTGAGCGTGGCACGCCCATTTTTTTCCAAAATTTTAGTAATGACGCTATATGTTCCGGAATAAAATTATACCTCAATATCTCACACGGTTTATGAAATATTCAGATTTTAACATTTTTTGAAACGAGGTGCCTTTATATTCCGTATGTAAAGTAGGCGTGGCTGTTTACCGATCTCGCCCATTTCAATCCCAAACAGCCCTACATAACAAAGAATATTTGTGCCCAATTTCATCGCGATATCTCTTTTCCTTCTCCCGTAATCGTGATTTCAACAGATAGGCAGACAGACAGACAGACGGACGGACAGGGCTAAATCGATTCAGGAGGTGACGCTGAGCAAGAATATATATATATATATATATATATATATATATATATATATATATATATATATATATATATATATATATATATATATATATATATATATATATATATATATATATATATATATATATATATATATATATATATATATATATATATATATATATATATATATATATATATATATATATATATATATATATATATATATATATATATATTTCTATATCTATCTCGCCTCCTTCTCAGCGTTACAATCGGAAGAACAAAGTGAATATACTTAATAAAGAAGAAAGCAAATTGGGATCGAGACGCGATTCTTTTCCAGGAAACCACTTTCGGTTTTAATTTTGCACAGTCAGAATGTTACGCGATTTCAGGAATTCGGTTTTATTATGTAGACATTAAATTACTGATGTTAAATACTGATGATTTCCACTTCAAGAAAATAAATGCCTCTATGAAAAATAAAAGACAAGGCAACGATGGATACTTTGCTATTATAAATATATGAAATATTTACAAATGTTTTCATTAAAATTATGTCCTTCCTCGACGGTTACTTTGCTACTATAATCTTAACTACTATATATCTATAAAATTATAAATTTATGAAAATATATAAAGTCAGCCGGTCAACTCAGATTAAATGTGCCAGCCATTTTGAGTTATGCATATGAGTACAAAATTGACAGACGACGTCTGATGACATTAGCAACAGCCAGTTATCACCACCCTTCAAATGTCGCGTTAAAAGCTATGCTAACGAAATACAAGCGAGGAGCTGTAACGTTACTCTTGATATCCGAAGGACTGCAGGATTAAAATAGAACGCACAAGTTTGGAACTGTCTGGCGGTGTACAATTTTCGGCTCCTCTCTCTTCTAGCACCTATTCTCGGGAGCACCTACTTCCTCTCTCTTCTAGCACCTCTCTCGGGAGCACCAACTTCCGACAGGGTTGATAAAAAGAGATAGCGAAAGAACGAGGAGAAGGAAAAAAGCGCCTACATGCGCAGAAACCGCCTATGCAAGAGAGCGCTTTAAAAGCTTTCTAGGCTGCGCAGCTGCCAATATTTGCAGCAGCTCTGAAAGCTGTTGAATGAAAAAAGGCGTCATATTCGCAATGCTTTCATAGTTAACTACTAAGCAAAAGCATGAAGTCGAACGGAGACATTGCATTTAGCCAGTCTACAAGTAGCTACGAGTTGGTGCTCTTTTAGCTTACTATATACCCTGATAGTGGCCCTGACAATGGCCCTGACAATGGCCATGACCATGGCCTGGGTGCGCAGCCACCTAATGAACATACATAAGTGTGGGTAAGCATGAGTGTACACACACAATGTGCTTGCACTAAGCTGTATGCACTCTACTCTTTGGAGTCCACAGAGCTTTTAGTGGGGTTTTTTCTGCTGAGGATTACAAGAGGAGTAGGAGAGTAGGCGGACCACCCCCATTTTTGGCAAACAATTTGCTAATGGTGCACCGGGATAAAATAATAACGCATTTTATCATCATCCTGCACCCTTTATGAGATAATGATAACTTTTGTATGAGTGGGCGTGCCACATCCATTTTTGGCAAACAGATAGGTAATGCCTCGACGTATATCGCGATTAAATTACATCTTCATATCCTACACCGTTCATGAGATATTGCCAACTTTTGTATGAGTGGGCGGACTTATAGCACGTATAGCATAGGTGGTGGTATAAAGATATACACTGCACAACCATAAGTTTCCGGAAAAACCATTTTACTCCACAATTGTGCCATTTTCTGCCTGTAGAGAACTCAGATGGACACAATCCTTTTAAAATTTATTAGTAATATATTACCCCTTCTTTTATCAGAACACAGGTAACAGGATTTTAGGTAAAAGACCGAAATGTACATGTTCACCGGTGCAGGTAGTAATAACGAAATTTGTCTAATTTGGTTGACCCATCATAAAAAAAAATTATAAAAATGGGCAGAAACAAGGAAAATTCGGAGCCAAAACGCTTTGGAATAATTACTTTACACAAGGAAGGATATACTGTGCGCGACATTTCAGAAAAGTTGAAAATACCGAAGTCCACAATCCACGACACTAAAAAGCGCTTCAAAAGACCTCCAGTATTGTCAGCAGGCCAAGAAGCGGAAGGCCAAAAATTACTTCAGTGCAGGAGTATCACACCATTAAAATGATTAGTAAGAGGAATCGACAGCTTACAGCTCCAAAAATTTGAGCAGAATTCAACAGTTCGCATTCAAATAAGATATCGGTTTCAACGACGAAGAGACGTTTAGCTACCGCAGACCTGCATGGTAGAATAGCAGTACGAAAACCGTTGCTACGACCACAAAATAAAGCGATTAGAATGGGGAAGAGAGCATAAGGAATGGTCAAAAAGCCAATGGTCTAAGGTCTTCGGGACGGATGAATCCAAATTTGAAATTTTTGGACAAAAGAGGAGAATCTTCGTTCGACGGTCAGCTGCAAAAAAGATGAATCCTGGCTGTGTGGTTCCAACAGTGAACCATGACGGTGGTTCTATAATGGTCTGGGGATGTTTCTCCTCCGCCGGAGTTGGAGACCTCATCCTTATTGATTGGACCTCATCCGTATTGGAACCATGAATAAGGAGACCTACAAACAAATTTTTGAAGAGCACACTATTCCATCAGTCTTGAGGTTAATTGGACCTGGATTCATCTGATGCAAGAAAATGATCCCAAACATTCTTCTAAGCTATGTCGAGGATATCTGGAAGAAGAAGAACGCAAAGGAACCTTAGGAAATATGAAATGGCCTGCCCAGTCACCTGACCTTAACCCCATAGAGCTTCTTTGGGATCACCTGGACAAGGAGGTTCGAAAAACATGTCCCACATCGAGAGAAAATCTTTGGAATATTTTGCAAGAGGCATATAGATCCATACCACTCCAAACAATACAGAAACTAATCGACAGGATCCCAAAAATATCGTCAAAAGTAGTAAAAATGAAAGGTGCATTTTTGACAAAAAGATATTTGAAAGGAAATATATTAGTTTTTAAATTATATTGTTAAGTTAATATGATAAATTATTTAAGTAAATATATTGTTAACAACACAAAATAAATATTATTTTAATTTCTAAAATGAAAAAAGTGGAGATTTTCATCTGTTGTTGTGGAAAAAAACTTATGGTCGGCAGTGTATGCGTAGAGTATAAAGATTTTTTTTTCGCATCTTCTGTAAGTACGTGCAGCTTGTTCGATGTGGCTAACGTGTAAACTACCGAACGACATTGCACGTTCTTTAAATTAACGACACCTCATTGTAGTTTCCTCTATAGCGATGATAGCTTCAGAAGCTATGACCTTGCCCTTGTCAAATGAGAACATTTCGAAGAGAAGCGAATGCTTCGCTCCTAAGGACGAATTTAAGTATTCTTTCAAAATTTGAGCAGTATGCTTTGGGTTATTATTTTCTTGAAAGACCCACGGCAATGTAAAATCTAGTTTCCGCAGAGGCTTCCATGTTGGTTTTTAAAATTAAAAGATAATATTTACTCAGCCTTCGCTATGTTTAACTGTAAAGGCAAGGTTTTGAGGGAACCACTCGGTGTTCGCTTTCCCGATAGCTTTACCAGCGAATATCTCAATCCTACAATTTTCCTTGAAGAATTGCATTCTTTTCTATGCTGTTCTATTAAATTACTTATTATTTTTAGAATTTAGAATATTTTCGAAAGTTCTTTGACTCTTTAGATCTTTTTAATATCTAAAGGAATCACTAACAACCAATTCTTTACACACTAAAAAAATTTGTTTATTTTTTATGTAAATATTACCCGTATATTCAATTTTAATTCCTCAAGTATATTAGAATTCTTTGTTTTGTACTAGCATGTACTCGTTTTAAAGGTAATTACATATATATTTGGAACAAGTAAAAGTGTTATCTTCGTCTTGGCCAAAGTCTAAATACCCTACACCCGAGTAACTAAAAAAATTATGATTTCACCACTTATTGACAACTTTCGTTGTGAATAAGTGACGCTGACGGACCATTTTTTATATACTAATTCGTAATGCCTGTAGATACCTCGTGATAAAATAACTTTTACCTCGTGATATTGATAACTTTTGATACCAAGATACGTCTTAAAATTACGTCTTAATATCTTATACCGGTCATGAGATATTGCCAACATTGTTTTGAGTGAGCGTGGCACGACCATTTTTTGCAAGCATTTTAGTAATAGAGCCATATGTTCCAGAATAAAATTATACCTCAATATCTCTCACGGTTTATGAGATATTTGCCTTATAATTTTTCTACAGGCGAGGTGCCTTTACAATCCTTATGCAAAGTAGGTGTGGTTGTTAACCGATTTCGCCCACTTTCAATCCCAAACAGCCTATAATGATATAATACTTCATGACGATACTTCTATTCGTTCTCCTGTAATCGTGATTTCCACAGACGGACAAACATGGCCAATTCTAAAACTGAGTTGAGCATCCCTGGTATAATATATTAAAACGTAATTTTATCGCGATGTGTTGTGAGGCATTACCTATCTATTTACCAAAAGTGGGCGTGGTCACTCATACAAAAGGCTGACTTCTCATTCGAGCTCTCTAACTTCTCATTCGAGAAAGCTTAAATGTTACAACACTTTTATTTTAACAATTAATTATTTTCATTTGAAACTAATAACATCGAAGACAAAAACCACTACATAAGACCAAGAACAAAACTTTCTGCAAGGGTTTTTAATATCTCTGTAAAACCTCATAAGCTCCTCTTTAAATAGCCTCCTAAATACTTAAATAGCCAGTTTACTTTTTTCTAGTTTGCTTCTGCATTGGTTTGATTTTATGCGACTATGCATATGTATAGAATATACTTTTCAGACAAACAAATAAGTTAGGGAAGGACAAAAGTTATGTTACTTTCACAGTAATTGAGAATACTTTGGCAGGCTCGGTTCACACCAAAATACAAATATGGACAATTCTCATTTTGTTATATGTATATTTTTGGAGAGATTCTATTTATATTATTATTTGATTCTATTTATATTATTATTCTATTTATATTATTATATTCTTTGTTAATTGTTTCCATTTCAAGGCTTTTTCGGAAAATAATACATAAGCAATGTCAACAAGCTGTTTCACCAGAAATCTTATGTGTAAAGGCCCGAGTCGTTTTTTAATTGAAAGAACTCAAATAGGCTCGATATGTCTTAAACATCGTTCGTGGCAACTACACGATTGTTATGTGAAAGCCACATGTCTCAATTTTTCATTACTTTTATACGAAATTAATATATTGTACAATAAATTGTGTTATTCAAAGAAAGCCTGATTTTATCTTTTATGTTAATTTTATTTTACTTTTTAAAAGTAGAGTATCTAACGCATTTATAGAAATTTATACTTCAACATGTAAATTATGATGAATGATGTAAAGCATTTGTTATTGATAATTACAAAATTAACTTTAATAAGTATCGCGCAGTTATTAACTACTGCGGACTCTTTTTCGTATTCAAGCCGAATATATTTATTTCCTTGTTTCGTTAGAATCAATATTGATAGTATTATGCAATAAAATATTTTAGTTTTTATAAGTCTTAGTATTCTACAAGTAAACGATTCTGATAACTAATAATTCCACTAATATTTGTTCTGTGTTATCCCATTTCAATAAGAAATGAGCCAAGCCACAAATGAAAATCAAATCTTACTTCTTACTTGGTACTACTTACCTTCACTTGGTATGAATTTAAGCGTGTCTTTGGCAGCAAATTAAATGATGAAAAGTCCAAGCGTCGGGAGAAGATGCCGTTACAGCCAGATGTAGAGCTTCAAAGAGAGAAAAGATAATCAAAATTATTTATAAGGATAAGAAAACGAAATTTTATATACACGCATTCCTTCTAATCGACAGACATTCCTTCCTTTTCAAAAATTATTTAAAATTTTCCCACAGAAAAGATTCACTTTCCATGGTATAATTTAAAAACATTAAAACCATGTACTTCTTAATACACTGTTTCATTCTGGATCCAGTTGGTGGGAAGTGGCCACTGCCTACTTTATCAGACAAGAAAATAGAAATGAAAAAAACTAAAGAAATGAAAAAAAACTAAAACTAAGAAATGAAAAAAATTACAAATTTCAAAAATTATTACAAAGAGTTCGAAAAGTTCATTTAACATCTTTAAGTTAGAGAAATTGAATTCTTCTTTAAATAAAAGTCGAAAGTTTTTGTTTTAACAAGGAAACCCAAATTTTAAGCTTATGGTTAGTGGTAGAAAAACGCCAATTTAACTTCAGGCTTTTGCTCGATAAATACAGGTTGTTTGGATCTTTGCTAAAATCATGTCGAGCTTGCTAGTTTAACTTCAATATGTTTAAACAAAAAAAATGTTTCCGACACTTAAACAATTTCTAATAATAAAAATTAATCGCTTTGAAGGTCTTCCCAGTTTAAAGATCGGATTCTTGCAAGACATACAGACCCACATATAACACATTCCCATTTTTCATTTGTTGTTGATTTTTTCACACAAAATTTAAAGAGAGTAAATGAACTTGCACAAGTGTAAACAGGCCGTAATTAGACCTTTAAGGGCCAATATACATTTAAGTAAAAATGCAGCTTTCTGACGGAAGTTTTTTAGTTTTAACAGCGATTTAATTTTTGTATTTATATTTCAGGATCCTTTGACTCTGCATACATTCAGTACTTTCTGCTAAAGCGTGTAGCCATCTTCTTATACAAATACTTCGTGTTGCGTTGCGCAGAATTGTAGCTTTAAATGTTGGTGTGGAAAGAAATTGAGATACAACGACCACAATTCTTCAAAATATACAAAATAAAACAAGTAAAGGTGTTATCTTCGGCCAGTCTAAGTCCGGTTGTCAACTTTTGTATAAATAGGCGGACCACGTTCATTTTTCCAAACAATTTGTTAATGTACAGACATTCCGGTACCCCGGAATAAAATAACGTATCTTCCGCAGTTCATTAGATATTGATATTGACTTTTGCATGAGTGGGCGTGCTACGCCCATTTTTGGCAAACAGATAGGTAATTCCTCCAGATGCGTCGTGATAAAACTACGCCTTAGTTTCTCATCTCATACCGTTTTTGAGATATTGATAACTATTTATGAGTGGATATGGCTTGCCCATTTTTGGCAAGCACATTGGTAACTCCAGATACCTCGCGATAAAATTACGTCTTCATATCTTATGCCGTTCATGAGATATTGCTAACTTTTATATGAGTGGGCGGACCACGCTCATTTTGCAAACATTTTTATAATGACACTATGTGTTACGGTATAGAATTATACGTCAATATCTCGCGGTGTATGATATATTCAACTCATAGCATTTTTTAAAACGAGGTGCCTTTCCATTCTGTATGTAAAGTAGGCGTGGTTGTTAAGCCAATTAAAGCGGAGTTCCGACGAGGTTCTTCGAACGTTTATTTACCTTTTGATACTGTGCTTTGAAAGTGAAAATAAGAAGTTAAATATGTATAGTGAAAATTGAAAAATATCATTAAAAATCAATAAATAAAATAAAATAAATATATTTAAAATCATAAAATAAAAACAAGTACGTATAAAACTGAAGAACAAAAGAACAACAAACGAAGTGTCCGCCATCATTAAATCGTATGACAGCCACACCGAAGTTCTTTGTAAAAATTCCTTTTTTGGGAGAAATTTAGTTTACTTATCCTATTTTAGCTACGAATACGGCCGTATTTTGCAACTATGCGATTCACCTTAATTTAAAAGAAATTATATAAACATTGAAATTCTTTTTTACGTGTTTTTTTATTCACACATTTAGGAATCACACGTATATGATTTTTAACATCAAAGAAGAAACTAGGTGTAGCCATGGATTCTTCAAGGCAGCTTAAAGGAGCCGATTCGAGAAGCCGGATGTAGCCACCCGCAAGCAGTTGCTCGCACGAACCGGTTTTTCCACGCAATTTGCCGAACGTAAATTAAAAGTAAACGCAATAAGCAGATTTCAATCACTTAACAAAGGAATACATTTACAGCAACTGCATTAAAGTCTGAAACATGTGCACAAACAGTACAAGAGAACTTTTTGGTCTAGGTTGTCAGAACATGAACATGTTCTGAATATTCTGATGAACATTCTGATTTCTTTGTGGGGTGGCTTATTCACAAAAAACAGTAAAACACTACCAGTTTTTTGGCAGCATCGTTATGTTCATCGCTGAATAAGTTTTACAAACTTACCGAACGCGTTCTGAATATATTTCAACTTCCTTGTTTTTTTGCTGCTGCACTAGCTGTTGCTGCTCGGCGCAAGACATATTCTTCGTCCTGCTGAAAATTGCATCATTCTGTTGCTGCTGCTGCTCTAGTTTTACTGAAGCCATCATTTGCTGATCTAAGTTCGGGCCGCCAGTTGGGCAGCTGTTAATTCCACTCAAAATATTTTTTCCAAAGGTATGATATTGCTGGTGCAGCTGAAGAATCTGCTCTTTCTGTCGGTGCTGTATTGGTGATACTGACGCGTCGCTAGAGTGCGATGCCGTAGGAGAATTTGAGCCACTGTCGCTGCATGATAAGCTGCTGGAGCGTACGCAGATATCTAAACCCAACGCGTTGACAATCTGTCCGGTGGAAATGCTTTTATTTGCCACCGAGTTGTTAAAATTTGGATTTTGTTGCTGAATCTGCAATTGGTTTTGACCGTGCAAACCGGATCCAATGACGCCGACATTTTTATTTGGCGAAAGATCTACGATGTTGGAGTTGTTATTACTGGAATTGTCATCGCCGGTGCTTAACTGTGTATTACCACCAACGCCATTAGCGTTGTTATTGTTGGAGACCGCAGAATCGTCTTGAGTAAATTCAACGGTGTTGTGGCCATTTTGATGAATTTGTTGATGGTACATGTGCAGCTGTTGGTGCATATTCTGCTGCTGACTATTTGGGTGGTAGCCGCTTGGGTTCATTAGCGTCAAACTTACAGCTGGTTTTTGATTGTTACGACTGCGTTTCTTTTTCCTATTGTGAGCTTCTGAATCATCACCGACACCGCTATTACGTGTTCGCTGGCCCCCCATGCTACTTCCACTGTTTGCAAAGTGACTATTTTTTGACTGCTGCGCAGATTCAAAGGCGAAAGAGTCTGACCATTCCAAGTCCTTGCGTATGTGACCACGCCCACACTTACAGCCGCACACTTTGTACACCAATTCATATCCTTTTTTTGTCCAGAGGTTCTGCAAACGTTGGCGATCAGACCATAAGCGCGCGCGTCCAACTGACTTCAGAGATGTCAACACGTTCTGTTCCCATGACTCGAAACACTCACGATGCATGTACTGGCCAGCACTGCAGTTCTCATTGCTACAGAGTACTCGGACGCATTCCGAAGCACCGTTCAGGGCGATCAAAGAATCGATTTTTAGACAAGCCCCATTTGGCAAGCAGCAACACGTTAACTGTTTGTCGATGGTACTATCGCCATTAATGCTGTTGGTTCCGACATTGCTTGTTTGTATGGAAGGCATATTATCTTTGCGGACCCCTGGGAAGTATTTGCAGTAATTACCCTCCGCCTGCTCCCAGCAAGTCGCTAGTTGGTGGAAATTGTTCAACTGCTGTCCTCGCTACTACTTGTGTTTCTAATGCTAATAAAGACCAAAGAGCATGATACCATGGCTAGCATCGGTCTGTACTGTTGAAGAGCCATTTAAGAGAATATTCTAGAAAGAATATCCTTCCTTAATAAAGCAGCCTATCCCTCACACAAGCAAGCGAATGCTCTCCTACGATACAAATGTATCTTTTTGAAGGTTATTAAGCTGGACTTATGCGTCCAGTTGTTTGCAATACTTTCACTAAGCTTCACTATTTGGATGAACGCGCCGTTACCACCGAAACGATACCGCCTCATCACTTTCACTCACGATTTTTTAATTGTATGTAATTTTCATGTAATTATTTGGCTCCACTTGAATTTGCATGCAGTCGAAAAATAAATATGGAAGCCACTTGCTTTGCGTTAAACATTCTCCAATTTTTCGCTGGTTCTGCAAGCACCGCAATTACAACTTTTGATTCTTTATTGGTTTAGTTAGCACAAATGCTTAGACTTTAGAACAGCACTCGACTAAATTTTTGTGGTTTAATAAGGCAAGGTTCTTAGTCTTACGCACGTTATGGTTTTTTGCTGAAAATATATCATGTCGTGTTGTCTTTCTTTATTCTGCATTTGCAAGTTGGTACGATTGGCTTGTAAAGTCCCAGCCGCCTTCCAAAGAAAGCGAAATGTTTACGAATTAATATTTCAGTAGATTCAATTTGCGTTTTTTAGTTAAATGATGTTGTTGCATTGGTTTTACAATGCCCTTCTAGAAAATTCATTATTATCCACAAGTTTTTTATTTTACATCTAAGTAGATATATATATATATATATATATATATATATATATACATATATTAAATATAATATAAATATATATATATATAATAAATATATATATATATATATATATATATATATATATATATATATATATATATATATATATATATATGTATATATATATACATAAACACATTTACAGGCAATCACCTTCCCAACGACGACGTATACAGCAGAAAGCGAAAACGAAACTGAAATTTCACTTGGAAGCAATGTGTGTACACTCATTCTTGATTTTCGTTGGCTCTACTTGCCAGCAGCGTCACCGGCGACTCCAGCGTAAAGAAAAAAACAAATGATTGTTGGGTGGGGAGATGTTTGAACCGCGTTTACGACAAACAACAATAATTTTGGTTGGGTTTAAGGCGTATGAGGCGAAGCTGCCAGATCGATGTAAATCGTGATTTAATCGCGTCATCGTGGTAATCAAATGTCAGGGAAGGTTTACAAGAAAATTAATAATATATAATATACCACGCCAATGTACATATATTAAATGTGTATAATTTTACCGTTAAGCAAACATTCCGATTTTTTGTTGTTTTTATTATTCCTTACGGGAACTCTGAAAGCAACTTATTTTCTCTCTCTTTTGGTTTAGGAGATATAGTCCTTAAAAATTTGATATAATAGAAAAAATTCTTAATACAAGAAATTTTTTTATAAAATACATATTTAAGTTATATTGTTTATAGCAACTTCTTATATTCTCATGTTCCAATAATTTGATGTATAACTTAATTGGGTTACTTGGTTTTTTATGTTCTGGTAAGATAATAAAGAAAATTTGTTTGCTATGCAAATGGAATTAATCATACATCTCTTTGAGTCTTCAATTCAAATTAGATAAAAGTAACGGTGATACTTTCTTCCTACAATTGAAAAATTTTTAGGAAAAATCTCGCGAATTTTCATAAAAAATCTTTTTCATCTATGGCGCTTCATTCTCCGTGGAATACATATATAATTCCTGCACCTATTAAATATAAAGGCATGCATACGAATAGAAAGCTAATAGCTAACTTTCCAATTATTTTCATATTTGCACTTTTAAATAAAAAAATTAAAATAACAAAAAAACTTTTTCTGTAAGTCTGAGTCTTTCTAAGCTGTATTATTTTACGTTTTTTTGTCCCTGCAAATAACAATAAAAAAATACTGGAATTTAAAATACCCCTCTTTTGATGTATACATTGTTGCACACATATCTTAGTTTAGAAGATATAATACGAGATAATTTTCTTGAAATTTCGAAGGGCTATAAGTCCAAAACCAGACGAGAGCGACAAAAAGTTTTGTTGTTTCTGGAGTTCCTGTATGGAACAATAACAACAGCACAAATAACAAAAAAAACGGAGCGTGTGGTTAACGATAAACCTGCTCCATTAAATGTTATAAAATTTATATTTAAAATTTACAATAGTTTGTAATAACATTTGTCGTCCTATTAGACCGATTCACACAACACGAACAGTTGTCCCTGTTTGGTCGTGGTTACGTTATCGAGTATGCTCGGGGGAAATTTTTACTCTCATTTTTGTGCTCGGAGTGAATACGTGCTTGATTTTTTTAAAATTGAAAAATCTTATTAACGCGTTTTCGATTTGGAATTCCGGTCGCTGTATTTTCGTTGGCACCGCTGTCCGACACTAATTAAGTAGTGAACAATTTAGCTTTTATGGAGAAATATTATACAAGAGGTAAAGAGATGCTTATAAAGTGAATATGTGCAGTGATGTGAAGTGAAAATAAATAAAGTGAATATGTGCAGTTAATTGGAAATTTAGTTTATATTTTTTTTTATAAAAAAAGAGAGAAATATGTGGTATGTGATGATCGTTTCAAGGTAAGCTTTTTGTTTCCGCATAGTGAGCGAGCGGTAAACGACCGTGCCAGTAACGAAATTTGACGCTCAGTTTTAATGCGGCTGGTTACGCTGGCCTTGAAATTACTAAGTATTGTTGTTGTTTTGTTTGTGGTTGAATTAGGTCAGTAATGACAGGTCTAGAAATCGCTAATTTCTTCTTTTTGATTGCAACTAAGTAAATTAGTTTAATGAGTATTTATTTATTTTTTTTAAGTATTAAGTGAGTGGGAGGTAAATTTTATGATCTGGAAAGGGATTTTAAAGGGTTGGGAAAATTTATAGATTAATAAACATAATTTGGGAGAACTTGAATTTAACTGTTAATAATAAATAAAATACGGATTTAATCAAAGCAAAACTTGTCAAACTAATATGTGAGGCATATTGAATGCGAGGTGAAAGTAATCCCGTTCTATTTTAGACCATTTCATTCATCTTACTCTACATTACATATATGATATTTGACTTTTAGTTAATTTAGGATAGTCAAATTCAACTTTAATTGATACGGTGGGAATTGGTCCGAGAAGAAGACAGTCCTCACCACTCCAGCGATTGACATTTAAGAAGAGGACCCAAAGAAAATTTCCAGCGGATTAAAAATCTTACTTATAAACTAACCCTAAATATTAAAAAAAGACAAAAAAGAGAATATGTTTGGGAAAAAATATATATATAAAAAATACGGGAAAAATAAAAAAGAATTTTGGGTAAAAAGAAATACAGAGAGAAAAAAAATAATGAATAAAACTAGGAAAAAGACAAGTATAATAAAAATAATGAAAAATAAACAAGATGAAACATTTAAATATATATGAAAAAAGAAAAAAAAAAGAGAAATTTAATAAATAATTTATTTATTTAAAAAAATTTAAATTTATCATATTATAATATTTAATTATATTATATAATACATACGTTTTAGCAAGCAAAAGCACAAAAGAATGCTTACTTAAACGCAAATTACAGCATTCGTACCAAAAAGGTACAGATTACCTCGTTGCTCCAAAACAGCAACGTCCCAGGTTTTTGAAGAAATTCAAAGTCAGCAAAAACCTGAGGAAAAATTCTTTCAAGCCGCATTTAGGGCATTGTACTTAGCAATTAAAATTATGCTTGCAAGGCAATTATTTGAAAGTATTAAAACATAAGAAAAGAAAAGAAAAAATCGTTTCAACAAGCAACAAAATTTACTTATTACGATAAAACGAAGCTAAATTGAAAAAAAAATATATAATTAAATTGGAAAGAAATATGTAATTACAATATAAATGAATATATGGAATTGTTAAGGATATTTATTATCAGAACTTAATAGATAACGAAATTATTTTATATTTTATATATAACGAGTTTAGGGATTCATGCTTATACCTTCAGGTTAACTTTAAACCTTATTTATTTAAGGAAAAAATTCCAAATAGCTAAATAAATAATTGTCAAATCAAAATAAATTGGATCCACTTAATAGATTTATATGTATATAGTTAAGAAAATGCAAAGTAATAGTATTTATATTTACTAAATATAATTAAGACAACAACAACAACAACAATCATCAGCACAACTAAACAAAATCAACATTCAAGGTGACCTACTGAGGAAGCTGTAGGGACACAAAAAAACAAACGCAAAAACTAGATTCATTGGATTTCTACAAACACAACAAACACCTCAGATGTATACTAAATAGTGAAAATAAATTATAAATGAAGCCACTATCATCCCGTTGCCTCACATTCTGTCATAGAACTGTTGTATCCCGAAGTAATAATCTCGTATGATTCATTCTTCATACTGCCGCCGAGTGAAACTCCAGGCTCCCATCCGGAGAAGGTCGATCCGACACCACGTAGCCACACTCGCAACAGGTATGCGGAGTTTTCAGTGTTCTTTGGAACTACGATAGTTAGACCAATCATCACCAGCGTGTCTTTGGCCAGAAGCTCGATATACAACCCTTGGAACTATTCGGTGTTAAAGAACTACGTGAACAATACTCAACAAAAGGTTTCCTCTACCATACCTTACCACTCATCTTCTCGAAGTAAGCCTTTTCTTCACCGAGTCGAAATTTCATCCCAGACGTATTCCCAAAAGGAAGTCATACCCACGAATGAAAAACTTAAAGTCAGCAAATCAACATGAAGGCCACCTCTCACAAGTAGATTAGAAAAAAACATTAAGCTAAGATAACGAATTCTTTTTAGATATGTATTAACCACCCCTGTATCATAATGTGCAGAAAAAATTAATATCTCTTTACGATATTAATTTTTTCTTTCCCTAAAGGTGGAGGGATGTTGTGGGTCAATCTGCACACCCTGAAATCAGTGCTGTTAAACATAGTTAACAGCGCAAGTATTTTAACTAAGACAGTACTTTGTCATTTTTCCTTTTTCGACGTTGTGGCAGTTCTTTGTAGAAATGTTATTTTATGCACTCTGTTACTTGTTCAATATTTTATTGTGCGATCTATTGTACTTAAGGGAAGTTATTTCTGTATCTTGCTGCATGCATAATTATAAGTGGTTAGTGATTATACTCTACACCCGAAGGGAGTAGGGTATATTCACTTTGTTCTTCCGTTTGTAACGCAGAGAAGGAGACGAGATAGATATACAGAAGTATATATATTCTTGCTAAGCGTCATCTCTTGAATCGATTTAGCCCTGTCCGTCCGTCTGTCTCTCTGTCTGTCTGTCTCTCTGTTTGTCTGTTGAAATCACTATTACGGGAGAATTTCCTTGGAAGAGATATCGCAAGGAAATTTAGCACGAGTATTCTTTGTTATGTAGAGCTTTTTGGTATTGAAAATGGGTTATGAAAATGGATCGGTTAACAACAACGCCTACTTTACATACGGAATGTAAAGACACCTCGTTTAAAAAATGTTATGGTATAATGTGAATATCTCATAAACCGTATGAGATATTGAGGTGTAATTTTATTGCGAAAAATATAGCGCAATTACGTTTTTTGCAAAAAATTGGCGTGCCACGCTCACTCATAACGAAGTTGGCAATATCTTATGAACGTTATAAGATATTTGAACGTACTTATTACGATGTATCTGGAGGCATTACCAATAAGCTGGCCAAAAATGAGCGTGCCACGCCCACCCATAAAAAATTGTCAATATCTTGTAAATGGTATAAAATATTAACACATAATTTTATCACGAGGTTTCTACAGGTATTACCAGTTCCTATACCAAAATGGGAGTGGTACGCTCAGTTATACAAAAGTTGTCAATATCCCATTAACCGCTCAAAATATAAATGCGTAATTCTATCGATCAGTATCTAGAGACATTACAGAAATATTTGCCAAAAATGAGGGCGGTCCTTATACAAAAGTTGTTAACACGTTGACTGCAAACTAAAATTTTGCTAAAATTTTTTCTTTAATTAAGGTAATTGAATCTGATAAAGTGATACTCGTAAAGACATAATTGAGATCTGCACACCCGCTCCTTAATGGTTCGTTCTGAAGGAATGTATACCGGCAAAAACTTAGATGGAGAAATTAATGGTTTTGGGATGTAAGACGAGGAACATTTATATAGATGTTGGATAATAAATATGAAGAGTCAACGGTGCCATACAACAGGTTCAGGATAAACATAGCATTGAGCATAATTCTGCTATTTTCGAGAGATGGTAGATTTATTAACTTAAGACGAGAAGCGTCAATGGTAATCGTAATGCGGGATCCCAGCGTAGATTCCGTAGACAGAAAAGTAGAAATTGTTTTTGTACCGATTCAATTTCCAAGTTTCTAAGCACCTGAAACTTGGATTCCAGACCGGAGAGGCATATTCCAGGAGAGGCCGAACCAATGAAGTGAATAATATCTTAGAGATATAGGGATCATCAAATTCTTTGGACCAGCGCTTTATAAAGCCAAGTTCACTGGCGGCTCTACAAGATATGGGATTTATATGAGTGTGAAAACTAAGTTTGCTATCTAAGACTACACCTAGGTCATCAGCAGAGTTCAAATGATCGAGCTTATAATCGTCAATACTATAATTAAAAATTACGGGACAAGAGCGCGCAAATGTCATCTCTTTGCACTTTTTTAAATTCAACTTCATACAGTTTACATTACACCATGCAAGCAATGAGAAAAGATCATTTTGCAGAAGCATTGCATCATGCTCATTTTTATACGATAAGAACAAGTAAAGGTGTTGTCTTCGGCATGGCCGAAATCTAAATACCCTACACCCGACTAACAAAATTATAATTTCGCCACTTAACAACTTTTGTATAAGTAGGCGGACCACACCCATTTCGGGAAAATGTTTTTGTAATGTCTCTAGGTACTGCTAGATAGAATTACGAAGGTATTAATATTTTGAACCGTTTATGGGATATTGACAACTTTTTTATAAGTGGGCGGACCACGCCCATTTTTTGTATACAAATTTTTAATACGCGTAGATGCCTCGTGATAAAATTTCGTATTAATACCTTATACCGTTTACAGGATATTGACAACTTTTGTATGAGTTGTTGAGGCCCATTTTTGGTGAGCTTATTAGTAATGCTTCCCTATATATCCTGATAAAATTACGTATCAATATCTTATACCGTTCATTAGATATTGCCAACTTTGTTATCAGTGGGCGTGGCACGCCCATTTTTTTCAAACATTTTAGTAATGACGCTATATGTTCCGGAATAAAATTATACCACAATATCTCACACGGTTTATGAAATATTCAGATTTTAACATTTTTTGAAACGAGGTGCCTTTACATTCCGTATGTAAAGTAGGCGTGGCTGTTTACTGATCTCGCCCATTTTCAATCCCAAACAGCCCTACATAACAAAGAATATTTGTGCCAAATTTCATCGCGATATCTCTTTTAGTTCTCCCGTAATCGTGATTTCAACAGACAGGCAGACAGACAGACAGACGGACGGACAGGGCTAAATCGATTCAGGAGGTGACGCTGAGCAAGAATATATATACTTTTCTATATCTATCTCGTCTCCTTCTCTGCGTTACAAACGGAAGAACAAAGTGAATATACCCTACTCCCTTCGGGTGTAGTTATTATACCCTACACCCGGAGGGAGTGACGTCAATAACTTGACGTCATCCGCAAAAAATATGTATGTTTAAATTATTAATTACTGTCGGCAGATCGTTGATATTAATCAAGAATAAGAAAGGTCCCAAATGACTACCTTGTAGAACTCCAGATGTAACGCTGAATTCTTTAGAGGTAGAATTCTTATATAATATCAATTGTGTGCGATGAGTGAGGTAGGAATCAATCCAGTTTATCAGTATCTCCGAAAAACCAAATAATTTCAGTTTTATAATGAGTAGCTTGTGGGTTACTTTATCAAACGCTTTACTGAAGTCAGTGTAGACAACGTCAGTTTGTTTTGCCATTTTAAAACTTTTAATAGTTTTCGACGTGAATTCTAACAAATTTAATGTGTAAAATGGAGAGATCAGCACATTAACACTCTAACTCACATTAACTGAAATTTGATGGGTAATTATTCTCTCAAGTAGCTTTGGAAGCGCACTAAGTTTGGCAATACCACGATAGTTTTTTATGTCGGATCTATTGCCAGATTTGTGCAGTGGGTAATAAATAATGATGATTTCCATGCCAAGGGGAAATAGCCAGAGCGCAAAGAAAAGTCAAATAGTTTAGTAACAGGTAACACTAAATTATCAGCACAGTTCTTTAGAATGCAAGATGGGATTCCATCTGGACCAGAATTATAAGACGATTTAATATTCTTTAACTCTTTTAAGACTTTCAGCTCATCAAAAATAGGCTGTGCGATAGAGCCAGATAAAACATGATATGGATAATTCGTCAAAGTGTATTTAACGCTCGAGTATGTTGTCTTAAAATAGTCTGCGAAGAGACTACAGATCGTGTTGATGTTATCCGATTCGGTCTAATTAAATTAAAAACAAGGTAGAAATATTACAGTTTTGCGTTTAGTATTTATAAAATTCCAATAAGATTTTGGGTCTAATCGTATGTTCGATTTAACTTTTTCTATGTAATTTTTATAGCACTGCTTGCATAAGTGTTGGTATTGACGTCTTGCAGACAAATAATTGCACAGGTTTACAGTAGTAGGTGTTCTACAATATAATTTGTAAAGTTTAGATTTTACCCTCCTTAACGCACGTAGATCTTTAGAGAGCCAAGTAGGGCCAGAATAGTAAGTATGTGCTCGCAGCGGTACAGATGAATTAAAAGATTTGGTTAAGATGTTGTTAAAAAAGTTACAGCGAAATCCAGACATGCTGTAGATTCATTAAGACGTAGGATCGAACTCCAATCTAGGGAGCAAATAGTATTATTTAGAAGCTCATAATTTGTGTGCTTGGAGCTAAATTTCATTTTCTTACGAATTCCATTGTCACGTGAAGAAATTTTGATCGGCAGATTAATTATGTCGATTTTTAAACTATGGTGGTGTTTGTTCTCAGGCGATACCAGAGGCGCACAGCGAGATACATCGAATGAGTCCATATCATCAACGAAGATAAGATCCAAAGTGCGATTGTTGAAGTTGCGTACAGAGTTTATTTGAGAAAGGCCACAACAGGACACCTCATTTAAGAAACATGAGTCTGTTTGAGCTTCAGATAATGGAACTAGAACTACAGTGTTATCATATTCATATCTCTCCCAAATCACTCGAGGTAAATTAAAATCGCCCAGAACAATTAGTCTATCGCTGGGAATCATCATTTCAGCCACTGAAGCTATACATTTAACATGGGCTGAGTAAATATCTTCACTTGGATTTGGTGGAATATAGGAGCAGGTTGTAATGTTAACGAAGCAATTTTTACGTAGACGCAGCAGAACTCGATATCTGCAGAATTTCTCGACGCAACTTCTGTAGAAAAGCATGAAGATTTTACAGCAATAAGTACACCACCTCCACGATTGAAATTTGTTAAACTGGTGTTTCTATCTTTTCTATAGATATTGTAATTATTAGAAAAAATTTCCAAATTATGGACATCAGGCTTAAGCCATGTTTCTGTGAAAACTACGACATGGTAATCTAAGTCATAGCTAAGCGTAAATAATTCACGCAACTTCGTGTTGATTCCCCGAATATTTTGGTAAATACCGTTTATAGTTTTTATCGAACTTACAGCAGAATTATTGAACACACATGACTCAGTTACTGCAGATCTCCAGATTCTCTGGGTTTTTGAAAAAAACGGAATGGTCGCAACTTAATATTTGCTTGCCACAAAGATGGATAATTCAAAACCTTATAAAAAGCTTCATCAACGCCCAACTTGAAGCTAATCTTGTTTAACTCAGAAAGAGTGGCAATCTTCTTGACCAATTTGTAACACACCATATGAATCTTGTCTATTTTAAAAGTATCACAAACATAGTCAATGATATTATCCGCCGTAACGGTGGTTTTAAAGTACGCCAAGTGAAACCATTTTTTGTTAGCTATAACTTCTAAACCACTGTTTACATTGGTACCAACAATGATTTTGCGCCTCTTTGGATTTTTCCTTTTAATCGTCGTCCAGTCATGGTGAACAGCAGGAGCAGATGGATCATCCGTAGCTGAAGAACTAGTAGCAGCCGCTCCAGTATCATTTACAACACCAGGTTCAGGTGAATTGGCATTAGAAACAATCATTTGTTTAGTGCGAATACCAAGATCAGAGGAATCATTGTTAACAACCGTTATAGCAGACTTTGAATCCGGTTTTTTTGTTAAGTTGAGAGCGAGCACTTTGCATTACAGGAGAAGAAACTTTCTCAGCTGCTTTCTTTGCTACCTTTGCTGTCGGTTTGTGGGGGCGAAGACGCGACGGAACTGTTAGCGTAGCCTCACCAGCGTCACCAGTACTAAAAAAACCAGAAACTTGAGAACAAACATCATCCCCATCAGTGGCTTCTAATTCTTTTTGAAAGCGATAAAAAATTATTCTTTTAAGTTCAGCTACTTCACTAGTTAGGTTATTTAAAGCAATTGCGATATTATTCTCGCGTTCGCCAACTAGCACAGCAAAAGCAGAGCAAAGCACAGCGACAAGAAATAAATCAACGCAAAGCGAAAAAACACGTCCGATCGGAGCAAGAGCGAATATGCGAAGAGGCGAAATTATATTTTTGTTAGTTACTCGGGTGTAGAGTATTTAGACTTCGTCCAGGCCGAAGATAACACTTACTTCTTTTTAATTTTGTGTTAATAGCGTAAAAAAACAAGTAAAAGTGTTGTCTTCGGACAGGCCGAAGCCTAAGTACCCTACACCCGAGTGGCTAAAAAAAATAATACTTTCGCCAGCTAACTACTTTTGTATAAGTTGGCGAACCCCGCCCATTTTTTTGCGAACATTTTGCTAATATCCCTAGGTACCTTGTACTTTTGTATGAGTGGGCGCGCTACGCCCACTTTTGGCAAACAGATAGGTAATGCCTCCCGATACGTCGTAATAAAATTACGTCTTAATATTTTATACACATTTTGCAGAAATTTTTATAATGGCACTATGTGTTCCGGTATGGAATTATACCTCAATATCTCGAACTGTTTATGAGATATTCACCTTATAACATTTTTTGAAACGAGCTTTTACATTCTGTATGTAAAGTAGGCGTGGTTATTAACCGATATCGCCAATTTTCAATCCCGAACTGCCCTATGTAACAAAGAATATTTATGCCGAATTTCATTGCGATATCTTTATATAATTTATACAATATATAATTTTCTATATCTATCTCGTCTCCTTCTCTGCGTTACAAACGGAAGCACAAATTGAATATACCCTACTCTCTTCGGGTGTAGGATATAAAAATGGAAAACGGTGAAGCGAATGTAGATCTCCTAGGACTAAAATCAATAACGGTCTCAGAAATGCACTGAGTGTCAGTTATCTCTGCTGAGTGTATCCATGCGTACACTGTATGTTTGTAAAACAAAATGGTTGATACCCAAATTAACATAAAAACCAGTTTATGCATGAATCGATTTTCACAGAAAAGTTTTCTGCACGCTTATTTTACTACAAAACTACATTTCTGTATTCTTTGGCTCCTATCTACAAAAAGCATTTATATTGCAACCATGCTTCAGCTCTTGATCCTGTGATTCAGGTCTCGAGCTATATCAAAATTTGTCCAAATGATTGCCGTATTTTGTGTACATTGTGGCTCTTTCAAATTGTTCATTACGTTTTTGCATGTGAAAGCAACAACAAATTTGATTTTCTTCTTCTTTTGCTATTCCTTTGTTTACATTTCAACACAGTAATTGACGGAAATGACAGATTTTGTGTTTTGTTCGTATGGTGTGATTATGTTTTGTCTGTAAGAAAATGAGGTAAAGATAGCCGGAGCCAAATGTAATTAGTGTTTAGTGCTTCCAATTGTGTTTAAATCATTATGCGTTTCTATGGTATATGTGTGAGAGAAGTGTGAGTGGTGTTATTTCTATTGCATAGCATTTGCTTTGCTGATTGGTTTTGCTTTCAACCTTTCGAAATATGTACCACCACAGACAAGTCTCGGTAGGTTTATAATCTATTCGTATTTATAAAGGGATTAAGATTAATAAAATCAAGAGACAAAGGTAAACAACATGGGTTTTTGCTTGGAAATATTTATTAAGTATTGATAAAAGTAGCTAACTACATCTATTAGGATACTACTAAAACAGATAACATCATTCATCTTCAAATAATTTCAAATTGTTTATGGAATTATCCAGGAAAAAGGGATTCAGTTTTATTAATAGTATATTTCTAACGTTTCCTCATTGAGTCGCGATTTTTTCATTAAAATGTGAGAATGTTTCGGAATAGTTAACAGTTCTTACGTATATAAATGTGTATTTACCTGCATAGTTGGAACCACGAAGACAATATTACTCAGTGTACGAAGACAAATTTTCAGGAATTTTGTCTGTTAAAAAGTTATTCAAAACCGCATCTTCGTCATATAGTAATACTGTAAATGCATAACGTAAGTGTGATTCTACCACTTTATGCGAGCTCTCCATTGGACATTTTACTTTCTTCAGGTTTAATGGTTAAATGCTTCTAACTTGCACCACAATTTCTTTAATAAGTTTCTAGCTTTCCTTTTATTGGTTTCTACCATATGGTGAAATCTTGGGTCCATATACAAACATGCGTTTAAAATTTCATTACCTAACAGTTTTGATGGTATAATTAATAATAATTCCATGTGATGTAAAATACTAGATCCAATTTTATATCTAGATGATTCAGCACAGGTGATTCAGCAATGCGTTTAGTGCATAATTTGCATTGTAACCATTAGCATAAAAATTTCTATAGTGCAATTATTCTTCTTGAAATTTTACAACTGTTTGTTTCAATGGTTCCAAAGCGTTGGAGTAAATGCTAATAAGCTCCCATAAAGTGTTGTTGTCATTAAAATTCTCATCGTCGGATTTTTTGTTTACTCACTCAACATTCTGTAAAACATTTTTCGCAGACCTTAAGTCATCAATCATTCTGTAGGTAGAACCTCATCGTATAGTACACGAGAATTCTTCTCGTGATGTCTTACGCGGCCTGCGGTTCTTTCATCTAGTTTTCCTTGCGCATTGAGTTAAACGCAGTACCGGCATTACGCTTATTTTGCTCGTACAAGTATTTTTCTATTTCGGGCTGCTTTTTAAGAAATCTTAAAGTAAAGTGCTTGATTTTTTATATATACAATACTGCCGCTCTTGCGGGCTAACGGACCTAATATAATATACATACATATATACATATCACTTATCGCATAATGAAAAAATCAAGCAGCGGTTCTAGAGCAAAAAAAGTTGAAGCGTCTCTTCATTTGCTTGGACCCCGCTGAGCTTAATAAAGTCGAGTCGCCTACACTACCTGAGAGCGATCTCAATTCTGAAAAATCTCTTACCAACTATGAACTTAAAGAACTGTTAAATAAACAAGGTGATCTGCTGTTGAGTAGATTCTCTGCTGAGTTGGGCAGTCTTCGCAGTGAGTTGTCTGGACAATTAGCTCGAGTAGAGACAAATATTTTTACGCGAATGTCGGAATTCGATAATTCATTGTCTAATCTAAAACAACTAGTTGCTGCGATGGAGAACATACACACTGGTTCTGAGCTGATGATTTCTAACAACGATGATTTTGCCAAAAGGCATGCCAAAAATTCTATCTGGAGTACCAATGCTTGAGAACGTGAACCTAACAATTTAGTCAAGCATGCTATGTATCACAGCAAAGTGTACTGAGCTCAGAATTCTGTAAATTTTTCGTGCTCCACGGCGAAAGACGGCAACAGATCCACCAATAAACCTAAAATATTGTTCATCATCTGAAAGGAATGCTATGTCCCACTCCTTATCAAGTTTCCGGATGAAGGAGCATCGTCAACTTGTTGCAAAATTACCTTGCCTTTGTTCATATTCCGGCCGTTTTTCGCACAGTGCTCGGCTCAAACGCATCAATTGTCGTCGGTAGACTTCCCCTGTGATCGTTTCATTCGGTTGCAACAGCTCATAATAGATCACACCCAGCTGGTCCCACCAAATATAGAGAAGAAGCTTCGAACCATGGATATTTGATTTTGCAGACGATGTTGATGCATGGCCGGGGTATCTATACATTGCTCGACGTTTTGGGTTATCGTAATGGACCCACTTTTCATAGCCAGTGACAATTCGATGCAAAAAACTATTTTTTTTGTGCCGTTGAAGCAGTTGTTCACACGTGAAAAATCGGCGTTCGACGTCTCTTGGCTTCAATTTATACGGCACCCAATGGCCTACCTTCCGGATCATTCCCATTGCTTTTAGACGATCGAAAATTGTTGAGCGACGCCAAGTGATTTTGCAAGTTCTCCTTGCGTTTGTGATGGATCTTGGTCGAGCAATGTCTCCAATTCGTGATCTTCAAACTTTTTTGGTTCATCGTCCTCCAAGTCAAAATTGCCACTTTTAAACCGTGCATACCACTTCTAGCACGTACGCTCAGCTAGAGCATGCACACCATACACTTCCACCAAAATACGATGACTTTCGGCAGCCTTTTTCTTCATATTGAAGTAATGAAGAAGTACTCCCCGCAAAAACTCTTTATTCGGCACGAAATTCGACATTTTCAGAGTAAAAAAAGGATTGTTGTTTACGCTTCAGCTAAATGACACATACTGATTCTGAAACTATATGACAGTAGCTTTCCAACACATATTTGGAAAGGTGAATCACTGGAATAAAAGTCAAGTTACGCCATCTGTTAGAAAACCGCACGCAAAATACCAATTAACCGGTACACCTATTAACATTCAAATTCCGACTGGAAACACCGCACGATATGCTCTCCATCAAAAAAGCAATGATAGTTACTCTAAAATTAAGGAAAAATAAGTAAAAGTGTTGTCTTCGGCTTGGCCGAAATCTAAATACCCTACACCCGAGTAACTTAAAAAATTATAATTTCGCCCCTTAACAACTTTTGTTGCTTGGATGCACATATCGACCTAACAATCGTATAAGCATGGATGATTTTATTGCTGAAATTGGTTTCTTATCACCTTGCTATCTAAACATGGTGATTTCTGGGGACGTGAGCGGTAATATAATTGCTGATAATAGTCTCGTTGATTTTATGGGGAGGTTTTTTTTATGGCAGATAGAACCAAAACTCAGGAGATGCCCCCTATCCATGCAAAGCATTCGTTGGTTTAGAAGGGAAAAGGTTAGTGGGAAGGGGAAAAGTGGAGTAGTGTCGATTTACACATCTTTAAGTTGCAGTCTATCCTGTAAATGTGAATCTGCCAACACATTATTCTTGCAGCAACGCTACACTTACTGATGTTATTTTTGTTTCCAATGTTAACAAAATTCTACTTTATAATCAGTTGTCGACTCCGCAATTCTCAAGGAATAACATTCTGTTTCTAACATAAGACAATAACAACAACAGAGATAAGACTTCCCAACTTTGCTGGGAATTTTGTTGAATGGCCAACTTTCAAAGAAGCCTTTACATCATTGATCCACGAAAACACACGTTTAAATGATTTTCAACGCTTTGCACTATTTAAAAGGTGCATTATTAGAAGCTGCTGCCTTGTTGGAGAAAACTACAAACATGCTTGGGAAATGCTCACTACGTTCTACGACAACGAAAGAGTTCTATTTTCACACTACATGGATGCTTTTGAACATCAACCACCAGTGGCTCGTGATGATGCAGCAGCGTTACGACGATTCACTCAAACATGCCGCTCGTGCGTAAATTAAATTTCGAAATTGGGGATCAATATGAACCAGGAGAACCACATTCTAGTATACTATATGCTAAAGAAACTACCAAATTTGGTGCGAGTAGAGTGGGAGCACGCCACGCGTACAAAAAGGGCTGTACCTACATTCGCAGAGTTGTGTACTATCCTTGACGAACAGTATCATATGATGGTTACCTCATGCAGACCTAGTTCAACTGCTGTGTCTAAGCAATTGCCACGCCAAAACAGCATAGTATCCAGCAAAAGGGATATAAGATCGTATCCTGAGAAGACCTCTGCTGTATGCCCTGTATGCGGCAAGGGTGAACATCCAGTTCGCAAATGCGTAATTTTTTTGGGACTTAAAATCGAAGAAAGAAGGGCAGTAGTGACCAAATACAATCTTTGCTCAAATTGCCTGAATTGCAATCATGTTGCAGCAAAGTGTAACAGTCTGAAACGCTGTTTTAAATGCGGGGGTAATCATCACACACTTATGCATTTGGACTCCCCTCTGAAAAATACGGAGTGTGCTGGCGATAGCTCCGCTATCCACACGTTCCAAACGAAAACGCAAAATGCATATATCGAGCAACAGGTGGCCTCGACCGAGTCTTCGGCAGCAACCCAACCCACAGAGATATATCTTCAAGAACTCGATTACATGCGCTCTACATTCAATGGGCCAGAAATGATAACTCGGGCTTATCCAGGCAAACAGCGAGCCAACGCGGTCCACTCTCCGACTGAATACAATCCAATAAGCGCCTACTCAAAATCAGGACGTCGTTCTTCCAACAGCCATGGTTTTGGCCGATACCTCTGATGGCTCACCGATTCCCATGCGCGCATTTTTAGATCAAGGTTCGTAAGCGTCATTTATTTCAGAATACGCAGCTCAATTGCTTCGTTTACAACGACCAAGATTACACGTGAATGTCAGTGGTCTAGCTGACAAACGAATCGCAAATATTCGTTTCTGCGTAGATAATTCCGTATCCTCGCGCCTTGATCCTAATTCAAAATACAACGTGAGAGCATACATTCTTCCAAAAATCAGCCGTTTAATGCCAGAGAAGCTCCTACCGCAAAAATTTTGGTCTCATTTGCACGATTTATCGCTGGCAGACCCAATGTACTTTAAACCACAGAGTGTGGATTTATTACTAGGCAGTGACATATATGATGAAATTGTGTTAAGCGATACTCGCCGAGATGCCAATGGAATGCCAATTGCTCAACAAACCACCTTTGGTTATATTATTTATTGAAAAACTGGGTCATCACCGTGCTCATCAATAAGGATATCCTCCGCGTCCACTCTGATTGAATGTGAAAATTTATTACGTAAATTTTGGGAGTTAGAGAACCTCACGGAGATGTCACAAGAAGGTAATTCCAGCATTGATCAGTGGTGTGCAGATTTTTATGGAAAAACGCATCAGAGGCTTTCCAGCGGCAAATATGTTGTAAGGCTTCCGTTGCTAACTAAGCTAAACTCTAGCAGTGTTATAGGAACCTCACGCTTAATGGCAACTAAACGTTTTAACCAATTGGAAAGTCGCTTCTCCCGGAGTCCTGAATTCAAACAGATTTACGAAGACATAATAAACGATTATTTGCAGCTCGACCAATTGAAGCCAGCTGTCTCTCCAGAGTACTACAATATCAGAAAGTTGGGTTCAGGAGAAATGCATTTCTCTTGCTGCTATTTGCCACACCACCCTCTAGTCAAGGAATCGTCATCCATCACGAAGGTTCGAATCGTTTTCGACGCGTCTGCGAAAACCAGTAATGGTAAATCATTAAACGACATACTAGCGGTCGGACCCGTGATTCACAACGATCTGGCAGTCGTATTGATGAATTGGCGCTGTTTAAGGTTTGTTTTTACTGCCGATATTAAGTAAATGTATCGAAGCATTAACTTGCATAAAGCCGATACCGATTACCAACTTATTCTTTGGCGAGCTAACCCTGAAGAGAACCTCAGGGAACTATGCTGCACCACGGTCCGCACCATACACCGCACTCAGGGAACTATCCGCACCATACACCGCAATTCGAACGTTGCACCAACTAGCAGACGATGATGCGAATAATTATCCAAAGGCCGTGAACGTTATCAAGAGGCACGCTTATGTAGATGACATTCTTTCCGGAGCAAATAGCATTCAAGAGGCTATCGAAATACAACGACAAGTTAAGGCAATGCTATTGAGCGGTACGTTCGAGTTGCGGAAGTGGACGAGTAACTGTCCAGAATTACTGTCAGAGATCTCTGTTGAACAAAGAGAGCAATTGGAACCACGAAACATTGTTGCAGAAAAAGGCATTAAAACTCTAGGCACATTCTGGAACCCTGAACTCGATGAATTCTGTTTTAGGTTTCATTACAGGGCGATCATTTCACAAAGAGATAAATTTTATCAGCAATCGCGAGACTCTTCGACCCACTAGGCTGGTTGAAGCCGGTAATTGTTACAGCCAAAATAATAATTCAAGACTTATGGAAGCAAAAACTCGGATGGGACAATGAAGTTCCGACTATCATAATCTTCGAGTTCACGACACAAGGGGGAATTATAGTTCGAATTTAATCATAGCTAAATGCAAGGTAGCTTCACTCAAACCAAAACTGACCATACCAAGGGCAGAACTTTGCGGTGCTGTACTAGCTACTAAATTATTAACATTTATTCGCAGGTCTTTGTCTCCTAACATTGAAGGGGATCATTGGGAACATGGGGAACATTGGGGGAATTATAGTTCGAATTTAATCATAGCTAAATGCAAGGTAGCTTCACTCAAACCAAAACTGACCATACCAAGGGCAGAACTTTGCGGTGCTGTACTAGCTACTAAATTATTAACACTTATTCGCAGGTCTTTGTCTCCTAACATTGAAGCATCTTCAACATTTTTATGGACAGACTCCCTGATCGTTTTAGGTTGGATTCGAGGAGATCCTAATAGATGGAAGATTTTCGTCGGGAATCGAATAAACATAATACTACAAGCTAGCAACATTTCCCAATGGCGACATGTTGAATCAGCCGACAACCCCGCCGACTGTTCCAGCCGAGGGATGAATCCTACAAAACTGTCAAAATGTCAAATATGGTGGCATGGCTTCTGTTGCCATCTAACAATTGGCCAACAAAGGTTGAAAAATCGGCATTGCTGAATTCAACGTCAGAAGAAATTAGAAAAATAAGAGTCCACGTGCAACCAAATCCTATCAATGCGTTGATTGAAATTATTTCATCATTTGCAAAACTAGTCCGCGTTGTCGCTTATTGTCATCGGTTCATAACCAATGCGCGTCGAATTCAAGGACAGCGGTTAACGGACTACCTGTCCGTCCATGAGTGGAATCGCAGCCTGGTTACCATTATTAGGACTGTACAAACCGCTGCCTTCCCGGAAGAATGGGCAACACTTAATTCAAATGCAACATGGCCTAAAAGAAGCGCATTATTGTCTCTCAGTCCGTTTTTTGATGCCAGTCAAAACATCATTCGACTAGGAGGACGCCTTCGAGATTCATTACTTCCTGAAAGAGAAAAACATCCTTATATCTTACCCGCAATCACTTCACTAACTTGTAAACTTGTTAACGATAGTCACCTAAAAACACTTCACGGTGGCGTTGTTATAACTTTGAATCACATCAGAAAACGCTTCTGGATCATCAATGGTCGCAACGTAGTTAGATCTGCAATACATCGATGCATTGTTTGCTACAAATGCAGTCCTAAGTCAGCGCAGCAGCTCATGGGCAGCTTGCCGGCTCCAAGAGTCTGCCGATCTAAGCCATTTACAGCGGTAGGAGTCGATTATGCAGGTCCGCTGCGTATTTCACCATCAAAGGGACGAGGTCGTACTACAATGAAGGGACATGTAGCTCTGTTTGTGTGCTTAGCCACCAAGGCTATACACTTGGAGGCAGTAGGAGACTTGTCAGCAGATGCCTTCATCGGAGCGTTAAACCGATTTATAGGAAGAAGAGGCTTGTGTAGTGACATTTACAGCGATTGTGGTACTAATTTCATCGGTGCAAACAGCAAGTTACAAGCAGACTATAAGTCATATAAGGCATTCATTAATTCTAAAAGCGCCTTTCTTGATTGAAAAACAAATACAGTGGCATTTCATCCCACCATCGGCTCCACGCTTTGGTGGATTATGGGAGGCGGGTGTAAAATCGATGAAAACCCATCTAAAATGCACCATCGGAGATCGCATCCTAACATACAAGGAGCTGAGCACTGTCTTAGTTCAGGTCGAAGCATGCCTTAATTCTAGACCTTTATGCCCACTCACAAACGATCCTTCGGATTTCATAGTCCTAACACCAGGACTTTTCATAACTGGATATTCGTTACTTTCACCGCCGAGTCCAGAGCTCGACTTGCACAAATCATTTCCAAATCGTTGGAAAAACTGTCAATATCTAGCGCAACAATTTTGGCGTCGTTGGAGTAGCGAATACTTGTCTCGACTTCAAAGCCGACCTAAGTGGTTAAAACGCCAACCTAATCTGCAAATTCACGATGTTGCTTTAATAAAGGATGAAATACTTCCATGTCTTCAATGGCCTTTGGCACGTATAATGGAATTGCATCCGGGCGCAGACAACCTAGTACGTGTTGTCACAGTTAGAACGAAGAATGGATTACTTAAACGTCCTATAACAAAGATCTGTCCACTGCCTATCCAAGATAGTTTTCAAACATCCAAACCCGACCTGACACACTAATGTCATTTGCACTTAACCTTTCTTTCAGGACTAATGGTATCCTGGTGATACCATCCGGGCGCAGGATGTTGCGGCTGCTGGCAACCCTAAAATTATAAAAACCTTCTGGCAACTCGTTTTTTCCATTGTAAAACTTAAACCTTAAAACCTAATATTTAAAGGGAAACAAATAAACTCATTGAATACACGAAACAACATGCCCTCTTTGTTTTATGGCTGTGAGCTATATGCAAACTGTAACTATCTGCAGAGGTAGACTTAACAGAGCATACGATACAATTGTAAGATACATATACGGCCTAAAGAGATTTGATCATATTTCCGAATATCGATTACTTGTTTATGGCATATGGTTCGACTCCCTATTAGTTTTTCGCACGTTACTTTGCTTACATAAACTTCTATCCTCGCATGAACCGTCGTACCTGTATGCCAAACTAAATTTTACCCATTCAAGCCGTAACAATTGTTTAGTACCTGTTTGGAAATTGACGTATCAATTTAACATATGTATGTATCATATGTAAACTTAGATGTACATAATTTGTAAGTAATCTATTGCTTGTGTCTTTTGTGTTATTGCCACGCAATGATACAACCAAACCGGTTTTCCTGTTATTCATGTAAGAATTTAGTGTACAAGACGTTATGTGCTAAGACAATTTTTCAGTAAATAAAGTACAGTCCTATCGTTAACATTGTCTGAGCTAATACGAGTATATAAATTTAAAAGATTTGTGATTAAATAACATTGTAATAAATAAATAAACAAAGTTATTTAATAATAATAATTTAAATAACATCGTAATTAAATACGTGTTTGTGAATTACATAATTAACAATTAAATACTTATTTATTGTTTATTTATTTTTATTTTGTAGATATGGAAGTATTATCTAAACTAAGCATTCGCTTTAAACTCTCTAAAACCTCTGGTATTGTTTGCTCGTATCAAAATCCTAGTGACTTAAAATCACTGGCTAAAATCGAATCACCCAAATGTCACTGTTGCCACCGTTCCTCAAAAGTAACTGGTCGTCAGTTTCTTTTAGAAGGACATCGGCAGGACAGTTCCAGTACCAGTAGAAGGCATATGCGGGTTCTGCCTCAATGGCACCGCCTGTGTATTTCGGAGGTGTCACCTCCTAAGGGGCGCTGTGTGTGTAAGAGCGAGACAATGGGCGTAGTGTGTGTAAGAGTGAGAAAGACTGTATGAGTGGCAACTGGACCGACGGTCGATTGGGAGATGGGGTGGAAGCAGGGAGAGGGAGGGGAGACACGTGCGTTATGGTATGTGAGTATTGGGAGACCAGCAGTGGCAAGATGCTTGCCTTTGTTGTTGTAGGATATCATAATAAGATTTTTTATTTCTGAGGTGTGAATGGATGAGGGTAGGATTTTTATGAGTCAAGCGACTGTGGTTTGTGTGTCGCATAGAGTACGCTGTACTTCTAGTTCAATGCTTGTTGGATACAGAGCTGTGGGAACGGGTACGTGCGTGCGTAGCGGCTGCGCAAGCAGAGGTTGTGTTGTTAGTGGGAAGTGTAATAAAATGTCAAGTGGCTGCGTGCTCCGTATCTTGGCACGCATGTGGTTGATGCATAGAGATGTTTGAGGAAAATTTGACGCCTCTGTTTTAGCTGTGTTGTAGTTGTTGTTTATTTAATTGCTTCGCTTTTGAGACGCCGCCCCAGAGGTGTAGTAAAACTTAATGTAAACATAAAGTGAACGGATCGAACTTCGGCTTTGCGTGCATGCATGATATGGAGCGTGGGGCTGTGTAAGCAGAGGTACTGCTGTTGTTGCTTATTTAATTGCTTGGGATCAAATTGTGGCTTGACTTCAATTTGCTAAGAATTAAATTAATGTAAACATTTCCGCAGAAAACGTAAAATTTTACGACACTGATCAGAACATGATTGAACATATGCGGATTTTTTAATCTCAATTTTACAAGGGTTCAGCTGGAGTATGAAAGGACTGAAATTTATAATCAGACTTCATTCAGTATCTGAACGTGGTATCGAAATGTTGTGGATTCGTCATTTGATTTTGTCTTCCTCATTTGTTAAATTTTCAACAAATTTTTAGTGAAAGTGAATATTTTAAGGTTAATGAAACAGAAAAAATTTAAACAAAATATTTTTAAAAGATGTAAAAATTTAAATAGAAAAAGGAAAGAATTTTAGAAAGTGCACAGAACATTTCAGGAAGTAAACAGAAAGTGCACAGAATATTTTAAGAAATAGAAAAACTTAAATAAAAAATTTTAAAAAGTGCACAGAACATTTTAAAAAGTAAAAACATTTAAGGAAAGTGAAATACGTATAAAAGCATTTAAACAGAGGAGTGACCAAAACAATTAAAAAAGACAAGTTAATACGACATTTTTGAAAGTTAAAAACTTAGAAAACATTTCAAAAAAGTTAGAAAACATTTTAAAAACGAAAAAACTCTAAAGACTTTAAATAAAAGACAAAATAAAAACTTGTTTCAACAACAACAACAACACCAACAACAACACTAATAACAACAACAAAATCAAGAAGTACAACAACAGTATTATAAAATAAATATCTATAATAAAAATAGTATCGAATGAATAATAATTAATAATTGGTAGTTGAAGGTATTATATAAGTATAATTACAATTATATAAGTATAATTATAATTATATTAACAATAATACAAACAATATTTTATTTAAGAATATAAAATAATATACAATAATACGAATATTTTTAATATTTACTTTTTCTGTACTCTGTAGATTTGTATATTCATATATTCCCTTAATTTACAGCATCAACGGCGAGAGCAGCACCAACAACATCAGCTGCAGCAGAAACAACAATAACAAATCAGCAAAACCAACACCATCACCTTCATAAACAACAACAACAACTCCAACACAACATCACTTCCACCGCCACAGCCTCCATCACCGTCACCTCCACTACTACCATGGCTACCAACGGCAACAGCAACAACAGCATCAACAACAACAATAACACCATTTCCAATACTATGAAAGGATCTATTTGTAGCGAGTGTGGTCAGCGCTTCTCTGAAAAGCGCATCTTAAAACGCCATGTTTTAAACAAACATGCTGAAAAGCAAGCATTCGATTGCAACGAATGCAACATTAAATTTACCCGACGTGACAACTTTCAGAGGCATAAAACTAAATTACACCCTCAATCATCATCATCGTCAGTAGCAACAGCAGCGTATTTAACCAATCCTCGGCCTTCAACATCGACAGCATCATCATCAATACCAGCTCATGTTCGTTGTACCAACTGCAACGAAAACGTCTTAAACAACTTAACAAAAGATTGGGCTCATGTTCCAATAAACGAGCATTTGAAAATAATAAAGTCTGCCTTTAATGGCAGAATCAAGACGTATGTGCTGGAAAATGATGATGAGGATTTGCTCATGGAAGTTTTGGCTGCTCTGCATAAGTTATTGATGAAACAATGGAGATATATGCTGAGTATGTTAACATAACCAATGATGATGAAATGACGGTTAAAATAAAATCATTTCACTAAAAAATGATAATGGTTAATCGAACCGAAGAGTGGCTAATATTTATAATGATATGCGCGACCAGCTACGGAAAAAAATTTCCGAGTTCCAGGAGAGGGACAGTGGCTGGTCGCTACTTAAAATACGCCACTTGGAGGTGAATGTTAACCATTATCGGCCTCTGAAGGGATCATTATACATCCCACTACCCAGAAAGCTGCAGGAGAAGCACGCATGCGTTAATGTTAAAAATAACGACGTATACTGCTTCAAGTGGGCTATAATATCGGCCATGTATCCTGTAACTAAGAATGCAGATAGATATTCTAGCTATCATATAAATAATATTGAAGAGTTTTCATAGTATTGAAAGTATTGAGTGTTATATTGAACTTCAGCGCATTGACGTCCCCGTTGTCGCTGAATCAAGTCTCCCGATTCGAGGAACGAAACCCACACATTAGTGTAAATGTGTTTGGGTACGACGAGGAGATCGGGAGCATCGTGGGACCGTACTACTCCACTTCGGTGGAGAAGTCCTCCCACATAAGCCTCCTGCTGATTCAGGAGGAGGAGCATGTCAAGGTATATTAATTTAAATTAAAACTAATGATTAGTGATTTTCATAACACTAATTTTGTGTTTTCTCTCTTTTCTTTCTTTAGATTATTGATGAGTCAGCAGACGGCACATAAAGATAGAGCGTATTTCTGTAACCAGCTGCCTGCAGTAGTCGCATTGAGCAGCAGAAAGAGGTATGCAAGAAGGTGGTGGCGGTAATGCCTAAGCAGGAGGAGGCATCACTTAGTTTTAAGAATTTAGAACGTAAGTTAGATGTACCATTTGTAGTTTATAATGATTTTGAGTGTATTTTAAAGAATGTAGATGTAAGTTTAAATAGTAGTAATGTGCAAAAGCACATACCAATAGCTTTTAGTTGCTGTATAGTTTGTAAGTATAATAGTGTTACGTAAATTTAGATTTACGGGTATGACTCTCTCTTAGGTTCGATCTCTGGATTGTGAATAATCTAATAAAACTCAAAAGTGTTACTGTTCTTAATTTCACAAATTTATTCTTTTCTTATTGCACTTATTAACACTTATTACTTGACGTTATGCTCACAAGGTGTCGATGTGTTCTGTTCAAGAACCAAACTCGAATTAATTCTCCGAGACGCCCTGCGTCGATTTATATGTCAGTTGATACTGCTGCGGAAGGTTCTGAAACCATGTAGCAAATTCCCGATCTATCTATTTGATCTGTCCCGCGCTAGGTGTCGTCTTGGAAGCTCGTGGAAGGTTCTGGAATAATCTATCAAATTGTCGATCTATGCTGCGCTGGATGTCGTCTTGAAGGTTCTGGAATTATCTAGAAAATTGTCGATCTATCTATTTGATCTATTGTATCTCGCGCTAGATGTCGCCGTACAAAGTTGTGTAAGGTTGTGAAACTAGCTATCTATCTCTTTATATCTTACTATAGATGCATGTAGATGTCGCGATTTGAATGGTTTCCAGTGGTTTCGCGAAAGTTTCATTGTAAATTCGTCACAATAGCAATTTAAATAAGTTTGTAATATATTCGGGAGAAGATGCCATCACTAAATTTATTCAAATCTTAGTGGGGGATGTCAAAGAATTTTGTAATAATTATTGGAATGTCGTGAGGAATATGACTCCCTTGAGTCCGGTAGAACTCAGACATCAGTCTGAGCACAATGTCTGTCACATTTGTGCCATGGGGGGCAGATAGGGTGGCAGATCATTGTCATTTAACGGGAAAGTATAGGGGCGGGGCACAACGAGTGCAATTTGATATTTCAAATTTCATTTATCCTTATATTTTTCCACACTTTTTCTGGCTATGACTGCCACCTATTTATTAAGAAACTCAATTTATTTGAGGGGGATATAAATGTTATCCCCTTAAATAAAGAGTTGTACGTATCCCTGTCGAAAACGATTTTTTTAATTTCACCAGTCTTTGGTGTATATTCAATTATTTTGTCACACACACACCGCCCCTTAGGAGGTGACACGTCCGAAATACACAGGAGGTGTATTGAGACAGAACTCGCATATCCCTGCTACTAATAACTATTAGGCACACATTCTTAACCTCAAAGCGACATTTCCTTATATTTACCATAAGGTTCTGGCACTCTCTACCAGAAGACATGCAAAAAATCACCAGTACATCGCACTTTAAGCAGAAACTGCTACGATACCACCCTTGCAACACATGCATAGATAGTTGCTCCCTCTCCCTTCCTCGTGTTTCTTTCCCTGGTTCCATACTCTTGTCCTGTCTCTCTATCTCTTATTCTCTCCCCTTCTATCCCTCTATGTTTCTATTACTGTTTTGCTTCCCTTGCAATATCTTTTCTTTTTTTTTCTTTTAATATTAAGCATTTAATTCCATCCACTTGCAATTTGAATTGATATAATTCTTTTATTTATATTAATTTAACCATCGATATAAGTTATCCTATTTTTAAGACTTATATATACGCTTGCTGTATAACAATTATATTAGTAATAAATAAATTGAAATTAAATTAAATTAAATAAACTATTGTCAGGCACTCAGCCTGAGACCAACTGTAACCAGTGGCGTAGTCAGTAAGATTGTAAAAGGTTTGTGGAATTAATAATAAAGAATAAATAAAGAAAACAAGTAAAAGTGTTGTCTTCGGCCTGGCCGAAGTCTAAATATCCTACACCCGAGTAACTAAAAAAATTATGCTATGCGGCTATTTATTTGCCAGCTGATACTGCTGCGGAAGGTTCTGGAACTATCTAGCAAATTGCCGATCTATCTATTTGTTATATCTCGCACTAGAGGTCGTCTTGCAATGCTGTGGAAGGTTCTGGAACTAGCTATCTATGTATCTCTTTCTCTCTTGCACTAGGTGATATGTAGATGTCGCGATTTAAAGCATTTGGATGGTTTCCAGTAGTTTCGCGAAACTTCGATCGTAAGTTCGTCACACTGCCCTCCACTTAACTCTGATCGTCCCGATCAAACACCAAATTCCTTGATCCATATGGCGCTAGTCTCTCCAAGTGAACGACTTCAATTTACCTCTCTTCTGCGTATAGGCTTGTATGCGATACACAACATCGTTCAGTCGCTTCATGACTTTATATGGCCCTTCCCACGACGTTTTCAGCTTTGGAGACATAACCTTTTTCCGCTGCGGATTGTAAAGTAGCACCAAGTCGCCTTCTTGAAATCCTTCGGAATTCAAAGCTCGGTCATAACGATCCTTAATTTTATTGCTCATTAGCTGTGTTTGCTGCCTCACATGTTGATTTATTTCATCCATTTCGGACTGAAGCAATTCCCAATAGTTGCTTTCAGTTTTAGTAAGTTCATTTGCTTGGGGAGTCTCAAATCTGTGCCAAAAATAATCCTCGCAGGTGGATGGCCGGTAGTATCATGGACTGCTGATCGGTAAGCCAATAAAAACATCTCTTACTTTCGTAAGAAAGTATTACGTACTTTCCGCAAATTTTCTTCTAATGTTCGGTTAAACCTTTTTACCATGTCATCCGATTGTGGATGTAGAGCTGTCGTTCGAGTTTTATATCCAACAATGAGCACATTTATTGAAATATAGTAGACTCAAAGTTCCTCCCTTGATCTGAATGCAACTCAATTGGTATTTCAAACCGCGTGACCCAATTCAGCACAAATCTTCGGCCACATTTTTAGCCTCCTGATTTGGTATAGCGTATACTTCAAGCCACTTACTGAAATAGTCCATAATCATACATATTTGTTCCCAGAGTCACTAGTAGGAAATAGACCAGCTACATCCATTGCAATGCGTTCGAATGGTGCTACCGCATTGTACCGCTGCAACCTTCCTCTGCTTCTAACTTTCGGACCCTTAGGTGCATTCCGCGCAGTTTTTAATCCATTCAGCAACTGATTCTTGACAATTCACCAAGTAAAACTGTTGTTTAATCTTTTCCAGTGTTTTCGTGACGCCGAAATGCCCTCCACTCCTATTCTAGACTTTAGTAGGACAACCAAATCGCGATGCAGAACTCCGTTTATCAACTTCAAGCAGTTCCATTGCACCCAATACGCCTTGTCCAACGAACTTTCTGATGCCATTTCTTCCTTGGTTGGTTTTTATCTGTTTCTTTCGCCTTTATGACCTTAACCAAGTCCTTCAGTTGACTTTTCCTTACAGCGCTGGGTTGCCATTCATCATCAGGTTGCAGATTTGTTAAACGGATGTGGACCATACGTTCGCTTCTTTCAGCCTTTGGAGCAATGCTTACATTGCGATGCACATGGGCGTCGAGATAGTGCATCGGCGTTTCCATATTGCCCACCTTTCCGGTACTATATATCACAGCCATAATTCTGCAAAATTTCTATCCATCGCGCAATCTGTCCTTCGGGATTTTTAAACTGGAGTAACCATCTGAGTGCTGCATGATCTGTTATTAGATGGAAATGCTGTCCATACAGATATTTGTGAAAATGTTTCACGCATTCGACCACTGCCAAGACTTCCCGTCTTGTAACGCAATAGTTCCTTTCCGGTTTTCGAAGAACTCTGCTATAGTATTCAATTACTTTTTCCTGACCATCGATAACATGTGAGAGTACGCCTCCTATTCCATGTGCACTAGCATCTGTGCCTAGGACAAACTTTTCGCCAGTAACTGGATAAGACAACATTGGAGCTGTACAAAGCAATTCCTTCAACTGCTTCAAACTTCTTGTGACATTGGCAAATCCGGCTACAAAGTGTCGGTAATATGTACAGAGTCCAAGGAAGCTTCGCGCTTATTTTTTTATGGCAGATAGAACCAAACTCAGGTGATGCCCCCTATCACCTGGGGAAGGGAAAGGAAGGGGAAAAGTGGGAGTAGTGTCGATTTACACCTCTTTTAAAAGCTTCGACTTTATAAGTGGGTGGGAAAACATGCGCAGGGAGACTATTCCACAACTTAACTGCGCGACGAAAAACGAATTCTCGCGGTAGTGGGTAGTGCGTTGGAACGGGATCGAGACGTAAATGGGCTGCACCGCTCTGGAAAGACGATTAGATCTGTTGAATACCTGAACCGAAGGAATCAGGCTGGCTACTTCAGAGGAACTATTACCATTAAAGTATCGCTAAAATAAGGTTACGCACCCCACATCTCGACGACATCCCAAGGTTCAATAGAGCTGGATACCCTACTGTCCCCTATAAGCTTTATCGCACGACCTTGTATACGGTCCAGAAGCTAAAGATATGTTTTCGAAGCTCCCGACCAAATATGCGAGTTGTACTCTATTTTCGGACGGATATAAGTGGTGTAGATACAACGAAGGTCGGTTGGAGTGAAGAATTTCTTGCACCGCTTTAAAAAGCCTAAGCACTTGGCTGCTTCTTTCGACACATCAAAAATGTGATCGTTCCAACGAAGATCGCATTGTATTGACATGCCCAGAACATCAAGAGCCTCCGACTCATTAATATCCACACCACCCATATTTAACGGTGGGAAGTTGTCGCCCGCCAGACGCTTGTGGGTCAACAAACAGCATTGGGTCTTCCGCGCATTAAAATCAACCCGATTCGCTTGACCCCACTCCTGGATTTTGTTGAGGTCAGATTGGAGTGTGTCATTCATAATACTGCGTTTTCTATTAATCTCCAGAATAGAGGGACGCCTGGAGAATGAATATGAATGACAAATGTTGCTGTCATCAGCAAAGGAGTAGACGGGGTTTGATGTCAATGAGAGAAGGTCATTGATGAAAATAAGAAAGGGTGTCGGAGACAGGACCGAACCTGACGGGAACCCTGACGGAAGTCAAGGAAGCCACTGAAGCAGCAATAGCCACAATAAGGAACTGGTTAGCAGTCGTGAAGCTGAGACTGGCAGATCATAAGACGGAAGCGGTTCTGGTTAGCTGTCGGAAAAAGGTCGAGTGTCTTAATGTCAAAGTTGGTGACTGCATCATCGTAACCAAACCATACATAAAATATCTCGGAGTGATGATAGATCATCGACTGACATTTAAAGCCCATCTGGAGTACGCGCAACGCAAGGCAGCGGAAGCTGTAACAGCACTATCCCGAATAATGCTCAACACCCGAGGTCCGCGGCAACGCGGAAGGCAACTTCTAGTAGCTGTGGTTAAGTCCATAATATTATACGCGGCACCAGTATGGAAAGAAGCTTTGTGGAAAGTCAGCTACGCACGCGGTTTGAATGCAACGTACAGATATTGTGCGCTAAGGGTCTCTTGTGCATTTCGGACAGTCTCGACAGATGCAGCTCTAGTGATTGGAGGTTTGATACCTTTGGATTTGATGGCTAGGGAAGTGTCAATAAGGGCAAGTGCAGTGGCAAGCGACAACCGCGCGAAACCTACAGACAGCGCGCAGAGCGAAGCGCGGCAAGCTACCATTGAAGAGTGGCGAGATGGCAAAGCGCAGAAAATGGAAGGTGAACTCACAGACTCATTTCTAGTTTGGGACCATAGTTATCTAGAACACATGGAGAAATTGACTTCTACATAACCCAGATCCTGAGTGGACACGGCTGTTTTAAGGCATATCTTTACAGATTCGGATATGAGCGCGATCCATTATGTGAGTATTGCGGAGCAGCGACAGTAGAGGATGCGAAGCATGTATTCTTCGAATGTCCCAGGTATGATTCGCGTAGGAACGAACAACAGAGACTGGTAGACCAGACTATTACATATGCTAAAGGACAACGAATTTTGGAACGCAGTGAGCCGAATACCGCGTTAATAATGTCAGAGCAATGAAGGCTCGAGCAAGCAAGGAGGCGCTTGAGAGTAATGGCCCGTAAAGCCTTCCTCCCCCTCCCCACACTGTAATGCTTAACGGCAGTCCCGTGGGGGCGAATACGAGAGGAGGTGGTTTTAGTGAGTAAGAGTCTCACACAACTGACTGCTCAGAGGACCTAGCAGCAGAGCCCATGATGGGTTTCCACCTAACAAAAAAAAACAAAAAAATTCTCGGTCAAATGCTTTGGAGATATCCAAAGCAACAACCTTACTCTCACCGAATTGGTGAACACAACTGTTCCACAGCTCAGTGAGGAACGCCATCAAATCGCCTGTGGAGCGGTGAGCACGGAAACCGTACTGGCGATCACTGATCAATTGGTTGCTCTCCAGATACCTCATCAAGTTAAAATTTAATATATAATGCTCTCCATAACTTTGGAGAGCATTGAACAGATTGCTAGATGGCCGGTAATTGGCAGGATTCGTAGCCTCACCTTTTTGGGGAACTGGCTGCACATTGGCAATCTTCCACGAAATCGGAAATGCTCCTTAAATATATGATAAGTTAAAGAAATTGCGCGATGGGCGAACCAGTGTTGAGGCGCACTTTCTCATCACGTGGGCTGAAATGCCATCCGGTCCCGAGGATTTATTGACGTTGAGGTTTACAAGCACTCTTTTAACAGCCCGCGTTCGAAAGTCCATCTCAGGCATAATATAAAACACACCATCGATCACGGGTAGTGGTTGGCTACTCTCAGGAAGAGAGCAGTTTTCAGCAAACATTTTGGCTAATAATTTTGCCTTGTCAACCGAGTAAGTGAAGATCTGATCATCCTTGAGGAGAGTTGGAATAGACGATCACGTCTGATTCTTCACCCTCCCCACGAACGACCAAAAGTTATTACTACCCTTATGGTATTCAAGAACTCTACGTCTAAGGCGCTGCTCGTAGAGAGTGGCTTTAGAGTGGCATTACACCTATTTCTGGCCTGAATGCGCAGCAGTTTAGTATCAGCAGTTTTGTTTAAACGCCAATTCCTTAATGCTTCCTCTTTGGACCTGACTGCTTGTCTGCAAGTCGCATTAAACCAGGAATGGTCTTTTGATTTAATGGAAATTCTTTTATTGGGTATGAAAGACCTCATACCAAATAAAATTATATTTTCTACTAATTTTTCTGCAGCATTTATATTTCTATCCCTTAAACACAACTGCCAATTGAAACGGCTATTAAAGGACTTCAGCGCATCCCAATTAGCATTCTCATAAAGCCACACTCTCCGCTTCGTAGTTGGCTGTTGAGCGGATTGAAGACTAGAATATGGGAAGGTAGCAGAAATTTTAGCGTGGTCCGTATTACCAAGAGGTGCAAGAACATTCACATCATACTTGCTGTGATGTGAAGTTAGAAAAAGGTCCAGAATGTTTTGGTTTTGCCCTTCAACGCAGGGAAAGTGCGTTGGTTCCTTCACTAATTGAGTCAAATTATTAGACTCAGCAAATAACTCATCATACAAACCCTCAGGTGTCGTGTGACTCGAATGACGTAGCCAATTGGAATTACGAACATTGAAATCACTAGCAACAACAATTTCACTGTTTGGATACGATTCCAGGATTTTAGAAATGGAATCAGAGAGACTGTCCAGTTTATCAAAAGTTGGCAGCCTCTCTAGACCCGGGCTTCTATAAATGAAGCAAGAGTGCAGGATGTGCGACTGGATTTTGAACTTAACTCACATGGAGCTAAATTCGGCATCCGTCGTGCAAAAGTGTTGCTGACACTGGTACGCAACATCACTGCGAATGCATAAGACGAGGCCTCTGTATGGTGAAAACAATGGCAGTAAATGGTACCCAGGCATGTGAAATTCCAGTAGATCAGACACCTGGGTCTCACTTAGTGCCATTACATGCGGTTGGTAGGTGCGCATAGATCGCGAAAAAATTCGCCCTCAAGCCACGCACATTAGTAGAATCTATGCGGAATTTTGTCATCGCCACCCACTGTAAGGAAGTGTAAGATCAGCTGTACAAGCGGCCACGAGTACGTCGCAAGCAAAGCAAAACGCGACAAGACAAGAGTTATCCTTGCAAGCCTCCGAGAAAATCGTAAATATACCCAAGTAACTTGTTAAGTTGAGGGAAGGTTTTACAGGTTTTTTTTAAATTTTTTCTACTGGTTTTCCTCCTTTCTATCTCCTATATATATATATATATATATATATATATATATATATATATATATATATATATATATATATATATATATATATATATAGATATATATATATATATATATATATATATATATATATATATATATATATATATAATTAATATATTAATATAATTAATATGTACGTAATATATATATATAATATATATATATATATATATATATATATATATATATATATACATATATTAATAAATTTATTATATAAATATAATATATATTTATGAAATTACTAGGGAGCGGGTATATTTAGGTTTTTCGCAGATGCGTGGAAGAATCTTCTGGTCACACCAACGGAAGCCTGTTTCTCCAGACGCGACACAACTTGTTCATTAATTTCCCCTACAACAGTTTTGTTAATGTTGACGCAGCCGTGCTAGAACATTGGACTGTGATGTGTTGGCCTTTGTTGAAAGCGATAAGGAAATTACTAGAACAAGAGAAACCAAAAGCCGGCATGAACATGGAGAGCAGAAAAACTGTATTAAAAAAAGAATATAAAATAAATATACCGGTTCATTTGTGGATGGACATAGTGCTTTGGAGTGACCGTGATCCCAAACACCTCTGCAGAATCGTATATAATATGTTTTTATAAGCAAAGCAGCCAAATGTTAACTGGAAGCGAACTGGAAAATTATTATAAATATGTATGTACGTAACTTGCGTGGAAAAGTGTACATATACACATGCATGCATATATATGTAGGTCGATAGGTACATCAATGCACCCAGCTTGAATCCTGACTCTTAATCAATGTTTCTGAAGAACGCAATTTTAGAATTCCCATGTGAGAATTCTGTAATACAAAATATTACAGTATTTAAAAATCAACATCAAATAAGGCATTCCACAAAATTAGTTTACAGTATTTAAAAATGCCCTAATACACACATTAAAATAACCAACAGAACTCTCATAAAGTTTTAAAATTAAAAAAAAAATGTTTCCGTTTTCACAATTTGCTGGTTTCTTTATTTGCTTTTAGGTTCTCATTAATTTATTTAATATACCAGATTTATTTAATTACTTTTTTACTTGGCCTTAACGGGTACCTTACGAACTTTAAGTTTATTTCTTTAACTTTATTTCTTTAAGTTGTACATTTTAGGTTCTTGTAAAAGTTGTACATTTTAACTCGATAGTAACCTTTATTTTAATAGTTATTTTATTTTAATGTCTTTTGTACGTATATTAAGGGGGTTATTATATTTCACTTTTAAAAACGGTGTTCTTTACGAATTTTACGCGGCGTTTTAAAATTACAATACAATCTTAGGACAATTTCTACATTATGTATAATTTCATTTTAAATAGGTTATTTTAAATAGTTTATTACATAGGTCATTAAAAATTAATTTTGTTCAGAGGCAAGAGTTATTGGAGTTCTTCTCATGTAAATTGTGAGGTAGAGAGAAAGACAAAATAGATCCAGAAAAGTTCATATACTCTTCTGTCCGTCCGTCTGTTTGTCTGCCCGTTGAAATCACGATTACCGGATGACGGAAAGAGATATTGTCATTTATCGCAATTTGGCACCAATATTCTTTGTTATGTAGGGTAGTTGGTATTGGTTTATGAGACCTTCATATTTTTATACACCCGAAAGGAGTAGGGCATATTCACTTTGTTCTTCCGTTTGTAACGCAGAGAAGGAGACGAGATAGATATAGAAAAGTATATATTATTGCTCAGCGTCACCTCCTGAATCGATTTAGCCCTGTCCGTTTGTCTGTCTGTCTGTCTGTTGAAATCACGATTACGGGAGAACGAAAATGGATATCGCGATGAAATTTGGCACAAATGTTCTTTGCTGTGTAGGGCTGTTTGAGAAAATGGGCGAGATCGGTAAACAGCCACGCCTACTTTACAAACGGAATGTAAAGGCCGTGCGAGATATTAAGGTATAATTTTATACCGGAACATATAACGCCATTACTAAAATTTGTACAAAAACAGTACTTTGCGTTCTATTTTAGGTGTTGTACGTAAAGCAACCTTTTATAAAAAACAGCCTAAAAAGTACCTATATAACAGTACTTTAAAACAGTACGTTTGGAGACCCAATCTAAAACGCAAATGATGCTCATGTCTTTACACTGAACCAAGAAAAAAAACGAGAAACCACCGTTACTATAACAACTTTTCTCTATTATTAAAGCAGGAACGGAGTACATAATACAGGGAATACAAATTTTGATAAATATACCTTCCTTGTCTGCCATTTTTGAAGCCAGTAGTTTTTCTTCAATTGACTGCAAGTTTTTTCGTACCGAAATGACTAGTTAAGGTTAAAGTGAGCAAATTACAATCTTACTATTTCAAGTTAAAAATCGTTATAAATAGGCTTTAAAAGATTGGTATAAAAAAATAATAGAGCTACTGTAAAAATCTGTTAAAACAAAAAAAAAGTCCAGTGACAAAAAAATACGTCGATAATAGACCAAAAATTACGAGGTATGTTAATATCTTATACCGTTTACAAGATATTGACAACTCTTGTATGAGTGGGCGTGGCACGCCCAGTTTTTGCAAAAATTTTAGCAATGGCGCTATATGTTCCGGAATAAAATTATACCTCAATATCTCGCACTGTTTATAAGATATTCGCATTATAAAATTTTTTAAAATGAGGTGACTTTAAATTCACCATGTAAGGTAGGCGTGGTTGTCAACAGATCCCGCCCATTTTCAATCCCTGACCTACATAACAAAGAATATTTGTGCCAAATTTCATTGCGATACCTCTTTTCGTTCTCCCGTAATCGTGATATCAAAAGACAGACAGACAGACAGACAGACAGATAGACAGACAGACAGGAGGCTAAATCGATTCAGGAGGTGACGCTGCGAAAGATTATATATGCAATTCTATATCTATCCCGTCTCCTTCTCTGCGTTACAAACGGAAGAACAAAGTGAGTATACCCTACTCCCGTGGGTGTAAGGTGTAATAAAGTTAAAAGGAAGTGTTAATTTTTTTATTTAATAAAAAAGTAGGGAAAAACAGATTTGTATATCTCGGACTTTAATAATGTGTTTAACGACATCTTGGTGCGAATTCTCTGGAGCACAACTTTCACTTTCTAAATGTAGACAAAATCTTCTTAATTGTCGGAAACATTCCCATTAAAAATGTTTAAAAATACTGGTAGTTATATTTAATAATAGATTTAGACAGAACTTCCACATTTATGGATACTCCTATATTGAGTATATTCTTGACTTTATCAAACAGGCTTAATATTATAAAATGCCTTGCCTGTTATAAACTTAACTGTAGTACTCACACTCTTATCTCTATAATCAACTCCATATTAAGTTCTAAAATTGACTATGGTCCTATGGCCACTCACAAAAATTTTAATTAACAAATTACAAGCATTATTAAATTTAGCGATTAGAATGGCTTCTGGAGCTTATCGAACAACTCCCATCAAAAATGTATTATTTTCATCTAATATAATGTCTCATACAAAAGTTGTCAATATCTTGTAAACTGTATAAGATATTAACACGTAATTTTATCGAGAGGTAAATACCTAAAATGGGCGTGGTCGGCCAATTATACAAAAGCTGTCGATAGCCCATAAAATATTTTTTAAAATATTAATACGTTATTCTATCCAGCAGTTAGAGACATTACAAAAATATTTTTAAAAATGGGCGTGGTCCTTATACAAAAGTTGTTAAGTTGCGAAAATATAATTTTTTTAGTTACTCGGATATTTAGAGTTCGGCCAGGATGAAGACAACACCTTTACTTGTTTTCCTAGTGAAAAGGATCATATCCGATTTTGTGGCATTTATGGTGAGGCCCTGCTCTCGACACCGCCTTTCAACGGTGCAGAGCACACCGCGTATAACGTCGCGCATATTGTCCAAGTATTTGCCTCTTACTATAACTGCTATGTCATCCGCATATCTGATAGTGTATACGCCTCCACAGTCAAGTCTTTGTAGTAAGGAGTAGACGGTTATGTTCCAGAGAATGGGCGATAGAACCCCTCCCTGAGGACACACTCTCATCACCATCGCTCTCACGCTATATCCTCCACATTTAAGATTTACTGCCCTGTGGCATGAAATCAATCCAATCTACTATCATCGGATCGTGTCCACGAGTCTCAAGAGCAGATTTCATCTTCCCAAAACAGATCTTCTCACAGGCACCTTCTATATCCATGAAAATGGCTATAGCGATGCCTCCGCTTTCTCTCTCGGCCACTCCCTCTAAATTATGCATTGAATATTCCCCGCAGACTGTTTAGCAAAATCTCTTGACTCCATTGGAGCATCGCAGGGAATATTCTGTCCGGGCCAGGAACCTTAACCGGAGAAAACGTCATCAAGGCTTCTTGTACCCCGTTCAATATCACAATCCGGTTTGGACCTCGCCATCCTATCTACGTGTCTGTTAAGTGGGACTCAGGCTGCGCCATCTCTAAAGCTTTCAGAAAAGTGCCTGTCCACCAATTCTTGAACGGATTCCTCCAGTGTTTCCAGGATAACTTCCTTATTTCGGATAAATCCTACCATGGACTCTGGGTCTTTTGATATCATCTTTTGCAGTCTACATACATCCGAGATATCCTTTATGCTGGAACAGAATTCCCTCCACGTCTGCCTCTTTTGTTTGTGGAGGGACCTCTTCAACTGCTTTTTCTTATCCTTGTAAACAACCCATGTCTCAGCGTCCTTATGCCTAATGTACCGATTAAAGGCCGTCCTCGTCTCCCTCTTCATTTCACCATGAAACAGAGTCTTCCTCATCCACTTTAGTACAAGGACACGCTCTTTCGAAAGAACAGAGGTTATGTCCACGTTTAATCTTCTTACTTCAATCTCTAGCTCCGTAGTATTTCTAGGCATTTAAAAAGGCCTAGAAAGTGATTCCTTTAACGCTTCTCGATGCGATTGTCGATCCGTGTTACGTGGCATCCTTACTAACTTGCACTCGCGCCGTTGTCTTGTCCCGTAGGCGACATCAAACTGGATAGCCCTATGATCGAACATAGTTAACTTATCCTGGACCCTCCAGTTCGAAACTCTTCCCAATATGCCTAGACTGGCCTTCCTTCACCACCTCGCTTCTGATTGCATTTAAAAAAGTAGGTGCCGACCCCTTCTTCATGATGTGCAAGTTATGCTTACCCACAAATTCAAGGATATCCTCCTCTGCTATTGTCGTTGGAGCTGCCCCACACTGTATTGTGAGCGTTAGCGTCGCAACCTATAATAATCTGTATATCCTTCTCCAAACAATATCTCACCATCTCCTCAGGTGTCAGTGATTCCGGCGCATCATATGGCATGTAGGCAGTGCCTTTGCCACTTCCAATTCTCACAAACCTCAGATCTCAGGAGCAAAGGTGAGTCATAAGCACCGCCTGTATCCCGCACCTAACCATTATGCAGGCTCTTATCCCTTTCTTCCTTCCTTCACCAGTGGAAAAAGCGGGTTAGCTCTTCTGCAAGAGAGCCGATACCTCGAAGTATCCAGGGCTCCTAGTAGTATATAAAGGCCGGTTCTGGGACAAGGCATCCTCCCGTGTATTTCGGAGGATTAATCCTCCAAAGGGGCCGTGTGTATGTAAGAATGAGGAAGAATTCTCTTCCGTCACCTTGTTGTTGTTCTTGTTGTCTTATTGGTTGGTTTCGAACTGTGGCTTGACTCGAATTTGCCAGAAAACATTTTCAAAATTTAATTGAATTAATGTAAAAACTTCAAAGAATATGATGAAATCTTACACAATTTAGGGGTGCATGAATGTGCATGCATAGACTTCTTTGTCACAAGTTACGATTGAATGAGTGTGCATACATAAATTTTATATCTTATTGTTTTCTTAATTCTTGTAATTAGCTTAATTAATTGTTGAAAAAAAGTATACAGCCGTAAGTAACGTGCGAGTTTTTTCACTTTATAAAATTATGTGATAGAACAAATATATCAGTCAACAATCAACTATTAACTTAACAACATGAATCCCGTAAATATGCCGACATTTTTAACTCGAGTTCATGAGTTTTTAGTAACTCACAGGGAAAATATACTGGGGGAGCGTTTTGATTACATTTTATCCAACTATATAAAATTAAGCCAGTATAAGAATGGTGTAGAATTTTCTATGGTGTAGAATCTGCTGGGTTCCATGTCCTTGACATGGAGGATTTTGATTGAAGTCCTCCACAGGAGCGTACAAGAGAGAAAAGTCAGTTTGTTGTTGCTGATTCATTTTACTAATATTATTTTATTGTCTTTTGCAACAAATTATTTAACAAATTTCTTTTAACGTTGACTGCACCTGAGCAAAGTTACACAAAGACTGAATACCTGGAAATAAAATTTAGTATTTATATAACGACTACATAAGCACCGTGGAATATGTTGTTTACATAAGTACAGTACTCTTAAAAGTATATAAAAAATACTTCAGAAATTCATCTTCACCACTATCAACATAATTTCAACACCGTCCAAATTCAACACATATTAATAATTGATTTTTAATATTAAAAGGTTTAATAAAAAGTATATACTATTATATTTTTAAACACTATATTTATTATTTATTTATCATTTAACATGTAAAGATATTTTAGGCATAGGTGACCACAGTTGTATGAATTATAGTCTTAGAATTGTTTCTAACTCTACCAACATCGAATCGATTTTTTTATTATACTGTTATATTATTCTTTTCCTTTTATTTATTTTTTTCTTCTCATTTTTTCTCATTGATGTTTTATCTTTATTAAATATTGTTTTCTTGCTATTTTTATAATTTTTCCCCTTCAATATATTAACATGTCTTTATATACAATATATTATATATTTTATATATTTTTATTTAAAAAACCTGGGTTTTTTCCCAGAAGTCGATATATTTAGATATTTTTCCAAATAGGTATTTTTGGAAATGAGGGCGGGTTAGCAGTAGGTGGGATGCGACTTTTTAGGTACTTTTTCATGGTAAATGCTCCTCTGAAGTAGCCTGATTCCTCCGGTTCAGGTATTTAGCAGAACTACTCCAGAGAGGTGCACCCCTTTTATGTCACGATTCCGTTCCAACGAACCACGCATTACCGTGAGAATTCGTTTTTTGGTCGCGTCGTTAGATTGTGGAATAATCTCCCTGCGAATGTCTTCCCGCCCACTTGCAATGTCGAAACCTTTAAGCGAAGTGGAAACCGTCACTACTCTCTCTTTCCCCCTTCCCGCTAACCTGTCATCCCTACGGAACCAAAAAATGCTGTGCATGGATAGGGGACATCCCCTGAGCTAGGTTTCATCTGCCATAAAAAAAACAAAAGAAAAACAAAGGACGTACTTCTGACCTTTACGGACGAAATTACGAACGAGACGACCGGACTTCGGGTTGATGTTGGGCCGAAAAGTGTTTCGCATATGATGTTTCAACCTTAGCATAAACGTCATAGTTTTGGGCACTTTCCCACAAAACAAAAAACGGAATTACGTACTTACCGCGGCCGACAGCCATCCAGGTACAGGTATTTTTCGTAATTTTCGTAAGCAGGTTAGAAATTGTATAGATTCGATGTTGGTGGAGTTAGAAACAGTTATAAAACTGTCCTCACTCCACAAAAAAAATCTATACGCTCAGGGAATAGGGACTTTTTTAAAAATTGGTTAAACAACCAATGTTTAAAAAAACCAGGCTAGCTGGATTCAAAATGCAAAAGATTCCCGTCATGAACCTGAAATATTGTACTGATTGATTAGGACTGACATCCTTCTTATAAATTATACCCATTTTATATCTTTTCACCTACATATTTATGTGTGTGGTTATTACATATTTATATTAATTGTTAAAATGCGTTTAATTAAACAAGACTGAAATGTAATATTAAAGAATATGGACCTAGTAACTAGTAATGTTTCCAAATCAAGACACCGTTTTCTGCTACCAAATTCAATAAGAAGTCTTATTGTCGGACCTTCGAATTGTGGAAAGACCAATGATATGTTAAGTTTAAGAGAAAGTCCGAATGGACTGAAATTCGCAATTTAACATGTAAAGATATTTTAGGCATAGGTGACCACAGTTGTATGAATTATAGTCTTAGAATTGTTTCTAACTCTACCAACATCGAATCGATTTTTTTATTATACTGTTATATTATTCTTTTCCTTTTATTTATTTTTTTCTTCTCATTTTTTCTCATTGATATTTTATCTTTATTAAATATTGTTTTCTTGCTATTTTTATAATTTTTCCCCTTCAATATATTAACATGTCTTTATATACAATATATTATATATTTTATATATTTTTATTTAAAAAACCTGGGTTTTTTCCCAGAAGTCGATATATTTAGATATTTTTCCAAATAGGTATTTTTGGAAATGAGGGCGGGTTAGCAGTAGGTGGGATGCGACTTTTTAGGTACTTTTTCATGGTAAATGCTCCTCTGAAGTAGCCTGATTCCTCCGGTTCAGGTATTTAGCAGAACTACTCCAGAGAGGTGCACCCCTTTTATGTCACGATTCCGTTCCAACGAACCACGCATTACCGTGAGAATTCGTTTTTTGGTCGCGTCGTTAGATTGTGGAATAATCTCCCTGCGAATGTCTTCCCGCCCACTTGCAATGTCGAAACCTTTAAGCGAAGTGGAAACCGTCACTACTCTCTCTTTCTCTTATACTCTCTCTTTATACTTATACTCAAAGTCGTTGTATCAACCAAAATATGAATAATTAAAGCAGTTAATAAATCTAATTTAAAATATTGGATTATTTACATTCTCCGAGAACGAACAAGTCCACAAACCAGATGAAGCAAAAACCAACTCCATTATGATATTCGATGATGTTGCTTGTGAGAAGCAAAATAAAATTTGAGAATACTTTTGTATGGGTAGACACAAATGCATCGATTGTTTTTATTTATGTTATTGTTTTTATTTATGTTAAACATATACACGAATCCCTAAGCATTTAGTGCGTGATAATGCTAACATGATTATTATATTCAAACAAGATGAAATGAATTTGAAACACATATACAATGATCGTGTGGGAACAGACATGACTTTTGGAAAGTTTTTAAATATATGCAGAGAATGTTGGAAAGATAAATATGGATTTCTGGTAATAGGCAAAGGTTTGATAAAGGACGCTATAGAAGAGGCTTTGATATTTACATCCAGCTATAAATAAAAGCACTCCCGATACTTTCATACTAGTATGCAAACATTCTTTGAACTGATCTGATCCTGATCGGATCTAATCTGCTAGCTGATACACCTGATCTGATCTGATAGCAGATATAACTGATTATAAGAATGAATGAAAAAATATTAAAAGACCTGGTAAAAACCAGACGTATTTTGAAACAGAAATTTAGGAACCTAAAACTGGGTAAAGCAGATGTAGAAAAGCGATGAAGAGAGAGAAGCGATTTCAACCAATCACAAAATCTCTAAAGGAATTGCTTCGAAACACTGCAACAACAACAAATATTAATAAGAATGACTCTCACTTTACATATGATGAGATACCACTTAGACTAAAAACAAGTACCCCACACAAAGCAAAGAAAGAGATTGATTTTACAGACGAAAGTCTTACCAAGAGTATTGAAGACGGTGTCTTTTTCTCTCAAATGGATGATACAAACGATGCAAACAAATCAACAAAATTCTATCAACACATTCTGTCACAAGTAGAAGAACAAAATGAGCTGGACACCGCATATGGACCGAACAAAGGATCGAATGGTGAATGGAGGTTTGGAAATAGCGCTTTGGAAATGGATGGTGATAAAGTATTCATCTCAGACAAACTTTTTGGAATCTCACCGCCTACTTCTTTCAACCTCACACCCGGTCTCTTTGCATTATTGTTTTACAAGACATCATCAAAGTATGAAGAAGCAGATCTACATGTTTACAAAATAATTTTAATCAGTACTAATGCTCACAAACGTAACTATAAGAGAAATGAACAAATTGAGGAGTATAGAGTCACAGGAAAAGCTGCACGAGAAACTGGAAATAGCATCCAACCCTAATACACAACAAGCTATCGTAGGATCCAGTCAACATGACATTTTCTAGATCGAAGCATTGTTCCGCTCTTAAGATTCACTAAGAGAATATTGGAAGCAGGAAAACTACATACATCGGACTTGCCTGTGAATATAACAAAGATCAATGCAATACACATTTAGTGTGACATAGTTACCGGTTCATATATTAATAATGCACCGGCGCATATAGTTCATATGTTTTCATTGAATGTCAGTCCTGGGTATAAAATAGATGAGATTCCGGAGAAGGTCATCTATTTACCATTAAACACCAGAGAGATAAGCTCGATTTCAGTAAAAATTGTTGATCAAAGTGGTAACCTAATTAATTTTTGTGGAGAAACTATAACCCTCAGACTACACATAAAACCACAAGCATAATAAATATCTATAATAAAAGCACTTACATAGGTACACCTTCATTCACTTCTACCCTACCACTTGGACTAACAAGGTCGCAGAAGCCACAGACAACACTTGACACTATACAATGCAAACATCTGACGTTTGCAAATAAAACCTTTTTAAAATCCAAACCCAATGTTTCAAACTAAAGAAAAACTAAATTAATAATTAAAATGATTGTATGATGATAGTATCATTAAAAAAGAATACCATAGCTACTCACCGTACTTACATTCATATAAAAGCAACGATGAGATAAGGGTAGCCATTTAAAATCAAGATCTATTCGTTTTACCCAGTGAAAGTATAATTTATATTAAAGGTATGGTCACCTTGGAGAATGGAAATGTGACTTCCAATGCAAAATTAAAAAATAACTGTGACATTTTTGTTTGATGAAATTCGCTATGAGATACAACAGTGAAAAATTATATCTCTCCAATTCCATTTCTAACTCTATTCTATAATGACCCCAGGCATATGTATTTACACATTATCTATCCTAATATAACGCTTATTATCATTAAAACTTAAAGCTATCTTGTAGATTTTTTCTCTATATATTTGGTAAATTTTACAACTAAATACATATGTACATATCACCATAAATTATTTTCTTATTTAATAAAAAGTCCTTATAACTTAAACTATCTAATACTGACTTCTTAACACCTTTAGCTTTTCTCTCACTATAATTCAGCTTTATACAGCTAATCTTGTAGCACTTATTGTATCAACATGTACCAAGAAACACTTTCTGTAAATAACATCAAGTCGTGTCAGAACAATCAAATAGTATAGTCTTCTATTAAATAGTTTAAAGGAATTCTTCGTCATCATACACTTCAATTTGGTCCTTCGATCCTGAGATATTTTATTAGTTTGAACTTTGTTAATTTTTTAAATGTGTTAAATTTGTTGCGAATATTTCAACATTGGCGGTACATTGAATTTTACCACAATACATTCGGGAAAATAAGAAAGATTTGTTAAACTTGATTGAACGAAATTATGTCGACGCTAAAGGCATTAAAGGTATGGCGCGGTCGGGTAAAAGGAGGCATTACGCGTGGAAAGAATTATCTAGAAAATTTAGACGAAAATACTACATTAATCGAGCTTCTAACGCGTTTAAAAACTGTAGAAGACTACTGGCGGCAATTTTTAGTGATTGCAGACGAAATGTCTGAGTTTCAAGACGAAAGAGACAGTGGTCAAGCTGAGAACGCTAGTGAGTTAACGGAGTTGGAAGTTTATGAACAAGTTGAATATGAACATTCCACATATCCAAAGAAATTCGTCCTCTTCAAGTGACGGATTTACAAGTGCGTGCAGTAACGGGTGACGCTCCAACCAAATTGGACAGCGTTTCGGGATTTATTTATGGGTTCCGTCGATCGTAAGCCGAATCTATCGCGCACACAAAAAATTTTCTTATTTGTTATCATTTTTGCGAGGCGAAGCCGCGGATCTTATTAAGGATATCCCAATTTCTGACGAACATTATTTGGAAGTTTGGGACAAACTCGAAAAACGTTATGACCGCCCCCACATAGTTGCGCTTTCACATGTGAAGACATTTATAAAGTTACCTAATATTCAATCGTTAAACTCCAAGTCGTTCCAAAAATTTTAGATGGAGCAGATGAATGCTTGCGTGGCCTGAATGCCATTAACATGATCGAGATCCGTGGTTAATTTATTTGTTGCTAAATAAACTTGACGCTGAGACACGCCGCATGTGGTCAGAAGAAGTCGGTTCGAGTATTGATGTGACGATAGACACTTTATTAGAGTTTCTAGACAAACGGTTCGTAAATCTTGAGTCGATTGACAAAATCGACAAAATATTCAACTATCTGGTTGCATGTAGCCAAAAAGTCATCGAATTGTTTAAAAAGTAAGTTAGCGCATAACCTTTACCAATGTTCTCAATTCAATTCGCTTGATGTGGATATTTCATTTATTTCATTTCATTTATTAATAAAAACATTAGTACTATAAGAAGATAATTTGTTCTCTTAATTTACAATGCATGATTACATAGTAGTTACATAGCACGAGTGATTTGAAATTAGCCTATAGATAGTGAAAAAAATGCAGAAGAATAGAGGAGGGATTGTCTTCTTTCATTGAGAAGAGAAGCAATTTAGTGTGCAATCCCTAAAACTGGCCCTTCATGGAATGCTTTTAGAGCTTGTGGCAGCGAGTTCCACAAAAGTATCGCATTAATAAAGAAGAATGTTGACGAGTTTACGGTTCGAAAAATTGGATATAAAAGAAAAATACAGAGATAATAAAATACTAATTGGTCTGAAATCGTTTGGTTCAATTGCTGCTAATTTTTTTGCCAGAGGCACGACGACAGCAACTTTCCATAGGGTTGGAAACGTCGAAGATGCTAGACAAAAATTAAATATGTGGGTCTACGGTCTCAATATATAAGCAACAATGAGTTTTAAGAATCTAATGCAAATATTGTCTTCGCCCACTGCATTAGACTTGATCTTCATTAAGAAGATAGCCACTTCAGCTTCAGTAACTGCATTGAATTGAAACGATTGTTACATTTGACTGGTCGGAAATCGAGCAGCGATGTTCGTACCCAAGTTGTTAGAAAGAAAATAACTGTTTGGAGCATTAGGGCATTCTGACGTTTGCTTAGCATCAATGCCAAACTTTTTCAGATTTCTCCATAGGATCTTGGGACGCAGAGAGACATCCAATTTTACCGCGCAGTATTTAGCTTTTGATTGTCTCGTAATCAAAACAGATGCATTTCTAGCGCGAGTATAATTGCGTCACGTATATGGACACGAGTTTTTTTTCCACATAGAGTGCAACCTATTTCATTCATTAATAGCGCGTCGCACACGGTTCGTGAACCTTGGATAGGATACATTTTTTATAGTAATCATTTTATGTGGTACATGCTTATGAAAGAAGTTATTAATGGTCCTTGTAGAAAATTCTACTTTCTCATCTGCAGTAGTAGAGTACCAAATCTGGTCCCAAATAACAGAAGAAATGTTTTGAAACAGTTCTGGGCACTTTATCGACTTGAAGTCAAAAGAAAAATTTTGCGAGACTGTAGCGAATGATAATTTAATATTCAGGATACAAAAAATTAGGTCATGGTCTGACAGAAAAAATATTTGGTTAAACAGTAATACAGCTGAGCTACCAGATACGATAAAAAGGTCAAGCAGACTGGGACAGTCCTTATCCGTGAAATGTGTTGGCTCCGAGCAATCAACTATCGACATGCTAATAGATGAGACATGCTCATGAAATGATATAGATAAATTATCATCACGCATAAAATTTATATTAAAGTCTCCACATAACATGAAGAAATCGAAGTTAGGTGACAGTTCATATAAATCAGTAAAGTAAGCGGCAAGGTTATTACTTTTATTAGGGTTGTAAACGCAGGTCAAACATATTTTTAACATGTTGTCGGCTATAGAAACACTTAAATATTCTACATTACCGTTCAAAGATTTAGAAACAACAACTGACTTTAACGTACTCCGACAGTATATTGCCACACAGACACCTTTTTTTCCATGCCTATCATTTCTATATAGAGTAAAATTCTTAATGGTATAGAATGAGCTACTCACTTCTGTAACAAACCATGTCTCAGACACGCATGTTCGTTGGTTTAGAAAGGAAAAGGTTAGTGGGAAGGGGAAAAGTGGGAGTAGTGTCGATTTACACCTCTTTTAAAAGCTTCGGCGTTATAAGTGGATGGGAAGACATGCGCAGGGAGACTATTCCACAATTTAACTGTGCTACCGAAAAACGAATTCTCGCGGTGGTGGGTAGTGCGTTGAAACGGGATCGAGACGTAAAAGGGGTGCACCGCTCTGGAAAGCCGAGTAGTTCTGTTGAATACCTGAACCGAAAGAATCAGGCCAGCTACTTCAGAGGAACATTTACCGTAACGGTAAAATAGCGATACACACTAAATCACGACGGCACTCCAAGGTTTCAATAGAGCTGGATACCCTACTGTCCCCTATAAGTTTTAACGCACGACCTTGTATATGGTCCAGAAGCTGAAGATATATTTTCGAAGCTCCAGACCAAATATGCGAGTTGTGCTCCATTTTCGGACGGATATAAGTGGTGTAGATACAACGAAGGTCGGTTGGAGTGAAGAATTTCTTGCACCGCTTTAAAAAGCCTAAGCGCTTGGCTGCTTCTTTCGACACATCAAAAATGTGATCGTTCCAACGAAGATCGCATTGTATTGACATGCCCAGAACATGAAGATCCTCCGACTAATCAATATCCACACCACCCATATTTAATGGTGGGAAGTTGTCGCCCGCCAGACGCTTGTGGGTCAACAAACAGCATTGGGTCTTCCGCGCATTAAAGTTGAGGTCAGATTGGAGTGTCGCATTGGAGTTGAGGTCAGATTTTGTTGAGGTCAGATTGGAGTGTGTCATTCATAATACTGCGTTTTCTATTAATCTCCAGAATAGAAGGACGCCTGGAGAATGAATATGAATGACAAATGCTGCTGTCATCAGCAAACGAGTAGACGGGGTTTGATGTCAATGACAGAAGGTCATTGATAAAAATGAGAAAAAGTGTAGGAGACAGGACCGAACCCTGCGGAACTCCAGCATTAATGGAGTGCTCTTCGGAAGCAAAGCCGTCTGTCACAACACGAATAGAACGGCCGCTGAGGAAACTCGATATCCATCGAGTGAATGTATTACCGACACCATAAGCAGCCAGTTTAGACACAAGTGCTTAATGCCACACTCGGTCAAATGCCTTGGAGATATCCAAAGCAACAACCTCGCTCTCACCGAATTGGTGAACACAACTGTTCCACCACTCGGTGAGGAACGCCATCAAATCGCCTGTGGAGCGGTGAGCACGGAAACCGTACTGGCGATCGCTGACCAATAGGTTGCCCTCTAGATACCTCATCAAGTTAAAATTTACAACGCTCTCCATAACTTTGGAGCATTGAACAGATTGCTATGGGCCGGTAATTAGCAGGATTCGTAGCCTCACCTTTTTTGGGAACTGGCTGCACATTGGCAATCTTCCAGGAATTAGGAAAAACTCCTGAAGTAAACGATAAATTAAAGAGATTGCGCAATGGGCGAGCCAGTGTAGAGGCGCACTTTCTCAACACGTGGGCTGAAATGCCATCCGGTCCCGAGGATTTATTGATGTTGAGGTTTACAAGCACTCTTTTAACAGCCCGCGTTCGAAAGTCCATCTCAGGCATAATATGAGACACACCATCGATCACGGGTAGTGGTTGGCTACTCTCAGGAAGAGAGCAGTTTTCAGCAAACATTTTGGCTAATAAGTTTGCCTTATCAACCGAGTGAGTGAAGATCTGATCATCCTTGAGGAGAGTTGGAATAGACGATCGCGTCTGATTCTTCACCCTCCCCACGAACGACCAAAAGTTCTTACTACCCTTATGGTATTGAAGAACTCTACGTCTAAGGCGCTGCTCGTAGAGAGCTTTTTCGCGCTTTAGAGTGTTATTTCTGACCTATTTCTGGCCTGATTGCGCAGCAGTTTAGTATCAGCAGTTTTGTTTAAACGCCAATTCCTAAATGCTTCCTCTTTGGACCTGACTGCTTGTCTGCAAGTCGCATTAAACCAGGAATGGTCTTTTGGTTTAATGGAAATTCTTTTATTGGGTATGAAAGGCCTCATACCAAATAAAATTATATTTTCAACCAATTTTGCTGCAGCATTTATGTTTCTATCCCTGAAACACAATTGCCAATTGAAACGGCTGAAAAAGGAGTTCAGCGCATCCCAATTAGCCTTCTCATAAAGCCACACTCTCCGCTTCGTAGTTGGCTGTTGAGCGGATTGAAGACTAGAATATGGGAAGGTAGCAGAAATTGTAGCGTGGTCCGAATTACCAAGAGGTGCAAGAACATTCACATCATACTTGCTGTGATGTGAAGTTAGAAAAATTACGTCAACAAATGAATTCTCAAAGACATGTCTTACATAATCTGGCTTATTACCATTAAGGCTTCTGGCATTGAAGTGAGCAACTCTTAAACCCTCGTATCGTCCACACAAAACACCTCCAAAAAACTTGTTATCAATTCCAAAACCATGACTAGCAGAACCACTTATAGCCACCAATACGAAGAGGACCAGAAACAAATATGCCCATTAAATCAAAGTTAAGGGAGGTAGTATAAGTAAAGTAAATAAGAATAGTAGGCGCGAAGTAGTACCGCAAACTGAGATTATAATTACTATAAGAAATCATTAGTTCCAGTTGAGAAGCAACTGCAGAAACATAAGCGAGAACGTTAGGAAACCATTGATGCCCCAATACATCCATTGCCCGCAACCTCCTCCGTGACAGCCACAATAGGGCTCATCCAGGTCTTCAACAAGAAAACTTTCACTTAATGTCAAAGCATGCTGAAAGAGATGCCGATCACGCCTTGCCAAACTCTCGTTAATGAAGCAACTAGAGGATGAGTTCAGACCAACATCATCTAATTTCAACGTAGCTTTATTGATACGTCGATAAACTTCTGCGCAGCGTAAGACATAATCCCTCTCATAGCCACTATTAAATTTGAGAATGACCGGCCGCACATGAGAGGAATTTTTTCGCGTATTATATGCAGCTCTTTTTAAACGAAAAATATTCTTGAACGGTGGAGGATATGCGTAGAAAATTCGCCAAAGATAATTCACTTTGTTACGATTGTCTCAAGTAAGGCCATAATGTGTCGAAACGTAATTCTTCATTTCGCTGTCGGGTGTGCAAAGCTAGACATCATACACTGGTGCATTCTTCACCCTCGGTGTCGAAAACTTCTTCTGCGAATGCTACTAGTAATGCATTTTTCTCACATGCTGAACAGCCATCTTGCTCGCATAAATTTGTTTCGATGCGTTCAGCAAGAAGTATTTGCTGGTACTACAAGGCATTTAAGGTCCAAGAACGCGTTATCAAAAAAGGACTCGCTGAATAAACTTTCTCCTTTCATATATCATTTAGGCGTTTTAAGGTTTGGCGGAAGAATTTTAATATAAAACATCCTCCCACGCAATCATATTTCGGAATTAATTGTTGTAGATATGCACGAAAAAAATATGCATGCCGGACTTTCAGTCCTATTTGCTATTGTACGTCAGCACTACTAGATTCTTGGAGCCCGCAATTTAGTACGAGCCATCGTGTTTAAGTGTAAACGGTGTTTTTTGCTGAGTCGTCAAACATCGGAGCAGATGATGGCTAACTTGCCACATTCGAGAGTGCAACCAACGCGACCTTTTCTAAACACCGGTTGCAATTTTGCCGGACCTTTTAGCATCAAAATGACAAATTTTAAACGGCCTAGAATCAGCCTAGAAATCAGTGTGTCTTTTTATTTGTATGTCAGTCAAGGCAATGGATTTGGAGTTGGTAAGCAACTTAAGCTCTGAGGCGATTATAGCAGCATTTAGGAGGTTTACAAGTCGTCGTGGTAAATGCAGAAATCTGTATACTGACAACGGAACCAATTTTAAAGGAGCTCATCGATTATTGGACGATATGCGGAAACTCCTGCAGGAGGAAACAACAAACTCAGGTGCGTGCGACACATTGGCTAAAGACGGCACAAATTGACACTTTATTCCACCCTCCGCACCCCACTTTGGAGGATTATGGGAATCCGGAGTGCGTTCTGTAAAATTTCACTTACGTCGTGTTGTTGACAGTGCTATTCTGTCATTTGAAGAAATGTACACTGTCCTGACACAAATTGAAGCAACAATAAACAGTCGCCCACTTTGCAAAATATCTGATACAGAATTAAACCCACTGACCCCTTCTCACTTCCTTATAGGTGAACCACTTACAGCTGTACCTGAACCAAGTCGCATCGAAATTCCATCACCTCGCTTAGCTCATTGGAATTTAGTGCAGAACATGGTGAGAGGATTCTGGAAGCAGTGGTCCAAGGATTATTTAACGCCGTTACAAGAACGACCAAAATGGACTGAGCCTCAGAAAAACTTCGAAGTAGGAAACATTGTCGTCATTAAGGAACCCAACTGACAAAATGGTTGCTGGGAAATATAATAGCTGTTCATCCTGGTCAGGACAACCGTGTTAGAGTTGTCACAATCAAGCCGGGAAAAAGCACTTACAGGAGACCAGTAACCAAAATTGTATTGCTTCCTCTTTGCTGAAACAATGCTTCAGGGGGCACAGTCTGATGAGAAACTAACAATGTACATCTCTCTTTGTAGCGTGCAAAGACAAAGAGTGCATGCAGTTCATTTGTTATATACTCATTGTTATTTATTGTCTTTATTCAGGTTTATACCGCTAATCTTGCAGCACTTTTTGTATCAATATGTACCAAGAACACTTTCCGCAAATCAAATCAAGTCGTGTCAGAATAAGCAAATAGTACAGTCAATTAATTAATTAGTTTAAAGGAATTATTCGTCATCATTTATTTTAAGGTATAGAAGCATGTAATCTTTAATAGTTTGACAATGAAAAGTATTCCAAACCTTGAGAGCATGTTTCGCAATCTTTCTCCGAACATTCCCTGTTGGTTAGATGACTGAAAAAATGGTCTTTGAAAGGAATGAAACGCATGTTTCATTCAAGCGACCAACAAAATCGATGTATTCAAAGGGGAATACACCTTTTCGCTTCAAAAATTAAACTCGTCGTCGTTTGATTACATTTTACGAACTGTATAAAAATCGCTTGGTGATAAATTTTGACACAATTCGTTTAAGCTTGATGCCATGAAACGGTAAGAATCTAAGTTCCATGACATTTGCTTCATCAACCTGAATATTTTTAGATAATAAAACATATAATTCCTTGTTTAATTGAATGACGTTAATGCCACCTTCAATTGAGCTTCATTCTTTAATGAACAAGTGACAATCATACATCGGAAAGTTGTGGAATAGAACTGGAATAAAATGTGGTACTTTAAAATTAAGGCTGCAACTATTGCTAGCCGGTCCTATGTTGACCAGTTAAATAACAGTGATCTGTCACACTATCACTGCCCAAATCAAAAGTATGACACCCTGATCAAAAGTATGACACACAGAACTTTCATTTTGCAACCTTAATCGCAAAGGTGTTAAGAAGTTCATAGGTTCCTTTTTTAATACATAATTTTTAAATAAATCTAAACTATCCTTTACACTATGAATAAACTTCTTCGAAACATCCTCCTCGAATAAATTACAAATTTACTTAAACTATTATCATAATTACATTTTATATAATAACTAAAATAACTAAAAGTTATTGGTACATATTTTTCCTATTTCTATTACCTACACTACTATCTACATTTGTTAATATGCAATCAAAATCTGCATATATAACAAATGGTACATCTAACTTACGTTTTAAATGATTAAAACTACGCGATGCATCCTCCTCTTTTGGCATCACCATCACCACCTTCTTACAGTGGACTCGCATTGTGCGAGTACTGCAAACAGCTATTGCAGAAATATGCTCTGTGTTCCTTTCTCGTTTGTACTCGTCAATAATCTGTAAAGTAAAAGAGATAATACAAAATTAGTTTTATGGAATTAATAATAATTAGTTTAATTTAAATTGCCTTGAATTATTCTTTATCCAGACATAGTGGGACGCTCCTCCTTCTGAATCAAGAGCAGGTTGATGTGGGCGACCTTCTTCATTTTGGTGACGTAGTAGGGTACCACGATGCCACTGACTTCCTCGTCATACGCAAACACATTTACACTCATGTGTGGGTTTAAATCATCGAAACAGGAGATTTGGTTGACGACCAACATGAAATCAAGCCCATCGAAATTTAATGTGATACCATTTTCCAATAAAGTGGAAGAATATTTGATATATTGCATAATTGTGGTCTTTCGGGATGAACGTTAATTGTCTGTAATGCAGAAATTATTGACCACTTGAAGTAGAATGCGTCGTTATTTTTAACATTGACCAGGTAATAAATCCTTACAGGTAAGAAATCCTTACAATTCTCAGACATTTTTTTTCTTATCTTGTCGCACATATCAGTATAAGCATTTTTCGACTCTTCCTTATGCTGAATTATTACCATTTTCACTTCTTCGTTCGTAATCTTCACGTACTCGCGTCGGGTAAATTTCTGCTGACATTTGTCACACTCGAATGCCTGCTTTTCAGCATGTTTGTTTAAAATATGCCTTTTGAGATTGTGGTTTAAGCCGAATCGCTATCCACACTTATCACAAACGAAGCCCTTCATTTTGTTGTTGTTGTTGTTGTTGGTAACGGTGGCGGTGATGTTGATAGTTTTGGAAACGGTGGCGGTGTCGTTGGTGACGGTAGAGGTGTCGGTGGTGGCGATGATGGTGGAGTCGGTGATGTTGATGCTGCTACTTTTGTTTTGTTGTTGTTAATGATGTTTTTATTGCTGCTGTTGGTGACGGTGTTGGCGATGTTGATATTGTTGATGCTGCTGCTTTTGTTAGTGTCGATGGTGGTAGTAGTGGTAGTGACGTTGGCGGCGATGTTGGTGCTGCTTCTTTTGTAGTTGTTGTTTTTTGTTGTTGTTGTTGATGATCACAGTGATGGTATTGGTTTTGTTGATTTCTTATTATTGTTTCTGCTGCTGTTGATGTTGTTGGTGCTGCTCCTGCTGTTGATGCTGTAAATTAAGGGAATATATTAAACTTACAAATCTACAGACTACAGATAAAGAAAATATTAAAAATATTCTTATTATATTATTTTATATTCTTAAATAAAATATTCTTTGTATTATTATTATAATAGTAATTATACTTATATAATACTTTCGAGTACTAAGTATTAATTACTATTTTATTATAGGTCTTTATTTTATAAATACATTCACTTACCTCGTAAGTAATGTGGTTTTATCCTTCTCTGTAGTTGTTGTACTTC